>OY728160.1:1065093219-1066343219 GCA_963277665.1 Viscum album
GGGTGTCTAGGGGGGTCCATGAGTGGGGTGTCCAGAAGGGGAGGGAGGGGGTGTGTCCAGAAGGGAGGGGTGTCCAGGAGGGAGGGGGTGTCCAGGTAGAGATCCATTCAATACTGATAATATACAATGGGTAGATCACTTCTAGAGTAGCCTAAAGTGGGTCTATAGTGTGGCATCAAAAGTTCCAACCAACCAAACCAATTTCAAGCCCCTATAAAGGCCCAAGAATTATATTCCAGTTCAATTTGAGGCCCAATATATCTTATTTAATGTCATAAAGACCCAATATATGCTTCATTTACCTTTTTCACATTAGATTTCTAAGAAACACACTTTTTCTCTACACCAATGTTGTAGTAGAATACATCTGCGTGAAAAATTACTGATGATATATGAGTTTGATGGAAGGAATAATTTCTAATCTATAAGATTTGTGAGGAAACTCAACTAAATCAATTTTGACCCTCAATCCTGGCATGTGGATGAAATCTACAGAATGAGATTTTTTTTACCAAAAACTGAATTCCAGAAGATGTATCCTCGCTACTTATATATATATATATACCTTCTACCACTTTCCATATGATTGGATTCTGCCAGTTGTGTCATAGGATCTCTATGTTTCTGATTTATGTATTTTTAAATTATATTTTTGTTAATGTTATGTGAAATTTCGTTCATATTCCTCTAATATATTATTTTTTTGGTGTTTTTCCTTGATTTTTTGAACTGTATCTCTTCAAAAATCATGAAATTAGAGTACTAATCCAAGTTCATGAATTCCCAAGGGAGGACACTAAGTACTCCAATCACTTTTTCTAATTTTGAATATCTTATTCAGTTGAGAGGAGGAAGCAAAGTTTATTCATGTTTGGTTTGGAGACAAATAAATTTCTCTAATGATCTTCATGTCTCTTTATAACCTCAGAAAATCCATTATCTACCCCTTGTTATAGATCTTGTTATACCCAATGCGATAGAGGAAGTTAGGTACATGAAAAAAAGATGATGGAGTTGGGTGGAGTTTGATTATTTGTCTATGATTATGGACTGATCAATATTCAAAACCATGTAGGATTTTAAATTTAATACACTTAGGATATTTCTAAAATTATATATGATTTTATAATTCATATTAGTGAATGATGGTGTATGAATAATATTTATTCCATTGTCAAATAGATAATGAAAATATAGTTGTATAAAGAAGGTTATTAATGGGTATACACTGGATTCATCCCTTTCATACTAACATAATTTTAGGATTGTTTGATACTTTATTTTAATTTTATGATACTTTATTTCCAGGGGTGGGAAGGGGAGGGGGATGTCCAAGGAAAGGGAGGAGGGGTTGCAGGGGGAGGGGGCTGCAGGTGGAGTGGTGGGGGTGTTGTCCAGGGGTAGGGAGGGGCTGTCCAGGGGGGTTGTCTCGAGGAGGGGAGGGAGGGGGTCTGGCTAATCACACTAAAGAAATAGGAGGGAGGGGGTGTCCAGGAGGGAGGGGGTGTCTAGGAGTGGGGGTGTCCAGGAGTGGGGGTGTCCAGGAGGGGAGGGGGTTGTCCAGGGGGTGGGAAGGGGGCTGTCTGGGGTCAGGGTCCAAGCAGGGTTGGACCCGATGTCTGATGTGGACGCGCTAGCACTCATTCCCTTTAACCTGTCATGGGAGAGTACACTCTTAAAAGCTCCTAGTATATGTAACTATTGGGTTTATAACCTATCTAGGATGGTGGTATCACTAAGAAAATGTTAGAATTTATTCTAAAATTGAATACTCCTATGAAATTGAATACACCACCATGTATGTGTCATATTGTATAACCTGTGGAGATTCCTCCCTTTTTTTATTGTCAATAAATGAAACCTTTTGGATTCCATGTTGTTGTTGACATTTCTTCCTCTTCTTTTCTCATCCATGTAATCTTAACAAAACAATATTTATAAGTCAATAAATCATGTTGAGCCTCTTCTAAAATATTAATTCAATCCAAGGAAATATGGACATGTAAAGGTTGTAACAGGTAACAATTGACATTTTATTAATGTATTCTTTCATATTAATGTTTAATTTATTTAATTATTGTATTAATAACATAATATTTGTTTTCTTATATAGGTGAAATTTTTTTCCTAAGTTTGAATGTTTTGTTCAACAACTAATACCATGGACGACAATTTTTGAGAGGGGATCACGGATGCAAAAAGGATGAAACATTAATATTTTTAACTGTTTGTTGGATAATTGTAATTGTAATCATATTAAACATTGTTTAAAATGCATATAGCAGTGTGTTTTTTTTTGTATTCATGATTTCAAGTAAATGTATATAGAATTGTTTCGGAAATTCTTGTGAGTATTGTTTTGTTCTTCTATGCTTTGTTTGTGTGTAGGTTTTGTTTGTGTTGTGTGTGCAGGTGTTGTGCAAGTGCTGGGTTTTCTTAGGCAACTTGGCCTTTATCAGCGCTAATTAAGCACTAATAAATGTGTATTATATCAGCGCTCAAAATAGCGCTGATAAAGTGGGTCTTTATCAGTGCTATTTTGAGCGCTGATATATTAGACATTTATCAGCACTCAAAAGAGTGCTGATAAAGGGGGACTTTATCAGCGCTCAAAATAGCACTGATAAAGATGCCCCTTTATCAAGGCTAAACAATCGCTGATAAAGGGGGACCTTTATCGGTGCTTTTTTTAGTGCGGATAAAGGAGACCCTTTATCAACGCTATTTTGAGCGCTGATAAAGTTGACCCTCCTTTATCTTCGTCGCGATTAACATTGTTTTTCTAGCGCTATTAAAGGTGGTTTTTAGCACTTTTAAAAGCCATATTTGTAGTAGTGTTGGCTAATCGTGCACTAACCATATGCACCCTCTATCTAAAGGGTCACCCCTTTAAAATAGGTCACAAGATTTGGCTACTTGGTTTGGCCAAACCGTGCACAAACCGTGTGCACCTACTGCCTAAGTGGAACTAAGGGTACAGGCTAGGCCACACGGTTTGGAAAACCATACGCAGCCCATGCGCACCCTCTAAGATGACTTGCAACACCCTTCATGCTTGACTGAAGGGACCATATAGTTAAATAAAACCATTCCCCTTTGAAAAAGCGGAGCATGGCTTAAGCCACATGATTACACAAACCATGTGCCAACTGTGCACCTTGGTCTTCCTCTTCCTGAAACTGATTTTTTAGAGCCCCGTGCATCTGAAACCCATTCAAACTCTCGAGGCACTTACTGAGCCTTAAACCAAGCCTAAAAACAAGGCCTTGGGTCAAACTAACTCTCAGAATTAGGTTATTGAAGCCCAAAACCGCATAAATAAACCGTGGATAAACCTACACTGCATCAAGGGATCATCAAAAACACAACCAACAGATACCCCAAACCAAAGTGACAACACTACAGTGAATCCTCAGAAGAAGAATAGGAGGAAAAAACATGGAAGGAAAAAAAACTCACCACTGAACACCGGAACTCGATCACTGAAAGCCACAGATCGAAGCAGGAGGAAAGGGTGTGGAAGATCAACGAAAACTATGTAGGGTTCTCCCAAAACGAGAGAGGGATGAGCGGTCGAATGGGAAAAAAAGATCGTCCAAACAAAAACTATTTACAGGTTGTAAGTCACCTGACTTATGGCGTAAACTAGTCTTTTACATCATAAGTTCTAGGGCTTCAAAAACTTTTTCCATAAAACTAACCTTTAGGAGGTAAAACCTTCGAAATATCATCTTCTGCCAAAAAACACAGCACCTAGGGATTAATTAAACTTACACCGTAAATTCTATTCTTACAGCATAAACCCATTTTATACTTTTCACCTCATCTATATACATGTTATAAACCATTGGCCACTCAAGACATAAACCACCAACTTATGGCGTAAACCCCTCTTTTACAGCGTAAAAAGGATGTTGTAGTTTTACTGCAACTCTAACCTCCACTAAACCTACTCTAGCCTCCTCTGAGCACTCTCCAACCATAAAACCATCCAAGTAACAGGCCTGAAAGGCACATACTATTACATTAGATACCTCTCAAACGATTCTCATCCCTGAGAATCAAATCCAAACCCAAAAAATAATGGGTTTTGAACAACCAACCCATGAGATAACTCTCAAGGATCTCGTTACACCTCAACACTACCACCAGCCAAACAAACCCAACTAAGGTACCCAAAAAAACATCTCACACAACCACATCATTGCACAACCACATCACAACCTCTCATTGGGAACAACACCACACATATAGTACCGGCCACAAGCCACTACTTTTCACATAGTCATCAACATCAACACCTCAATCTACACACATCCCAAACCAACCACCACCAAAACCAACACAACATTGCTCCGAGCACAAAAATCAAGGAATTTCATCTTCCATGTCAAGATATTATCCACTTGGGAGTCATTAACTTGTTTGCACAGTTTTAATCATGTCAAGGTATAATGCATCTTGATTATGAATCTAGTCTTCCCTTCCTCATATGTCAGGAGATTTATCACGCATCACTCATCAAGAAAATAGCACATCTCATAACACAACAAGTACCAAACATAACATCACAAACAAAACAAAGTAGGGAAAAAAAACTCAAAAAAACTTCAGGTACTGGGTACGCATTTGCGCCTCTTGCTCCCAATAACTCTCCTCCAGGCCACCATGTCTCCACAATACATTAACCAAGGGAATAGTCCATCCAAACAAAACATTCTCTTGACAATCCTGGATCTCTACTAGCCACTCCCTGATCGTTGTATCGTGCTTGATATACAACTCTCCCCGGCTAATGATGTGGGAGTTATCGTGAAGATATCGAAGAATTTGCAACATGTGGAAGATGTAGGAGAATAAAATGAGAGACCGAACCCCCAAGGTATTCTCTCTAAAGGAGCCCTTGGGGGTTCAGTCTCTCATTTTATTCTCCTACATGGTATCAGAGTGAAATTAATCTTGAAACCTCCCTTTGATACCATGTAGAATGATAAAATAGGAGAAACTGAACCCCCAATGTGTACTCTCTAAAGGAACCCTTGGGGTTCTTTTATAACAAATAATTAAGACCACACCGGACCTCAAGCAGCCAGCCTCCATCCCTGCCAGCTCCTCCAGCAGCCGGCCTCCATCCCTGCCTGCCTCCCGTGTTGCCTCTGCGAAGCTGCTCCCTCTACGTCGACCTCCTGTGACAGCGCTGCCTCCTCACCGGCCCCTCCTGCGGAATCCCCGCCTCCTGTCGTCGGCTTCTCCCGACGACTCCCGACAGCCGCTTTCTGTCTGCTGGCATGCCTTCGCACTTCCTCCACCATGGCGCAGCAGCTCGGCCACCTTGGATTCGGGCCCTTTGGCGCCACTAGATCCCGCAACAATTCTACGGAATCCCCGCCTCCATTCGTCGGCCCCGCAAGTGCTGTTTTTCCCGGTGCTAGTATGGATTTCTCGGCGTCTCATCGACCGGACCCACTAGTGCGGCATTCCTGGTGCTCCGTCCATCAGCCCGGTCTGAGTGGTTCATCTGTTGTGTCTGCGACATCATCCATCCATCATCCTGTGGGGGAGATGCGGTCGTGAGGGGGAGCAGCAACCTTGCAACTTTATCTTCAATTCTGCTTTGTCTTGTTTTGTCATCAAGCTGGGTATGTCTAGCTTGAGGGGGAGTGTTTGCAGCCTGTTGCTTGCTTTGTTTTTTCTTTGTGTGTCCAAGCTAGGTACACCTAGCTTGAGGGGGAGTGTTGGAGTCTGTATCCCACATCGGACTTGAGGTCCGGTGTGGTCATAATTATTTGTTATAAAAGAACCTCAAGGGATCCTTTAGAGAGTACACCTTGGGGGTTCGGTTTCTCCTATTTTATCATTCTACAGAAGACATCATGGATCCTCTCCAACCATGATGGAAATGACAACTGATATGCCACCTCAACAACTTTTCCCAACACCTCAAAGGGCCTAAAAAACCAGGGTGAAAGATTACTCCCCCTACCAAACCTTTGTTGCCCACATTGAGGGGAGACTCTCAAGAACACATTGTCTATGATCTTGAACTCTAAGGGACTCTGCCTATGATCAGTGTAGGCCTTCTGACGGTCCCGTGCCACCATCATCCCCTCTCAAACCAATTGGATCTTCTCGATCATGCTCTGCACCACATCAGGAACAAGGATTGCTAACTCCCCAACTTCCTTCCAACACAATGGAGAATGACACGACCACCCATACAATTCCTCAAATAGGGACATGCCAATGGACGAGTGATAGATGTTGTTGTATGGAAACTAGACCAAAGGCAAGTTCCTTACCCACAATCGACCAAAGTCCACGATGCAATCTCACAACATATCCTCTAGCGTCTGGATGGTCCACTTCATCTTCCCATCTGTCTGAGGGTAGAAAGTAGTGATATGGCGCAACTAGGATCCAAAAGCATGTTACAACCCCCTCCCAACTCATGAGGTAAAATGAGGACCCCGATCAGAAATGATGGTCCTCGATACCCTGTGAAGCCTAACCACATCATCCACATATCACCTCACCAATACATCTACGATACTTGACTCGTGGATCACTAAAAAGTGAGCATACTTCGCCAATCGGTCCACTACTACCCGTACCACATCATAGAATCCCTGAGCTTGGGGTAACATGATGATTAAATCCATTGAGATGACCACCTATTTCCACTCGGCAACATCTAAGGACTGCAAAAAAATCCAAGAATATGGTTCTCTACTTTCACCTGCTGACAAACCAAACACCTTTCCACAAACTCTTCCACTGACCGTTTCATCCTCGGGCACCAATGTTGTCTCCTCAAACCTCAATACATCTTGGTCACAACAAGATGTACCGCTAAAAGTGAGTTATGAAAATCATGAAGAACTCCCTTGCACATTACCTGCGGAATGAATATTCTCCCGTAAAACAACATTCGATTTTGATCATCCTCTAACCATCCATCAGGAGAATCACCATGGCCAACATAGTAATGAATCACCTCTGCCTCTGAGTCTCCCCACTAAGACTCCTCCACCTACTACATCAAGGATGAATCAAAAGTCATTTGATAAATACAATCACAACCATTGCTCTCTCTGATGTTAAGATGCATCATTGCATGCTCCTCCGTCCCTTTCCAAACATCCACATACTCTTAAACGACATCCCCTCAGGACTTCCGACTCAACACATTAGCAACCACATTCCACTTTCCTGGGGTGTAAGAGATTCCAAAATCATAATCTTGAAGAAACTACATCCACCTCTACTGGCGTAGATTCAGATTCTGCTGAGAGAAAATATATTTAAGACTCTTAAGCTCTATGAAAACCACAAAGTACTCATTGATGAGGTAATGTCACCAAAAATATAGCGCAAACATAACTATCGCTAACTCCATATCATGAGTGGAAAATTTACGCTTGTGGGGACATAATTGCCTAGACCCATAAGCGGTCACTTTTTTTGATACATCAACGCGCATCCCAAGACTAGACAGGATGCATCATAGAAAACATCAAACAACACACCCTCCATTTGAAACTGAATCATAGGAGCACTAACCAACTTCTCTTTCAGGTAAATGAACGCTACCTACCACTGATCAATCCACACAAAATTCTGGTCCTTCCTAGCCAACATAGTTAACTGGGCTGCAATTCAAGATAAATCGATCACAAACCTCTGATAATAGCCCACAAGAATGAGAAAACTACAAACCTCTGCCACATTCTTGGGGGATTCCCAAGAAAAAACTATATCAACCTTCGACGGGCCCACTGTTACACCCTGCTAAGACACCACATGTCCAAGGAAATGCACCTATCATGTCCAAAACTTACACTTTGACAACTTTCCATGGAGTTGGTGGTGCTGAAGGACCTGGAAAACAACTCTAAGATCACTACGGGAAAATGGTTAATAGCGACGGGGTATTTGCGACGGGAATTATTCTCGTCGCAAATACCTTTCGCAAAGGAGTATTTGCGACATGTTTTTTTACCCGTCGCAAATAGTTTGGCGCGAAATGCGCGCCAAACCGCGCGAAGTTTATTTGCGACGGGGTTCTATCCCCATCGCAAATAACCGGCGGCGGTTAAAGACTATTTGCGACGGGACTGCAGTCCCGTCGCAAATACCCAGGCGGCAGGGGTTATTTGCGACGGGTCCCGTCGCAAAAAACTGTTTTTAATGCCGCCCATAATTAAATGCGGCCAGGGTTATTTGCGACGAGGTTCTATCCCCGTCGCAAATACCCCGGCGGCAGGGGTTATTTGCGACGGGGCCCGTCGCAAATAACCGTTTTAATGCCGCCCATAATTAAATGCGGCCAGAGTTATTTGCGACGGGTTTTCCGTCGCAAAAAAGCCCGTCACAATTAATCTAACCTATAAATACTGCCAACCATTACAATTTTCTCACTCTCAACTCTCAACCGTTCTAATTTTTCCACTCTGAATCTTTTACGACTTTCAGTTGTAAAAAATTTTTTCCGACTTCGAGGATTCAGTTGGTGGTGTTCTACAATTACAGCGGCTCGACATTGACATCAAGTTTAAGGTTTTTATCTGAATTTTAATTTAATATTTACTTTATTTATTATATTTATTTAGTTTAAATTTTTAGAATTTTTTTTTTCTGATTTATAATTAGAAATAATTATGAATAAGTATTCATAATTAACAGTAATTAGAGACAATTAAACACTAATTAATTTAAAATAGTTAACTGTAATTACAATTAATTAGCAGTAATTATGAAAAATTAAAATTAATTTGAATTAATTAATATAATTAGAAATAATTAACATTAATTAGTAATAATTTATAATAATTACCAATAATTAGTAATAATTACTAACAATTAGTAATAATTACTAATATTTCCCAATATTCAATAATTTTCAATATTTGTCAATATTTGTCAATATTTTTTCCAATAATTACCAATATTTACCAATAATTGCAAATAATTGTCAATATTTACCAATAATTAGGAATAATTACCACTAATTAAGAATAATTACCAATAATTAGGAATAATTACCAATAATTAGGAATAATTACCAATAATTAGGAATAATTACCAATAATTAGTAATAATTACCAATAATTAGGAATAATTACAAATAATTACCAATAATTACCAATAATTAGTAATAATTCGTAATGATTACCAATAATTAGTAATAATTACCAATAATTACCAATAATTACCAATAATTAGTAATAATTTCCAATAATTAGTAATAATTACCAATAATTAGTAATAAATAGTAATAATTAGTAATAATTACCAATAATTAGGAATAATTAGTAATAATTACCAATAATTACCAATAATTAGTAATAATTAGTAATAATTACCAATAATTAGTAATAATTACCAATAATTACCAATAATTAGTAATAATTACCAATAATTATCCATAATTAGTAATAATTACCAATAATTACCAATAATTAGTAATAATTAGTAATAATTATCCCTAATTACCAATAATTAGTAATAATTAGTAATAATTACCAATAATTAGTAATAATTAGAAATAATTACCAATAATTACCAATAATTAGTAATAATTAATAATAATTACCAATAATTAGTAATAATTAGTAATAATTACAAATAATTAGTAATAATTAGTAATAATTACCAATAATTAGTATTAATTAGTAATAATTAGTAATAATTATCAATAATTAGTAATAATTACCAATAATTAGTAATAATTACCAATAATTAGTAATAATTAGTAATAATTAGTAATAATTAGTAATAATTAGTAATAATTAGTAATAATTAGTAATAATTAGTAATAATTACCAATAATTACCAATAATTAGTAATAATTACCAATAATTACCAATAATTAGTAATAATTACCAATAATTAGTAATAATTAGAAATAATTACCAATAATTACCATTAATTAGAAATAATTACCAATAATTACCAGTAATTAGTAATAATTACCAATAATTACCAATAATTACCAATAATTAGTAATAATTGCCAATAATTACCAATAATTACCAATAATTAGTAATAATTCGTAATAATTAGGAATAATTACCAATAATTAGGAATAATTCGTAATAATTAGTAATAATTAGTAATAATTAGTAATAATTAGTAATAATTAGTAATAATTACCAATCAATAATTACCAATAATTACCAATAATTACCAATAATTACCAATAATTAGTAATAATTACCAATAATTAGTAATAATTACCAATAATTAGTAATAATTTGTAATAATTAGGAATAATTACCAATAATTAGGAATAATTCGTAATAATTAGTAATAATTAGTAATAATTAGTAATAATTACCAATAATTACCAATAATTACTAATAATTAGTAATAATTACCAATAATTAGTAATAATTACCAATAATTAGTAATAATTAGAAATAATTACCAATAATTGCCATTAATTAGAAATAATTACCAATAATTACCATTAATTAGTAATAATTACCAATAATTACCAATAATTACTAATAATTGGTAATAATTACCAATAATTACCAATAATTACCAGTAATTAGTAATAATTTCCAGTAATTAGTAATAATTACCAATAATTAGTAATAATTACTAATAATTACCAGTAATTACCAATAATTATTAATAATTAGTAATAATTAGTAATAATTAGTAATAATTACAAATAATTAGTAATAATTACCAATAATTACCAATAATTACAAATAATTAGTAATAATTAGTAATAATTAGTAATAATTAGTAATAATTAGTAATAATTAGTAATAATTACCAAAAATTAGTAATAATTAACAATAATTACCAATAACTAGTAATAATTACTAATAATTACCAATAATTACCAATAATTACCAATAATTATTAATAATTAGTAATAATTAGTAATAATTAGTAATAATTAGTAATAATTAGTAATAGTTAGTAATAATTAGTAATAATTAGTAATAATTACCAATAATTACCAATAATTACCAATAATTAGTAATAATTAGTAATAATTACCAATAATTAGTAATAATTACCAATAATTAGTAATAATTCATAATAATTAGGAATAATTACCAATAATTAGGAATAATTAGTAATAATTACCAATAATTGCCAATAGTGTCAATATTTACCAATAATTCTCAATACTTGTCAATATTTACCAATAATTAGGAATATTTACCAATAATTAGGAATAATTACCAATAATTAGGAATAATTACCAATAATTAGGAATAATTACCAATAATTAGGAATAATTACCAATAATTACCAATAATTACCAATAATTACCAATAATTACCAATAATTACCAATAATCACCAATAATTACCAATAATTACCAATAATTAGGAATAATTACCAATAATTAACAATAATTACCAATAATTACCAATAATTACTAATAATTAGGAATAATTACCAATAATTAGGAATAATTACCAATAATTAGGAATAATTAGCAATAATTAGGAATAATTACCAATAATTACTAATAATTACCAATAATTAGCAATATTTACCGATATTTACCAATATTTACCAATATTTACCAATAATTAGGAATAATTACTAATAATTAGGAATAATTACCAATAATTAGGAATAATTACCAATAATTAGGAATAATAACATTATTAAATTATTAGTATATTTTATTATTAATATTAAAATAATATAAATTTCTATATTATATACAATTCTCCTTTCATCTGTGTGTTTTCTGTCTCCACATGTAATATTTGCATTCTTTTTCAAAATTATCAACCTACTCACCAATGGAGAGGTGAAAGTGAATGCAAATATTACATGTGGAGACAGAATGTTAAACACACAGATGAAAGGAGAATTGTATATAATATAGAAAATTATATTATTTTGATATTAATAATAAAATATACTAATAATGTAATAATGTTATTATTATATAATTAATATTTATGAAAAAATAATATTAGTATTGTTAAAATAATAAAAAATTTATATAATATTAAAATTATCAATATTTGTAACAGGTTTTGCTTTATTCTCAACATATTCAATTCTTAAAGGGTCAATTTTTAGGTCTATCTCAATAAAAAGTTTGCGTCAGTCGTGTCTGATGTAAACTCTATAATTATCCTTGCTTGAGTGTTTTTTCTAACAAATTATTCAAAACCAGTAATGTTTTTATATTTTATAGAAAAATATGGAACAATGAGGTCGTCAACAGTCATTATTAGATGACCACATATGGATAAATCAACGTAGAAATCCAAACGGTTCTGGTTTAAATCCAGTATATATAGAGGGTTTGGAGACTTTTTTATCATTTGCGGCATCAAATCCAGAATTTGTTTTAGAAGGCAAAATAAAATGCCCTTGTAGAAAATGTGCATTGAGAACGTTTGACACATTTGACAAAGTGGGGGGACATCTCTTGCATTTTGGTTTTCAACCAGATTATGTTTTTTGGTATCAACACGGTGAACGCAGTTCCAGAGTAGGTGATACCAACTTGATTCCGGATCCATCCCGGTTTCAAGATTTAGTACATGATGTTGCAGGTTCATCTGTTCAACATACAGAAACTCCGGCTGATATAACTTCAAATCCTGAGTTGGCACCGTCTGAATTTTATGAGTTGTTGAGGTCTGCTGAGAATGCATTATATCCTGGCTGCATGATGAGAAAATTAGAAGCAGTTGCAAAATTTATGGCTATCAAATCAAATAACGGAATGTCAAACACCTGTTTTGACCAGATATTTTCTTTGCTTAAAACATTGTTACCCGAAGGAAATGTTTTGCCTGCAAATTACTATGAGAGTAAGAGGTTGGTTCGAAATTTGGGACTTACTTGTCATAAGATTCATGCATGTTCAAATGACTGCATTTTATATTCTGGGGAAAATGATTCGTTGGATATTTGTCCCACATATGGGCAACTGAGATATAAAGAAGGGCAACATGGGAAGTCTGGTTTGATTCCTGTAAAACAGTTGAGATATTTTCCGCTTACATCCAGACTTCAGCGTTTATTCATGTCTAAGAATATAGCGACAATGATGTCATGACATAAAGCGAATATTTCAACCGATAAAAGCTTGAATCATCCAGTCGATGGTGATTCATGGAAACATTTTGATAGAGTGCATCCATCCTTTGCTTTAGAAGCGAGAAATGTTCGACTGGGCCTTTCCACTGATGGTTTCTATCCGTTCGGATCTTATGGTAGTCAATATTCATGTTGGCCTGTTTTTTTAACTCCGTACAATTTACCTCCATGGATGTTGATGAAGGAGCCATATATCTTTTTGACTTTACTAATTCCAGGACATCCGAAGAAGAATATTGATGTTTATTTGAAATCATTGAATGATGAATTAAGTTTATTGTGGAGTACTGGTGTCAGTACATATGATGTTGCTACGAAACAGAATTTCATACTGAGAGCAGCATTGATGTGGACAATTAGTGACTTCTCGGCTTATGGGATGTTATCTGGCTGGAGTACACATGGTCAGAAATCATGTCCTTACTGTATGGGAGAGAACAAAGCATTTATGCTCATTCATGGAAAGAAACTTTGTTATTTTGACTGTCATCGCAGATTTCTTCCAGATGATCATCCTTTTCGTAGAAACAGATCTCATTTCAGAAAAGGAACAGTTGAAAGGGATGGACCTCCAAAAATGCTATCAGGTTCGGAGTTAAAATCAGTTGTATTTTCATTACCTCCCATCACTTTTGATCCCACAATAAACCAACAGAAAATTTCTGGTTTTGGGAAAGAACACAATTGGATTAAACGTAACATATTTTGGGATTTGCCATATTGGTCTGATTTGTTGGTCCGCCACATGTTGGATGTCATGCATATTGTGAAGAACTGTTTTGATAATTTGTTTCATACAGTTTTGGATACGTCAGAAAAGAGCAAAGACAATGTAAATGCACGTTTAGATCTTGTCCAAATTTGCAGGCGTCCAGAACTGGAACTGTTTGAGAATATCAAAACAGAAAGGTTACTGAAACCAAAAGCAGCTTATACACTGTCTAAAGAAAACCGTTTATTATTTTGTCAGTGGATTGCATATTTGAAACTTCCAGATGGTTGTGCTTCCAATTTGGGTAGATGTGTAAGGAATGGTCATATTACTGGATTAAAAAGTCATGATTGTCATGCTATAATGGAAAGACTTCTACCCATTGGATTAAGAGGTCTGTTGAATTCTGTGATTTGGGATTCCATAACAGACATGTCTCATTTTTTTCGGGACATTTGTGCGGCTACAGCAGATTATGATGCTCTATGCAAACTTGAAGAAGATGTTGTTGTAATTATATGTAAACTGGAAAAAATATTTTCGCCGTCTTTCTTCGACTCAATGGAACATTTGATGTTACATTTTCCATATGAAGCCAAATGTGGAGGCCCAGTACAGTTTCGATGGATGTACCCATTTGAAAGATGCATGCAAAAATTGAAAAGAAAAGTACGTAACAAAGCATCTATTGAAGGATCTATTGCAGAAGCTTATTTGCAAGAGGAAATATCTTTTTTCTGCTCCCATTATTTTGAATCTGAGTATCCTTCAAAACACAACCGAATGGGACGGAATGAGAGGAATATTGATGAAATCGACAATCAATTATCTGTTTTCAACCAGCCAGAGCTTGGTTTTGGTGGAGTTTATGAACGCTGGCTTTCGGATGATGAACATCACAGAGCTCATACGTATGTTCTGCTCAACTGTGAAGAGATGACATCAGTTGTACTGTAAGTGTTTATATCACTTATTCTATCATTTATGTTACAGTAAATAACTTTGTTTTTTATAGGTTGTATGATAATCATATCAAGAAACAAATTCCACAAATTACAGCAGCTGCTCTCGAAGAACGCCGACAGAAAAATTTCTCTCAGTGGTTTCAAAAACTGGTAACATAAATTCTTTATCTTTTAGCAACTCATTCAATGTATAGTTTACTATATTGATAATTATTTCACAAATTTTCAGGTGTCTCAACATGCTGATAAAATTGACAAACGGCTGTGTATATTGAGTAACCCACCTTCCAAACTTGTTAAAACTTATAATGCATATGTGGTGAATGGATTTCGATTTCACACACATGCATATGGGGAATCAGAAAAAACAATGAACAGTGGAGTTAGCTTGAGAGGATCTCGTCATCAAGAAAATGAAGTTGACTTTTATGGCATACTTGATGAAATCATTGAACTCTGTTATCTTGGACAACATTACATAACCATGTTCAAATATCGGTGGTTGGATACAGAGAGAGGCGTGCGTGTTCATCCGACTCATGGAATCATCGATATTAAATGTAAAAGTGTTCTCGCAGTAAATGAACCATTCTTATTGGCTCAACAGGCACATCAAGTTTATTACGCAAAGTACTGTGCTACATCAAGAGACTTGACTGATTGGTGGAGTATAATAAAAATCAAAATTCGAGACAATCAGTTTAGTCAAAGTGAATGTGCTTTCACTGATGTGCAATGAATTGAAGTTTTTCAAGAGAGTACTCAAAATCAATCTTTTTTACAAAGAGACATGAGTATCGATGACGACACCCCACATTTAAGAGTCGGTGATGACGATGATGTTAATGATGTCACATATGAATTTGAAATGGTAAGAGATGAAGCAACTGGAACTCGAATGGATATCGATGATGTTGAGGAGGAATATGAAGATGACATTGACATATATGAAGATGATGATGAAGATGAACACTGATAGAATTCCATGGTAATTATATACAATCATAACTAATATATATGTATATATAATAGTAATTATCAATTATTTGCTAACAACATTAACATTTTCTGTTTCAGATGGACGACGACGCATTTCGTGAGTTGGCGGATGCTGACCCGCCTTTCGATGTGGATGACTTGCTGGCAGATGACCCTCAGCCTGCAGGCGCTTCAGGGAGTACGCGGAGGGGGCGCAGTCTTGCACGATTGATGATTCATGACCCCGTCCCCGAGCGACGTCCACGTCTTGGGTTTGATCCACGCACACGGAGGTGTGATAACCTGTGTGATAACCTGTGGATTTGACTAAGATTTCATTAATCTATTCACATAATAAATGTTTATTATTTTTACAGTTTTCCGCATATAGCAGTCGGACAGGGCAGTGCTATTTTGCACAACTATTTCTCTCAGCCTTGGACCACATGGGAGCAGATTCCCATTGATGTGCAGCAGGCCATGTTCGGCCATTGGTTGGTACGTACGTAAATAAATATTTTTTATTTTGAAAATTATTTCATTTCTAACTTGATATTTTGATTTATTCGTAGGGTTTATGGTATCTGATCGAGGATATCATGCGTGACGCCATCCACGAGGCATGGGAGGTGGCCATGCGTGATCGCTTTCGTCAGTTTTTGCACAATTTAAGAAAAGCTGCCACGAAGAAAGCAGGAGTGTCAGATTTTGACGAGTCATGTAGAACACACCGACCAGAGTACATTTCATCCCACGTATGGGATGAATTATGTGTGCACTGGTTAAGTGATGCCTTTCAGAGGAGATCATCGGTGGGGAGGCAGAATCGGGGGAGACAGGAAGTGACTCATCGAGCTGGGAGTCGTACTTTCAGTACTCATAGACAGCATCTGGTACGTACATTATTTATAAATATTTTATATAACTATAAATATTAACAGTTTATTTTTTATTCTTATAGGTTGTCAAGCACCCCGATATTACGGAGTACGACGTATATCGGAGGATGTATAGTGATCCTGCTACTGGGGAGCTCAGAGGTGATCGTCAGCGTCACATCGTGGTCAGTATTATTTGTTTTCAAGTTTAAAAATTATCTGCATATAATATATTCACAATTTTAATTTTAAATTGCAACTACAGTTGTCATATGAGGTCGTAGCGTCACAGACCCAGCCTGAGAGTCAGGTCGAGTCATCAGATCAGACCACTGGCCGTCAGTTTGATGAGGCGACATGGATGCAGGCCACCCAGTATGCCTTCGAGAAGGGTCGGGTAGTTGGTATCAGCTCTCGACTGACTCCCGGAGATTATTATGGCAGTGCTGCGATGTCGGCGTCCAGCTCGAGAGGAGCTCGTGCATCTTCTTCTGCTACACAGTATGAGGATCAGTTGTGATCTCAGACTGGAGCAGGAGCAGATGCGTCAGCAGCAGCGGCAGCATGAGGAGGAGCGTCGACGCCAGCAGCAGCTGTACGAGGAGCAGATGAGTCGGTGGCAGCAGCAGCAGCATGAGCAGATGGAGTACATACGTCGACTCACTCATGCTTTAGGGATGGAGTTTCCTCCACCAGCATCTGCAGATCTCCCCCCTCCCCTCCTCCCCCCCCCCCCCTCCTTCAGATTATAGTTTGTTTTTATGTTATAAAGTTTGTTAAATCAAAATATGAATTTTTTTCTATTCGTAGTTTCTGTCTCATTATAAAATATTAATAATATTATATTTTGAAATAACAATATTAATATGAATAATAATATTATTTATATTTTATAATATTAAAATTTATATATATATTAAAATTTTATAATATTATAATTTAATTATATTTTTTTGTAATATTTGAATTATTTTAATATTTGAATGTAAAATAATTCTATTATTTTTATATTAATTAAAATAACTTATTAATATTTTTTTATTTATGAATTATAATTCTACTATTATTATATTAATTAAAATCATTTATTAATATTTTATTATTTTTTATTTTTGAATTATAAATCTATTATTATTATATTAATTAAAATAATTTATTAATAATTTATTATTTTTATTTGTGAATTATAATTCTATTATTATATTAATTAAAATAATTTATTAATAATTTATTATTTTTTATTTTTGAATTATAATTCTATTATTATTATATTAATTAAAATAATTTATTAATAATTTATTATTTTTATTTGTGAATTATAATTCTATTATTATATTAATTAAAATCATTTATTAATATTTTTTTATTTTTGAATTATAATTGGATTATTATTATATTAATTAAAATAATTTTTTAATAATTTTTTTTTATTTTTTTATAGTATTTGCGACGGGATACTATGCCCGTCGCAAATAGTATTATTATTATATTAATTAAAAAAATTTATTAAAAAAATTTTAAAATTTTTTTAAAAATAGTAATTGCGACGGGCCGGTCGCAATTACTATTTTAAAAAGTTTTTACAAATATACGGACTAATATTTGTGACGGGAAGAATCGTCGTCGCAACTAATACTTTTAGCGACAGGCCCGTCGCATATAATTGTTGTTGCGACGCCGTTTTCCGCAACGGGCTATTTGCGACGGACCCCCGTCGCAAAAGCCTATTAGCGACGGGATCCCGACGCAAATGCCCCATCGCAAATGTCATTATTTCCAGTAGTGGATGCTCATCATTCTCCTCCTCTAACCTCAAGTGTATCAAGATGTTGTTGATGAACATGACAAAGAATCGGTCCAGGAACTCACAAAACATTGAGTTCATAAGTCCCATGAACACAGATGGTGCGTTCATAATATCGAATGTCATGACTATAAAATCAAAATTCCCATACCTGTACTTAAAGGCAGTCTTCAAAATATCATCATCCTTCACCCTCAACTGATGATATCCAGACCACAGATCGATCTTTAAAAACCAACTAGCTCCTCTCAGGTGGTTGGAAAGATCATCTATCCTCAGAAGAGGGTAACAGATCTTGAACATCACCTAATTCAAACTCTAATAGTCTATACACAACCTTCAACCATCATCCTCCTTGGATAATAGTGGAGCACCCCACAGTGATACACTGGGTTGGATGAAACCCTTATGCATCAGATCATCCACCTGCAACCTCAACTCTCACAGCTCAATATGTTTCATTTGATAAGGAACCATCGAAATCAGAGACACACTCAGCTGTAGCTTTATCCCAAACTCGGCATCGCATTGAGGGGATAATGTTATAACCTCCACTGGAAAAACATCCAGGAACTCCTCCACAATCCTAGGAACACCCTTAACCTGAACTTCCATTGACAACTCTTCCAACTGTGAAAAAAAAGAGGCTTCACTTTCCTACCACCAATCTAATAACCTTGCTTTCCAATGAATGCCACTCACTGGTCCTCTATATCAGAAAATGAAACTCTCCTCTAGAAAAAGTCAATGACTGTATACATGGAATACATTCAATCCATGCCAAGGATAACATTGTATGATTGTATCTTCATCAAGAAGAAGTTTCACATTGACTGGTGCTACCCCATTACCAGTCCACATCCTTAGAACATATCAAACAAAGAAGACTAACCTATAATGGTGTAGATAACACCAGGGGTACTGGAAGTCTCTCCACACCAATCCCAACATATGGACCAAGGAAGGAGAAACAAAGGAGTGTGAGGCTCCTGAATCAAACAAGGCACACACAAGGGTAGATGATAAGGTAATTGTACCTAAAACAACTCCCGAATCTATTGGCGCTAATGTCTCTAATGCATGCATCTGACCACGCTCAACTCTTCTGCCTCTATGCTACTAAACAAAAGTCGACGGTCCCTGCTGTTGAAACTGCCTCGGAGGCAACTGCTAATTCTACCAAAAAGCTACATGAACACCCACTTGATATTGGCCTCCCTAAGCAGTCATACACTGAACCTGATGATGCCCATGTCTTCCACATACATAACACGGAAATGGGAAACCTTCGGAAGGTGATCGGGAGCCACCTTCCCCAGAAGAACGAAAGGAGATATATCACAGTCGATTCCCAACTGGTCAGAACCCAAACTACCTAAACACCTGTGACCCACTGCCTGAAGCTCTGCTCCTTGAGATTCCCTTTTGGCCACTCTCGCAAGGCTTAACTCCCAAGGAAAGCATCTACTCGATAACCTCAAACTATTTATGCACCTCAAGATATGTTAGGAGTGTAAACAGTGTGACCGCATACCTGATCACTGGGCGCAAAGCCTCCTCTAGACGCCACGCTCTAGACTCCTCATATAAGAAAACATCTGGAGCAAATTAAAGGAAGTCTTTGAACCTGATCTCAACCTCTCACACAGTCAAACTCCCCTACTGAAGGGATAGCAGCTTCTACCTCTTGGCTACCCTCATCGTCAATGAAAGGAACTTCACTCGGAACTCCATCTGAAAGTCTAGCCATAACACATCTGCTTTCTTTTGGTCACCAAGAAACAACGTCCACCACTGACGTGAAACTCCCCACATCTGACTAACTACCCATGATACTCAAAACTCAAGTTGTGCTCGGATCAGAACAAAAGTGATCTTGATCTCCTCTAGTCAGTGCTCTGTCTTTAGATCTGAGACTCTCCGCTCATACTTCCCCAAACTCTACTACTGAAAGGTATGGAAGGATCTTTGTCAAACCTCATCCTCCTCTTTTGGGTCAACCCGATGACAATCAACCAGATCAGCCTCTTGAACCTCAACTAACTGAGCCACTTCTGAATGATGAACAAGAGCCATTCCTGAAAAGAAAGGAGAACATCCTAAGCCTGATAGTATGGAATTTTATCAAAGGTTTATTAATTTAATTAATTTTATTTTCTCACAACAACCCAATTCCAGTAAGAACATTATCAATCATGTGCATGTTCCTCACCTAGGTCTCTACCCTTCAAACAGGTTCACCTCACTTTGTTGTTCAATGAGCTCATAGTCCATGCACTAGATCACAGGGGGCTAAAATCATGTGTCCTAGCCAGTTTCCCTAACCTATGTCATGCACCAAGATCAACAAACACTGTTGTCATACTAACCCATGAAAACCTCACAATGCCTAACTCCAAACTTCATCATATATCTCAACCAAACCTCTAATACCACTCTATCATGACAGCCTCCCTCCAAAGATACCGCAATTATGAAAGATAGATAATGACCCCTAAGTCCCACCTCGAGTAGGCCCCTAGTTGGCGACTAGCACTGAGGGTATAAAAATCTAACATGTATGGGAGGCATTACCCTCTATAATAAAATAAGATCGAGAGATGGGATAAAAACCATCAAACAAATCCAACAGATAATATAAAGGTAAACCAAAAAATACCCCACAATGCATGAATAAGGATAATCTAATACAAATAAAGCCTCCAATATACCAAAAGATAAGTCTTATGACAGCGAATCAATAGTGGCTACAAACTCAAGCGAGTAGTGTCTAGCTCAGTCCCCAAATTACTCTTGGATACCTAAAAAATAGTTTATATATGTAGGGTGAGCATAACATGTATACTCATTAGGAACATAACCAGGGTCTCAAGTGAACATGTGAAAAGAGCATGCTAATGTGCCAGTGAACAAATAGCAAGCCAACAAGCACCTAGACAGGTCAACTAACCATCACAGCCTCATCATGGATCACTCACCAAATCATGCATCCAATATAATAATATAGCATCGAGATCATAATAAAGCAAGGCGCCCTGTTGCGCTTCCCCGTTGATTTGCTGCTCTCACACCCCAACATCGAGCATCTTGTGCTCTCATCCCTTCAATACATGTCACATCACATCATATCTCTCCCAAAGAAACCTGGTCCATCTCTGATGAGGGTCATGATGCACCCCTACCTACCCCACCCTCACAAGGTCCAGCATCCGGTGTTAGCTTCAAGAATCATCACATCACATCTAGCTCGAAGACACCTAGGTCATCATAGCACATCTCACCCGAAGACACCTGGGTCATCACATCTCATCACATCCACAACAACCACATCTTGCCCGAAGACACTTAGGCCAACACTGCACATCTCGCCCGCAGACACCTGGGCCATCACTGTTGAAGTAAGAGTGGGGAAGAGGGGGTAGCCAGGAATACATATCACCACCATTTGGGATGTGAAAAACACCGAGAACCTAGAACCTCTAAGTATTGGTAAGGTTATCCAACTTGAGTGGGGCGCGTATAAAAAAATAACATAAACATATATGATATATATAACACACATTACCCAACCTATGGGTTCATAACAACTACTCCAGCACACATCACATCACCACTACCATACCACACATCAACCATCGCAGCCACTACCACCACTATATGCAACACACCACACCACCACTACACACAGCCACACATATTCCCACTTTCAATTACAAGTATCACCACTTTCGAGATATAACAGGTCTCACTGATTTTCATTACTAGGCCACTTCATTCACATTACACAACCCATCTTTCATTTATTCATTTCATTTAAGCCATTTACCACATATCAATTTCCATATCATCGTATTCAATTTCCAACCATTCATTTTTTTCATTTACAACATTACAAATTATTCCATGGCTAATCAAGCAACTAACAAAACCACACCACACAACAACTCACCCATCTCACACAACTACCGCCACAACAACACACATTTGTCATCATCGCCACACCACATCGCTCAAGCCAACTCACCACATCAACCACACATCGCACACCAAACCACATCTCACAACACATTTGTCACACATAACAACCACACATCACCACCATGTGTCACCACCATACATTATCACCATCACACAATTTCTCATGTCACATCAATGTCAACCAACCACCGCATCACAGCCCCACACATCACACAGCCCAATCGATCACCTCCATCACCACACAATAGCCTAAACCGCATAAGGCAACACAACAAGCACACAATCACACCACAACAACACACATTGGCTTCCACAATTATTCAAGGGCTTTCATCACATCTTTAATTTAGCATGAGTATTATCACACAAACCAAGTTCCATGGGAAACCAGTTATTTAGCCATATATATGTTATTTATCCTTTTATTCAAGGTGCAATCACACGACAACACAGCAATGGTCTCAAGGCATATCATCTACAGCGCAAACAAGGCTTCTAACAGCTGTTTTTTTTCAGTATTGGCGACAAGCATGCTCAACATCAACAACATATATCAAGGTAGTAAAGCATGCAATATCTCCTCATACCCATAAATTTCTATTATGCCAATTAATTATCTTCATTATGTCAAACCTTACTATAAACACAAAGGAAAGAAAAAGCATCAAAATCTCACAAATAGCACGTAAACATGTGATAACAAGGATCTCTTACCTCAAATAAGCTTTCTAATCATGGTGCGCACTATAGGGAGAAGAAGAAACAACCTGCAACACACAACCACACAAAGAAACCATAGATCAACCTACACTGCATCAAGGGATCATCACAAACGCATCCCAAAAATACCCTAAACCAAAGCAGCAACACCACAGTGAATCCTTAGAAGAAGAACGAGAGGAAAACAATGGGAAAGGAAGAAGAACTCACCACTGATCACCAAAACTTGATCAAACAAGGCTCATACAAGGCTTCTAACGGCTGTTTTTTTAGTATTGGCAACAAGCATGCTCAATATCAACAACATATATCAAGGTAGTAAAGCATGCAATATCTCCTCATACCCATTAATTTCTATTATGCTGATTAATTATCTTCATTATGTCAACCCTTACTATCCACACAAAGGAAAGAAAAGGCATGAAAATCTCACAAATAGCATGTAAACATGTGATAACAATGATCTCTTACCTCAAATAAGCTTTCTGATCTTGGTGCGCACTATAGGGAGAAGAAGAAACAACCTGCAACACACAACCACACAAAGAAACCATAGATCAACTTACACTGCATCAAGGGATCATCAAAAACGCATCCCACACATACCCTAAACCAAAGCAGCAACACCATAGTGAATCCTTAGAAGAAGAACGCGAGGAAAACAATGGGGAAGGAAGAACAACTCACCACTGATCACCAAAACTTGATCACTAAAACCCACTGATCGAAGTAGAAGGAAACAGGTTGGAAGATCTTTGAAATTCGTCTAGGGTTCACCCAAAACGAGAGAGCGACGAACGGCCGAATGGGGAAAAATCGATCAACTGAAAAAAAACCTATTTACAAGTTGCAAGTCGCCTGACTTACGGCGTAAACTACTCTTTTATGTTGTAAGTTCCATGGCTCTATAAACTTACGTCGTAAAACCAACCTTTAGGCCATAAAATCTTTGAAACCTCAACTTCCACCGAAAAGCATGATGCCTAGGGCTTAATTAAACTTAAACTATAAATTCCATTCTTATAGCGTAAACCCATTTTACGCTCTTCACCTTAGCTGCATACAATCTGTAAACCGCTAACCACTCAAGTCATAAACCACCAACTTACGATGTAAACCCCTCTTTTACAGTGTAAAAAATCTACTACAGTTCTGTTGCAGCTCCAACCCCCACTGAACCTCCTCTAAACTCCTCTGAGCACTCTCCAACCACAAAACCAGCCAAGTAATAAGCCAGGAAGGCACAGACCGCTACAGATGTTATTTTGAGGTTATAACTTGAATAATAATAATGAAATTAAAGGAATAATAATAATGTAGTGAACATGAAAAGGGTTATTAAACAAGTAGAAAGCTAATATAATTTTATTATTCAAGAGTTGGAGAACATATGAAGCTAAATGGGACTTCAATGTTCCAAAAATTTTCTTATTTATACATCAAAGATTGTTAAAAGTCAATGTCAACTACTTTTGACTTTCTTTTTAAAGGTTTAAAAGGAGATCTTTTAAATATTTTTCGTATGGATCATTTTGATGTTTTTGTTACCAAAGTACAAAATGAATGTTTTTAACGTATTCGGCTTGACTGCATTTTCCCGCCGTCATTGGGATTATTCGTTATCAAGGTGCCACTACAATTTTTCATGGTTATTTTCAAAGAAAACATTTCACTCAATATTTTAAGAATTTTTAGTTTTAAATATTTTTTTTAAGGAAACAAAGATTTTTTCTCATCTTTATGAGGCAACTGAAAATGTTATTGTTTATGGGTTTGTATGCCAATTCAAATGAGTTTTATGATTAAAGTGCAAGCTATATGTGTTTTATTCATGCTATGTTTCTTAGACATTTTATATAAATGACGAGTGAGCACGAAATAGTTCTGATGACGGGTGAGCCCGATATAGCTATCTGATACATTAGGTAAAGTGATGGAGTTTACCAATGATAGGTTAAACCTAAGAGACATGAGAATTATCTAGTTAAGTGATTCCATTTTAAGGGTGAATGTAAGGGTGAATGCATGGATAATGTCTCAGGGCACCTGCATGATGTGCTTGCAATGGTTTATAAAGGAAATCTTTTAATTTCAAAAGGTAAGCAAATAAACTTATGTTTTTAAGGAAAGTTTATGACCTTTAAAAAAAATAAAGATGAAATGATTATTTTTCAAGGAAAGGTATTCATGAGTTTTCAGGTTTTCTAAGAAACCCTTATGATTATGATCTTGTCTTTATGATTTCATGTGAAATGTTTTATGAAATTTATTAAGCAATTAAGTTTTTTCCTTATAAAAGTAAATGGATATTTGAGGTCAAATGTTTATTGTGAAAAGGCAAACCTTCTTATGGATTTTCCAAGTTTACAAATGGACTAATGATTTTTTTTCTTTTATGTCCCTTATTGAGATTTGTTTTGCTCATTTCACATTTAAAAAAGATTTTTCATAGGGCTTAAAGATGAGTAGTAACGTCAAAGTTCCATATATGAGAGTTGCATTGAACGAAGAAAGTGTATCTTTATAAAGAACTTGTTTTGTGGAAAAAATGGACACTGTAGAAATGCCCACTTTGTTATGTAATGTTTTACCTAATTCTCTAAAACTCTAAACTGAAAAGATCCTGGAAATATAAGAAAGTGTAACTCTTGTTATAAATCGTGTATTTTTTGGTTGAATAAGGTATGAGTTGTTATAGGTATAGTCTCCCAACGGTACTACCCTAGACCCTTATTGTTAGTCAGCAGTTTCTGGCATACGGGGAGGCACACCTGAGGTCCTGGTAGCAACTCCTCTAATTCGGGCACTGCTCAGTGATCGCAGGCCGAGGGAGGATGTTACATTCATATTGTTATAGAATGACTTAATACATTTGTTTGTTGACATTTAATAGTGATGGGTGTTTATCCTAGTTTATCTGGATGTTTGTTATTGTTATTACTTCTGTTGTTATTTATGGTTACCTGATCCAGAGGGTATGGTCTCTCTGCGATGTTATTAGAGCTCAGCTGCTAGTCGACAACAACGGACATACAAGAAGACGTGCTTTAGGTATGTAACAACCCAGTCTGGTCACGATGGAGGTGAATCGGGTCGGGGACGTTACATCGCCCAAGTATCACAAGCGATAAGACCATTAGAAAATTTTCAGCTTATTTCGCTACGGGTGGAACATTTGCTCATTATCGAACATTTGCTCATTACCTAATCTGTTCTATCTATTTATAACACCCACTCACATTCTCAAGGTTCACACTTGAGTCACCGAGATGTGAGTACCTGCACCCCATACAACATTGCACACACAACACACATAATATGCATGGCATAATAATTGAGGGATCACGTACCTCATTCGCGAAGTTAACCCCTCGAACCATGTTTGTCCAAATCTCATCTGAGCTTGCAAGAACACGAGCCCTAATTTCAAACCACAAGTCTCAATTAATTAATTACAAACATTTATAATTACTTACATCAAATTAATTTGGCATAATCCAAATCGCACCAAATGGTGCACCAATGTCCAAACTGCCGCCAACACATAGATGTTCTAAGGCGTGCCCTAGATACTTCTATGAGAAAAAGCCCCATGATTCGCAGTGTAATCGATTGTCAATTTTAAACAAAAAAATGGCGAAACCTCGAAGAAACTCACCAGACGATTTATCTCCATCAAAATGGTGAGCAAATGCATGTGTTCATCCTTCATGGATGCCCTTCAGCCAACACATGCAAAACCTCAATCATTTGAACCAAATTTCACCATGCACCGACGATCAAATCCCTAGAATTGAACTGCCATTAATAAGAATAAATGAAAGATGAAGAAAGAGAAAGAAGAAAGGGGGCACACCTGCGATGGACACCCACCGAGCTCCTGATGGCAAGGGCAAGGGTGCACACCTGCACAACCCACCAAGTTCTTGGTGTGGACTATCACCTAGAATCTGATGGGCTCTATTATAACCCACTAAGACTCAGCCCCTTATTTGATCCTCGAGATTTCTCTTTTCTACTTGATTTAACTTCCAAAACAAGACCAAACCCCATCTTACCATCCATATTTCTGCATTTCAAATTCAGCTAGATACCCGTCCATTGAGACCCAATCTTTTACCAATTTCAGGCACATTCCATGAGTGATTCAGCAATTGTACGCGGCTGCTTGGTACAGCCATCTCATTTCACACATTGTACCAATTCTTCCAACTCATGACTTTGTCATAATAGCTAGAACACATTGCAACACTGACGACATTTTATTACCACCGCTGAGGTTTTCATTTCAGCCACAGATCATTTTGCCAAAGCTGTACACCCAAGCTGGAAGTGAACTTTAGGAAGACCGCTTGACTGGTTCTCGATTTCCAAGGCAAGCTTGGTCGTTGTGAGTGACGCTCGATCAACGCCTGGCTGATTCAAAGGACACGGTTGGTTGGTGGACAATGGAGGAAAATGATTTGATGATAGCCTCGCGGTGACCCGTGTGTGGATTCAAGACAACCCTCAAATAATAGATGGACACGATAGCCTGAGGATGCCACCCGCATATATAGAAAATGTGGCCACCCATTTCAATTTCATTTCACGTTATTCAATTATGCATCAAAAATCCAATTTCTGAAGAGGTTGACTAAAAATGAATAATCACACATGTCATGTAATATATTCAGACACTTCGTTTCACTCAATGAATGGTCATGGCATCATACGTATCATATAAAATGAAAAGTCTCATTTTGATGAGACAAATGTATAACATATTCAATCATCCATTTAGTAACCAAACCCCAGAATGCTGGCATATGAATGTCAAAAGATGAATGTTCATATGTAGGGAATTTGTCTGCCATGTTGATGCCGCTATTGTGCAGCCAGCCTCATTTGAAGAAACAATTGGTCGAAATTTCTGCGAACACTGCAAGAGTAAAGCAGCCATGGATTCATGCTGAAATGGCTGAGGGGCTCACTTTGCAAACCTCAACACTAATCCCACACTCCATGAGAAACAGAAGCCATGCTCGCTGTTGTTCTGAGAGACGATCTCTGGGGCCTTTCACTTCAACAAGCTTAGCCTCGCCGCTATAATATCCATTGAAACGCCACAGCAGCAAATCCGGCATCCCACTGGTCCAGCTTCTGTAATCTTGAGCCAGATGCCGGCATACTGATGCCAAACACGGGCCTCCAATGCAAGTAACCACTGCCCGAAGCTCCGACAAGGAGTGACGGTCCCAATCAACTCCCCTGCATGCTGTCCCCACATGTGATTCCCATGCAGTGATGATCATCTCCTCACCCATACCCTCTTCGATTTTTTTAAGGTGGCATTCTATGATGCTTTTCCGTGCATCATAGAAACAGTCGGTCTCCAAATCCAATGGACAGGTCTACAAGAAACAACAAATATGAGGATAGACAACAGTAATCATATGAAAAATCTAAAACATAAGAATGCCTAGGAAAGTTATTATAAATTGCATTCCTAAAGGCCAGGATAATCACCAAAAAATGAATCTTAAGGAAACCCACAATTGCCCTCTTTGGTTGACAGAGAACAAGGACCCATTTGGTTAGGTAAGGAAAGAAAGGGATAAAAGTTGGTGTTTGGTTCATGATGGAAAGGAAACTAGTCCCATATAATTAAAAAATGACAAATAATCCCCGCAGGCGGCTGGGGTGGCAGGGGGGCTGGGGTTGGGGGCGCAAGTAGCGGGGTCGAGTCTCCGGACCGTTTGTTTGTTTCTTGTATAGTGTGCGTAAGTGCCGTTGGAAGTGTAACCCACCTTTTAAAAATGACAAATAAAAAAAATATAATTCTTAAATATAATTATAATATTATAAAGTTAAAAATATATAAAAAATGTAATAATTATAATATGATATTATAAAAATATATAATAACATTATAATCATATAGAAAACATCATGGCTGTGGTCTTAAATCATCGTGGCATTTGACATAATTAAGGCTGTGGGTCTCAGCAATTGGATTTAACGTTGGAGAAAAAAAAATGTCTAGTTAACAATTGGAAGATGTTAGTGTATTTAGGTGTTTGAGTATTCAGGATATGGGCTTGACTGGGTCTATCATATCTCCCTTTTCCCTCTAGTTTGAATTTAGTATATGTTATTTATCTCTATTTTTGTATCTCGTTATCTTTCACTATAAATAAAGTGTTTCAGCCTCTTTCAAGGGGTGCGGTTTCTGGGTTTACTGTGTCAACATGGTATCAAAGTTTAGGAAAACCTTAAGTCTCTACTCTCTTTCCTACGCCTTGGCCATACCTCTCCCAAAGCACCTGTGCCTAGGCGGACTGGCCAGGTAAGAGCTCACCAAGGCATGCGGGCCCCAACTGGCTTCTGCCCCAGGCACAAAACTGCCAAGGCTAGACACGTAACCAGGTTACATGCCCCAAAACACACCTCCCCTTCGTCTGTCTTGCAGATCTTACACCAACCCCAAGTGCAAATATCCCACCCCGCACCTGCCTCGGCTCAAACTAGCCCCAGGCATGCCCCCTGGCTAGCCTCCTTGAGGCACATCTTTCTGCTGCGACAAACACAGCTCCTGCCTCCTCCTATCCAGGCACCTCTCTGCGGTTCTCCCCAGGCACCTCCCTCTGCTTTGACAGCCAGCCCCTGTGACGAACCCAACTCTCTGTTGCAACCATGGATTTTGCATTTACAACTTCAGTGATAATTCAGTAGGCCCCTTTGTTCCTTGATTTTCTACTAGTTCACATTGTTCTCTGTTGCTCCTCCACATGGTTTCCTCCAAGGATACTATTCTCAAACCCGAAATGATTATTGCCTTTTCAAGGTTGGAAGGCGAGCATCTCAATTCCTCTGATTTTACCATGTGGAGGAAAACAGTTATCGCCTCTTTGAAGGGACTGGGTCTGGGTCGTGTTTCTTAGCTTGTTAGTTTTCCTCCAGATCCAAAGGATCCTCTATATGTTTCCTAGGAGCATGAGGACAACAAGATTTTGGTCCTCAACTCAATAGACAAGGCAGTCAAGCATGTGGCCAAAAACACAAATACAGTCAAGAAACTTTGGGACTCATTGACACTTAATAACTTGTTTCTGGTGTCTGATCCTTTTCAGCAGTTCTTTACTCTTCATTAGGGCCCCCGCCTCATCCCTAATTATTATTATGACTAGACGACAATTGCGGATGAGATCATCGATTTATGATTTGTTCCTCAAACACCAGAAGAAATGCACAATCAGCGCGAACAACTGTTTTTGTTTTCTCTTCTGCAGGACTTAAACCCACAGTTCAGTACTGCAGCGACCAAAATGTTCGTCGGCCCTACCACCCTTCATCCATCATTAGTCTCCAGTCATCTTATCAAGGTCAGTCGACTATCTACTATTGTTGATCTCTCTGAGCAGAAGACACTTGCATCTCGTGTTGGTGAACGTGGAGGCAGATGCTCCGGTGGAGGCTCTTGAATTTTGACAATAAAATATCACCTCCCGCAGACTTTCAGTGGATGTTGGTGCCACCCAGGGATGACCTGCAGAGGGTGGTGCCGCTGAAGAAGACTCACAGCACAGATTGGTACCACCAAACAAAAAATTACAGTAAGTGGCAGGAGAAAACAAAAAATTTGACCGTTTAGAGTGCGGACCAATGCGGGTTGAGCCCGCGCGGGTGCGGGTTAATGCGGGTTGAGCCCGCGCGGGTGCGGGCTTGCCCGCGGGTTCGATTTAAAAAAAATACATATTATTTTTACAATATATGTTTCTTTAACATTTAATTTTTTTAACAAAAAAATCATGGTTAAACAGTGACATATGATTTCTCGCCGTAATGGTCATATTAATTCACCATTTATTCACATGTGAATTTTAAATAGGTCTATATTTATTGTTTTAATATGATAGTATATTATTTATATAGTAATTATTAACCATATTCACATGGTGTGTCAACCCATCTCTTGAAAAATGGAACTCATCACCCCTGCGCATGGTTTCAATTCTATAAGAGCTATTATAATCATAATATTTATTAGGTCGATTTCATTTTGTTATTATTTAATTTTATTTTGTTATTAAGAGAATTGGATAGAACCTCGTCAAAACACTAATAACTTCCTTTGAAACTGGTCGTTACCTGGAGAGACTTCATTCATTCACAGGTTTAGTTGTTCACATCACCACATAACCAACATTATCATTCATCGCCCATCACCGATCACTCACCTACTTTCTATCGCAACAATTCACCACCACATCGGCATTACCACATGCCACCATTAACCCACAAAAAAATGTTACATCACATCCTTTAAAACTCTAGTTATTGTTAATTCATACTTCTCCCCACAAATACCTTTAAGAATGATAAAAAATACAGTATTTAAATGATTATAAATAGTATTTTTTTTGTAAATGTAGGTAAGCCCGCGGGCAACCCGCGGGTTTATGCGGGGCGGGGCGGATTTGAAATTTTTTGTTCGCATTATATGCGGGCTTTTGCGGAAAAACCCGCGCGGGCTCAAACCCGTGCGGGCTTAGCCCGCCCCGCCCCGACCCGCCCGTTTCGCATTACTAGTGGCAGGTGACCGCCAGGAGAAAACTTGCAGCAGACTTTTTTGTTTTCTCCACATCTCATGCTATAAATTTGGGAGCCGCAGTGTGGGCAAAAACATGGAAAATCTGTAATCTATGTTCTGTTTGATAATAAGAAAATACTGCTGCCTTCCCCGTGGATCTAGGTCACCCTGACCGAACCACGTAAATATTTTGTCGCCTGTTTGTTTTGTTTCCCCTGCTTGAGTACGTAAACTTGAGCGAGAAAGAGGCTTCCGCACAACAAACTGGTATGGGAGAGGTGGGTTTGATTACCAGGGAGGGAATCACACGTGTTGTCCGCACTTCTCTGTTGTTGTCTGCAAATGAGGCCTTGTAACTCGTTTTTTCTCTGCAACCCCTTGGCGCTGCTGTCCATGCCTCTGCAATTCCCCGGATGTCCACAACCCTGCAAACCCTTGGCAGTAGTGACCATGATCCAACCTCCTCCGATTTGAGATTTTCCCCCCCTCTGCATCGTTTCTGTTTTTATCTGCAAACCTGGTGCAGAAGGGGAAAGCGTGTGCATGGTGGAAGATAAGCAAGGAGGAGTGCAGCGCATGGGAATAAAAAAAAAAGGAAAAGCAGACAAAATTGGAAATTGTTTTTTCTCACTTTTGTCTCTTATGTGCATGTGAAAAAAAATCTTTTTGATAGAGGGGGTGATGTGAAAAAAATCGAGAATCTCTATTTTTTTTAAAAAAGGGGTGGCGCGTTTTTTATGGGGGGAAAAAATTTCGAATAAAAAATGGTTATTCATTTGAGGTCCGATTGAAGTAATTAAATAGTTGATTTTAGCGTTTTTGACTATTCAGGATTCATTGATGGTGTATGTTCTTTGAAATTCTGATCTGTTTTTTTTTCTTTTTTTATGGAGAATCTCCAGGATGAAAGGAGTACGGCGCCACCCGTGCCACCTGAGAGGTATGTTCCAGATATACGCATAACGGGACTACAAGTACTCCATACATAGAAGTATGGTGTCCAACACCAAATTTGAGGTGGAGAAATTCGACAAGACGAATTACTTCAACATATGATAATGTGAAGTTTTGGATGTTCTAACTCAGCAAGAGTTATCACCTTGAAAGAAAAGTCTGCCGACATCTCCGATGGTGATAGAGGGAGACCCGGCCATCAAGCTCATGGCACGATCCAACTATGTTTGGTGAAAGATCAGAAATACAGTGCGATACGAGAAACTTCGACTAAGATTTTGTGAAAAATTTTGGAGAACAAATACATGACCAAAAGCATCGAAAACCGGCTCTACTTGAAAAAGAAATAGTCCAGATTTCAGTATTGTTGGAACGGTGTAGCCCGATCAAAAGCAGTCCAGGCCGCTAGCATTTAGTCCAACTTCATCCAAAATGGATCGGGCTAACACCATACCAACATGCTATTGGCAATACCGTCCTACCTCCGACGGCGGAGCTATTACTGTGACAAATGGCTCCTCAATCCTGATTGATGAGTTTGGTACAGCTCTATTGCCCCTATGATTGCATTTTCTTTAATGACCAATGTCTCACACAGTCCGCACAACTTATTTTCTATTAGTAAACTCACTAATGGTTTACATTGCACTGTAATCTTCTCACCGGCGGATGTTGTATTCCATGAGCTCCTGATGAATCATGTGTTTGGTGGAGGCAGGCTCCGTGGGGCATCTACGTGCTGGACTACTCCCCTACCCTCACTTGCACAGTTCTTCCTGCCCATAATTTGGATCTACCCTACCGCCATGGTCATCCACCTGTTGATGTAGTGCGGCGGGGTAATCAAACCCTTTCGCGGGGAATTTGGGTAGAACATGCACAAAGGAGAGAATACTCTCCTATTTATTGGCTTAAACCCTAAAACAAATAACAGACAAATTTATCCTTAAAATATCCTAAACTTGGAAGCCAAAATAATAACTGTAGATGGCGAATTCCCCTTACCTCAATGTGAGGTGGAGATATTCTTTTATAAATGAGTAAAAATAATTACGATGGATATTCCGATGTGGGACTCGGAAATACTCAATTATACTAAAATGGGGTCCAACACTCCCCCTCAAGCTGGATATGCCCAGCTTGGACTGAGAGTCCCACAAAGAAAGAAAAAACGACATCGAACAAGGTCATTCATACTTCCCCTCAAGCTGGGCCGTGGAGGCTGTGAATACTCAACTTGGTATTGAGAGAGTCTAGGCGAGCTCCTGGGAGGCCTTTTGCGAAGATGTCGGCAAGCTGATCCACCGTCGGAATATGGCCAAAACTGATATGATTCTGCTCCAGATGGTGGCAAAGAAAGTGGCGGTCCACCTCGATATGTTTCGTCCATTCATGGAAGACGGGATTCGATACAATCGTCGTGGCTGCCTGGTTGTCACACCAGATATGAGCAGATGTCTGCGCTGGGAAACCAAGCTCATGGAGGAGATGACGAAGCCAGAGGATCTCAGTGGTGACCGTGGCCATGGCGCGGTATTCTGCCTCTGCACTAGATCTAGAGATGACAGTCTGCTTCTTGTTGCACCATGAGATGAGGTTACCTTCGAAGAACACGGAAAATCCAGAAGTAGACTTGCGGGTAGCAAGACAACCTGCATAGTCCGCATCACAGAAGGCCCCAACATCCAAATGAGCATGATGGGAGTACTGAAGGCCACGTGCAAGGTCTTTCTTTATGTATTTGAAAATGCAGAGAACAACATCCCACTGAGATCTGGTTAGATGCTCCATGAACTGGCTCACTTTGCTAACAGCGCAGACAATGTCTGGTCGTGTCATGGTGAGGTAGTTGAGTTTGCCCACCAGACGACGATAGCTCTCTGGGTGAGGAAAGGGTACCGAGTCGGTATGAAGAAAGCGTCCCCCAGGCTCAAGAGGAGTGTCCACTGCAGTCGCCTGACTCAACCCCACATCCTGTAAGATATCAAGGGCATATTTTTGTTGGCAAAGAGAAATAGTGTCCTCAGAACGGGAGACCTCGATGCCAAGGAAGTAGTTGAGAGAACCAAGATCTTTGGTGTGGAAGTGGTGATGAAGGTGCGCCTTGAGTTGGGCGATTCCGATGGAGTTGCTCCCTGTGATGATGATATCATCAACATATACCACCAGCAAAATACAACTGTTTGACATCGTACGAAAGAAGACGGTGTGATCCTTCATACTGCGAGAGAGACCAAAGGTTGTGACGACAGTGCTGAAGCGGTCAAACCAAGCACGAGGAGACTGCTTGAGGCCAAGAGGGATCGACGGAGGTGACAAACATGGGAGTCGGCTCCAAAGGCACGAAAACCAAGGGGCTGCTGCAAGTAGACTCCTTCGTCAAGAAAGCCATGAAGAAAGGCATTCTTGACATCCAGTTGATGAAGTGGCCAGTGATGATGAGCGGCCAGAGATATGGATAGGCGGACAGAAGTCATCTTGACAACCGGAGAGAAGGTCTCAAAGTAGTCGATGCCATATGTCTGAGCAAAGCCCTTCGCCACAAGACGGGCTTTGAGGCGATGAAGAGTGTCGTCGGCATTGAGACGGATCGTATAAATCCATTTGCAGCCAACTGCCTGTTTGCCTGCAGGGAGGGGAACTAGATCCCATGTATGGTTGTCATCCAGAGCCTGCAGTTCATCCCGCATAGCCTGTAGCCATCCAGGGTGTGATTTGGCATCACCAATCGTGCGGGGAATAGATATCGTCTCCAGTGCTAACAAACCGCTTTATGAAGATGTAAAAAGAGGAGTAATCTGACAAGAGCGAGTACCTTTCCGGAGTGCAATAGGCAAATCGTCTGGTGCTGTGACAGGAGCATTGGACGAAGTGGGAACGATGTTGTCCTCGGCCTGGACGAGGGGTACAGTCGATGGACGACGAGAGTAGACCGTCCCAAAGCGATGACCAGTAGGGGGAGACACCAGAGGAGGGTGAATGATGAGAGGAAGGCACTCATCAATGGTAGTGTCCGATGAGGAGATGACGGAGTGAAAGAACAGCTCTCAACAAACGGCACATCAGCAGAGATGATATAGCATCGTAAGTCTGGAGAGAAGCACCAATATCCACACTGAGTGAGGGAATATCCAAGAAAAATACACCGGAGGGATTTGGGAGAAAGTTTAGAGAGGTTGGGGCGAGTGTCCCGGACATAGCAGAGAAATCCAAAGACTCGGAGTGGAAGTGAGTGAGGAGGGAGAGAGGAGAACAAAGTATGAAAAGAAGTCTCCCCCTGAAAGATAGAAGAAGGAAAGCGATTGAAGAGGTAAGCAGCAGTGAGGATGGCATCCCCCCAGAAGAGAAGAGGCACCCTGCGGTGGAAAAGGAGAGCACGAGCATTCTCCAGAATATGTCGGTGTTTTCCCTCAACCACTCTATTCTGCTGAGGGGTATCAGGACAGGAGGTCTGATGGATGATGTTGTGTGCCTTGAGAAACTGTTGAAATGGAGTGGACAAGTACTCTCACCAATTGTCAGAGCGTAGACATTTTACAGAGATGGAAAACTGTGTCTGGATCTCATGGTAAAATATCTAAAAGGTGGAAAATACTTCGGTCCGATCGCGAATAAGATACAGCCACATTATAAGTGAAAAATCATCAATGAAAGAGATATAATAATTATACCTTAATTGACTCGAGGTGGCACAGGGACCCCATACATCAGAATGAACCAAATCAAAGGGTTTGGAAACTCGTGTGTCTACTCGAGGAATATATGAAGTGCAATGGTGTTTCGCAAAGGTACAAGACTCACAATGAAAAGATAAATGTTGACTAATATCTGGATAGAGCTGATGAAGAGCGGAGGCGGAGGGGTAGCCCAATCGAGAATGGAGGTCCAAAGCACGAGCAGAGACAGACGTGTAGGCAACGGATGTCGGACCATCGAACATGTACACCCCATCTCGAAGCTGACCTCTACCAAATTTTCGGTTCGTCGTCCGCTCCTGAAACATAACAGTAGACGATGTAAAGATAGCATTACAATTGAAATCCTTAGTCAGCTTACTAATGGAGAGAAGGTTAAACGGACTATATGGTACATGGGTCACCGGTGATAGGTGAAGAGATGAGGTCAGGGAGCATGTACCAAAGTCGGCAATGGGGATAATGGAACCATCAGCGACAGTGATGACTGAGGAACCAGTATAGAGAGTGTAGTTGGACAGCATACCTGCAACATCGGAAAGATGGTGGGACGCACCTGAGTCAGGCATCCAAGCAGGGGAGCGATGACTGACAAATGCAGTGGAACCACCCGAGTGTGCAAGAGATGCTGATGAAGAGCCTGGTAGGGAGGTGGTCCTATGATCGTGAATCATTTGGATCTTAGCCATGGAGAGATCCAAAGATGAAGGAAGAGCAGCAGCAGACGGGGATGCATCCTGGACCGCAATTTGGCCCTGTCGTGGGTGCTGAGCGGGACGGCCATGAAGGACCCAACAACGGTCAACCAGGTGGTCGAGCTTGCCACAGTGCTGACAAAGTGGACGAGGTCGGCTTTCTCCACGTCCGCGTCCACAAGGTCCGGTAGGGTAGCTGCTGCCACGACCCAGGAGAGCAATGTGATCAAGGCTAGGGATGGGTGGGGCAAGGGCCCGATGAGCCTTCCCAAGACAATGATAGACCTGCAGAATCTCTAGGGACGAGGGGCTGGCTAGCATCTCCGTAACCGTCGTCGCATATTCTAGGTCGAGATCATGGAGGAGGCTGAAAAGACATAGTTGGTCCCGCTGGGCTAATGCTTCCACAGGTGTCTGTGGAATGGGTCAAAGCTCAAGCAGTTCATCTCGTAGAGTCTTCCATTCCATGAAGTATGCTGAAAATGGATGAGCTTGTTGGCTGTAACGTCACGGTTCCGAAAGTCGCCCAGAGGCGCCCCATACCCGGTTGGTCACATGGCCTCAAACGCATTCCCCCTAACGCCAGAAGCTGCCGACTAACAGCGAGGGCCTTGGGTGTGATAGTGGGGAAACTGTCATGTAAAAATGTGAGAGGGAGATAACGGTAGTAAAACAGTATAAACGTTGCATAGAATTTAGAAAATACAGTAGGGAGGGAGAGGGGAAGAAGAAGAAGATAGGTGGCTCCCTGGAAGACCACTTCCAAAAGAGTATTCTGAATCCTCCCAAGGACCGGCCCGTGCAGCAGCTCCCAAGCTGAGCAAGAAGCAGAGTAACATTTATGTCTTCCTTTTTCCTCTGGCCCCCTTTATTTAAAGGCCCACCCGCCCCCTCTAACAAACTAACAGCTTCAGGTGGTCCCCCTCCCAACTAAGAATATTCTCCTCCTCTAACAGCCCAGCATGTGTCCAGGTGGTCCCCCACCCAACTGAGTATTATTCTCCTCTCTCTTCTAACAGCCCAACTGCTAACAACACAGCCAACAGTTAAAAGTCCAAACTGCCCTCCCCTCTTGCCAGAATACATTTGACAGCTCAAGTATGAACAACCCCCAACTAGTCCAAAACAATCCCCAGCCAGCCCATATTCCTAACATCCGCCCCTCCTTAAAAACCACTTTGTCCCCAAGGTGGACCTTCAAACCATTGCTCAACCACTTTAGCACTAGGTGGGCAGCCCCTTGTAGGAAAGTAAAGCCTCGGACTGTATGATCAGTGGACTGTTTTCCATTTAAATCTCCACCGCAGCCACTGGCAAATTCTTCCAAATTAACACGTTCAGCAGTACCGAGCAGCTCTAGGGATGCCTTTTCTAGAAATTTATGGGTAGCAGCCTGAACAGACTGTTTTGCTTGGTTGTGCATTGGGACAACAGCTCTCGGTGGCGGCTTTGGTGGATGCCTTAGCATCAATGCACCCTTTTCCACGATTAAGACACAACTCGGCCCTTTGCCACGATGAAGCGCCTTCCGATGCCATGATTCTTCCTCTCCGTCTTTCCGGATCCCAGCAGCCCATGTACCTCCAACCTCGCTTAGCCTTCAAGCCTCACAAACAACTTTTTCCGGGCATTTCCTCAAGACAGAAGTCTGCTGCAGCTCACTGCCCTTACTTCGTTGGCCACTTTTTAGTATCCGGTCACAAATAAACCAAACACATGGAAGGCCCGGTTCAACTAATGGAGCTTCATGCCCCCGAACTTCAGCAGTTCGTGGAACTTGCTGAATTATTCTCTGCCAAACGGACGTAAACTGAAGCAATCCTCCAGAAAGTAGACCGAACATTCTATTCATCCCAACCAACTCCAAGTAAGTGACTGACGCCCTTTCAGTAGGCTTCAAAGTTTTTGTGCTCCTCACAATCATGGATTCCAAAAAGCCAAGTTTTAAGTGAATAACACCAATTTTCTCAAGGACTTCTTTATTATGCCTTCCTGCTAACCGAAGAGCTTTGCCCATGCTATGTGTATGCACTGCTTTTTCCACCAATGAAAACACTATTTGGCCTCCTGCGACAAGCAAACCAAACCAGGAAAATGTAATCTTAGTTGGGCCAAGATGAGCCGTCCAAGGTGTACCAGTTTCATGGCCAAAATTAGTAGAAAAAATAAGTACACTAGCTGACCCAATCTCCCCACTGTACTCTTCAGCCAGCCGCGGTCCTTTAGTACTTTCTAGGCTTGTATGGGAATCCAGATAATCTGTAGAACCCCCTAGTGAATTCTGCTGAGTGTGCTTTACAACACATGGAGCCACCACTTCCAAGTCTTCAAAATTGGTTATGACAAACAGCTTATTAGGAAAAAGGTGAGACCCCTCACTCTCCAGTCTCCATAAAATAATCTCTTCTACAGGAAATTTCTTGGCAAGGATGAATCAAATTGAAATACCCGTTGGAGATCTTGTTCACCTAGATTCTGGTCTTGCTCAAAGAGTAAAACAGGTGGTGCAAGAGGGAAAAAACAAACATCTGAAAATTGCTCATAAGAACATTGTTGTGACTCCATCAAATCCTGTTGTATGTCCCAAAAGTTTGTCACTTGAAAACCCACCAAAATTCCACATCCTTTATTCTGCAGATGCTGAAATAGCTTATCAGAATTTAGCCATTCAACTCTAGCTCGAGCAAGACTATAGCTCACAGTTGCCATTTTGTTTTTTCAATCAATGGCTACAGGAACCTTTGCCTCCTCCATTTCAACAGTTCTTGGGACTTGATGAAACTGTTTTCGGTGCGGTGGTTCTCGATTCTCCTTATCCTCTTTAGGGGCTGAAACACTTTGCCCACAACCAACTTGAACATCAGTAATAGCAGGTCCTAACTCTCTACCAGATTCAACAATATTTACCACAGCATTTAAGGGATTGTTTTCTTCCAAATCCATAGGTTCTTCTCCAACATCGACGAGACGCACGTCTGCATTGGTCGTTTTGACTACTGCCATGCTCCGTTTGGAAAGAACACATGAACTCTTTTCTTCTGAAACTAGAGGTTCTGTTAAAACAAGAACATACACCTCCTCCTTAGTACACCTTTCCTGTTTATCCACATGAGAAATCATAACTGGAATTACCTGTTTAGGTCATTCCTGAAAGGATTCAAGTTGCTCCTTTGCAAAGTCGCTACCAAAGGTACTTGTTGCGGCTTTGTCACCTCCCTTTCCATAATCTGAGCAATGAGACTCTTGCATATCCAGCTCTCGTGTTTCTGCTCGCAAGAACCTTAGCTGTTCTTTTAAAACTAATAGCAGTTCTTGTATCACGACTGCCTGAGTTTGCATATATTGTACCTCTGTAGCAAATTTTGAATCCATCCTAAACTGCAGAAAAGCCTACACATCCCTCGACGTCCACTCTTCAACCATTCAAACTAGCAGCCAAAGATCAAAACTCAGCTATCAAGTTTCACATGCAACAGCAACAGCAACCGCTCCACGCCACTCCAACTATAATCGTCCACACTGTGTTAACGCCTCACAGCTAGACTGCTCACAGGAAGAAAAAATCTTCCACAACAGAATTTGTGTCTCGTTCCCAGGTGTCCGAGCCTCCCTTCAGCGATCGCAGTTCTCCAGCAGCGATCGGTTCCCGGTTATCCAGCAGCGATCGGTTCCCCAGCAGTAGCGATCGTCAGTCGGCAGTGACCTTTTTTTTTCTGCGATCGTCTCTCCCGCGCGTGCTCCAGAAGTTGCACAGTAGAAAGCAGGTAGAGGAAAGAGAAAAACACACAGCAAATTGATTGTACCTGTAGAGGAGTTCGTTCGACTCAGCTCAGCATACACGACCCCTCTCTTCCCCAGCGTCAGCTGTCCCCAGTGATGTTCGACTCACTGTTGCGAACGATTTTCTCTAGCGGAGGAGGTGTTTCTCCAGCAGGCGAAAGTTGATCCCCAGCAACGATCTCTCTCACGCGATTTCCCCAGCAGAGTCGCCAAATTGTCACGTAAAAATGTGAGAGAGGGAGATAACGGTAGTAAAACAGTATAAACGTTGCATTGACTATGTTTATCCAGCAGAATTTAGAAAATACAGTAGGGAGGGAGAGGGGAAGAAGAAGAAGATAGGTGGCTCCCTGGAAGACCACTTCCAGAAGAGTATTCTGAATCCTCCGAAGGATCAGCCCGTGCAGCAGCTCCCAAGCTGAGCAAGAAGCAGAGTAACATTTATGTCTTCCTTTTTCCTCTGGCCCCCTTTATTTAAAGGCCCACCCAGCCCCCTCTAACAAACTAACAGCTTCAGGTGGTCCCCCTCCCAACTAAGAATATTCTCCTCTAACAGCCCAACATGTGTCCAGGTGGTCCCCCACCCAACTGAGTATTATTCTCCTCTCTCTTCTAACAACCCAACTGCCTACAACACAGCCAACAGTTAAAAGTCCAAACTGCCCTCCCCTCTTGCCAGCATACATTTGACAGCTCAAGTATGAACAACCCCCAACTAGTCCAAAACAATCCCCAGCCAACCCATATTCCTAACAGAAACTATGCCCTCATTGGCAGAGTAACACAATGGAAGAGAAACAGATATACAATAGCGAAAGCAGTAATAATGTCAAACAACAAAAAAAAGCAGAAGACTGATGAAGAAACAACTGGAGCACACATATATAAATGATGCATGATACATATGTCTAGAAAAGTAGTCAAACATGTCACAATGCGGGAACACAGTACTAAACCAAAGTACAAAAGAAAACAAGAAAACAACTCATCAGCATCGCAAGCCTCAGCTTGGTCTCATGCTCTCCAACTCCCAAAGCAGTCAAGAACCTGAAGTAGAAGGGCGTTTTCCCTTATCTATATCGGCAACAATATAATCTGTTTGGGCCCAAAAGAATGACCCAAACAGAGTGTGGGACTAAATCCCAGTAGGCAACCACCAAGAGATCTGTGTCTAACAGTCGGTGAATATATATGGCAGATAATAAGCAAAAGAAGCAGTAAACAAGGAAGTAGTCAACAGTAAACATTCTTAAGCATTCAAACACCACATAGCAAGTAAGCAGATAATCACAAACAGGTAACCCTCTGGGATGTTCTCACAGCCTAATCCTCTCTGGTCTTACCTAACAAACACAATCAACTCTCTGGGAAGTACACACAATCTAACCGCTCTGGTTCAGCTTAAGCATAGACTCTCTGGCGAAGCACTCGCCGTCAATTCCCCCTATAGTCTCGTATCGGTAACTAAAAGGCGCTCTGGGGAAGCACTTACGTCACATTCCCCCTGTGGCCCGCGTCGAGGAACTACACACACTCTGAGGAAACACTTACGTCAATTCCCTCTATGGTCTCGTATCGTAACAGTAATAACACACTCTGGAGAAGCCCTTACGTCCATTCTCCCTATGGTCCACTACACCAGGTTTTCACGGCCCTATGTAAGTCAAACAAGCATAGCAATGTGTATCGGCCAAAGTAAACCTCACGAACTACTTGGCTAACAGTATACAGCATAACAGCATGGCAGATAAACAAAATCACTCCATCTTACAATACTAGGCATGGAAAGTAAACAAGAGCCTAACAGGCAAACTAGACCAAACGGTCAAACAAGCAAACATGCATGGGCAAACACTTCCAAAGCATAGCAATTAACCATATTCTCATTCAATTAACCTCTACTCAAGCATACAAGCATGACAGACAATTAACAGGGCTAAAACAGTAGACGCGCAATACCCCGTTCAAGGGTGTTGGGCAATTTTGCACATATAACTCAAAAACTTTCAACGGAAAGGCACAAACCACCTACCTCGGGGTTGTAGGATCGATATAAGTGAACCTCAAGCCTTGAATCGGCCAAGAACACCGTAGATCTACAAAAACGTCAAAAACGTTCAACCGACGATAACTCTTGAAAGAGGAGGAATCAGGAAACGAAGCTCTAGAAGAAGGAAGAGCTTACTGAGGCGATACCAACGCAATCGACGGCGGTCGATTCGGATAACAGACGCTCGATCGGGGGCTCGGGGAAGAATCGGCGTCGTACGGACACTCTCGGACGAGTCGGACGAAAAAGGTGTTTCTGCCAAAAAGCCGCGACCCCGGTCTGTTTAATGAAAAAAAAAGTAAACGGCGTGTACTTGCCTTCTCGGCCCCCGCATTAGGCGGTCCCCAGGTCACCACACACGGCCGTGTGCATGGCCAGCACCCGGCTACCCGCGGAAACCGAGTACACGACGTGTGCTCATAAAGTACACGGCGTGTACTTGCCTTCTCGTGCATAATCCGGTACCTCTGAGATAACTGCAACTGATAAGCAACCGGCCCAACTCTCTCCAAAACCACAAACGGCCCAACGTACCTCGACGAAAGCTTACCATGTCTCATAATCCTCCGGTGTCCCAACCTCGGTGTGACACGCAGGAAAACCCGATCCCCAACCTCGAACTCTAGAGGTCGTCTTCGCTGATCAGTATAAGACTTCTGTCGAGACTGTGCAGTAGTCGTCCTCTTTCGAATCAACTCTATTTGCTTTGTGGTCTCCTGGACAAGACGAGGTCCTAGCATAGCTGTCTCTCCTGCCTCCAGCCAACATAAGGGTGATCGGCATGGCCTACCGTATAGAGCCTCATAAGGTGTCAACTGAATAGTTGCTTGAAAAATTTTATTGTAGGCAAACTCTACAAGAGGTATGTGTTTCTCCCAAGAACCTCCAAAATACAGGATGCATGCACGAAGCATGTCCTCAAGCACCTGAATCGTACGTTTGGACTGGCCATCTGTCTGGGGGTGGTAAGTTGTACTCAGAAGCATCTGTGTACCCAAGGCCTTCTGCAATCCCTGCCAGACCCGAGAAGTAAAACGAGCATCCCTGTCTGAAACAATAGAGTGTGGAACTCCGTGTAGACGTACTATCTCGCGGATGTACAACCGTCCCAGCTCATCAACACTGAAAGTCTCCTTGATCGGCAAGAAGTGAACAACCTTCGTGAGTCTATCAATGACAACCCAAACAGCATCATTCCCTCGAGGCGACATCGGCAAACCTGTCACGAAATTCATCGTGACATCATTCCACTTCCACTCGGGAATGGGTAACTGCTGCAAAAGCCCTGTTAGTCGCTGATGCTCCGTCTTCACCTGCTGATAGGTGGAACACCTCATAACGAAACCAGTAACATCTCTCTTCATACTTGGCCACCAATACTGATGGTGTAGATCACGATACATCTTAGTGACACCAGGATGAACTGCCCAAACTGAGGAATAAAAGTCCCGCATCAACTCCTTGCATATGTTTGCTGACACCCATACGCGCCCACGAAAATGCAAGATTTCATCCTCGCCTATGGTCCACCCAGGAATAAGGTCCTCTCCTGACACACTTTTTTCGTAGGATTAAGCCTTCAGAATCGGATATTTGCCTCATTCGCACTCGATCAAGAAGAGTAGAAGTAACAGCTATAGAAGAAAGAAACATTTGTCCCTGCCTGTCGTGCACCTCCAAATGCATCTCAGAGAACAGAGTCATAAGCTGCCACTCACTGCTGGCCTCCTAAACTGTCTGTATCTGAGTCCTCCTGCTCAACGCATCAGCTACTACGTTGCATTTCCAGGCGTATAGGCAAGCTCAAAGTCAAAAGACTGAAGGTACTCAACCCACCTTCGCTGTCTCAAATTCAAGTCACGCTGAGTGAAGATATACTTGAGACTTTTGTGGTCCGTGAAAACCACAAAATGTTCTCCCATAAAATAATGTCTCCAACAACGTAAGGCATGAACAACTGCAGTCAACTCAAGATCGTGTGTCGGGTAATTTCTCTCATGTGGCATCAACTGCCGAGACCCGTACGCAACGACTCCTTTCCCCTGCATAAGCACTGCTCCAAGCCCGATAACTGAAGCATCACTGTACACAGTATAGTTCTTGCCCGGCTCTGGCAATACTAGTATCGGTGCTGAAGTCAACCTCCCTTTCAGCTCCTGAAAGGCTGACTTACAAGAATCTAACCACAAGAACTTTGCACCCTTCTTAGTCAGGCCCGTCAGAAGCGCTGCTAAGCGTGAAAAGTCCTGCATGAAACGTTTATAGTATACAGCCAGCCTTAGAAAACTTTGTACCTCAAAGACGTTCTTCGGTTGCTCCCAGAAAACTACTGCTCTCACTTTCTCTGGGTCTACTGATACTCCTGTCTCTAAGATAACATGACCCAAGAAGTGAATTTGGCCCATCCAAAAGTGGCATTTTAAGAGCTTAGCATATAACTAATGCTCTCTCAGTGTACTCAAAACGATCTCCAGATAGGTAGCATGGCCGTGTCGAGTGTGAGAGTATACTAAGATATCGTCCACAAAAACCACCACGAAAGAGATGGAACACTCGGTTAATCAGTTCCATGAAGACTGTAGGTGCGTTCGTGAGACCGAACGGCATAACCACATACTCGTATAAACCATACCTGCTTCGAAAAGTTGTAGGAGGTATATCAGATGGTCTAACACGCAACTGATGGTAACCGGATCTCAAGTCAATCTTCGAGAACACTCGGGCTCCTCGAAACTGATCAAAGAGATCATCAATCCTTGGTAAGGAATATCGGTTCTTGACCGTCAACTGGTTCAACTTCCGATAATCCACACAAGGTCGGAGAGTACCGTCCGCCTTCTTCGCAAACAGGACAGGCAAACCCAAAGGAGAAGTACTGGGTCGAATAAAACTCTTTGCCTGCAACTCCTCCAACTGCTTCTTGAGCTCCTGTAACTCTGGTGTAGCCATCCTGTAAGGAGGAATAGACACCGGTGCCGCTCCGGGCACAAGCTCAATAGAAAAGTCTACATCTCGCTCCAGAGGCAAACCTGAAAAGTCCTCTGAAAAGACGTCCCTAAAACGATCCACCACTGAAGGAAAGTCCATCAGTGAAGTCCCCTGGTCATCCAGATATAGACTAGCAATCTGAGTTTTAACTCATCTCAACTCATGATGCTCGGGTCCCGCTCTGTTCGCCTGGACATCCCATTCGCCCTTATGAAGAAACGATCCGCCCTCTGGTGATATGAAACTCACCCTACGGCGATAGCAATCGACAACTGCCTGGAAGGGAGCTAACCAGTCCATTCCGAGAATGACATCATAGCCCGTCATCTCTAGGACATAAAGGTCCCATAAGAAGTGACACCCACCAATCTCAAGAGGACACTCCTTGCACTGACGTACACTAGTCGTTTTGTCCCTAACGGTGTGTCCAATGTCAAGACATCAGCAGAAGAAAAGATACAGAGCACAAGGCTCTCCACAACAGCAACAGATATAAAGCTATGGGTAGCCTCTGTATCGAAAAGAGCAGAAGCTAAAACTGAGGCAACTAGAATCGTACCTCGAACTGTAGAGGGTCTGAGATCCTGCTCCTGCTGGGTCTACTCCACTGCAAAAGTCTGACCTGCACCGCGGCCCTGTGACCCTGCCTAACCACCCTGAGCTGATCCACCCTGTTATCGCTGAAAGCCTGGTGACTGACTACCACGGCCGCGACCTCCACCTCGGCCTGAATGGCAGGAAAAACTCCAATTCTCAGACTGATGAGAAACTGGTGGCGCAGCTCCTGAACGCGGAGTCATAGAAGAACCTCTGTCACCAGCTGCCGGTGAGAAGATCTGACAGAAGCGCTGAAGATGCCCCATCTTGCCGCAAGATCGGCACTCCATTGGGTCTCTTGGGCAATGTGGTCTCATATGCCCGCTCTTCCCGCACTGTTAGCACACCACCTGGCTACCAGAAGAAGTGTCTTGCCTCCTTGGATCACCGCGCGAAGACCCCCTGCGGCGCTTCCTGCTACCAGTAGGAGGGATACTAACTCCAGATGCCGAGCCACCCTGGCTCACAACTCCAGAATCCCTCAGATTTCGCTCTGTGATCAGCGCCTGATTGACTATAGAAGTGATGGAAGTCAACCTGAAGATGTTCACCTGCGATCGGATGTCGTGTCATAGACCATCCTCAAACTTCCTTGCCAGGAATAACTCATCGCCACCTAGAATAGGCGTGAAGTGCTGCAGCTCTGTGAAACGAGAAGAGTACTCCATAACAGAAAGAGTACTCTGCTCCATACTCATGAACTCTCGGGCTCAATCGGCCCTCAAGATCTCCGAATAGAAGTAGTCGTAGAAGGCACGCGGAAACTCATCCCAGGCCATGACCTACTGGCGTCCCGCCTGTGAGATCACAACCCACCATCTCTTAGCGGAATCCCGAAGCATGTACGTGGCGAGTTTGACCCTCCTCTCTGGAGGCGTCTCCAGATGCTCGAAGATGGAAAGCATGGCTTCCAACAATGACTCTGCAGCCTGAAGTCTTCCTTCCCTGGTGAAAGTGGGAGGATGTTGCTGCTGGAAAACTCGCGTCAACTCTGCCATAGACGGGGCAGGATGCGGTACTCCGCGGAAGGTCTGCATGAACCTCATGAAGCCCTCTCCGCGGAAGGTCTGCTGGAAGTCCCTGACTAGCCATGTCCGGTGTCTGATCGTTGCCTTGTAACTGGCGTACAACCGGAGGACGTCTCGGTGGCATGACTCTGCAAGGTCAAGTGCACACCTTAAATCAAGATTATCAAGGACTGAAAACTAGAAGAGTAAGGAGGAAACAGGAGAAAGAAAGCATTCAAGTTTTTCAAAACAAGGATACACGGCGTGTATAATTACTACACGGCGTGTTCCCTTAAGCCTTCACATGGGCGTGTACTTCTGTCAAAAACTAGTCGTGTAACAACCTCATACACGACGTGTTGTCCTTACACACGGCGTGTACTTGAATCCTCTTCCCCTGCCCGAGTTCTCTTACACGGCTAAGCCACACGACTCCCCTAGAACAAAACTACACGGCGTGTTAGTGTCAGACACGGCATGTACTAGATGAACCTCACCGACCCGTGTTGTTAGTCACACGGCCGGTTACACGGCTCACCCTACACGGCGTGTTCCAGATGGACACGGCGTGTACTGCTTAGGTTTCAACTGCCCGTGTTAGTGACACGACCGGATTCTCGGGTTACACTACACGGCGTGTTCCAGACGGACACGGCATGTATTAGAAAAGACTCAACTGACCCGTGTTGTTAGTGACACGGCTGGTTACACGATTCTACAACACGGCGTGTACATCCGGTACACAGCGTGTCCTACCAAAGATTTCAAACTTCGTGTCCCCGCCCACACAGTCTGGGACACGGTTAGAGACTACACGGCATGTACATACAGTACACGGCGTGTACTTAAGAAAAACAGTTTCTTCCCAAACAGAAGAACACATGGCGTGTATTCAACATTACACAGCGTGTATTCAACATTACACAGCGTGTATTCTGGGTTTTTCCGGACAGTAAGCCTCAGAAACTACTCCAAAGCCCAGAAAAACACTGAAACGAACATTAAAGTGCCAAATTCCGATCCGTGAGGCCCCATACTCCCCGCGAATCAAAGCTTGGCAACTTATACAAGTCATAAACAAGCATAATAGATCAATGATCCACCAAATTCTGGTCCATGAGGGCCCATAACACCTCAAGAAGCAAAGTTTGGCGTTCATTCAAACAAAACCTTACACAACCAATACCCTATCAAACAGCAGATATTTTTATTAAGGCATCTATCACAACAGCATGCATATCTAGCACAACACCTATCACAAAAACATGCAATCGTTAATGCACCCTATATGGCATAGCAAGAATGCATGACATGTGATCCCTAACAAATGCCTATATGATGCATGAGATGGCATACCCTCATTTCGTCGGGTTGCAAGAGAAATAGAACCCCAATAACATCAACAATAACGGCACAAAACATGTGAATCACCCAACGGTGAAAATCAAATCAACTGTAAAATTATAAAACCATAAAAATTGCAATAAACGAGATAAATTGGCTTTTCCCAGCACACGGGTTAGCTACTCTCGGGCACAGCTTATTACCAAGTACCAATTTCGTCTTATCCCTGGCTATAGACTCCAAATAGTAAGTCAAGAGAAAAAGAACTCCTTTGATACCACTTTGTAATGTCCCGGTTCCGGAAGCCGCCCAGAGGCGCCCTATACCCGGTTTGTCACATGGCCTCAAGCGCATTCCCCCTAACGCCAGAGGCTGCCGACTAGCAACGAGGGCCTTGAGTGTGATAGTGGGGAAACTATGCCCTCATTGGCAGAGTAACACAGCGGAAGAAAAACAGATATACAATAACGGAAGCAGTAATAATGTCAAACAAGAAAAAGCAGAAGACTGATGAAGAAACAACTGGAGCACACATATATAAATATGCATGATACATATGTCTAGGAAAGCAGCCAAACACGTCACAATGCTGGAATACAGTACTAAACCAACGTACAAAAGAAAACAAAAAAACAACTCCTCAGCATCGCAAGCCTCAGCTTGGTCTCATGCTCTCCAGCTCCCAAAGCAGTCAAGAACCTGAAGTAGAAGGGCGCTTATCCTTATCTATACCTGCAACAATATAATCTGTTTGGGCCCAAAAGCATGACTCAAACAGAGTGTGAGACTAAATCCCAGTAGGCAACCACCAAGAGATCTGTGCCTAACAGTCAGTGAATATATATGGCAAGTAATAAGCAAAAGAAGCAGCAAACAAGGAAGTACTCAACAGTAAACATTCCTACAGTTTCAAAGCATTCAAACACCACATAGCAAGTAAGCAGATAATCACAAACAGGTAACCCTCTGGGATGTTCTCACAGCCTAATCCTCTCTGGTCTTACCTAGCAAACACAAGCAACCCTCTGGGAAGTACACACAATCTAACCCCTCTGATTCAGCTAAAGCATAAACTCTCTGAGGAAGCACTCGCCGTCAATTCTCCCTATAGTCTCGTATCGGTAACTAAAAGGCGCTCTGGGGAAGCACTTACGTCACATTCCCCATGTGGCCCGCGTCAAGGAACTACAGACACTCTGAGGAAGCACTTACGTCAATTCCCCCTATGGTCTCACATCATAACAGTAATAACACACTCTGGAGAAGCCCTTACGTCCATTCTCCCTATGATCCACTACACCAGGTTCTCACGGCCCTGTGTAAGTCAAACAAGCATAGCAATGCGTATCGGCCAAAGTAAACCTCACGAACTACTTGGCTAACAGTATACAGCATAACAGCATGGCAGATAAACAAAATCATTCCATCCTACAATACTAGGAATGGAAAGTAAACAGCAGTCTAACAAGCAAACTAGACCAAACAGTCAAACAAGCAAACATGCACGGGCAAACACTTCCAAAGCATATCAATTAATCATATTCTCATTCAATTAACCTCTACTCAAGCGTACAAGCATGAAAGGCAATTAACAGGGCTAAAACAGTAGACGCGCAATACCCCGTTCAAGGGTATTGGGCAATTTTGCACATATAACTCAAAAACTTTCAACGGAAAGGCACAAACCACCTACCTCGGTGTTGTAGGATCGATATAAGTGAACCTCAAGCCTTGAATCGGCCAAGAACACCGTAGATCTACAAAAACGTCAAAAACGTTCAACCGACGATAACTTTTGAAAGAGAAGGAATCAGGAAACGAAACTCTCGAAGAAGGAAGAGCTTACCGAGATGATCCCAACGCAATCGACGGCGGTCGATTCGGATAACTGACGCTCGATCAGGGGCTCGGGGAAGAATCGGCGTCGTACGAACGCTCTCGGACGAATCGGACGAAGGAGGTGTTTCTGCCAAAAAGACGCGACCCCGGTCCGTTTAATGAAAAAAAGAAAGTACACAGCGTGTACATTATAAGTATACGGCGTATACTTGCCTTCCCGGCCCCCGCATTAGGCGGTCTCCAGGTCACCACACACGGCTGTGTGCATGGCCGCTACACGGCCAGCACCTGACTACCCGCTGTAACCGAGTACACGGCGTGTAAGTACACAGCGTGTACTTACGAAATTTCCAAAAACTCATTTTCCTCAAAAACACCAGAAAAAGGAAAACATACCTGAAAAGAAGATCTGAGTTCTTACACTGGCGGAGGAGGGACAACCACTGAAGATCGGATACCCAAGCCAAATTATTGGTCTTGGAGTACATGAGAGTCAAGGAATCCCAGAGTTTCTTGACTGTGTTGGTTTTTCGGGTGACGTATTTAACAGAGCGGTCCATAGAATTGACCAGCAAGGCAAAGATTTTGCTGTCCGCAAGCTTCCACGGACGATATTTCGGGTCAGTAGGTAGTGGTGGTGGATCCTCGAGATGGGAATCGAGGTCCATATCGATTAGTGACATCAGCACGGTCTTCCGCCAAACGGAGAAATTTGTAGAGTCGAGCCACTCATCGACCAAGCGGGTGGAGGCGATGGTAAGTGGGGGCAGGACCGAGGCGCCCATCGGAGGGAGATCATCGGGAGTTGCTGATGAAGTTGGCATTCAGCGCCAGATGTCGGCAGAATGGGAGACGCCGAGAGAGCAGGTGTCGAACAGATTTGAGAGAGGCTGCCGGTCAAAAGGGTCGTCGCGCGGGGCTCTCCTAGAAAACGGTAGAGGAGCCGCAGGAGGGTGGGAACCCGTCGGGGCGGAGTGCACCCGCTGGGAAGAAGGGCGGGACGCCGAAAGGGGCGGAGCGAAGCCATCGGGGGTTGCGTGCCTTCGTTGCGACGGAGGTTCGCAGGGAGCGCACCCGCTGGGAGGGAGGGTCGTCACGCGGGGGTCTCCTAGAAAACACCGAGGAGCCGCGGGAGGGACGGGGGTCGTAGGGCTTCGTCGCGCGGGAGGGGCGCAGGGAGCGTCGCCGGGAGGAGCCCGCGCCGAGGAGAGTCGCGCCAAGGAATAACAGAGGGGCGCAAGGAGCGTCGGGGGGGGGGGGGGGGGGGGGCGCAGGAGGGAGCCACCGGGGGGGTGTAGGGCAGAGTCGGGAGGGGGGTGGGGTGGCCGCGTAGGGCAGACCCAGGAGGGGGGGTGGCCGCGTAGGGAAGACCCGAGAGGAGGGGTGCCACTTAGGGCAGAGCCGGGAGGAAAAAAATATCTAAAGGACGGAGGGCTCGGGATTAGGTTCTCTCTGATACCATGTAGATGATGAATTCCCCTTACCTCAATGTGAGGCGGAGATATTCTTTTATAGGTGAGTAAAAATAATTACGAGGGATATTCTGATGTAGGACTCGGAAATACCCATTATACTAAAATGGGGTCCAACAATAACTAAACGAAATGATGGGCTGGGCGCTGCACTATGGGCATTGGCTGCACTGCTGAAGGGGGTCCTGAGTCGGCACTGCATCAGTCTCCCCTGCTTGAAAAGGTTTCGACCTCAAGTCCGAATGAAGATAGAACGACTCCCGCCACTTCTTCGGTTTACTGCTAGGATCCCGATTGTCCGGGTGCCTTATCAAAAGGTGACACGGTGTAGCCAGTCTTTTTCCTGGTGAATTCCACTATGTTGGTGCAACCATTCATTCATATCCCATTTTTTTATTTTCCAAAAAACCACTTTATAGCTAAGTGGGAACCACAAAACACAAACAAAACCAAAACCATATCAAACAACCCATTATAGACCAAATTATAAAAACCACAGCCCACAATAGGGGTCAACGCATTGAGTTCCACAAGTGACAAGAACCTCGCAACTCGCAGCCCTGGAAACCAACACATCACGCCATCTCATCATCTCCCCACGCACTTTCACCGCCAAAAACACCGTGCAGCCAAAAAAAAAACAGAGCTGACGAACCAACATACCAACGAACCTTAACCGAAAAGCATCTGCAGAAAACAACATACACCAACAAAATCCAAACACCATTGAATCCCTTCACCAAGGAGAAGCCAACCAACACCATCGCAATAACCGCCATCACTGGTCTGGTCCGCAAGCTGCTGAAAAACTAAATTGTCGGGCAAAGCAACAAGATTAGACTGCATCACTGGAACCTCCCAAGCTGAAGCAGAGCTCACACAAAGACGTGATAGGTCCAGACAAGTCCAGGATGAACAGGGTCCAAAAAGATCCAAAAAAGAACAATGTGGATGTACATAGAGGGACCATCGCTGCACACCCCACCAACATGGCCCAAACCACTACAAACACCATCGTACCAAACCAGCGATAGGGTCTGACATGGTCGGTAAAGCAGAAAGAGCAGCGGTGGGGCAGACAAGGGAATGACAGCAAGCTACACCAACAAAACAGCATCCATCCAGAGAAGAAAGACAACACAGAACTGAGAAGAACAACAAAAGGACCGATGCCTGTAAGCAGCTGAGAAAACCAGAGGGTAACCGCCAACACTCCTGCACAAATTGTCATGGCCACCCCAGCTTAAGTCGACAGGCATTCATCTCCACCATGCCACAGGTCACAAGCTCTTTGTAACGTCCAATGGAGAATGGTACGCTGCACTGCCCTGTAACTCAGATGTCGCCGATGGACTTGATTCTCGCAACACGGTAGGGCGATGGGTGCTTTGTCGTCTTTAAGTGTGACTTGTCCACCACAACTTATGAGATCGGATTTTCTTGACTCCCGTCATCAATAATGAGCTCGCACGCATCCATGCAACCTGTATCGAGTGTGGAAGAGATTGTGTCACTGCAGATCTTCCTATACCAACCTGGTGGTCTTCACCAAGCGCCGCACCACTTGGATTTCCCGCTCCTCAACGATGTCCTCCGGGTTGCTGACATACTGCTCCGCCTTGCGATCATCATCGGTTGCCCCCTCATCCTTGGCATTGCCTAGCATGTTAACCTGGCCTCGGTTTGAACAGTTATTTGAAAAGCGTTCGGGTTGCTGGCACCGAAAACACTTGTCACTAAAGCGTTGGGCATGAGGATTGTTGCTTTCCCTGAGTTGAAGGGGTTGTCAACCACAGAAAGTTGTTGGTAGTACCTACAGGGGGTGTTTGGGCCTGTCTTCACCTAATTCATTTGTCGCCTCAGGGGTTTTTCGCTCTCTATGTGGAGGAGGCACAAACCTCGGGGTTTGCCTGGCTGAATCTTAGGCTCTAGATGTCAAAGGGAGAGAACAGGGGTGTCGTTGCAGCTGATCCTCCACGCGCAAAGCTCGAGCAATTGCCTCATCCAAACTGAATGAAGTGATGAGCTGCACCCGATGCCGAATGGTGAGCTGAAGGCCTTCAATAAATCTTGCAGTCTCCCAAAGGTTGTTTCAAGCTAAAAGCATGTGGTAGTCTTGGGTGTATTCTTACACAGTCCGTGGACCATAGTGGCAGTCCTAGTACCGCTGGTTTAACACCTGGTCATAGTCACTGGGAAGAAAACGGAGACTCGGGGCATTCTTCATACGTCGTCGTCGATTGTTTTACAACTATTTAAACCATGCATAAGCTTCGTCACAAAGCTTATTGACCACGTATTTGACCTAAAGATGTCCGATATATCTATATAGTTGAAGTACATTCCGACCTCTACAATCCAATTTAAAAATTCTTCCACATCAAGGTTGACGAGGAAAGGCGATAGTTCTGCTTTAATTCAGGGAGTCTATCAGGGCCCTGGTGGTTCGATGTAGTCATCCCCAATGTCTGAATCGTCCTCTCGTCGAGCTAGTACTGTCACGCCATTAGAAGGTTTGACTTCCCGATGATGGGCATCCGACACTCACGGTTGTGGCGGAGGTGATACACAAAGGTCACATAGTGCCCCCAAAAGTATCTCATGCTGGTCTCGAGTATGATTCTGTTGTTGGTGGAGTTGTTTCTAAAATTGTGGTAGCGATCGAATTTGTTACAGAATCAACTGCATTGTTTGGTTCAATGAAGAGAGAGTTTCATTAATTTTTCTATTGTTGACCATGACAATTGAAGGGTGATAGTGATGGAAGCAGATGATGTGGCTCGATGCTACAGGTTGGGGGGCAGCAGGGACGCACGAACAAAATCAAGGATTTGGGTGCACGAAGGCGGAGATGTGAGCAATAGGAGTGTGCGGCTAGGGCTCTAGCACATGGAGCAGATAGGGGGTTCGACCCACGGTCTAACGCGTGCAGGGTGTCTGCGCACGACAGGGGTGCGCCCTGGATCTGGCGCGAGCAAGTTAGGGCGCACACAAATTGGTAGTGCACGACTTTCTACCAATCTTCTTTATTGTGACTTGCGCGCAAGGCGCGTAAGTCTGGCCGCGCGGAGGGACTAGCTCGCGGAAGTGGGTATGCGTCAAGGGCGTGCAAGCGGCAAGTTCAAACTAGGTCTGAGGCCACACACAGAGTGTTCACACGGCGCTGAGGAGTCGCGCAACTGGAAATCTGCATGCACAGGGGTTGCTCGACACAAATTGCGGGTGTGATTCACAATGGTGCAACTCATCAGGCAGATGCGAAAGCAAGAATAGTGGCATTGGTGCGGGGAACCAAGCAGATAAGCAGGTGGACGGTGTTGACCTGACGTAGATGGAGGTGGTGAGTCACATCCAGCAGAAGAGCATTCAAAGGGGATAGCAGGGACGCTGGATCCCAAGGAGGCTAGGATCGCAGGGGTTGCTGCATGGTGGAACTTTGCACGGGCAGGCGGTGAATGAGGAACAGTCTCGCTCTGATACGAGTTGGGTGCTGCAATATGGGTGATGGTCGCGCTACCGGATGGGACTTGAGTCGGCGCTGCATAACCTGTGCAGGTTCTCCAATAATTCTATCCCGAGTTAGGATTTCTACCTTTTACTGATTGTGAGTCCTGCAATTTCGCCAGGCATCATCGAGTAACTTTCCTCGAATGCTGAAGCATGTGATGAGTCATTTCGCCTTAGTTCATTCTAATATATGGGACCCAGCCCAGTCCCTAACAAATTGAGCTACAACTATTATGTATCATTTATTGATGATTTTACCCGCATGTCTTGGGTATATCTCTAAAGGAATCTATCTAATAAGCTCTTTCATGTATTTTGCGCCTTTTAAAATGAAATAACGACTCAAACTTCCATTTTTATAAAATGCTTATGTTCCAATAATGACTGAGGATATGTATCCACCTCATTTCACACCTTTCTGAGTACCCATGGCATTCTGCATCAAACCTCTTTCCCTGACACATTGCAACAAAATGATATTGTCGAGCACAAGATTCTTCATTTATTGGAAGTTGCTCAAGCCCTTTTATTTCATATACTATACCCATGACCGCCTGTCCCATTAATTATTTTCCATCATCGGTTCTTGAGGAGACACCATATCGTATCATTTATCCTACGTTCTCATTCTATTCGCTTCCACTTCATGCCTTTGAATGTATGTTATGTCTATGACACTCGCCCCTCTCGTATCAAATTTAATGCATGTTCTCTTAAATGCATCTTTATTGATTACTCACACAAAGTGGGGCTATCGGTGTTACTCCTTGGATCTAAAGAACCATGTCGCCTTCACTAACGTGTTTCTTGTCAAAATCTCCCTTTTCGAGTCCCCTCTTTCCACAAAATTGTAACATCGTTGATCTCATTGTCCAACTTCCATTTTCCCTCACACTTAAACTTCCTTGAAGTCTTCTCCCAAGTCTAGCGAGTTGTGCTACGGTTGTCTTCCCTCCACTCCTCTCCCTCACCTCCTCCTGAGACAAGTGGGTCCTATTTTGGACATGTTTATATTTGTCGCACGCATGATCATTCTCTAACAGTGTTTGTTGATTCCACTGTCACTGATCTATTGAGTGTTCTATCCACTTCCATTAATGATCTTCTGATTTCATTACGAAAAGACACTTGTATCTATCAATAAAACTCCAATATATACTCAATCTTATCAAGGGCGCTATGCATGTACCGCTACTTTTGTCGATACTTTAGGTGCTACTTCCATTCCACATACCCTTGTCGACATCCAAGCACTCTCGTTGGCTTCAAGCGATGTGAGCTGAGTTACAAACTCTCGATGATAAACATGTATGTGATCTTGTCTCTCTTTGATGAGGACCATGGCACACATGGGCATCAAGGGTTGAAGGCGGACTTAATGAGGAGAGCGGAACGCACACAAATGGACAAGAATCATTGCAAGGAATTGGAGGCCTAACGACAAGAACACGGATTAAAAGAATGAAGGGGGTCTTACATGGATTAATCGTGAATATCCATGGGGAGACCCAACACCCTTGCTTGGGGGAAGCATCCAGACCTACAATGATTTTAATTAAGGCCCAAACTTGCATTTAAAAGTCCAATCCAAGTGGTGCTACGAATTTCAAGCTCATTCCCCCCATGGAATCTTCAAAGTTAAAATTAGAGGATTAAATTTTAAAGGTGGTGGGCTAGTTGTCTCTACTTTCCAAAATGGTGTGCTACTTGTCTCCTAAAGTCACGGGCACGTGTCAAAGTTGTCGAAAGTATTATTTAGGCTTTTTGACTATGGAAAAGTAAACATTAGACTATTGTGAAGAGCCACCTCATGGTGTGCTATGAATTTCAAGCCCTCTTTGGTTATAAATAGCCACCACTTGTACTCTTGAAACATTAATGGATGAATGAAAGTATTGCAACTATGGTGAGATTAGCTTGCAACCTTTGTGTTCTTACTTAATTCCTCGACTTATCAAAGGATTGGTTATCCATTGTGGCGTCTTGTGTCTAGAGTTCTTAGAAAGAAGTTCTTTTTTGATTCTACCTTGACCAACTCTCTCTATTCTTCCTCATTTCCACCATTCATAGCCTTTCTCACTTGTTTTCTTGCCAAGATCCAGGTGCTCAACACACGAACGTTGAACAAGGTTCCTAGGACACTTTCTAGCGGGTCTTGGAACGCGTATCATTTGGTATCAGAGTCCAATTGCAATAAATCAGGTTTATCCTTTCTTATCACTTCTTTCATCTTCATTTCTCTTTGAATCAGACCGAAATCAATTCTGGTCTATTTTCTTCTTCACCTACAGATGTCATTTTCCTATAGTTGAGAAGGTAATATTTCCTCTCCATCAAGAATCATTGAAATCCAAGTTGAAAATCATGCGATATAGTGGATTCAATTTTTGCAACGAATTCTGCAATTTTAAAACAGCGCATCTCTCACTTTGATTCCATTTGATGTTTCAAATTATTGCTTCTCCTATATTTAAATATTGAAAATTCAGTTCGTTGTTGGTGCTATTATTCAAAGAACCCAAAAAAATCAAAAAAAAATTAAAGAGGCTCAAAAAAAATTGCAACATTTTGAAACCTAAGTCCCATTGTCATTTTTCTTCATCCGTTTTCTTACCCTTCCCACATTTTTCATTTTGAATCCTTTTTAAATTTTATCTTTGAATTCTAGTTCAGAATTTTCATATTCCAGCGATCATTTCGAGTTGTTGGAATTGGATAAGAATGCTATAGGAAGCAAGTGAAGTGGTAAAAGGAAAGAATCTTACATTTTGTTAGAAAAACCAAATTTGAGTGAAACACGAGCGAACATATTATTTTTGAGTGTAAACACATGAAAGAGTATGTGAAGTCCATATTCCTTTCTTATCAAATCTTCTTGCAGAATTCCTAAATGGCGGAAGCGGGTAACACCAACGACACGGACATTAGATGTTCATGAGGGATGTTTAAAAACAATTCCAAAGGTTAAATGCGAGAATGGATGAATTGCAATCTCCTTCAAATTCTAAAGCACCACCAATGAGGCGGGTTGTTGAAGAAGAGAAGTCCTCCAATTTTCATGAGTCGCCAATTCGGAGAAATCAACCACCATAGAGGCGAATGGGAACGAAAGGTAGAGTATGTTTTTGGTTGTCACGACTATTCGGAGAAAAACAAGATGAAGTTAGCGGCCGTAGAATTCACAGACTATGCTAGTATTTGGTGGGACCAACTACAAGTGAGTTGATGATGAAATGAAGAAAGACCCATCCGCACTTGGGAGGAGATAAAAGTGGTAATGTGTAAGAGGTTCATTTCTGGCCACTATTATCGTGATTTGTTCCTTAAATTGTAGGGTTTGAAACAAAGAATCATGAGTGTTGAGGAATATCACAAAGAAATGCAGATCATCATGATTCGGGCCAATATTGATGAGAAGAGAGAGACCACCATGGCAAGGTTTGTGAACGGCCTCAACCATGACATTCGGGACATGGTGGACATGCACCGCTATTTAGATATGGAGGATCTACTTCACATGACTACTAAAGCGAAGAGACAAGTAAAGGTAAGAAGGATCCGCGCTACATCTTATGCTAAGAATTCTAAATCTTCTTTTAAGTTTAGGGATTCCAAACCACAAGAGCATATAATGATACACAAAATTGATTCAAATGAGGTACCCAAACCAACACCATATCGATTTCCTTCCCGGTGCAACGCTTCCAAATCACCCAACTTATCAAGCCAATCTGAAGGAAACTAAATAAATTCAGCGGGAAGTGGAGGAGTTGCTTAGTAAAGGATTTGTAAGAGAGTTCGAATCCTTGTGCGGTACCGATAATCCTTGACCGTAAAAAAAATGGTAGGTAAAGAATGCGTGTTGATTGTCGAGCTATCAACAAAATCACAACAAAATATCGCTATCTCATACCTCGATTGGATGATATGCTCAATGAACTCAATGGTGCATGCTTGTTTACTAAAATTGACTTAAGGAGTGGATACCATCAAATTAGAATGAAAACAGGAGATGAATAAAAAATTGCATTTAAAACTAAATTTGGGTTGTATGAATGGCTAGTTATGCCTTTTGGGCTAACTAACGCTATAAATAAATTCATGAACTTAATGCATCATGTTTTTCGCCCATTCATTGGGAAATTTGTGGTTGTTTATTTTGATGCATCTTAGTCTATTCTAAGAGTTTTGATGAACATCATGAACATTTAAAAACATGTTTTTGAGACTCTTAAGAAAAATAGGTTGCTGGCAAACTTAGAAAATGTACATTTTTGTTTAAATTCTGTTTTTTTATTTGGTTTTGTGGTAGGAGGTGATGGCGTGAGAGTTGATGAAGAGAAGGTGAAGGAGATTCGGGACCGGCAAACACCAAAGAATGTCAATGAGGTGAGGAGCTTTCATGGACTTGAGAACTTCTACCAAAGGTTCGTGAGGGACTTTTCACCAATTGGTACACCATTGAATGAGTTGGCCAAGAAAGGAGTGAGTTTCAAGTGAGGAAAAGCTCAAGAAGATGTCTTCTCTACACTCAAAGGTAAGTTGACCAATTCTCCTCTTTTAAGTCTGCCCAGCTTTTCTAAGGTATTTGAGGTTGAATATGATGTCGTTGGAATGGGAATTTGAGTTGTTTTAATGCAAGACTCTAAGTCTATCGCTTGTTTTAGCGAGAAACTTAATGAGACTGCATTGAACTACTCTACCTATGACAAGGAACTATATGACCACAAAAGAACTTTAGAAAATTGGCAACATTACTTGTGGCCAAGGGAATTTGTGATTTATTCAGATCATGAAAGCCTAAAATTTCTAAATCACAAGGAAACTTGAATAAGCGGCATGTTAGATGGCTTGAATTCATTGAAAAATTTCCTTATGTCGTTAAGCATAAACATGGAAAAGAAAATAATGTCATCGATGCTTTTTTTAAGAGCTATTCTCTTATCACTTCTATGCATGTGCAAATACTTGGTTTTGAAATGTTGAAAAGCATGTATGAGAATGATGCTGATTTTTCTGAAATTTGGAAGTTGTGTGAAGAACATAAGAAAAATGAATTTTACAAACATGATGGGAAACTTTTTCGAAAGAATAAATTGTGTGTTTCATCCTGTACTATGCGTGAATTGTTTGTTAGAGAAACTCATTGTGGTGGATTAATGGGGCATTTGGGGGTTGAGAAAACTTTGGACTTGTTGTGTGAACATTTTTATTGGCCTCACATGCGTAGGGATATGGTTAGTGTTTGTGGAAATTGTAATGTTTGTAAATATGCAAAGTCAAAAGTGCTTCCACACAGCTTATACATCCCTTTATCCATTGCTTCTAATTCTTGGGTTGACATTTTAATGGATTTTGTGGTCGGCTTGCCAAGATCACAATCAAAGAAGGATGACATCTTTATGGTGGTGGACAGGTTTAGTAAAATGGCTCATTTTATTGTTTGCTCTAAAATCAATGATGCAACTCATATCGCTAATTTTTTTTCAAGAAAACTGTTAGGTTACATGGCTTACCCAGAGCATTGTGGGTGATTGGAATGTCAAATTCCTTCCTCACTTCTGGAGGACATTGTGGAACAAACTTGGAACCAAACTTTTGTTCTCCACCACTGCACACCCACAAACAAATGGTCAAACAAAGGTAGTCAAAAAAACACTTTACACATTATCGCATGTCATCCTTAGAAGAAATTTGAAACATTGGGAAAGATATTTGCCTCACATTGAGTTTGATTATAATAGAGTGGTTCACTCCACCACTAATGTTTCCCCATTTGAAGTTGTATAGATTTAACTCATTGACTCCACTTGATATTTTGCCTTTCCTACTAATCAATTTTTGAATCTTGAAGGTGAGAAAAAGGCAAAGTTTGTGCAGGAGATGCATGCAAAGATAAAGGACAATATTAAGCGGAAGAATGAACAAGTGGAAAAATATGCCAACAAAGATCGGCGAAAAATGGTGTTTCAACCTGGAGAATGGGTGTGGGTACACTTAAGGAATGAGAGGTTCTCGGAGAAATGAAAATCAAAACTTCATCCATAAGGAGATAGTCCTTTTCAAGTCTTGGAGAAGATCAATGATAATGCTTACAAGATTGAGTTACTTGAGAGGCACGGAAGCGTTAGTGTCACATTTAATGGTGTTGATCTCTCTCCCATTGACTTTGCATATTCAAGGGCGAATCCTTTTGAGCAGGAAGGGAATGATGAGGATCATGGCACACATGGACTGATAGGCCTGTTTTACGGTTTACCTATCATAGGAAAGGGAAGGGGAGTGATATAGTAAGGGATGGTGTAACTACCTAACTGCCTGGTTGGGTTTTATAACCGCCAGGGATAGATATGTAATTGTCTTGTTTTTTTGTTATAAATAGGAGGTAGGTCGGGTGTAAGGGGCAGTCTGGTATTACGGTTTGCGGTCTGGGCCTGAAAGAGAGGGATCTCCAGGAGGGGAAGCAGAAGAATTCTGTTCCCAGGTACGCTGTATTGAATCTGTAATTGAAATTCTGGTTCGAATCCTTTCCTCTATCTCTCTTCTTAGATTTCTCCTATCAATTTGGTGCTTTCATTGAGAGAAATTTCTAGTGAGAGAAACTAGAAGCGAAAGAATCTTGGATAGGAGATTCTGAAGCAAATTTCGAACTCAAGAGCTGAGGTTTCATGTCCACTCGGATGGAAACTCGAGTAGCTGGTTTGGAGACTTCTATTACCGATCTTAGAGTATATGTTGCAGAATTACAAGTTGAAATTCAGCGACAGGAGGAACGGCAGGAAAATGCGATGCTCCGTATTGAGTCACAAATGAAGGAGATGATGGCGGAAGTTTCACAGCAGGTTACGGCTCGAGAAAAGAAAACAAAACAGGAAGGAAATAGAAGAAAAACCGTAGAAAACGAGGGAGGAAGCAATTTCAGGAAACATGAAGAAAGCAACAACGACCGAGAAGTAGAATGGGAAGCGATACAGTCTATGGAAAACCCTGTAGAATTGCCAACTTTTTCTAGCGAGGATCCTGTCTCTTGGATAGTGCAAGCAGAAACATATATTTCGCTACACTGAATCGTGAGGGTATGAAGGTACCTCTGGCTCAATTAAGTATGGATGGAATGGTACAATATTGGATTATATCCTTGAGGTCAGTCAATCTGACTCTTACCTGGACACAGCTGAAAGAAGAGCTACTTGGCCGATATGGTCATGCAGTTGAGGAGGATCCTGTTATATTTTTGAAAGAATTGCAGCAGACTGGTTCAGTGGATGAGTATATAGAAGAGTTTGAACGTGTTGCGCTGCGTATTCAAGATTTAACGGAGCGCTAGTATGTGAGCATGTTTATTGGAGGATTACGACCAGAGATTGAAAGTTCTGTCTTGACTCATGAACCACAAAATAAGGTTCGACTTCTGACCTTGTCCAGGCGGGTGGAGAGAGAACTGATTGTGCAGGGAGTAATTAAGCAGCCTGAGCCGAGAGGAAGGGAAACACCCCTAAGTAGCCAGAATCGGAACTGGGGATTGAATACAGTGAGACCAAATTATCCTACAAACACTGTGAACAGGGAACGAAAAATAGAACGAGAACCAAGAAGAAAGGGAGTAAGAAGTCTCTCCAGGGAAGAATATGAAGAAAGGAGGGCAAAGGGATTGTGTTATGCTTGTGGCAAAAAATACCAACCTTGACATAAGTGTTCGGAGAAGAAATTTAAATTGATGATATGGGAGTATATAGAACCTAGTGAAGAAATTGACAAGGATGCAATAATTTCTGAGACAGAAAAAGGAATTGCAGAAAAACAAGAGGAAGGAACCTGGGAAATGCAAATGCAAGGAACAACTGCTTGTATTAAAGAGAAAAATCAAGAAAAAGGGGCTAAGTCTATGATGCTAGAAGGAAGCATTGATGAAGTACCAATGTTGGAACTTAGCCAGTGGAGCCAGTCACAATTTCATTTCTAAAAGGCTGTTAAAACATTTTTCTACACATGTTCTAGATACCAAGCCATTCAATATCCGGTTGGGAGATGGACAAATGGTGCAGTCAAGGGGAATTTGCAAATCTTTGAGAGTGGAATTGAGAAAAGAAGATTTTTTTGTCGATGCTTATATTTTTGACACAATCGGACCAGATCTAGTTCTCTGAATAACCTGGTTGGAGACTTTAGGTTATGTTACAATGCATTGGAAAGATATGACAATGAATTTGTGGTGGTAGGGAAGGCATGTCACCTTTAAAGGCGTACAACTATCTTTACATGGCGCAACTGGGGCTCTGCAAGAGTTCCTTAGGGGAATTAAATATCAGGTCCAAGGGTTGTGTTGGAATGAACCTGGAGAGTTAGGATAGGAAGAAGACCCATTGTCCAGTATCCAGATGCAGCAGCTTCAAGAAATGTTGGAAAACCATGGGACAGTCTTTGAAACTCCACGAGTTCTTCCACCAAAAAGAGTAACAGATCATTCCATCAGATTTGTAAATTCAGAAATCCCCCCACGCTCCTCAAGGTGAGGAGAGAGTCCTCATTTATAGAAAAGATAGGGAAGTTACAAAGAGAAGTTACAAAGTAAGTGGGTCAGGAAGTTACAAAGGAAGTGGGTCAGGAAGTTACAAAGGAAGTGGGGCAGGAAGTTGCACATACTCCAACACTCCCCCTCAAGCTAGGTGTACCTAGCTTGGACACATAATGAAAAACAGACAAATCAATAAAAAGACCGCAACACTCCCCCTCAAGCTGGACATACCCAGCTTGATGACAAAACAAAACGAAAACAGAAGAAACAGAAATAATAAAATCGTTGATGATGCCGCTCCCCCTCAAGATTGTAATGTGATGCCGCTGAAAATGATGGGTCATCGCCGGAAAAGTGCGGGGCCGGACAACAGAGCGCCGGGAAATCCACACTGGCGGGTGCCGGTCGTCAGAGCGTCGGGAAAATCCGCACTACGGGCCGGTCGTCAGAGCGCCGGTAAACCGTAATGTTGGGCCGATCGTCAAAGCGCCGAGAAATCCGCTCGGGAGGGCCGGTCGTCAAAGTGCCAAGGAAATCCGCAATGGCGGGTGCCGGTCGTCGAAGCGCCGGGAAATCCGCAGGAGGCCGGCGATGAGATGCAGTGATTCCGCAGGAGATGCCGGGCAGAGAGGCGGGGATTCCGCAGGAGGCACCGGGCAGAGAGGCGGGGATTCCGCAGGATGCAGGAGGAGGTCGACATGGAGGGAGCAGTTGAGCAGAGGTGGCACGGGAGGCCGACAGGGCTGTTGGCCGACTGCTGGAGGAGCTGGCAGGAATGGAGGCCAGCTGCTGGAGGAGCTGGCAGGAGTGGAGGCCGACAGGGGTGGAGGCCGGTCGTCAACAGAGCCGGCGGGAGACTCGCACAGGAGGCGGGCTGCCGGAAAGAGCCGCAAGCCGGGGAAGGGAGGCTGTCGGCGCGGGGAGTCGTCCGACAGGGAGCAGCCGGGGAAGGGAGGTCCGCCGGGAAGAACAAGGCGGGAAAGGCACAACCGGCCAGCCGGAAGGGTCGCCGGGAAATCCGCTGCCGGGTGAGCCGCGGGTGATCCGCGGGAGGCGCTGGGTGATCCGCGGCTCGCAAAGGAGGAGGGCCGCCGGGGGGGAAGGCCGCAGGGATGAGCGGGCGCCGGGATGAGCGCGCAGCGGGACCGCGAGGGGCGACGGGAGGCGTCGCGGGCAGCAGCGGGAGGCGCGGGAGCCGTGGTTGCCGGGACCGACGGGGAGGCGTCGCGGGAGCGGCGGCGCTGGGAGTCCGCAGGGGAGGGAGACCCGCTGCTGGAGAGATCCGCCGGGAGAGAGGCCGTCATGGAGGGAGCCGCGGAGTCGGGCCGCCGGGGAAAGCCACAGGGGGCGGACGGGAAAAGAAAAAAAAAACTAAGGCTCGTAGGCCATGGAAGCCGCCGCCCCCTGTGGGGGAGAAAAAAAAATATTAAACCCTAGAGCGGAATAGAAAAAAAATAGATGGGAGGGGGGATCGGGATTAAGTTCCCTCTGATACCATGTAAAATCAGAAATCCCCCACACTCCTCAAGGTGAGGAGAGAGTCCTCATTTATAGAAAAGATAGGGAAGTTACAAAGAGAAGTTACAAAGTAAGTGGGGCAGGAAGTTACAAAGGAAGTGGGTCAGGAAGTTACAAAGGAAGTGGGGCAGGAAGTTGCACATACTCCAACAAGATTGAAGGGACTGAACCAGTTAATATCAAACCATATCGACATGCTTACCATTTGAAGAACGAGATTGAAAAACAAATTCAGGAACTGCTTAAGCAAGGAATAAAAAGACCCAATTCTGAACCTTATTCCAGTCCGATTATTTTGGTCAAAAATAAGGATGGTGGGTGGCAAATGTGTGTCGATTACCGGGCTTTAAATCGGCAAATAGTACTGGATAGATACCCAATACCTGTTATTGAAGAGCTATTAGATGAACTTTTTGGAGCAAATTTTTTCTCTAAAATTGACTTGAAATCTGGATTTCATCAAGTCCGGATGCGGGAAGAGGATATAGAGAAAACAGCCTTCAAAACACATGAGGGGCACTATGAATATCTTGTCATGCCCTTTGGATTAACAAATGCCCGTACTACTTTCCAGGCAACGATGAATTCAGTATTCCGACCTTTGCTTCGGAAATCAGTGTTGGTATTTTTTTATGATATTTTAATTTATAGTAGAAGCTGGGAGGAGCATATCAGGGATTTACATAGAGTTTTACAGAGACTATGGAAAACAATATTCTATTTTCCAACCTTAAGAAATGTGCCTTTGGCAGGAAGTCTGTGGAGTATTTGGGGCATATTATTTCAGAAAAAGGGGTATCCATGGATCCTAAGAAATTGCAGTCCATTAACTTGTGGCAGCGGCCTAAGAATGTCAAGGAGGTTAGAGGATTTCTCAGCTTAACAGGATACTACAGAAAATTTATAAAAGATTATGGGAAAATTGTTAAGCCCCTTACGATTCTTACCAAAAAAGATGATTTCCTATGGACTCCTGCAGCTCAGGAGGCTTTCGAACAATTGAAGCTGAAAATGACAACAGCCCCTTTTCTTGGCATGCCTAATTTCTCTAAAGAATTTGTGGTAGAATGTGATGCTTCAGGCGCTGGTATTGGCGCGGTATTAATGCAGGAAGGGCGTCCTCTTGCTTATTTTAGTAAAGCTTTATATGTGACCAATTTGACAAAGTCGGTGTATGAGAAAGAGTTAATTGCTCTAGTTCAAAACATTGGAGGCAATATCTTATGGGAAGGCAGTTTAAGGTCTTTACTGATCACCAGAGTCTCAAGCATTTATTGAGTCAACGGGTGGTTTCAATGAGCCAACAATGTTGGCAAGCCAAGTTGTTAGGCTATGATTTTGAAGTAATCTATAAGCCTGGACGGTTAAATAATGTTGTTGATGCTTTATCTCGGAGTGTTGGAGAAAAAAATTGTTCTCATCTATCCATTTCCAGACCAACTTGGTTGGATCTACAAACAGTTAGGCAGGAAGTACAATGGGATAAGTCCATACAGGCAATTATACGGAACCTACATGCTGACAGCACTTCCAAGAAAGGGTATTCAACTAGAGGGGATCTTTTATTCTATAAGACCAGGCTGGTTCTTCCTAAAAATTCAGATATGATCCCAAAATTACTGCAGCACTTCCATTCGTCACCTATTTGGGGGCATTCGGGGTTTTTAAAAACCTATAAACGTCTAGCAAATGGAGTATATTGGATGGGAATAACCCGGGACATTCAGCACTTTATCAGGTCTTGTGAAGTATGTCAACGCCACAAATATGAAGCAATGGTTCCTGCTGGATTCTTACAGCCTTTACCTCTACCAAATTTAATTTGGGAAGAGGTATCAATGGATTTTATTACAAGCCTGCCGAAGTCAAAAGGATATGATGTTATTTTGGTAGTGGTTGATAGATTAAGCAAATATTCTCATTTTCTTCTATTGCGCCATCCTTATACGGCTAAAGCAGTGGCTGAAGTTTTTGTGAGGGAAATAGTTAAGTTGCGTTGAATTCCTAGTGCTATTGTAAGCGACAGAAATCCACTTTTCACTAGCTTATTTTGACAAGAGTTATTAAAGTTACAGGGAATTATTCTTAAAATGAGCTCTTCCTACCACCCTCAAAGTGCTAGACAGACCAAAGTAGTAAATCACTGCTTAGAAACATATCTCTAATGTTTTTCTTCAGATCGTCCTAAGCATTGGGCGACTTGGCTTCTGTGGGCAGAATATCAATATCATACATCCTATCATACATCCGCCAGGCGTACTCCGTTAGAGGTTGTATATGGTCGACATCCTCCATATGTTTTTCATTATACCAAGGGGGAAGCAGTTGTAGAAGCAGTGGCTGAAACACTATTAGAGAGAGATGAAGTTCTCAAACAGTTGCGTGAAAGTCTTCATCGAGCACAACAAATAATGGTGAAGAATGTTAATCGACATAGGAGGCATGTCACATTCAAGGAGGGTGATCTAGTATGGGTCAAATTACGGCCAAATCGTCCCGAGGTACGTTTGAAGATAAATCCCAAGTTGGTTGCACGCTATTTTGGACCTTTTGAAGTTTTTGGAAGTGTTGGGCCAGTTGCTTATCGCCTCAAACTGCTGGCAAATAGTAGGCTCCATCCTGTTTTTTATGTTTCGCAATTCAAGGCAGCAATTGGACAACAATCTGAAAACGCAGAATTGCCTCCATAATTTATTGTTGACCGCATCTTCCCTATTGCAATTATAGCAGACAAAACTCAGGGGAGGTCTCTTATGTGATTAATACAGTGGTGTGGTAAAACTCCAGATGAAGCGACCTGGGAAGAAGCTGAGAAGATTAAAATCCAATTTCCAAATTTTCACCTTGAGGACAAGGTGATTCTTCAAGGAGCGGTAATGATAGGCCTGTTTTACGGTTTACCTATCATAGAAAAGGGAAGGGGAGTGATATAGTAAGGGATGATGTAACTTCCTAACTGCCTGGTTGGGTTTTATAACCGCCAGGGGTAGATATGTAATTGTCTTGTTTTTCTGTTATAAATAGGAGGTAGGTCGAGTGTAAGGGGCAGTCTGGTATTACAGTTTGCAGTCTGGACCTGAGAGAAAGGGATCTCCAGGAGGGGAAGCAGAAGAATTCTATTTCCAGGTACGCTGTATTGAAACTGTAATTGAAATTTTGGTTCGAATCCTTTCCTCTATCTCTCTTCTTAGATTTCTCCTATCATGGACATCAAGAGGTTGAGGGTTGACTTAATGAGGAGGGCGGAATGCACAAAAATGGACAAGACTCATTGTGAGGAATTGGAGGCCCAATGACAATAACATAGATTAAAAGAATGAAGGGGGGCTTACATGGATTAATCATGAATATCCATGGGGAGGCCCAGCACCTTGCTTGGGGGAAACATCAGGGCCTACAATGATTTTAATAAGGCCCAAACTTGCATTTAAAAGTCCAACCCAAGTGATGCTACGAATTTCAAACTCATTCCCCTATGGAATCTTCAAAGTCAAAGTTAGAGGATTGAATTTCAAAGGTAGTGGGGTAGTTGTCTCTATTTTCCAAAAGGGTGTGCTACTTCTAAAATCATAGGCATGTGCCAAAATTGTCAAAAGTATTATTTAGGCTTTTTAACTATGGAAAAGCACACATTAGACTATTGTAAAGAGCCACCTCATGGTGTGCGACGAATTTCAAGCCCTTTGTGGCTATAAATAGTCACCCCTTGTACTCTTAAAACATCAATGAATGAATGAAAGTATTGTTACTATGGTGAGATGCAACCTTTGTGTTCTTGCTTAATTTCTCGACTTATCAAAGGATTGGTCATCCTTTGTGGCGTCTTATGGCTATAGTTCTTAGAGACAAGTTCTCTTCGGGTTCTATCTTAACCAGCTCTCTTCGTTCTTCCTCGTTTCAACCATTCATAACCCTTCTCGCTTGTTTTCTTGCGGAGATCGGGGTGCTCAACACACGAACGTTGAACAAGGTTCCTAGGACGCTTCCTAAAGGATCTTGGAACACATATCACCAGTGCTGTAAAAGGTGTGAGGCGCAATAAGACGCAAAGTCCGCTTGGGGATGCGGCGCGAGGCGCGCGCCTCTTGAAACTAAGGCGCATTCCAAAAAATAATTAAATATGCACAGAATTTCAGCATACTTTAAATTTTGAAAAAAAAACTTAAATTCCATCAAAATAATACAAATTAAAATATATATAGATAGTTTTTAACAAAACTATAATCAAATAATCAATCATCGGTTCTTCAACCCCAGTGCATTTGTTGTCCAATGCGTTTGCTGCTACTGTTGCCTAGTGCGTTTGTTGTTGCATGCTGTGTATTTTTTGAGAGCTTTTGTCTATTTTTTATAGAGTTCCGTTCAGTTATTTTTTAATTAATTCATTAAATGTTCTGTTTAATACTCCTAACAGCCCACCACCTATGACCGCCCCTTTTTTAGGAAGTAGCCCCTATTTCCATCTCGTGGCACCCCGATTTCCTCCCCTGCAGCCCCCAATATCCACCCCTACACCCGCCATTTTTCATAAAGGAGCCCTAATTTCCATCCAGTGTAGCCACGATTTCCACCATCACTGCCCATTTCCTTCCCCTTTAGCCCTTGATTTCTATCTCACTGTTGCCCCGATTTCCACCCTGCCGCCGCCGCTTTTTAGAGAGGCCCAGTTTTTTTTCATGGGGTGCGTCATTACAGTGCCTTGCACCTTAGCGCCACCTACGATGGCGAACGAGGCGCACGCCTTTGGCGCGCCTCAGTGAGGTTGCCTCGCCACACCTATGATGAGGCGCTCCAAGTGCGCCTCGCCGTGCCTCTCGCCAAAGCGCGCGCCTTTGAGAACACTGCGTATCGCTCTTCCTCCAAGCAAGCATGTGGTGGGTTGTAAGTGGATTTATACTATTCGTGTAAATGCAAATGGATCACTTAATCGGCTAAAGGCTCGTTTGATCACCAAGGGGTATGCACAGATATATGACATCGATTGCTTTGATATATTTTCTTTGGTTGTCAAAAATGACACGGTCCATCTTTCTATCTCTCTGGTTGTCTCACATAAATAGTCTCCATCAGTTGAATGTCAAGAATGTTTTCTTGCATGGCTATTCGAATGAAGAAGTCAATATGGAGCAATCACCTAGATTAGTTGCTTTGGGGGAGGACTCCATGATTTTTCGTCTTCGACAAACTTTATATGGGCTCATGTAGTCCTCGAGGGCTTGGTTGATCGATTGATTTTTGTTAGAGAATAAAATAGAGAGATCTGAACCCCCAAGGTGTACTCTCTAAAGGAGCCATTAAGGTTCGTTTATAACAAATAATTAAGACTACACCGAACCTCAAGTCCGATGTGGGATGCAAACTCCAACACTCTCTCTCAAGCTAGGTGTACCTAGCTTGAACACATAAAGAAAAAACAAAGCAAGCAACAAGGTGCAAACACTCCCCTTCAAGCTGGACATGCCCAGCTTGATGACAAAACAAGACAAAGCAGAATAAAAGATAAAGCTGCAAGGCTGCTGCTCCCCCTCACGATCGAAGCTCCCCCGCAGGATGATGGATGGATGAAGTTGTCGCGGGCGCAGCAGAAGAACCACAGAGAGACCGGGCCGGTTGACGGAACACCGGGAAATCCGCACTAGTGGGGCCGGTCGATGCAACGCTGGGAAATCCATACTAGCACCGGGAAAACCGCACTTGCGGGGCCGGTGACGGGAGGCGGGGATTCCGCAGAATTGTTACTGGATCTGTCGTCTCCAAATGACCCGGATCTCAGGCGGTCGAAGTGTTGCGCCACGGTGGAGGAAGCGCGAAGGCGTGCCGGCGGACAACGAGCGCGCAGAAATGGTTCCGCCAGGAAAAAGAGGTGGTTGCCGGGAGAGCAGCGCAGGCAGAGGGGATCGGCTTGAAGGCAAAGCTGCCGCAGAATGCAAGGGGCCGGCGACGGATGACCAGGACGACGAGGCGCAGTAGCTGTTGCGCAGGGATCCGGCGCTTCTGGAAGCAGGGGAGGCAGACAGAGGGAGGCGCGTCGGGAGCCGGGAGAGCCGCTGGAAAGCGGGAGTCGGGACTGCCGCTGCCGCAGGAGAAGGGTTGTCCAAGGCTGGTGGAGTTGGCGCAGGAGAGGGGGCTCGGGGATTCCGAGCAGGAAGGGTCGTTGAGGAGGCACCTCAAGATCGGGAGGCCCCTAGGGATCGGGAGGTGCGACAGAAGTCCGGCAGGGGGGGGGAAGATTCGTCGGGAGGGAATCTGCTTCAGAGGGGCGGAGGGCCGCTGCACAGAGAGGCGGAGGAGGGATCCAGGGTTTCTAGGTCCCGCGTGGGGGAGATGAACTCAACCCGAGGAGAGGCGGGTCGGTCCTGTGACGGGAGGAAGGGGCCGTCAGGATTGGGACGCCGGGAGAAGGGAGGGCAGCGGGGTGGGAGCTGCGACGGGAGGAAAGTCGTCGGGGCTTGGAGGTGCGACAGGTGGCCAACCTGGGCGGGAGGGCCGGGAGCCGAAGGGCGCAGGGAATCCGCCGGAAAGGGAGGCGGCGGGCCGAGAGCCGCGCGCAAGGAGTAGGACCGTCGGGAGGGTTGCATTTGGAAGGGGAGCGCCGAATGAGGAGCGGCTGGCCGGCGTGCGCAGAGGAGGTCGGGAGCCAGGAAGGGTGCCGCGTGGAGCTGGCTGCCGGGAAAAGCCGCAGGGAAGGAGGCGGCGCCGGGAGGGAAAGAGATCCAGCAAAGGGGCCGCCTGAGAAACGAGCCCGGAGGGGCAGTGGGTGAAAATAAACCTAGCCCTACTTGGGGGGCCGCCGCCCCCGACGGGGGGGGGGGGGGAATAATGATAAACCCTAGACAGGGAAAATTAAATGAGAGGGAGGACTCGGGATTAGGTTCCCTCTGATACCATGTTAGAAAATAAAATAGAGAGATCCGAACCCCCAAGGTGTACTCTCTAAAGGAGCCCTTAAGGTTCTTTTATAACAAATAATTAAGACCACACCGGACCTCAAGTCCGATTTGGGATGCAGACTCCAACAATTTTATACAATTGTGATAAATTTTGGGCTTTCTCAGAGTATGAAAGATTCGTCGGTATTCTATCAACAGACAGCAGTTAGAAACATTTTTCTTGTTGTTTATGTCAATGATATTGTGATCATAGGGGCTAATTCTATAGGAATAACTCGGCTCAAATCTTTCCTTTATCAACACTTCCATACTAGGGATTTGGGCCCTCTTGGTTATTTTTAAGGCATTGAGGCCATTTGATGTACAATAGGTATCTTATCGCAGAAGAAGTATATTCCGGATTTGTTACAAGAAGGGATGCCCGGTGCTAACATTATTGATACCCCTCTCAAGTCAGATGAGAGGTCTCTGAAGCGTTCCCCCTCACCGAATAGGTATCACAAGCTATTTGAAAAGCTAAATGATTTGACTATGGCCCGGCCTGGTATTGCATGCAGAGTGAGTAAAGTCAATTGACGGAACATCCGGTGAGACTTCACTGTGGTGCAACATTGCGCATCATAAGATACTTAAAGAGGGAACCAGAATTGGCTTATTATGTTCTAATCATGGGCATACCAACATCGAGACTTTTTGTAATGCCGACTATACAGGATGCTTAGCATCCAAGATCTCAAAATCCGGTATGTTGTTTTTGTTGGATGTAATTTGATCTTATAACGAAGCAAAAAAGCATATTATTGCATCCTACTCAAGTGTCGAATAGAGTATTGATCCATGGCTCATGTGCCCGTGAAAATTTTATGGTTACAGCAACTTCTGCAGAAGATTGGCTACCCGCTTGGGAAACCTGCACATGTTTGATGCAACAATGGTTGTCATAAAGATTGCAACCAATCCATTTTTTTTAGTAACAAACGAAAACATTAAGGTGGATAATCACTTTGCCGGGGAGAACCAAGAGAAAAAGAATCTCACATTTGGCAACGTTCAGACATCAAGACAACTTGTTGATTTGTTTACTAAAGGGTCTTCACGGACACAGGTAAAACTCATGTATAATAAGTTGGGAATGCAAGATATATGTGTTCAAACTTGAGGGGAAATGTTTATTTAGGTATTTAGGATATGGGTTTGACTAAGTCTATCTTATCCCCCTTTTTCCTCTAGTTTGAATTTTGTATTTCTTATTCATCTAGAGTCCTGCAACCCGTTATCTTTCTCTATAAATAAAGTGCCTGGGCCTCATTCAAGAGAGATGGTATTTGGGTTTACTGTTTCAACAGAAGCAAAATGTCAGCTGCAACTTGTTGTGGCAAAAAATCATTGTTAGACCCCAGGTCCCTTCATAGATGGAATCAACCAAACAAGCCCTTATTGATAGGGTAGCTAATAGCAACAACAATAATCAAAAATAAAGAAGACTATCTGAGCATAAAGAGTTGAAAATTGACCTTAGTAATCAAATAATACTTTGTTCGCCTAGTTTGAGCTCAAATAACTCTTCCCATACATCACAATCCCCTCTCTCTCTCTCTCTTGACCAGCAGACATCACAATCTAATATGATGTTATTTTGTCCTGAATGAAGGAGCAAAAACTTATTTCAACTCATTTGGTGATATTATTTACTTTGAGCTCAAATAACTCTTACCATACATCACAATATCCCCCACAATATCCCCCCCCCCCCCAACCAGCAGACATCACAATCTCATATGATGTTATTTTGTCCTGAATGAAGGAGCAAAAACTTATTTCAACTCTTTTGGCAATATTAAAATCCATAAATATATGTCAAATCCAGGATTCAATGCAACCCCATGATAGAAGTGGGATTGTTTCATTGATAGACAACCACTTCACTTTTTTATTTGGATAAGATAGATATCTGAAACACCGTATGTGGGGGATCCTTCTCCAGTGTACCATTTTTGCCTCCTACATTAGCTTAAATTTGGAGCTCAAACTTCACTTCTTCCAAAATTGTACATGCAATCAAGAATTTTAACTCATGTAAACATTTATTTCATTTATTTATCCTCTGTGAAGATGATAGTGTTTCATGGTTATGTTTCGAGGGTTCCCATTTTCATTCTAATAACATTCATGCTTCTATGAACTCTTGTCTCATTTTAACATGAATTTCATTTGGGGTTTGCATAAAGAATTAATAAACAGTGAAACAAACAATGAAATAATCATGAACAATGCATTGAATTTTCTGACAATCATGAAAAATGCATTGAATTTTCTGATAATCTTACTTGGAATCTATGGCGGAAGACGTCTGGCACATCAGTAAAAATAGAATCCCATGTCAGTAACGCAAAGATAGTCAACCATATACCACTCTCTGTATGAACACCTTGCCAGTTTCCTTCTCCAGCATAATACTGCAGAGCCAGCTGCTCCACGCCACACTGGTCCCCATCCTCACCATAAAACCTACTCTTTGTTCCGGTTTTACAGTTTAATGGTCTCCCTTGAATTTGGACCTTAGAAGGCACAGAAAGGGAAAAAATCCATCAGAGTGGGAGCGTTAGAAATATATTAAAATACACATATACATGTGCTTAATGACCCATAAATAATAGAATAGTTGTTTAAGCGGAGAACTCGCCTCGGTAAATATTTACCTCAGGGATCTTCCTGTTGATAGATTCAGAGAATTTGGGAATTTTCCACCGCCTTGGAGGCTTGCTTAAGCGGAGAACCCGCCTCTGTAATGCCACCCTGGAACCAGCACGGATCCATGGATCTGATAGCCCATCCTCTGCCACTGAAAGACTCTCGTTTAAACAGCTTACATGTTCTAAATCAACAGACAGCCTCAAAGTCCAATATCCTCTTCTTCTATCACAAGAGAAATTAGCTAAAAGTCGCCTCAAAAAGATAATTGCTTCCCTGTACCTGACGTGAGAACTCGGGTAAGAATACCAAGCATAGTTGATTGCAAGCAATGGAAAATTGTAATTTTGGGGGGATTTTAAAGCAACAGGGATTGTGAACATGGAAAAGATAATTATAGTAAAAACCCAGGATGAAGGTTATGATTTAGGAAAATAGTGCAATTGATATTGAATCAAGATGCACAATAAAATACTCTTAACTATTCTATCATCTCAAATCTTCAATTGGTGATAATTGAATCTAAAGACCACGATACAAGAGAAAAATGGTGGGTTCTAATACAAATATGCACTAAATCAAAACCACGATGTGGTGGTATTAACCACGCCGTGGTGGAAGTCACCATGTCATGGTTTTGTGCATGAAAATGCATGCATTATACGATAATGCATATCAATTGTTCTTTCTTCCATCTCACACCTATCATGACCGTTTGTAACATCATTCGATGATTTTGTTCTTTTGAGAAAACATTATTTGATGATGTTTATAAAGTTTCAGAAGTGCATATAAATTATTCAAACATTAAACAATTAATGGGAAGATGAATCACAAGTTACAAAAAATTGTAACATTTTAAAAAGTTTGTGGAACATTTCAGTTATAGCCAAACATTTGAGGTTTGGGGTCCAAGGCGCATCTTTGGAGGCTATATAAATTGATTCAAGCCTTATGCAATGTGAAATGCTCATATTAAAAGGCTTTATTCGGAAAAAAAAATCATGCCAAAAGGTGCTGTGGTGGATTTAACCAAAGCTAATATTGATATTCAATTTATGCAAAGTGTTTACAAAAAATAGGAAATGTGCATATGGAATATAAAAGGATTTATATTTTCATAAATATCATATGAAGGAGTTCATATTGAATACCTAGTAAAATGCAAATATGAAAAAGTTCATATTGATATAGATAGAAAATATTCATGTTTATCTATTTATGGAATGCTCATAAACCTTATTTAATTATAAAGTGTTTATAATTATTTATCTATGAAATGTTGGGAAATTTTAATCTTATGTCTAAATGTATAAATTGTTCATTTATTTGGTTTATTCCTTGCTTTATTTTTTCTTTCTTTCAAAACTTTTTTTTTGGATTTTTATAAGAATGAACCACTTTAATCTGTTAAATGGGAACCCAATACAAGATCACGAGCAGAAGCCCTACATGCCATCCCAGGCACAAACCCTAGTACCACAAGCCAAAAAGCAGAAAACCCAAAATCTATGGGCCGCCAACACAAAGGGAAAAGGCCCAAACAGCCAAAACAATAAGATCCACCGAGCTGCCACCGGCGCCAGGGAGGCCGTCGCCGGAAGATCATCACTACCATCATTAAGTGTTAAACTGCTTTTTATAAATGTCATACCATGCATATAAAGAGTTAAATGCTAGGTAGGGCATAAGATTTTGTTACACTCAACCAAAACAATGATTTGTAGATGGGTTATGAACTCAGTATTAAACATTAGTTGTGATTTACATCTATTAGGTGTTAGAATTGTATCTAAATTAAGATCTATTTTGAGTGTTGATATATGGATAGTGGGACTTTGGATTGAACTTCTCACTAGCTTTGGAGCTTATGGTTTAGCTAGAAAAGTGTGGTTGGCTACAGGTCGCACCATACTTGCTCTTGTGGAGATTTTGGTTTCGTATGATTCTAAAACTTTATATGAAAGTTTCATAAACCTTATGCATGAGATAATGTTGGAACCAAGGCTTATGTTGTTGGATTTGTTGTCAATTGGAATGTGAATGTGTTGTGCATTTGGAAGCCTAGAAGTTATTCTGGTTTATTATGGAGGCTGGAGAAGTCCTGAGTTTGTTCTGGAGTATTTCGGATTGAATCTGGTTATAGAAACATTTGATGGCTTTGGCTAAGTCGAAGTTCGTAAGAGTCATTTGGGACTTTGAAAGAGTCATCCCGCACCAAAGGAAAATTTCGAAAGAGTCGTCTCGGTCTCCGGAAGAGTCATCTTGAAGTTCGTAAGAGTCAGCTGGCACTTCGTAAGAGTCATCGGGGCTTCTTAAAGAGTCACCCTGCGACAAATGCAAACTTCGGAAGAGTCATTTTGTGCTTCGGAAGAGTCATTTTTGGACTTTGGAAGGGTCATCTGTTACTTCTGAAGAGTAATCTGGAAGTCTGTAAGAGTCATTTGCTAACAAAGGAAATATTCGTAAAAGTCACTGAGACCACTTCATAAAAGTCATTCGTTGACAAAGGAAAATTTCGTAGTGGTCATTCCTTTGTTGTTTTTGGTGTAAACTATTGCAAAAACGTTGAGAGTTGCAGCGACAGAAACAGCGAAACACAAAAGAGTAAAAGGGAAAAAAAAGAACAAGGACACAAGGATTTACGTGGTTCGGGAATAATCCCTACGTCCACAGAGAGGCAGAAAATCAGTATATTCGGAAACACAATTACAGAGTGTTTCAGTAAGAAACCCTAGCCTGAAATGAGCTACAAATGGAGAATACGATCCACTGTTCCACCAACTGCACAGGAAGTTCGCGTCGCTATAGTGAAAGGCGATCACCCAAGTCAAAAGTGCTACAGTGGCTGTCGACTGGAAGTCCAAAAGACTACAGTAAAGTTGACACCAAAGTCTGCACTGCTACAGTGCTCTGTTGGTGTCGGTCGGGCAGCTCTGCTACAGTTGCGGGCCACAAGCATTCGGCCCAACCAGATCGGGCTACACCAATCCAACATAAACTCGGTTCAAAGGCAACAAGGAAAAATTATTCCTAGGGAGATTTCTACCGGTTTCAGATTGTGAAACTAGTGATTATGCCATGATGAAGAAGGTTGAATCACAATCAAAGGAGGATTTTACTGCAATATTTGTGATGATTTAAAATGCAGGGATTATGCAGATTCAGTTCTTAACAAAAATCACGCTGCGGCTCAATGCCTTCACGCCACATGTCACCATGCATGAGAATAATATTTATCGTTATATATGATTAATATTTCAATCAAGCAGAAGAAAGAATCGTACGGATTTTGTGGGGAAGAGAAGACCCTAATTCATGAGAAAGATCTCAAAGATTATAGAACTTTAAAAGGAAAGGACTACGTGGCGCGGGCTTCAAGGAATTTCCATACTAAAAATATGAAAATTAGCATGCGCGGAATATGAGAGAGAATATTGTTGCGGATTTCACAGGGATTTTCATATTCAAAATATGAAAAATATCTCAAGCTTAAAAGAAGGAAAAAAAAGAACTATTGTTGGTGCGGCAATCAAAGAACATTTGTGTGTGAAAGAAAAGAAATATAGATTGCAAGAGAGTAAGGTAAACACACTTAAAGATCTAGAATTGAAGGAAGGAGAACAATAATACCCTTGTCAGATTGGTGTTCACAATTCTGATCTTAAAAAGACATTGCAAGCAACCTGCATGTCGCATCTTTTCTGTTAACCCTCAACCCGAAGCAATGCGCAAGAGGTCAAGAAAAGGAAGTGCTCTGGGATCAGCGATGCATCTTTCCCGAATTTTTTGTAATACCTACAATGGATAGTATTACGTCCCGGTACGTCGATACATTGTCAACGTATATTCCTTGGATTAGACCTTAGTGGTGAACCAAGTAAAACATTGTGTCCCCATATTTACTTTCTTCATTCAAATGTTGTGTGTGCATGCGTAATAATTGGCAGCTTGTCCTTCCTAACATGAGGACAAGGTCCTACAAAGAAAAAGAAAACTTAACACCTTAATTCACCCCCCAGGGGTATATTAGGCCTCGGATTGCAACAAGTGGTATCATACCTACAAGTTCTTGAGTGTTGAATATGTCTTCTTTAGTTAGACTCTATGGAGAATACTATGAATACAAAGGGAATTCCTTTATTCAATGGATGCAATTACCAAATCTGAAAAAACAGAATGAGATCTTGCCTACGATCTCTTGGACTCAAAGTCATCTATGATGTTGTCCATGGAATACATGTTAGTGATGCTCCTGAGTTATCCATGACCGAAGGACATAGAAAGTTGTTCGATGCTGATGCTAAAGCCCAGAATGTTTTGTCTGGTGCTCTATCAAACCAGATCTACATGAATGTAATGAGTTGCACTACGGAAAAAGCTAGGTGGAATGAGTTGGCTAAAATCTATGAAAGGGACAACAAGGTTAAAAAGGCAAATCTTCAAGTTCTACACAATAGGTTTGGTGATCTAATGGTGTTGGTGATCTAATGGTGTATCCAGATAAAAATATTGGTGGGTTCTTCAATAGCATTATTGAGGTAGTTGGAGCCATCTGAGGACTTCGTGAAGAAATAAAGGGTGTAGATGTTGTGAAGAAACTTTCAAGGAGATTGCCACCTCTTTATAACCTGAAAGTATCTGCTCTTAAAGAAAGAAACTTAGTTGAACAATCTTTGGATGACTAAGCAGTTTGGTGGCCTATGAGCTGAGAGTCAAGCCAAAAAGATCATCAAATCATGCAAAGGAGATGAAATTCAAAGCAATGGAAAAGCTTAACATCACTAAAGATGATGGTGAAGAGGAAGATGAAGATGACAAGTTTCTACCTCTAGTGGCAAGAAAGCTCAAAAAAGGTGAGGGCATATTTGAAGGCAAGTTATCCTTGACTTGCTTCAAATGTGAAAAGGTGGGACACATTGCAGCAAGGTGTCCTAAGAAATTCAATGGTGATGAAAGTGAGGTGGAAGCTATACAAAAGCCACGAAGAAAATTTCCCCATAAAAGGGAAATCAAACCAGGAAGTTCTTCGGTGAATAAATTCCGAAGGAAGAGCCTTGTAAGCAAGGAGGAAGCTGATGAAGACTACTTGGGGGAAGAAGAAACTGAATTTAAATCTGCTACTGAAGATGTCATGATGGCTATTGTTGAAAAGGAAAAATCTAAGACAGAAAATGACAATCAAGCTGAAGGTGTGGCAGATCTCAAGGTGGAACTTGAGGAAGCGCTTAAAGAACTCAATATTCAAAGAAAGAAGAATTAGAAAATTGGTGCTCTCCCAACCGAGGCTCTGTGCGCCAGCTCCGTCGGAACCTCCGACCCCCTCCATCCCTACACACGGCGTCGCCCTGACGAATCTTGTCCACCGCGCGGCCCCGCTTCCCTCGCGCGGCCCTCCATCCCGCTCGAGCAGCACCCTCCCTGCGACCCCCTACGCGCGACGGCCTCCCTTCCCGTCGACCCTCCCTGTGCAGTGACAGCTCCTTTCTAGGACGCAACTCCCGCTCGCGCTCCCTCCCTATGCGTCGCCCTCCCGCAGGCACCTCCCGCAGCGGCACCTCCTAGTCAGCGACTTTCGTGCGTATGACGGACCAGGCGGCCTCCCCTCTCCCATATCTGGCCCGATCCGACCGGATCATGTCGCCGGCCTCTCCTTGTGACAGCTCCTCTGCCTCTCCTACCTGTCAGACGACCCCCATCGCAAGCAATTGTTGCACGTCGCCCTCCGTCCCTCCAGTCCAGTGACCCCTGCAAGACGCCTCCACCGCTGCTCCCTCCATATCGGCCTCCTCCTGCGGAGGCCCCCACCTCCATGTCGGCCTCCTCCCGTGGATTTCCCGACGCTCCGACGACCGGCCCACTCGTGCGGATTTCCCAGCGCTCCGATGACTGGCCCACTAGTGCGGATTTCCCGACGCTCCGACAACCGGCCCGCCAGTGCGGATTTCCCGACGCTCCGACGACCGGCCCATCCTTTTCACTGGCTTCTTGCATCATTCATCATCGTCTTGAAGGGGAGAAGCAGTCATGACGGTTTATCATTTCTTTGTTTTGCCTTTTTTTTAATCAAGCTGGGTAAGTCCAGCTTGAGAGGGAGTGTTTACAGCGTCTGTTAATTGCTTTGTTTTTCTTTGTGGGTTCAAGTAAAGTACACCTAGCTTGAGGGGGAGTGTTGAAGTCTGCATCCCACATCGGACTTGTGGTCCGATGTGACCTTTATTATTCATTATAAAAGAACCTCAAAGCCTCCTTTAGAGAGAACCTTGGGGGATTGTGTCTTACCTCTTTTTATCATTCTACACATCTCAATACTCGAGTAAAATCATTAGTTGGTTCTCATTTATCCAAGAAACCTAACTCAAACGTAATTCATTGATTGAAAAAATACTCATAAATGTAATTCAGAAGTATGAACAGTGAAAAAAAAGTATGAACAGTGAAATGATGGGGACATTTCAACAAAAAAGTGGGCCTCCATACCTGTGTTCTCGCTCGAGAAAGGAAATGCCTAACAAGACAACCTTTGAATAAACCCAAGAAGCTGAAAAACATGAAAAAAATGTAGCCGGGGATAGACATGTATTTCCAGATGAATTAGACAAGCAGGAGTCAGATATCTCAATGCATCTCAACGCCACTTCATTGTTGTCTCGATCAAGTGATTCGTCCATTATTTGTGCTACTTCAATAGCCTGTTACAAATAGGTTTTACATTTGCTAAACATGGCAAAAAAGTGAGTAGCAGAGCCAAATGAACAGCAATTAAGACCTCTTCAAAAGCAAGCAAGTCACTCCGTGTTGCAAACATTTGCTTTGTAACTATGCAGTTGTAAGTTGGATACTTGATCAGCCCCAAATCAACCAATAGAAATGCTGAGAGATCCTGCTCTCCATTGAGGAAGAACAGCCTCTGCGAACCAACAAACATTATGAACTGCAATTCAGATGTACAATCACATACTTGTAGATTTTCCCCAGAGCCCTTCCAGTTGTTATCACCTGTGCACGCCAGATAAGAGACTCGGCTGTTGTAGAAATTCGAATGCATGCTTCTGCTTTTTCTAGAACCATACTTTGTAGGGATGAACTGCAACATTAGTAGGTTCAAACTACAAAAAAGAAGCTAAAGCCGGACGAGTAGCTAATTAACATGTACTCGAGATCATCAATTAAAACTTGCCATCCATACCTTGATCCACTTTGGTACGATGAAATAATTGAAATAATCAAATCCCGCTTTCTTGTACCACGGGAGCAACTCTGAAACCTAATGTGAATTAGCTTTAATATATACTGGAAACTATGCATACCTTGAGATTAACTATCCTCGCATTAAATATATATATATAGACACAAACACACTATAATCTATCGTGATCATCTGACTGATAAAATAGTCACCACAAGCAAAGCATGCCATGCGTGTTAAAATCAGTGCTAGAGAAGCCAGCAATGTCTATTGAGAAACAAGGGGTTCCTCTCCAGGGAACCACTAAAAACTGTCTATCCCTCTCCAAAGAAGCAGCATTAAACAGATAAAACCCACCAGAATTAAATAAATAAATAACACATGTCAGCGATGGGATTGTTGATCCAGCTGGGCTGCCTGCTGGACGGAAAAATTCCCGATTTAGGGGGATTCTTTAAAATAATCCCCTAAATGGGGATCACAGGAAGTTATTTCCGGAATGGGGTGCGGATTTTTGAAGGAGAGAAGGTGCTATATTGAATAGCGCCTTCTTGGCAGCCAAACCAAAGAAGGCGCTTTACTGTACAACGCCTTCTTTGAAAGAACTACAAAGGAAGTGCTATGACGACTAGCACCTTCTTAATGATATTTCCTTGGCAATGCTCCCTCAAAAAGGAGTTATTAGTAAAGGCGTTGCCTTAATTGAAAAATTTTAATTTTAAAATAATAAGATAGCAAGGGAAATGTCTTATTTTATCAAAATGGTATTATTCAAATTAATAATTACAAAAAAAAATATTAAGTTAAATATTTGAAGAATTTTAGGTAGCATGATAATAGTAATAAAAAATATTTTTAGTACATCAAATTATTTACAATAAATAATTAAATTTGAAATTTATGAAAACTACATTGAATATTATTATTTATATTTGTGACATTAATTAAAAAATAAAATATAATGTGTGATAATTTATTTGTAAAATCTTGTAACAAGTAAAAAATAAATAAATGTTGATGATAAGCTTGTAGAGTTTTTATTAAATTTATTAATGGCAACGAAATTTTATAAATTAGATCATTAATTCATTTATAAGTTTGATTTTAGAAAAATAAAATAATTTTAGTTGTTATGTGAAGGAATGAATATGGAACACATTCAGTATAGCACATTGTTTTTTTAGTAGAAACCCTAGCTCGCCCCCCCCCCATGACAAGCCTTAAGCTTACAATTGAGTAGCTCACCCCCGGTAAACGAGTTAAAGAGTCTCGATCTCGCCCTTCGCCTTTCTCTAGAAACTCGGTAAAACTGCACTCCCCACCCTGCCCAAGATTATCAAACGGTTAAATCGCACGAGCATGAAATTACAATGGCAAGCTGCAACCAACGGGAATGGAACCCCCGACTCCGAGGAACCAAGAGAGCAACCCTAACTAATGTTTCTGTCAAGCGGATTTTTTTGCGTTGCACGACCAAGTCCTCCCTCATTCGGCTTATGTTTCCTCTCTCGAACCCTAGGGCTGCTCCTGGCATCGTTGGGGGGATTCCGCTCTTCCAGACCTCACTCGTTTGACGCTTTGATCTCCAGCTTGGTTGGTTGCTTCTCTTTTGGTAACTGCGATCCTCCTCTTCTCGTTGGCTTCGTTTCTCTTAGCTTTGGCAACGGCGCTAGGCGGCGTTTGTGGAGTCTATGGATCAGTTTATGATCTCTATCGGTACCTTGTAAATTCCTTGTGTGTTTGACTTTCGGAGGTCGACCCTCATGTGGGTTGTGGTGCGGCGCGTGAATTTCTCAAGATATGTGTTGATCTAACCTCTTTGCCAACCCTTTTACTTATGGAATTCGATTCTAAGATGTGATAATCAATAATAGGGCCTTCGTTCTTTGTTCTACGTTCCTTTCCTTCTGGTGTGTGTGGTTCCCGTCGCATTTGGTGTGTGACCCGGGCTTGAGGTAGGTGGTTCCGTCTCTAGCCTATGGCATTTGAACAGTAACTGCTCTTAGTTTTATAAATTGTTTAATAAATGAATTGACATGATCTTGGTATTGATTGATTTGTGTGTAAATGGGTTTTTGAGAAAAATATGGTTTTTCCTCTCGTTTGGGTAAAGGAAATGTGTTTTTCAAAGCATTGTGAAATAGATTTATAAAATGCGTTTTCAAAGCAGGTTTTGATAAAAAAGGGTTTTTGGAATCGTTTGTGAATTGATAAACCATTTTTAAACTGATTTTTGTATGTCGCACGTGGGAACCTTGAGTACCTAGGTGCAGGGTTTAGTATTAGGCCTTGTCCGTTGTTTCTATCAGGGGGTTCACTCTTGGGTGTTCCTCTACTCCCTGAGCCATGTGTCCTGGGGGCTTGATCTTGACATTGTAGAGGGGTCACTCATGGGGTGTTCCTTTGTTCCCTAAGCCCTGTGTACTAGGGACTTGAGTGCGACTAGTCATTGTTGCTTATCATGGTAAGAGTGACATGGCTAGCCCAACCTTTGTTATCCTAGGGGTGTTTAACATTGTGCTTTGGCATTTGTGGTTTTGGCTTTGATATACATGCTTTGATGAAATGTAAAAGTTTTATTGGACTTAAGCATTGAAACTGAATCGCCTGGTTTTGTGAAAGATTTGGTAAAAGGGGAACTGTTTACCATGCTTTAGACATAAAATTGTTTAACTGATTACCATGTCTTGTTTCCTTAAAATTGAGCATATTAGAATTATTGTACAGAGACTTGATATGTAACACCTGGGTGAGATCCTACTAAGTCTGTTTAGCTTAAACCCCGCACACTCCTTTGGAGATGTGCAAACCTTGTAATGTCTTTTGATGCAGGAAAGGGCAAGGAGTCGCAGTGAGGCGGCGAGGTTTCTTTCAATTGGACACGGAGTAATTGTTTCTGGTTTTAGTTGCCCTTTTGGGTTGTTAGAGATGTACCTTGGGTTTTATCTGGCTTTTTGGGTAGTATAGCTACCTTTTCTTTTGTTTATGGCATGTCTCTTTTTGTTATTCTTCTGCATGTATATGTATGTCATGTATCTTGTTTCAGATTGGGTGAAAGTGTTCTCTCTGGTTGTTATTCGATGTCCGGGTGCTAATCGTCATCTCATGGGGATCGGGAACACCCTTCGGGTTTTGTTGCGGTCCAGTTTGGAGCCTAGTTAATGGGTTTTCCGGGTCGGGTCGTGATAATTTTGCTATCAAAGCATGGTTATGATCAGTCTTGGGAAGTTGATAGACAGGAGATAGGATTTTCGGAACTTGAGGGATAGATTGCGGTAAGTGTCTAGCTAGCTCTTGTCGTGATGAGCCTCAAGTTACCGATGTGTAATAATATGCCTGTGAGACGTCTTTTACAGATTCCACAAGAGGGTGCAGCGAGAGATGCTCCTCAAGGGAATCCTCCTTTGGATCAAAATCTTATAGAGGCTATTGTAAGGGCAATTCGTGTCGTAGACCAAAACGTCCCGCGAGTTCGGAACCAAGTTGTTGAGGCGCAGCCAGGAGCTGGAGCAGACGGGAGAGCGCTCGGTGTTAGAGTACACCAACTGTTTTGCGGAGCTAGTTCGTTTTGCTCTGGTGGTAGTGATGAATGATCAGCTAAAAACTCAGAAATACCTACAGGATTTGCGAATAGATATTCGATCGCAGATATACATGTTGAAGCTTACCACCAACGTTGACACAATAGACATGGCGATAATAGCTCTTCTCTTCCACCCAACGGCAGTTTCAATAGCACGCAGGGAAATGAGAGAAAGTGGCACGATAATCCCAAGGGTGGTGGAGGTGGTTCTCAACAGCAGATCTCCTCTGCACAGCAGTGTGTGCTTGATTTTCTTCCAGTGTGGCCAAGTAGGGCACACCCGTCGTACTTGCCCCGCACCCCCGAAGACTTGCAATGTTGTCGCCGAGACCGTTTGCAAAAGTTCTGTCAGGCTGTGTCAATGCCCCGTTATGGCAAGGGATCTTCGGCTCCAAAAGCCATTGCTGCGTAGTTAGAACCTTCAAAGTCCATAGAGCTTCAGTCGCAGGCCTCAAACGTGAAGTACCTTCACCCCGTGGATGAGTTTCCAGGAGAGGTTGAAGCGGAACCAGCGACAGTGAGAGGTACCATTTTTGTTGCATAATCTATAGCAACTGCTCTGTTTGATACAGATATCTCACACTCGTTTATGTCTGACTATTTTGTTGATGTGCTAAAACTTCTAACGGAGCTCATGTCCTTTGCTATGGAGTTGGCGACTCCTTTTAGAAAGAGGGAGCAGGGGTTTCGTTGTCCTGCGTGTTCTCTATCGATGGTGGACACAGAGTTGGTCTGGGATTTCCTAGTTCTCAATCCGGATCTATTTGACGTCATCATCGGAATGGATTGACTAGTTTCTCATCTTGTTGAGATTGATTGTTATCATCGGCGTGTTTCGCTCTTTGTCGTCGATGGGAGCTCTCGGGTGTTTAAGGAAGAGTGGGATCGGAGGTCCGATCATGCTGGACCTTCCCATCCAGAGCTCCAGAGTTTGTTGTCTGTCGTTACAGTTGAGCCTGATGATGTTCCTTCTCATGGCGATCTTCCCTTGGTTGTTAAGGACTTCCCTGATGACTTCCCAGACGACTTCCTCGATCTTCCTTCAGAAGGGGAGGTAGAGTTCACGATTGATCTGGTGTCGGGTAAGCAACCGATCACGATACCCACTTATCGAATGGCACCTGTTGAGCTGAAAGAGCTCAAGATCCAATTGGATGATCTGATAATGAAAGGTTTTGTTTGCCCTAGTGTTTCGACGTGAGCAGCCCCCGTGCTCTTTGCCAAAAAGACCGATGGTTCACTTCGTTTGTGTGTGGACTATCAAAAGTTGAACTGGGTAACTGTTAAGAATAAGTGTCATTTGCCCCGTGTGGATGGCTTGTTCGATCAGTTAAAGGGAGCGAAGTGGTTTTGGAAAATCAGCATTCGGTCGGGTTATTATCAGCTCCGAGTTCAGGCGTCTGATATCCCAAAGACCACTTTTAGGAGTAGGTATGGCCTTCATGAATATCTTGTGATGCTATTTGGTCAGACTAACGCTCCTGCAGTTTTTATGCCTTTGATGAACCAGATATGTCATCGATATCTTGACACCTTTGTCACGGTGTTTGTGGATGATATGCTGATTTATTCGAGATCTGAGCGAGAGCATGAGAACTATCTGAATCCGGTTTTGGAGATCCTGAGGAGTCCCCTCCTTTATGAGAAACTTTCGAAATGCAATTGTTGGATCCAAGGGGAAGTTCTTAGGGCACGTGATTTTTGAACGTGACCTATCAGTCGATCTTGAGAAGGTGATGGTTGTTTTGTCATGGGAAGAGCTACGAAACGTCTTCGAGATACGAAGTTTCCAAAGTCTGACAAGATATTATCGGCGGTTCATCAAGGATTTCTCGAAGTCGATGTCACTTTTGACTGCTCTTACCAAGAAATGAGTGAAATTCATAAGGGATGTTAAATGTCAGACTTCTTTTGAAGAGTTGAAATGGCTTCTGAAATCGGCTCCTATTCTGATCTTGCCTAAGCCCGGTAAGGGGTATGTGGTATATTGTGATGCTTCTGGTGCTGGTCTGGGTTGTGTGCTTATGCAGGATGATCACGTTGTTGCTTATGCCTCTCTTCAGCTTTGGTCACATGAGAAAATTTTCCTCACTCATGATTTGGAGCTTGTCGCCATTATGCAAGCACTTAAGTGTTAGCGACACTATCTTTTTTAGGAGAGGTTCGCGGACTTTTCTAATCATGAGTTTGAGCTATATCTTTTCTCAGAAGGACCTGAATCTCAGGCAAAGGCGGTGGATGAAATATCTCCAGATGTTCGACTTCGACATCGTTTGCACCCCGGGGGAGGGGAATGTCGTCGGTAACACTCTCAATGGGAAGGTTCCATCACAACCTGCTTTGGAATCGGAGGAGTAGAACCTGATAGGGTTTTTTGCCCAATTGCATCTAGACGAGCAGGAGGATGGTTCATGTATGATTTTGACCGGCGTTTAGTTATCATCATCTCTCCTTTAGTCTATTTTGTAGGATCAGCAGCAAAATGATGAGTTCAGAGGAATCAAGGAAACCTTATATGGTGGGGAGATTGTTTTTGGTCGGTCTCTCCCTTCTGATGGTATTCACCACTTCGGGAATCGGTTTGTCGTCCCATCGTCTGTGAGGGATTCAGTGTAGTATGATTGTCATAGTTCTTTGTGAGTCATTCACCCTGGCACTACAAAGATGCATTATAATGTGAGACGGCGTTACTGGTGGTTGGGTAAGAAGCGCGGCATTGCTGATTATGTGTCTGGCTGTTACACCTGCCACCAGATAAAGGCAGAGCACCTGAAGCCTTCTGGTTTGCTCCAGTCTCTTTCGGTGTCGATCTAGAAATGGGACGAGGTGTTCATGGACTTCGTTGTTGGATTATCACGAACTCCCAAAGGAAAAAATGTTATCTGGGTGGTGATTGATCGGTTGACGAAATCAACTCATTTTATTCCAATCAGGGACACCACCAAGGTAGAAGATCTGGGTAAGTTGTACACACAGGAGATCGTGAGGTTGCATGGGGTTCCTTGGTCATTGTCCCAAGCAGGGATCTCATGTTTACTTTCAAAATCTGAAAAAGTCTCTAAGAGGCGATGGAGACTCGGGTCAGGTTGAGTATAGTTTACCATCCACAAACGGATGGACAGACGGAGCGTGATATTCAGATCCTGGAGGATATGCTCCATGTTTTCGTCTTAGATTTCGATGGATCGTGGAACAGCCATTTAGGACTGGTTGAGTTTGCTTATAATAATAGTTATCAGTCGTCAATCAGGATGGCACCCTTTTAGGCTTTGTATGGTCGCCCGTGCAGGTCACCTTTTTGTTGGGCATAGGTAGGCAAGGTCTCTCTTATGGGACCGAGTCTCGTTCAAGAGTCATCGGTGAGGATTCAGGATATATGTCGACGCTTTACTAAAGCTCAAAATCGGCAGAAATCAAATGCGGACCGTCGACGTTGTCCTTTAGATTTTTCCATTGGTGACCGAGTTTCCTTGAAATTTTCTCTTTGGTTGGGTCACTGTCGGCTTGGGAAACAAGGAAACATAGCTCCGAAATATGTTAGACCATTTGAGGTCACTGAGCGGCTTGGTCAGCTTGCATATCGGTTGGCATTACTGGCTCAGTTGACAGGCATTCATGATGTTTTCCACATATCTCAGCTCAGAAAATACCATTTCGATTCGTCTCATGTTCTGAGTTAGGAAGAGATTGAGTCAAAGCCAGATGTTTTCATTGTAAGCAATCGTTAATTCTCAGATGAAAGTCTTGCATGGGAAGTCTATTCCATTGGTCAAAGTATTGTGGCGACACGGATCAGATTCTCACGAGACTTGGGAGCGTGAATCGTCGATGAGGGAGCAATGGTCTCGCCTCTTTCTGGGGCACCATTCTTCCACGTGACTTTCTAGGGACGGAAAGTCCTGTGGTGGGGAGAATTGTAACATCCTGGTTAAGATACGCTCTCTTCTTAATGTTTAAGAGTTTGTACTCCGGGTTTGGGGGCCGCCGGAGACAATCTATGTGGTTTTAAAAAGGAACTGGGATCGGGCACTGGCCACAGGATAGGTTCAAGCTGTGAATCGAGCATTCACGACGTGAATTAATCCTGAGCAGAAGCCATGAATGTCATGACGTGAATGATGTTCACGTCATGAATTCGTCATCCGAGTTTTTAAACCGAGACAACGGCTTTTTCGGCGTACATGCAAAACTGGGAATTCATGTTGTGAATCTGTGATTCACGCTATGTGATGTTTCTGTCGAGCGGGTTTTTATGCGTTGTACACCTGAGTCATACTCCCACATCCGGCTTGTGTTTCCTCTCTCGAACCATATGGCTACTCCAGAAGTCATTGGGTGGATTCCGCTCTTCCAGACCTCTCTTGTTTAGCGCTTTGATCTCCAGGTTGGTTGGTTGCTTCTCTTTTGGTAAGTGTGATCCTCCTCTTCTCATTTGCTTCGTTTCTCTTAGCTTTGGCAACAACGTTGGGCTGCATTTGTGGAGTTTATGGATCGGTTTGTGATCTCGGTCCCTTGTAGATTCCTTGTGCGTTGGTCTTCCGGAGGCCGACCCTCGTGTGGGTTGTGGTGCGGCGCGTGAGATTCTTGAGGTATATGTTAATCTAACCTCTCCACCGACCCTTTTGCTTATGGAATTCGATTCTAAGATGTGAGAATCGATGATAGGGCCTCCGTTTGTTGTTTTGTGTTCCTTTCGTTCTAATGTGTGTGGATCCTGTAGCGTTTGGTGTGCGACCTGAGCTTGTGGAAGCGGCTTCGGAAAAGATGGAAGAAACTCTTTCTTTACATGAAATACAGCTTCGCAATATGAATGCTACAATGGAGGGGCTTGCTAAAGGACATTGGGCGATGTAACATACACTTCAAAGTGTTCAGTAGCGTTCGAACCAAGGCATACTGAAGCAGAAACAAGTTGCGGGAGAAGAGAGTTCTTCGTATACAAATATGCATCGAGAGAAGTCAGAGCAAGAGAAGGCAGTTTGTGGTGGCGAAGAGAAGCTTGAACAGTGCCAAAATGGAATCAATGAGCTTTCCAAGCAAATGGATTTACTTATATTCATGGGATATGATCCTTATTCCTGGATCGCTCGAGCTGATGCATATTTTTTAGTTCAGGAAACTTCAAACAGTATGAAGCTCGTTGCTGCGCAGGTCTGTATGGGAGGAATGACTCAATATTGTTATCTTTCACTCCATGAGTCCAAGCCGCACCTCACCTGGAATGAATTCAGGCTGGCACTGTTTGATTGGTATGGTACAGAGGAAGGAAATCCACAAATGCGGTTAAAGAACTTGCAACAAACTGGAAGAATTGAAGAATATATTGAAAATTTTGAAAATTTAGCTCTCTCTACATCCCCTGATCTTACTGACTCCTAGTATATGAGCCAGTTTCTGGGAGATTTAAGGCCAGAAATTTTAGGACGAGTTTTAGTCCATGAGCCTTTTGATAAATTCAGAGTGGTGAGTTTGACTAAGAAAGTAGAAAATCTTTGACTCTTGAAGGTATCGTGCAACCATCAAAGGCTGGAATTGTTGGCCAAAATTCTAATTTTAAAAATTCTCAACAAGCAACAAAATTTTTTCCTTAAGTGTTAGAATGGAAGAGTGGTGACCCAATACCCAAAATGTCTCTCTAAGGGACGCCTTGGTGTTTATTTATAGTGAATGATAAAGATGACATGATATCTAAAGTCTGATGTGGGACTCAACTCAACTTAACCTCTAACACTCCCCCTCAAGCTAGATGTAGCTAGCTTGGATACATAAGAAAGCAAAAACAAACATTCCGACACTCCTAATACTCCCCTTCAAGCTGGACACGCCCAACTTGAATACATAAAAAGACCAAAAAGAACAACATCCTCGTATGCACCGCCCGCAGGTTTTGCTCCACCTGTTGCACTGCCGCCCATGGCTGCTAAAGAACAAATGATCATCCTAGAACTTTCATGCTCTCATGCTGATGACGGTCAATGCTTGAAGATGCCGAATGAAACGGCGACCAACAAACGGCCTCAAAATCATCGGGTGAAAAGGCGCTAGATTTTGCAGACAAAAATTATTGAGGTGAAATAGCGTCCGACTTTACATGCCCAAATTGTCGAGGTAAAACGGCGTCCGATGTTGCGGATCCAAACTGTCGAGGTGAAACGGCATCCAACTTTGTAGACCCAAATTGCCGAGGTGAAACGGCGTCCGATGTTGCAGACCCAAATTGTATATCAGATCGCCAACAATGGTGGTGCAGCAACAACAATACCCGATGGAGATCCAGGCAGCAATAGTGAGGCTTGTCATAAATCTGGGCATCATTAGTAGCGAGGTTGAAGAACAGTAGATGGCGTGCAAGTAGGTTGCACGCGAGCAAGAAGCAGATCTGAAAAATTCGAGATAGAAGCAAGACGTCCGGCTGGAGAAGAAACATGTGCACAAACATCAAAATGAGGTCAGGTCGCATGCACCAGGGAGGGGTGACGCCTAGGTCGTACGCGCCTAGATCAGGAAGGGGGCGTGCGATTGAGAGGCGGGGTTTCATGCAGGGAGAAGGTCGGCGAGACTTCAGAGCAGGAGTCGGACGCTTAGGAGGGGTCATCGTGCAAGGAGGGCCGACGGGCAAGGTGGGGGGGTTGTCGTGCAAGGAGAGGCGACGCGCAGGGTGGGGGGATGTCGTGCGGGGAGAGGTGATGCACAGGGTGGGGGGGGTGTCATGCAGGGAGAGGTGACGTGCAAGGTGGGACCGCCGCACAGGGACGACGTTGGGAGGGGGGGTCGGTGCAGCTATTGAGAGATGGAGCATCGTCGAGCTGGGTGGGAGGCGGCGCGCCGTCGAGGGTTGCGCGGCTATTGGGAAGGCGGCAAGAATAGGGGGGCTAACGACGGAGGGGGTGGCAGACTAAAATGGTGGCTTTTGGCCGGGAGCCGCCACCCCCTGTTGGGGAGAAATATCATAGGTCGAGCCCTAGGAGAGAAGTGGACAGGAAAAATTAGAGTTTGGGGTCCTTCTCTGATACAATGTTAGAATAGAAGAGTGGTGACCCTATACCCAAGATGTCTCTTTAAGGGGGGTCTTGGTGTTTATTTATAGTGAATCATAAAGATGACATAATACCTAAAGTCCAATGTGAGACTAAACTCAACATAACCTCTAACAAGAAGTTATGATTAACAAAGAGAAATTGATGAAGGAAGATGATAAAGGAGAGACAATGGAAACTGAAAATTGGAGGGGTACAAGAGAATTTCTGAGGAGTTTGAAGAGAGGAGGTCCAAGGGATTGCCTTCGCTTTGCTATTTGGAACTTTATTGAGCAACAGGAGCAGAATGGCGAGAAAGCTGCAAAGGGAAACCGAATGAACTTGAGGAGAAACCACCTTGGGGACAAGGTGGTATTTGATGGGGAGGGAATTGATAGGAAGCTTGTCGTGTACTCTAGAAGGGGGAAAGCCAACTGTCCAGAATGGTTGGTGGGGCTGTCCAAAGTGGTTGGTGGGAGCTGTGCAGCAGTTGGTTATTAGTAAACAACGTGCAGCAGTTTGCTGGTGGTAAACTACATATTCTTTACACCTATTCTAGAAGGGGGAAATCAACTGTCCAGAGCGGAAAGTGGAGAGACCTCTATAAATGCTGGCCGGGGTAAAGAAAGAAGGCATATTTTCGGTTCTGGCAAAGGGGCAGCAGCAGCGACTAAGGCTCCAGAGAGAGCTCTAAGAGATTTTATTTTCTTTTCCTACTACTACTTTTATAGATCTGTGATTCATAATTTCTACTGAATAGAATTCTTCTCATATTGTTTCATACTCAAGCACCTATCAGATGGCAAGGGGGGGATTATTCTGAAATTTCTGGAGGAAGCTCAACAAGGTTTTTGTTCACAGGAGCTGGTCTCTCTCTCTGGAATCATTCATTCAGAGCAGTTGCTGCTCACAGGAGGTGGTCTCTGATAGGAACCTGCAAGGGTATTAATGTCGTTGCTGGGAGGGGTATATTTGTCATTGTATGGGGTTAGTTTGTTGGGGGAGTTTGGAGTCTGTTGTGAGGGGGGGGCGATATTAGTTAGAGCGGCCACATGTTGGAGGGATCTCTTATAAATTAAAATGCATGGGGGAGAGGGGGGAAAAGGAAATATCTGGAATCGGCCTTGTGCTTGTGAATCAGCCTTATGTCTTGGGAATCGGCCTGCGGGCTTGGGCGGAGCTCTCCTGAAAGTCTTCCAATCTTCATCCTCCTCTTCTACATGTAATTCTGCTAGTTATCTGCTAATTTACAAGTAGTTGTTCCTTTGATTTTATCATTTGGTCCGACCTACCGCTCATTTCCACTTCGTTCTTCTTCTGCCGCGTCACGTCTTGCAGAGCTGCATCCTTTGTCATTGCCACTGGCCTCCACGTTCATTGCCACCTTCTCTCGTTGAAAGTAGCACTGCCCCATTTCCGTTGGAAATAGGCGCAAACTGCCAATGGTGCAATTTCCTGGATATCGCACGGAAGAGTCGTGCGTTGCCTGCTCCTGACCAGAAGACACACGCTCCTTAATCGACCTTCATTCGAAGGTCACGCACGCCTGGACGGCACACTAGACCACTATCGGTTTTCTTCATCCGTCGCACATTCGCTCCAAGGTGACACACACGGCCAGCTCGCAGGAGACAACCGCTGCAACAAGGGAAACTTCGACGATTTCGTTCAAGAGTCACGCACAGTGATTTTTTCTTCTCCACCGCCTGCAGGGTATTTTCCTAGGAGGCGCGCACCCCGTCGACTTATGTTGGGAGGAGGCGCGCTAATGGTTTCGCTCGCTGGATTGGATAGCACCAACGAATGACGGTAATACTCTTTCGGAAACAAAAAAAAAAGGAAAACAAAACAGAATCAGAGTGCCGACTTTTCTGTTGAACAAAAAAAACAATAAGTGAGAGACCCCTACTTTTCTGTCCAAAAAAAATATTAGCAAATCAATGGCCGCGTTGATGGACGAGGTGGAGGAGCGCATATTGCGGATCAACGCCATGCTATATACGACACCATGGGAGCAGGCTCGGTTCCAAATATCCTGTGCAACTTGGTTGCGTCGTCTGCGGGGGATGCAGCCTCGTGAGGAGCGACCTTCACTCTCATCGGCGATGACTGCTCCGCAGCTGCAGGAGTCTTCTGTTTTTGACAACTATACTTCATGTGATTTGGCGAACCTGCAAGAACAAACAAAGAAGCGCACTTCACCCCACTAGTGTTGACTGATGGAGCACCAGGGAAGGTTACTGCACAATCCACACTCATAGGAGACGCACTTCACGACAAAGAGAATTTGTCTGCCTTGATGCCGACACTGCTTGCGGGACATTACACAACGTCTACTACTACACAAACGCAGCAAGGCGACAACACAACATTCTTGGGACTGACATCGACGGTGGACGCTTGGACAACGACCCAAGAAGCTCAGGCAACATCGGAAAATTCTGGTTGTCAATCCAATCCACTGCATTTTTCTGGAGGTCGCATGGAAAGCTGTTGACCCATGCAGACGTGCGGAGCATTTGGGAGATAGTCTGGTATGCCTGGGCAGAAAGGTGGCATGCTAACGGGCCACAACAACTCGGTCCGATGGCAATGATGCTGCTTAGTCCTGCCCCAAACACAAACTCCGGGTGGCGAATATGGAAGATTGTTTGGCTCATCTACGCAGCAAGGTTACCTTTCTTCATATTTGAGGACAAGATTGTTTTAAGGGGCGGTGAGTGATAGAAACTTGCAAGGGTATTAATGTTGTTAGGGTAAAAGAATGGAGACCCAAACCCAAGGTCCTCTCTAAAGGAGGTCTTGAGGTTCTTTTATAATGAATAATAAAGATCGCATCGGACTTGGTCTGATGTGGGATGCAGACACTCCCCCTCAAGCTAGGTGTACCTAGCTTGAACGCGTAAAGAAAAACACGCAAACACTCCCCCGCAAGCTAGACATACCCAGCTTGATAACAAAACACAGAAAAGATAAATCACCATGGTTGTTGCTCCCCCTCAAGACAATGATGGATGATGCTAGAAGCCGGTGAAAAGGATGGGCCGGTCGTCGGAGTGCCGGGAAATCCGCACTGGCAGGCCGGTCATCGGAGCGTCGGGAAATCCGCATCGGTGGGTCGGTCGTCGGAGCGCTGGGAAATCCGCACGGGCGGGCCGGTTGTCGGAGCGCCGAGAAAACCATGCTAGCGGGACCGGACGTTGAGCGCCAGGAAATCCGCACTGGTGGGGCCGGACGTCGAAGCGCCAGGAAATCCGCACTGGCAGGCCGGTCGTCGGAGCGTCGGGAAAGCGCAAAGGCGGTGCCGGACGTCGGAGGGCCGGGAATACCACACAGGCGGGGCCGGACGCGAGCAGATGGCACCGGATGCAAAGGCGTGGCTTGGCTAGAAGAGGGTCGGCGAGCAGGGGAGGTAGCGCGCCGATGGCAGCCGGTTGCCGGAGGAAGGGCCGCCGGGAGGGAGAATGACGGGGAGACAGCCCTCCAGATCTGGAGCGGATGGGAGAGCAGGCGCCAGAGGCATCAGTGCAGGATCTGGCGGTTGGAGCGCTAACAGGTGAGCCATCATATGCACGGGAATCGCCGGCCAGCAGGGTCGCCGCGGGAGGCGCCTGCGGGATGGTGACGCGCAGCGAGGGAGTCGGCTTAGGCGGGATGGAGCGCGCAGGGAGGGAGTCGTTGGGACGGAGGAAAGTCTTCGCGCGCTGGATGGGAGGAGCTAACGCGTAGGAAGGGAGGCGGAGATCCGTCGGAAGTCCGTCGGGCGTCTCGCACAGGGAGGGGAGGGCCGGCAGTGAGGACGACTTGAAGGAGGGGCCGCACGGCAGAGCTTTCCGCAGGAGACCGGCGAGGAAAGATGCACGCAGGGCCGCATCGGGAGAGGCGCAGGGAGTACACGGGGTCGTCGTGCAGGAGGGGGGCAGCGGCAGAGAATTAGGGCCAGGTGTCCGCCGCCCCTTACCGGAGGAAAATAAAAATCGAACCCTAGACTGGAAAAAAAATGAGGGAGGGCTCGGGTTTAGAAAACCTCCTCTGATACCACGTTAGGGTAAAAGAATGGAGACTCAAACCCAAGGTCCTCTCTAAAGGAGGTCTTGAGGTTCTTTTATAATGAATAATGTAGAATGATAAAATGAGTGGACCCGAACCCCCAAGGTGTGTTCTCTAAAGAAGCCCTGGGGGTTCTTTTATAACAAATAATTAAGACCACACCGGACCTCAAGTCCGATGTGGGATACAGACTCCAACACTCCCCCTCAAGCTAGGTGTATCTAGCTTGGACACATAATGAAAAGAAAACAACGAAACAGACGCTAACACTCCCCCTCAAGCTGGACATGCCCAGCTTGATTACAAAACAGACGAAATAAAAAAGAAAGCTGCAAAGGCTGCTGCTCCCCCTCACGATCGAAGCTCCTGCGCAGGATGATGGAGGGATGATGTCGCGGACGCAGCAGATGAACCACACAGAGACCGGGTCGGTTGACGGAACGCCAGGACTGCCGCACTAGTGGGGCCGGTCGATGAAACGCCGGGAAATCCAAACTAGCACCGGGAAAACCGCATTTGCGGGGCCGGCGACGAGAGGCGGGGATTCCGCAGAATTGTTGCGGGGCTGGCGGTGCCAAAGGGCTCGAATCCAAGACGGTCAAGGTGCTGCGCCACAGTGGATGAAGCGTGAAGGTGTGCCTGCTGACAGAGAGGCGGCTGCCTGGAGTAGTCGGGAGAAGCCGGCGAGGCGGGGATGCCGCAGGAGGTGCCGGAGAGCCGAAACTGGAAGTTGGGCAGCCGCAGGGAGAAACTGGAGTCGGCTGGCTGCCGGAAGAGGGGCGCAGGAGGAGGCCGGCGAGGAGGGAGAGAGGCGGACGGAGCAGGCGCAGCTGGCCGTCGGGAGCAGATGAGCAGCAGATTGGGGAGGCGACATTGCAGCGGGATTGCAGCGGAGATGCGTGGGGACGGATCTGGGACCTGCCCGGATCTGCCCAGAACAGTCCGGATATCGCCGGATCTGGCCGAAAATCGCCGGATCTGGCCGGAGTAGCCTGGATCAGGCCGGAGCCGGCCGGAGCTGTCCAGATCTGGCCGGAAATCTCCGGATCTGGCCGGATTCGGCCGGAGCTGTCCGGATCTGGCCGGAAATCACCGGATCTGGCCGGATTCGGCCGGAGCTGTCCGGATCTGGCCGGAAATCACCGGATCTGGCCGGAAAATCCAGAAAAGGCCGGGAGGGCGCGCGGAGGGCCGAGGGCGCTGCGGCGCGAAGGGAGGGCCGCCGTGAGGGAGGGCTGTCGGGAGGGAGTGCGGCCGAGATGGAGGGAGGGGGGGCGACGCGGGGGAGCGAGCCACGCGGGGGGAGATCCGCCGGTAGGGAGGGGGCAACGCGGGGGGCCTGGACGCCGGGGAGCCGGGAGCCGCGCCAGGCAGGAGGGCCGCCGGGGAGCCGGGAGCCGGGAGCCGCGCCAGGCAGAAGGGCCGCCGGGGAGCCGCGCCAGGCAGGAGAGCCGCCGGGAGGGAGGACCAGCAGGAGCTACGGAGGGAGGGGGGGGGCGCCGATTTGGATTGGAGCCGCCGCCCCCCCCCCCGGACGGGGAAACCCTAAAGGGGAAAAAAATCAGGAGGGAGGGTCGGGAGGGTCGGGAGTAAATCCCTCTGATACCATGTAGAATGATAAAATGAGTGGACCCGGACCCCCAAGGTGTGTTCTCTAAAGGAGCCCTTGGGGTTCTTTTATAACAAATAATTAAGACCACACCGGACCTCAAGTCCGATGTGGGATACAGACTCCAACAAATAATAAAGACTGCATCGGACTTGGTCCGATGTGGGATGCAGACTCTAACAAATGTCATTGCTAGAAGAAGTATATTTGTCTTTGTATGGGGTTAATTTGTTGGGGGAGCTTGGAGTCTATTGTGGGGGGAATATTGGTTGTTAGAGGGGAGCCACATGGAGGGATCTGTTATAAATTAGAATGCATGGGGGGAGGGGAAAAATAGAATATCTAGAATCGGCCTTGTGCTTGGGAATCAGCTTCTGGCTTAGGAATCGGCCTGCGGGCTTGGGCGGAACTCTCCCGAGAGTCTTCCGATCTTCTTCCTCCTCTTCTACATGTAATTCTGCTGGTTATCTGCTAATTTACAAGCAATCGTTCCTCTGGCTCTATCAGTCACACTCTGAAATCTTCCATTGAAATTCTGTAACTACATTTACTTACTGATGAATACACACATCCTCTTGTTTCTTGTCTCCAATCTAATATTTTTGTTACATATACATAACACAACTACCAAAAAAAGATAGAATGCAAATCAGAAACTTGAAGGATGTTATTATAAGTTGCTACTATTATTGTGGTTTTCCTACCATGCTATAATGACAAAATCAGTATATGTATGTACTAACAACCAGGGTAATGATATCCAACTACTCACATTCTTGTTCTACAAAATATCATGAATTAATGAAAATTTGATATCATTATTCATGTTAATAACTCCTCCTAGAGAAACTGCATGGTCAAGAATGCAAGACTAGAAATGCCTGGAATAGGTAACCTAGGGAAAATTCACTTAATTGGCTGTTAACCACAACGTAGAAGGATAACAAAAAATGGAATAAATTATATCAGATAAAATTTAACTAGCAATAATTACCAGCAAATGGCAACACCCTACAACACACAGACACACATGCATCCAAGTGAATACATAGACAAAAATAAAGATCAACAAGAGATTGCTACAATGATGTTTGACCCGTATCTGTCCGCACAGGACTTTTACTGTGTAGTCATCAGAAGTCAATCATCAATTTAGGAGCATAAACTATGGACGCAGTCATATCTTGAAGGAACCATCCATAATGCTCCACTAAATAATCATTTTATCTTTTATTCTTTCTGGTTTCTAGTATGGAATGAAAAAGTTATGATGATCAGTAGCATATATGCAATCCCAAAACCTTTTTTTTTTTTTTTGGAATTTCACAAAATCTATTTTTTTTAATTAAGTCATCTTTATTCTTGATTTGCAATCTCCAAAACCACATAAAATCAAGAGACTTATTGAAAGCAATGCTTAAAATAATAAACAAACCACCCAAATAAGTAATTGCATCGGACAGGAGCATGGATATGCTGCTTAAAAAAAGATGCATCCAAGCCCAGGAACCACAAAAAGCCTTAGGTCCATGAAGTTGAAGTCCATGCATGGTATAAAATAAGCCCCAATTAAATGTGCTGCAATAAATTACAAGTGAAACATAAAATCAAATGTCATGTTTAAACTAAAACTGAAAATAAATCCCAAAATAACAATTTCTTAGAAAACATCCATTTTGTGTCTCTATCTCCTTTCATGAGCACATCAACTTCTCTAATGGCATGGATTTGGAAGTGCTAGTGATTAAATCTTGATAATCAACACACTATCTTTGAGATTTTGACAGCCTAGAACATTCTCAATTCATCAATGGGATTGTCAAAAGATGGGGCCGCACTCCCCTGGTTTCTCTCGGCTCGCCCGCTCCCCCACCGCTCCAGTCTTCTAGGGTTTCTTTGAGAAACCCATCTCGACGGCGACAGTGGCGCTCCCGACTTCCAGGCCATCGCTCCTCCCACCCGAGATTTTGTCTGGTGGCGCTCGTGGCCTGCTATTCCCGTCCGTTCCAATCAAGACAAGGCGATCCGTCTTCCCTCACCAGCTTACGGTGCGTCGTGCTCGGATCTAATGTTTGCGACCCAGATTTAGCCGAGTGTTCTTCGTTGAGTGATGTGGACTGTGACAGAGGCGGCGGCGGCGGTGTGACCCAGATTTGGCCGAGTGTTCTTCGTTGAGTGATGTGGACTGTGATGGAGGTGGCGGCACAGAAGGGCGTCAGGGCGAGCGGCGGCATTTGTGGCTTCAGGCAGCGGCGACAGCATGGCTTCGACGCTAGAGGGTGACAAGGAAGGCGGGCAGCGACATTTGTGGCTTCAGGCAGCGGCGACAGCATGGCTTCGGCGCTAGAGGGTGACAGGGAAGGCGGCGGCGGTCGTGGCTTCGGGCGGCGACGGTGGCGTGGCTTCGGTGCGAAAGGGCAACTGGGTGGGTGGCAGCGGTGTCTATAGAGGGCGGCAACGGTGTCCTATACAGCGAATGGGGCTTGGCGGTGGTGTTCGGGTCGACGGACAATGGGGCGTTGGATGTTCCATCCCGTTGGACAACTAGGATGGTGGTCAGATGTTTGGCGGCGAATAAGGCTCGCTCCGGGCGATGGCGGTCAGTTTAGGGTTTTCAAAACCCTTGGGCCTTCGGGTCCTTTCTTTGGTCTTTGACTACTGGGTCTTCGGCCCTCTGGGCCTCTGGGCCAACATTAGTGAGTAGAAGGCGATGTGGCAAAGATCAAGCGTACGGCTTGGCGCGACAGGAAGGCAGTGCGGGCAGGCACTACCGGGTGGGCAACCACGATTAGAGGGATAGGCGTGCCGACGCCTATCATCCAACCTTACACCCCCTTGGTCTACTGATGTAGGATGGAGGGGTGCCCTGTTGACGAAGAGTTGTCATGCGTGCTCTCAAAATATTTATAACTAAGTGCAGCATAGGGGATGACCTGGGTCGTTCTCTTAAGGAGCTTTTGCGGTCAAACAATCACTACTAATTCACTTTCTATTTTTTTATTTTTTTTTTATTTTTTTTTACATATGAAATAAAACTAAAAGATAAGGAGGTTTGATAATTGAAAATGAAATATTAAAATTAAACACGCATATACAATGCAAACACAATGAATGCAAACAAAATGAAGTTAAAAAGAAAAGAGATATCTCCGAGAGAATCATTCAGATTGAACATTCATTATCTTATTATTAGTTTCAAATTTACTTAATGAACACACTCCATCGTATGTGTGAACATCCTCTTCTGCCTATGGTTATGAATAAATGGTGCTCTCAACGATTGCTGAGAGACCTTACATCCACCTCCTCGATCGAGGGAGAATATTGCAGAAGCGAAAGCTAAGGCTCAAGTGGCAAGTGGAGACACAAAGACACCTTGCCCACTAAGATACTCTTCGGCCTAACTCTAAGAAAATAAGAAACATTAAGCATGAGTGTTCAAATACTTGGGTTCATCACTGGATTATTCCCCCGGGAACTTTCTTGGGTTTACTCATGATCATGAGTATAAGAATTCACAGTGAAGAAAAAAACGAAGTGGAGACACAAAAGATAAAAATTAGAGAATAAGATGAAGAAAAAGACTAACATATACTAAGAATGTAAAATACTATTACAACAGAAAATAAACTACAAAACTACATAAAATGGCCACTTAGAGTGTCAACCCTTTGAAATGAAGAAAGAAACTCAATTTTATAGGGAGGGGTGAAAATTTGGCTTCAAAAATATCCTCCAAAAGATGCCGCATGGTAGCCCCAATAAATGGCCGAATTGGAAATGGTTTTCTTCATACAAGTTGTTCAGTTATGTTTCCTCTTTCGACCCACAAAATTTGAGCTTCATTGGCCACGTGTGGAGAGAGTTATTGCCGATTTGCTCCGGAAATTTATTCTGGACAGGTGACTGTTCGTATTCCAATGCTCCACATTCCCATGCATTAATGACCTTGAAGAACACCGAATAAAGTGGGGCCATATAAATCAAAGTTGTTCCCCCAGATTTTCTCTAGGTCCTTGTCGAATTTGACCTTCTTTTGGCCGACCCTTTATGAGATATGGGCCCAACATCAAAAATCGTCAAATCTGTGCATAGTTTTCGAGTCCTGCATTGTGAGATGGTTTTGGGCCTTCAAATGGTAGATTAAGCTTTGGGTACAGAATAATGAAATGAAGCCCAACGAATATAGAAGCCTACAAAAGAAGAATTTTTCAAAAACGTTACGGCCGAAACACATAAATAAATTAAAACTATTAAAATCCAAAATATGTCATTTTAGCAATTAAGTTCAAAATACTTCAAAAGGCATAAAATGTGACAATTGCCCATAAAATAACACTTGGGTGGGATTAAAACATTGAAATTAAAAGTAAAATAATTGAAAATATTGGCTTTGTCACCTGCCACATGACCATCTTCACTTGGGACCAGTCTGAGAATGCAGAGCAACTGGCGGGTGATGCAAGCGAGGATCATGTAGGCATCACCGGATGGGCGGCCCGGAAAAGAGATGGGTGTGTTGGCACCTATCATTCAGCCCTCCTACACCGTGGATGGAAGGGCGCCTTGCCACAATACGTCAGTCCGTTCATGATGCAACGGTTCATGGCAGGGGGCGATGCAACTTTCAGACTGGGATCATGGTGCGATGATTAGTGACGGGGGCAATGGAACGTTTGACTGGGGACTTGGCATGATGCAAACTGCTCGTTCGGAGCATTTGGGTCATGTTTTGGCCTTCGGGCCGCTAGGCCTTCGGGCCATGTAGCATTGGTCATATTGATCACTAGGCCTCCAGATCATGTTTTGGTTACCTCTTAACCCAATTAAAAAGAGGACTTTTTTTAATAAAAGGGGTCTCGACCCCAACTTGTTTTAAAAAAAAATCCATCAATGTTGCCCCAGTTCAACTATCGTTTTATCGTCATTATCGCTTAAATCATGGAGGCTGGTTTTCACGATACTACCAATGGGTTATCCTTTACTCTATCTCATCAAACCATGAAAAGTCTGGGCCTCCTATAAATATTAGAGTTAAAAAAATCCTAGTAGACATAATGTTGACTGGGTTTACTAATATAAAGGGTTCGGTTGATAACTGAAAACTGCTAATGGCACTTCTCACATACGATAAGTACTTTTGTATAAATGGTTTTCATCGGGAATTTAGGTGTTAAGAGTTTTTTCAAAAAGAGAACAAAAACCGCTACTTTTTTCAAACTGCATATCATAAGTGAAAAGTGCTATAAACAGTTTCATTAAGTGCTGTAAAACAGACCCAAAAGATGCCCTTGTGTCGGGCAACCCTAGGTTCTTATGTGCACGAACAATATACAAGATCTATGCACCATCACTCTCAATTGAAACTATATAAGTAAAAAAGAGGTAGACCCGAATCCCCAAGGTTCTCTCTAAAGGAGGCTTTGAGGTTCTTTTATAATGAATAATAAAGACCACATCGGACCATGAGTCCGATGTGGGATACAAACTCGAACACTCCCCCTCAAGCTAGGTGTACCTAGTTTGGACACATAAAGAAAAGAGACCAAAGCAACGACAATACAAAACAAACAAGAAATGCTGCAAACACTCCCCCTCAAGCTGGACATACCCAGCTTGATTACAAAACAAGACGAAATAAAAAAGAAGCAATCGACGATCGTAGCTCTCCCTCAAGATCGCAGCTCCCTCTCAGGATGATGGATAAAAGAAGTCGCGGGCGCAGCAGAGGAACCACACAGACCGGGCCGGTTGATGGAGCATCAGGAAAGCCGCACTAGAGGGGCCGGTCGATGATACGCCGGGAAAGCCACACTAGCACCGGGAAAGCCACACTTGCGGAGCCGGCGACGGGGTGCGGGGATTCCGCAGAGTCGTTGCGGGATCTGGCGGCGCCAAAGGGCCCAAATCCAAGGCGCTCGAAGTGTTGTGCCACGGTGGAGGAAGCGCGAGGGCGTGCCGACGAACAGGGGAGACAGCGCTCTAAATCTGGAAGGAGCGCGCTGAAATGGTTTTGCCGGGAAAGGGAGGCGGCTGCCGGGAGAGCAGCACAGGAGGAGGGGGGCCACCGTGCGCATTGTGGGAGACACAGGTGGAGCACCGGCGTGGAGGCGGAGACGCCGCAGGAGGCGCTGGTGACTGGATCTGGCCAGATTTGGCCAAATCTGGGAGAAGGGAGGCCGCCAGACCGCAGTCCGGCAGAGGGAGTGTCGTGGCTGCTCGGGGTGGGTGCCGCTGAAGGGCCGCGTGCGAGAGAAATGCGGGAGGTGGGCGTCGCTAGAGAGCCGTGTGCGGGAGAGGTGCCGCTGGGGAGAAACGCGGTAAGAAGTGATCCTGCGGGCAGGAGGAGCGTCGTCGGGGAGAACCGCCGCGAAAGGAGGATCTGCGGGCGGGAGGTGGGTCGGGCGATGGCGACGGCGGGAGACGCGACGGCACTTGGTCCGTGAGGCGCGACGGGAGGTGGGTGGTCGGGCGTCGTTGGAGGTGCGCCGGGCGGGAGGAGGCGCGCGGGAGAAGCCGCAGGCGGGCCGTCGGTCGGGAGAGCTGCACGTTGGAGGCGTCGCGCAAGGAGTCGTCGATGAGAGGGCCGACAAGCAGAGGACCGTCGGGGTCCAATGCGCGCAAAGGGAGGAGGTCGAGCAACGACGTCGGGATCGAGAGGCGGCACAATGCAACGGGAGGAGGGCCGGGAGTCGCGACGGGATGCGGGAGGCGCCGCGACGGGAGGAGAAGGAGGCGCCGGGATGCCGCGGGAGGGATGGAGGGAGGCGGGGCCAGGGAGGTCCGTCGCACAGGGGTGGAGGCCTGCTGCTGGAGGGGCCGGCAGGGGGGCGACGGGAGATACCTATGACTCGCTGGCCATGGAGGTCGCCGCCCTCCACGGGGGAGTAACGATGGGAAACCCTAGACGGGGGAAAATAAAATGGGAGGGAGGGCTCGGGATTAGTTTTCCTCTAATACCATGTAGAAGTAAAAAAGAGGTAGACCCGAATCCCCAAGATTCTCTCTAAAGGAGGCTTTGAGGTTCTTTTATAATGAATAATAAAGACCACATCAGACCATAAGTCCGATGTGGGATACAGACTCCAACAGAAACATATATATTCAACATGATCGGATTTATAATATAGTCAATTCAAACTTTACTGGCTTCGTAAGGACATAGGCCAATTGAACCTCCATCTGCACATATCCTAATGCAATAAAAAAGGTTTCCCTAGATCCATGTTCAACCATAATTCCTTTGATTTTATCATCAAACATGAGCTTTGATGTAATGTATCATGCTGCTACATAGGCTCAAAGCAAATTCACCTTGGCTTTGGGCCAATGAAGCTTGCTTCACCAATCAGTCAACAAAACCACAATGTTTTGGTGCTGACAAAAGCAACCCACAGTATTCTGACTCTACAGGATAGAGCCACCAAATCCTGATTTTCAACTTTTCAGGAGACCAAATTGCTTCAAACAAATACCCATATCCAGCTATGGATAACCTATCAAAGGGTGTAGTACCCAAACAGCTTGACAAAAAAAACAAGCATCTTCATGTGCCTATGATTTGATACAAAACTCGCCTGCTAGAAGAATTCCTCATATCAAAAGCTCTAATATATTCACATAACGATGATTTCATACAAAAATCACCTGTTATGTGATACATGATGCTGCTTCCTTTATTGAGTGGCATCAGAAAAATGCCCTAGAGGCTGTGTACCAAATCATACTCAATTCAGGTAAGGCGCTCTTATAATTTGACGTGTATTGGAAATAAGAAGTGAAAAAAAAAATAAGGATATCATGTAAAAATAATAAGAAGAAAATAAGAAACAAAAATAATAAAAATAAACAAGGCGCTAGGAAACTATATTATCAAATATGTTTATTAATATAATAAAAGAAGCTCTTCAGGTTGACAATCCATAGGCCTGTGGTTCAGCCACCAGAAAGTGTTAATATTCTTCCATGCTCATCTGCCTCAAAATGTTGACATTTAAAACTCATAAGAAACCTTTCTTGCAAACCCATAAGACTCAATGAGATTCTGAGTAGTTTTAAGTGTAAACATTTAAGCATATTAAGATGCAACCAGTCTGCCAAGCCAAAGGAGGCTTTTATGACTTGAACTACACAGGCATCCATAAGCAGAATGAAAATAAAAATGGTCATCATTATGTGGGGGTAGGAAACAAGCCTTTTTAGAGATACATGAAATTTCTCGTAGCTCTGAAACCGTAAGAAGATTCAAAACACTCTCCATGTCATCATAAAATGATTCACTAGTTGATTTGAAGGGAGACACAAATCCATTTGCTGTAGTAAGAACAAAATAATAAAACTTAAAATCCCAACGATTAAATGCAAATTCATATCCCAAAAGAATCAGCAATGACTAATAGCTTACCCAAGAGTTCCTTGGCAGCAGCTTGAGAATCCAGAATTTCAGGATATGAAATCTTAGATATCTGAAACCAAGGACCTGAAACACAGAAAACCAATACAAGAAATCAGTACTAAAAAAGTAAAAGATCCCTGAATGATCATTTTCGTTATCAAGAAAAATAAACAAAAGATATCTAGCAACACCAAAAGAGGAGGATAAACTAAACCTCCTTCATGAACTTCAAGCTCTCTGTTTCTTTTTCATAACCCTTTTGATGTGCATTCAGCAAAAGTATAAGGTGAAGGAGATTCAAGATTACCACTCAAATTTAGGTTTAGATGAAGTTTTTACAAGCATAAAGGCAAAACCACCAGTCATAGATCCGTCACCAACTCTAAGATAAAGAAATTGGACAAAATAATGATACGGAGAACTTCTACACAAACAGAGGCATTTTGGTCGTTATATGAACCATGCACAGAATATAAAAAAGAAACAACTTCCATGGAAACTCAATTCAAAGACAGAGAATACGCAGAAAACTTGTCCTAAACAGGCTTTCCCGGCACTAATGCTTTCTTAAATCAAATGAGACTCCATACTATTATTCCAAAAATTAATTGCTGACTGTGCTAGATGTCTTTCCCCTGTTGTTAGGAATGAAAAAGAGACGCAGAGTCGAAAGAGAGATAACTGGTGTAGTTTGTATTTTCTGTAGGTAAATTTGTACCAGAATGATCAATTGCAATGAAAAAATAGGTAGGAGAAAGAAGAGTTGGGGAAAGAAGAGATGAAATAGATTAAGTGGAGTTGCCGGAGAAGACCACTCCCCAAAGCCCAAGTACCTCCCAAGGTAGACCCCCCTCTACTGCCAAGCAAAAATCTCCAAAATGAAAGATGCCCCTGCCCATCCCAACTCACTACTACTTACAACCCCTATCAAACTAACAACCTACTGCCAGCTGTAACCCCTATCAAACTAACAACCTACTGCCAGATGTAACCCCTATCAAACTAACAATATAAAAGTACAATATTGCCTCTGGCAACTAATACCCAACCCGCCAACAACCCCTCTCACAGACAGCTCACTGCACACTGCCACAGCCCCACACACACACAGCTCACTGCCACAGCCCCACACACACACAGGTACAGCCCCCCTACCAGCCAGCTCATATTCCTAACATTCGCCCCTCCTTAAAAACCACCTTGTCCCCAAGATGGACCTTCAAACCATTGATCGGCCTCTTTAGCATTGGATTGGAAGCCCCTTATAGGAAAGGAAAGCGTCGGCCTAACTGCCAAAGTGAACCTTGCTTCCAAATCTTTCCCATCAATAAGTGTGCCTTCAAAATATTAAAGAGCCCCTGTGAAAATAGCTCCGCTGTATGATCGATGGACTGCTTTACATTGAAATTTTCACCAATAATCGTCGGAAGTTCAACAAACTTAATTGCAGAACTCGAACCAATAATTTCCTCTCTAGGCCATACTGGATTGGACACAAATGGTCACTCGATGTGCCATACCCGCTTATCCAGGCTGGAACCTGGATCTGGAATTATTCCTTCCGGCCGAAAAGGACTGAAATCACTCTGCTCCTCAAGCTCATTATTACTGGACCTTTCTTTTCCAGTCTGAAAACTTCCCAAATTTACTGTTTTTTCTCCCTTCGCAATGTGTTTCACTTCCTCTTCAATGGGTTCAACAGGTTCCAACCAGACTCCGCTGCTCAAAACAGCCAGACTGAGCTCCAGAATGTCCGCCCCCCCCCCCCCGTCGAACTTCTTCCGGCCAAAAAGGACTGAAATCACTCTGCTCCTCAAGCTCATTATTACTGGACCTTTCTTTTCCAGTCTGAAAACTTCCCAAGTTTACTGTTTTTTCTCCCTTCGCAATGTGTTTCACTTCCTCTTCAATGGGTTCAACAGGTTCCGACCAGGCTCCACTACTCAAAACAGCCAGACTGAGCTCCAGAATGTCACCCCCCCCCCCCCCCCCGTCGAAACCAAAAGCATGCTGGGGCATATTTGGGCAATCTTGGACAGCCAACACAGGTGGGTAACGCTTCCAATATAATTCCCCTCCGTAACCGATAACAACAAATTCTCCAGACTCAACTTTGCTAACATCTCCACAAAATGCAGTAATACTAATAGCACAATCTTGAGCATTAAGCTGGATAGCTGGTTGAGTTGTGGGCTGTAATTTCTTGTCTCTAACAGCGTGCAATGCAATCTGGAAAAACCCTGAAAGTTGTGCCCTTGGCGGAGTTTCCAGTGGACAAAGCATTATGGCACCAACTAAAATCTCCTTCTTCACAATTTCTGAAACTCGAGATGGAACAAGTTCCAACGACTACGAGCTGGTCCAGGGAAAAGGCATTGCTGCGTATGTAGTGTCGTAACACATGTTGCGCACTTTGCACACAAAACCAGTGGGTAAGCTGGTTGCAAACGGTGATAATAAGTGTACTGCAACCCTTCCACTGACACTGCGGGCAACGTGCACTGTTCGCATCAGGATTGGAACCCATGGTTGAAATTCTGGGGCCAAAACGTCTTCCACCACGCTGCACTCTTTCCAAATCTGTGCAGCTGGCAGCTCATCAGAACACATAACCTCCCCAACCTAAAGCTTCAACAGTGGCCCCGGAATAAATTGCTCCACAAGCACAATTCTGCTGGACCTACCCTTTTCCAAATCCTCACTAGAATTCAAATCAAGAAGTTTCACTGCAGGTTGCTCTGGAACTGAAACATAATTAGTTTGTTGATGTGTCCCAAAAACCTGCAGTGTATCCCCCTTAGTGTCCTTCCCATACTTTTTCATGGGAGCCAGCTTCAATTGCTCCCAATCCGCACAAGGATTGTCATACTTCCAAGTCAAAAACCAGTGCAAAACAGTGTACTCCATGCTCAACTGCGAATAATGCACTTTCATGTCTACTTTCGTTCGAAAATACTGAAAATATGCTTCCGCCTTAGTGATCCAGCCCAATGGATCCTCTCCTGAAAAATAAAGAAGCTCGACTGATAGGAATATCAAGTATAGGTAGATTTCTATTGGATAGGAAAGAATTTCTACAATACTGAGAACTAGAAACAGAATCTACTAACCGACCAGAACTCTCCTGGAAGTCTCTGGACTCTTCCAGGCCATAGGCATGCAAGCCTGACCACGATCCCAACCGACTGGCCTTATGGCCAGTCTAACTCCTACTTAGACTTTCCCCTCCTCAACTAAACAAAACTAATTACAAGTTTGCCCCTGGAGTTATTAAGCCTCTTGTCCCCTATACATATTACTCTTACACCTCCTTTGGTAAGTATATAACAGAGGAGGCCGCCGAGAGCATTCTGCTGGAGAACTTGGTGTACTTCCTATATCACTCCTATCATTGCCGCCTCCTTGAGATTTCACCTTGTCCTCAAGGTGGGAATTAGAAAATTGAGCTTTGAGAACATTTGCAACCTCCCAAGTTGCTTCTTCAAGAGTTCGGCCACTCCACTAGACTAGGCACATTAAAACTCAGTTTTGTACCTTCTGAGTTAATACTGCTATAGGAAGGACATCTTCAGCAAGGAACTCCTCTGGCAATGAGTCTTCAACAGCATGTTGTCCAATAGCCGCTTTGAGCTGGGAAACATGGAAAACGGGGTGAACTTTACTGTTTGTAGGTAGCTGAAGTCGATAAGCCATTGAACCAACTTTCTCTAGGGCAACAAATGGTCCATAATATTGTGCTGCTAATTTTTGTTTGACTTTAGAATTGCCCCCTGGTTTATTTGGCCGCAATTTAACCCAAACCAAATTTCTCTGTGTAAATGAAATTTCCCGGCGACGTTTGTTAGCAAATTTTAACATTTCCTGCTGAGCCCGATGAAGATTAAGCTGAAGTTGTTTCAAAGCCAGATCTCGATCAATTAGAGTTGTAGCTACTACTTCAACAACTGCCTCCCCTTTGGTATAATGTAAAACATGTGGAGGTTTTCTTCCATAAACCGTTTCAAAAGGTGTTTGTCCCGTTGAAGTATGGAAGGAAGTATTATAATGAAATTCGTCCCATGGAAGGCAAATAACCCACTGTTTCGAATGATCTAAAGAAAAGCATCATAGATACACCTCTAGGCACCGATTTACAACTTAAGTTTGACCATCACTTTGTGGGTGATGGGATGAGCTCATTTTTAACGTAGTCAAAGCTCTCGCCAAAACTGGCTGGTAAAAAGTGGATCCCTATCGCTGACAATGGCGCTGGGAATTCCATGTAACCAGACAACTTCTTTAACAAATACCTCAGCAACTGTTTTGGCTTTGTAGGGATGTTTGAGTAACATAAAATGGGCATAATTGCTCAATCGATCAACAACCACAAATATAACATCAAAGCCTTGTGATTTAGGTAACCCGGAAATAAAATCCATTGACACCTCTTCCCAAATAAGATGTGGCAGTTGCAACGGTTGTAACAATCCAGCTCGATTCATTGCTTCATACTTATTCCGCTAGCACACTTCACATTCTCGAACAAAACGTTGTATATCCCGAGTCATTCCCGACCAAAAAACACCATTAGCCAACCACTTGTATGTTTTCAAATATCTTGAATGTCCTCCTTAAGGTGAGGAATGATAATGTTGCAGCAGTTTGGGTATTAAAACAGATCCCTTAGGTAGGATGAATCTATTTTTATAGAACAATAACTCATGTCGAAGTACAAAGTTGGTCTTAGCTACTGCATCCTTTTCTAAAACAGTAATTATTTCCTGAAGCTTGTTGTCATTCTGTAACTCATTTTTAATGGTAAGAAGATCTTCCCAATTGGGTTCAGAAACTGCCATAAACATATGCCCACTGTCCTTAGTAACTCTAGACAAAGCGTTGCTGAATTTAATTTTCAGTCTGTAAATCACAACAAAATCGTATCCCAAAAACTTCGCTTTCCAACACTGTTGATCCATGGACGTCATACGTTGACTGAGCATGTGTTTAAGACTCCGATGATCAGTGTAAACGACAAATCGTGTTCCTAATAAGTACTGCTTCCAATGCTGAATAGACAGTAACAAAGCCATCAATTCCTTTTCGTAGACAGATTTCGCTAAATTTGAATTAGATAAAGCCTTGCTAAAATAAGCAAGTGGCCAACCTGCTTGTGTTAAGACTGCTCCAATACCAGCCCTGGAGGCATCACATTCAACATCAAACTCCTTTGGGAAATTAGGCATGCACAACAATGGTGTTGTAGTCATACATGACTTCAAAGTTTCAAAAGATTCTTGTGTTGCTGTTGTCCAGATAAAACTTCCCTTTTTGGTCAAAGTAGTTAATGGTTTGGCAATTTTCCCATAATCTTTAATAAACCTTCTATAATACCCGATCAAACCTAAAAATTCCTGAATCCCCCCGAATGTTTCTAGGTTGTTGTCACTGCTTGACTGCCGCAAGTTTCTTTGGGTCCATAGAAACCCCCTCTTTAGAAATAACATGTCCCAAATATTCTATTGTCCTACCAAAGAAGCATTTCTTCTGATTTGCAAACAGCACATTATTCTTCATTGTTTGTAATACCCACTGAAGAGCTTCCATATGTCCTTCCCACCTCCTGTTGTAAATCAAAATGTCATCAAAGAAAACAAGCACCATTTTCCGCAACAAAGGTTGGAAAACTGAATTCATGGTAGCCTGAAAAGTTGCAGGGGCATTTATTAAACCGAATGGCATTACAAGATACTCGTAATGTCCCTCGTGAGTTTTGAAGGTTGTTTTCTCAATATCTTGTTCCTTCATTCTTACTTGATGGAATCCGGATTTCAAATCAACCTTTGTAAAATATTTTTCCCCGCATAATTCATCCATAAGCTTCTCAACAACTGGTATAGGGTATCTATCGGGTATTGTGAGCTTATTTAAGGCCCGATAATCAACGCACATCCTCCAACCACCATCCTTCTTGGTAACAAGGATAATCGGACTTGAATAAGGACTCTTACTATGTCTAATAAACCCTTGTGCCAATAATTCTGTAACCTGCTTTTCAATTTCATTTTTCATCTGATAGGCATGCTTGTAAGGCCTAACATTAACCGGATCCACCCCAACTTTCAGGTTGATTGCATGATGTGTTTCTCGTTTCAGTGGTAAAGTCTGTGGTGCCTCAAAAATGGTTTTAAACTGTTTTAACAGCCCACTAAGTTGGTTTTGTTGTTCTGGAGTTAATTTTTGTAACTCATCTATTTCTGTCCCTGTTGCCCAAAGAAAATCCTGCACTCGACAACGCCCACCACCCGAATATTCCTGCAATGCCCCCAGATTGTGCTGAAGCTGTTGTGTGCCTTGCAACGTGACTCCTTTTCCTCCCCATTCAAAACTCATCGTCATATTTTTCGAGTGTGTAGTGACTGATCCTAAAGTTTCCAACCAAGATATTCCAAGAACTAAATCTGGTCCTGTTGTGTCAAATATATATGCATCAACTTTGAATTCAACATCACCAATTAGAACCCTCAATTCCCTACAAATTCCTCTAGAAACAACACGATGTCCATCCCCCAATCTAATACAAAATGGTGGTGTCTCGGCAATACTTGCTGTAAAATGTGTTGTAAGTTGTTTGGACAAAAAATTATGGCTTGCACTGCTATCTACCATAATTAACACCGGCACTTCTTCTATACTACCTTCCATAAGCATCGATCTGGGACTTCGAGTTTGTAACTTTTCTGCTCCAAACAAAACTGCTCCTTGCATCTCCATCTCCCATAGTTCACCACTGGCCTCCTGTGTTGACTCACTTTCTGCTGGTATTTCTCCTGGTTCCTCTTGATTTGTATTCATACACTCCCACACCATAAGTTTAAATCTTTTTTCAGGACACTTATGACCAGGGATAAATCTTTGTCCAGATGTATAGCATAATCCTTCCGCTTTCTGTTCCTAAAAATCTTCTCGGGATAAATTTCGCACCCCCATCCATCTAGGTTGAATATTACCCCTTCGCTCTCGGTCATTCGCTGCAGCCGGAAGAACTATTTTCACAGCAGTAGTTGTGTTCCATTGCCGACCTTGGCTACTGCTCACAACAGGTTTTCCTCGGGTTTCAGAATATTTAAGTACCCCGTTACTAGAAACTCTCGCTCCACTCTCCTGGACAAAATCAGAAACCTTGCTTTATTCCGCGGCTCATGGGTTAGGACAGCACTGCCTATCTCTGGTCTCAATCCCCCTATAAACATGCTCATGTACCATCTTTCAGAAATGTCTGGAATCCTTAGCGCTACCCGCTCAAATTCATCTATGTAATCATCAACGGTCCCTTCTTGTCTTAATCCCTTAAAGAAAATTACTGGATCTTCCTCTGCTGTTGTTCCATAACGTCCGAGCAACTCCTCCTTTAGTTCTGTCCAAGTAAGTTCTGTTTTAACTGACTTCAACGAAATTATCCAATACTGCACCATGTCTTCCATGCATAGCTGAGCTAAAGGTACCTTCATCTCTTCTTGAGTGAGATGTATGGAAAAATATGTCTCTGCTTGAGTAATCCAGCTTATCGGATCATCGCCAGAGAATTTCGGCATAGTGACATGTTGAGTAAGACCTCGCCGCTCGTGCCAACTGGAGTCGCGCCATTTTTGTCCTTCATCCAGAAGTTTAATACGGCATTCACTTCCTTCTCCTTCCAAGTACAGTCCACTCACTTCATCTCCTTCTATTTCGGACTTATTTTTGCTGGAATTTCGAGCCACGTTTTCTTCTTGACCTTTCACGAGTCGATCTATGGCTGTTGAAAGCAACTGCATTCCCGTTTTCAGTTCTATAACTGAGGTCTCCACTGCCGCCATTCTAGTTTCCATTTGTGTGGACATAAGCTTTTACATTCAGACTTCCACACTCCAATCCATGAACAAAGATACTTCTTAATTCCTCCTAAAAACCTCTCTTCTGGTTTCTCTCTAGAAATCTCTCAATGAAAGCACCAATTTGATGGGAATATCAAGAAGTATAGATAGATTTCTATTGGATAGGAAGGAATTTCTACAATACTGAGAACTAGAAACAGAATCTACTAACCGATCAGAACTCTCCTAGAACTCTGGACTCTTCCAGACCTTAGGCGTGCAAGCCTGACCACGATCCCAACCGACTGGCCTTATGGCCAGTCCAACTCCTACTTATACTTTCCCCTCCTCAAGTAAACAAATATAATTACAAGTTTACCCTTGGAGTTATTAAACCTCATGTCCCCTATACATATTACTCCTACCCCTCCTTTGGTAAGTATATAATAGAGGAGGCCACTGAGATCATTCTGTTGGAGAACTTGGTGTACTTCCTACAGCACTCCTATCATCAACTTTCTTTGTCTCACCTCCTAATCCTTCAATTAGAACTAGATCGTCAGGTTTCACAATTCCTCCCGCGCTGCTGCTGATCTCTATTTTCCCGCTGCTAAGTGGAGTGACAGGGGTTGTCTTACTTAATTTTTCAGAATCCGAACCACATTCCACATGCAACCCATTCCCCTTGAGTTTCTCCATCATCGGTCCAGTGTTCTCCTGCCGATCAGGTAATCTGGTGGAAGCTTCCATTAGATCCAGCTCAAACTGTATCTCTCGGAACCTCCTGTGGATCTCTGCCTATCTCCTAGCACAAGCTTCAGCAAATGTTTCAGTCTTCTGCATTTTGCCTTCTCAAAAACGTTGTCACTCCGTTATCAACAATCTCCCTTTTCTCCCAAACCGCTGCAAACACGTCTCTAGCAGCATACTCTCAACAACCGGCCCAAAAGAGTCGTTTCCAGCAGCGGCAACCAGCTCTCTCTCCCCTTGAGTTCAAAATTTTTCTTCCCAGCTACAATCGTATTCAGCTACAAACTGTGTTGCAACAACGATCTCTTCCAGTGATGTTCAAAAACTCCAATTCGCATGAAAATTTCTGAATCAGTCTCTCCAGCTATTTTCCCCAGCAGTACGCGTCTCCCTGCTGGACAGTGTTTGCTCCACTGCGAACGCATCTCCCTCTCAGCAGCGGTCGTGCAGAAAAAGTCGGATGGGAGAGAGAAAAACAAACTCAACAGCGGTGACCGCGTTTTCCAGCTGCAATCGACTTCCCCAGCGTGCACGCAACAGATGTTCTTCTTTCCAGCTTTTCACACTTTGATCGTTCTCCCCTGCGATCCTTCCCAACGGTTGCGTCCAACAGTAAACAGGTGGTAGAGAGAGAGAAAACTGCAAGCAATTCATTTCTTTCTTCTTCTTCTTTTTTTTTTTTTTTTGCAACGAACATCACCTCCAGGACGAGGTCGCAGATACCAGTTCGTCAGCGTGAACTGCCTCTTCAATTCTCCCCAATGATTGAGCTCCCGTGCATGCGAGTCTCACAGCAGAAAATAAACCGAAGAAAGTGGAAAAAAACCAGCGCTGCAATAGTCCTGTGTTTTCCTACTCAGCAGCGACTTCTCTCTCCAGCGATCATCCCAGCGGAATCGCCAATTTGTTAGGAATAAAAGAGAGACAGGGAGTCGAGAGAGAAATAACTGGTGTAGTTTGTATTTTCTATAGGTAAATTTGTACCAGAATGATCAATTACAATGAAATAATAGGTAGAAGAAAAAATAGTTGGGAAATAAGAAGATGAAATAGAGAAAGAGGAGTTGTCGGAGAAGACGGTTGACCCCCCTCTACGGCAAAGCAGAAATCTCCAGAATGAAAGTTGTCCCTGCCCATCCCAACTCACTCCTACTTATAACCCCTACCCTAACTAACTACCTACTACCAGGTGTAACCCCTATCAAACTAACAACTCACTGCCAACTATAACCCCTAACAAACTAACAATATAAAAGTACAATGTTGCCCCTGACAACTAGTACCCAATCCGCCAACTACCCCTCTCACGGACAGCTCACTGCACACTATCACAGCCCCACACACACACAGCCCCCCTACCAGCCCATATTCCTAACTGTGGGATGATAATTGTTTTTTCCTTTTTTCAGTTCATCCATTTTGTTTATGGACAAAGAAAACTTAGTTGAAAAAAGAATGATACATATGGATGAAGGATCGGAATTCTTTCCACTGAATTTTATAAAGGATAAGACATAAGGAATTGTTCATAATAAATCAAAATAACTATGAAGAAAGAGGAAACAAAATGATAAAAACAAAGCAGAACAGTCAGGGGACACTTTTTCCCAATTCTTTTCATAATTGAAGAAATCACTTTTAATTGAATGAGATAAAGCAACACAAAATGGAGTCTGGCTTCTAGATTCCTCACAAAAATAATGAGAAACAAATATAAAACAAAGATTGAGAACAAAATTCAAAGCATAGAAGAATCAAATTTGTAGTCAAATCCAGCAACTACCACTGAAGAACTGGCCACCAATTCCAATAATTTTAGAAGTAAAAATATGCTCTCATAAAGCCTTTACCGTGAGTCATTTTGTTTGTATTCAGTTGCTCAATCAATACCAAAGATCTGATTGGCCACTGAAGGATAGCAGACCCCAACAAATTGTGTAAAACGGTAACAAACAGAACTCAGATTTGAGGTAAGCCGCAACTGATGGCACAACACCAGAACAAAATACGAAGAAAACCAAAGGAAAATACCTTTCCGAATATAAAGTCGAACAAAAAGCCGCTGGCTGTCAACTGATTGTTCTTTGAAAGATTCTGCAGAAAGCATAAAAAAACATTTTTCATGAAGAAACCAACAGTGTGGAAATTCTACAAGCCAGTAACAGAAAAGGTACCCAAGAAAACTCTCTCAGCATCTGTTAAAAGATGTGAACAATTCCTCAAGCACTCTTCTATCAGAAGAGAAAAATTCTGCAGATATTTGGTTGTGCTGGGAGGATCAATCCTCATAGATTCGACAACATGGAGAACATTTTTCCACAAGGATTCAAAATTTTCCTCGAATGAAGATGCATTATGACAACAAATTTGAATTGGAACAACATCAAGAGAATCCTTTGGAATAGAAGTCACATACCCCTGAAAAATAGCCCCAAAATATAAGTACATAACATCACTGTTAAACAGGGAAAATGGAAATCATTTACAAATTATCATTGCTGGACAAAGTGATGTCGTTCCAACATATCTAAATCTATCATAAGTTTTGATGCTCACAAAAGTCCATGTATGTTTTTCTAATGAATCTACTTTGAATGAATTTCAGGTTATTTATTGATAATTTAATACATTTTTTCAATCTGAGATTATTGTTCTGAGTTTATCTTATTCTGAGTGGAAGAATTTTTTGCCAAGTATAAAATCCTGCGTATTGTCTTGGCTGCTGAAGAATTATCTTGCGTAGTGAAGTTTTTGGAAATCTGTCCAAGTCCAACATAACTGGAGGCGTCAGGGGAGCCGCGGGGGCATGCCGCTAATAGGGGCACGGGGGAGCCATGCAACAGGGTTGGTTGTCGGGGCGCCGGGATAACCGCACAGGCAGGTCGGTCGTCGGTATAACCGCACAAGCGGGCCGACGACGGGGCTGCCGTGGAGGATCCGCACAGGGAGCAGTTGGCACAAGGCTAACGTGTGGGAGAGTCGACGATGGGACAGGGGGGCGGTCCAGGAATTCCGCTGCCAGGTCGTCGGGCGTGCAGCAGGGGACTGCGTCGTGCGCTGGGAAGTCGGGGCTGCTTGAGGGTCGTCGTTGACTGGTGGCGGGCCGTCTGCAGAACAGAGGGATGTCGGGGATTCCGCGCAGGAGGAGAGGGGTCGGCGCTGAGACGACGTGTAATTTCGAGGCCCGGTGTGCCCAGAATGGTCCGTTAAAAAATATTAATTTTTTAATAGTGCGCGTGAACGGTTTTTCTGAAAAAATGAAATAACTTTTAAACGAATGTGCGGATCAGAAATCTGAGGGCACCGTTGAGCTCAGAGCAGTGACTTTACCCTAAGCGCGACCTAAGTTTAGTCGGCGAGGGTTTGCTGTGGAAAAACCCGAAAAGGGCATAACCCTAAATAAAATTATTTTATTTTTCAAATCCTTATAACTCATGAAAGGTAACTCGGATTGAAAATCTGAGACCACCGTTGAGTTCGTAATGGGGTGTTTTCCTTATACGGGACCTAACCTCAATCGGCGCGGGTCAGAGGTAGAAGTTAGTTTTTGACGTGAACGTCATTAAAATGTTTTAATAAAAATATTTTATTTGGACGTTACGTGTTGACGCAGCGGTGTTTTATTTTCTTAATAAACCTTATCAGAAATCCAGGGTTATTATCATAACCCTGGAGTTTCCCTGAGGCAAGGAGGATGAGGCTCTATAACTGGCAACAACGGATCGGAGGTCGGGATTCAATCAAGCGACAACGAATCGACAAACGCCGAGGGAACAAAGATAGACGTGACGACGCGACTTCAACCTACGTCTGCAAGCGATCCAAACTCAAGGTAGGGTGTTGTGTTTTGATTCTCCTTTCCCCCGTTCTTGATATTCTACGACGAACGCGGACCAATCCACAAACAAATTGGTTCGCGAATCAGCCGTTGTTGCAGGATGGATTTTACCTACTTGCGGGGTTTATGGGAGATAAATCTTGTGATTACCGTTGGTTTGCTTTTGCCTTTCTAACAGCAACGAACCACGATCGACACGAACATCGATCGAGGACCGTTCTCATTTGTTGATTCATGTTTTTCTTCCCTCGTTCTTCGTTCGTCGCAGGCATTCTTTGTTTGGCCCGCAACTCGACACTTTGCGATAGATCGATCGTTGCGCACTTGATCTTTGGCGCAACGATCCGATATCACGGATCTAGGAAGGACACGGCACAACGGAGGTGCGATGATGACGATGGCGAATGGATCAAAGCGGTGCGGGAGACATCGTTGCTCGAACGACTTTGCACTGGGATGGATCGTGGCATGGATCTGAGCCCACGACAGTGAAAGTGGCGACCCAAGGATCGCAGAACAACTTGCGGATCGAGAATCGAAGCACCGAGGCAAACCCGGTGGCACGCAGAAGGGGCCACCGACGCACCAACTCCGACAACCGGTGTCGGCGGTGGCTGAATGCCGGTGCGGTGGAGAACGGCCTCACGTGGTGGTGGTCGTGGGAGGCCGTGGCGGATGCCACGGAGCAGGCAGGACGCGGTGGCGCCCGCGTTGACCGGCCGCACGCGGTCGAGCCGCATGAGCGGACCGGGCTAAACGAGGGGCGGCACGCCCCTGCGCTCAAAGTGACACGGCACGCGGCCGGGCCGCGTGCTGGAGAAGTCGGCCTGCGCAACGCAGGGTCGGACCGGGAGAACCGGGCCGCGGTCCAGTGGCCAAATGGGCCCGACAGCGGGCAAGGACGGAAGAATGGGTCGGACCCAGCCGGGGCGGGCCGGACCTAGGGGGGTCGGGTCGACCCGACGGGTCGGGTCGGCGAGACCCGGGTCAGGTCGGACCGGGCACGGACCCAACCGGGCCATTTTTACTTAAAAGCTCATAACTTTCAAATCGTGTGTCCGTTTGACGAGTCGTTTGCACCATTATGTCACGGGCTGAGCGTCTCAGCACAGCAGTTCGCTCGTGCGACACCCCAACCCCCTCCAAGGCGGGCGGGGTTCAACCGTCCAGCTCTTCATATATGAGATTCACTGGTTTCGTCATGCCATGTACTCATCATGAGAGTGGCCCCAACTCCCAACCAGTGGTGTCAAGATTGACACGCATCATCTTCCTCTTTGTCGGGGCGACTCTCATCTCTTTGATAGGGACAAACCAGATGAACCGCAGCTTTGATGTTCTTGCTGGTGTGGGACAGGACCTTCATGATTGGGTCGTGACATTCTCTCACCATCATTCCATGCACACCCTCGTGCATGCAGGATCGTGGCTTTCTGTGTGTCCGCGAAATGGTGCTTCCAACTAACCGGCTACCAAGCATGACCTTAGAGGATGCTCCTTTCTTGTTGTTGGCATCAATGGTTCACCCACTCTCTGGGTCGCAAACCACCGTGGTCCACCCTCTCTCTCAAGGTCGAAAACCACCTCCACGAGACCCACCCTTCATAGTGGCGTCTCTGCCTTGGAAATCTCTCGAGCGCGACCTTCTTTGTCGTGTCACCTCCGCATGACACCCCGAGACTCCGCTCCCACCACCAAGGTCCGTCCGGCAGCATTCCGCAACACCACGAGACACATTCCCTCTGATACCACTTGTCACGAGCTGAGCGTCTCAACACAGCAGTTCGCCCGTGCGGCACCCCAACCCCCTCCAAGGCGGGCGGGGTTCAGCCGTTCAGCTCTTCATATGTGAGATTCACTGGTTTCGTCCTGCCATGGACTCATCAGGAGAGTGGGTCCAACTCCCAACCAGTGGTATCAAGATTGACACGCACCATCCTCCTCTTTGTCGGGGCGACTCCCATCTCTTCAATAGGAACAAACCAGATGAACCGCAGCTTTGATGTTCTTACTGGTGTGGAACAGGACCCCCATGATTGGGTCGTGACATTCTCCCACCACCATTCCATGCACGCCCTCCTGCATGCAGGATCGTGGCCTTATGTGTGTCCATGAAATGGTGCTTCCAACTAACCGGCTATCAAGCATGGCCTCAAGGAACTCTTCTTCCTTGTTGTTGGCATCAATGGCCCACCCACTCTCTGGGTCGCAAACCACCGTGGTCCACCCTCTCTCTCAGGGTCGCAAACCACCTCCACGAGACCCACCCTTCATAATGGCGTTTCTGCCTCTGACATCTCTCGAGCGCGACCTTCTCTGTCGTGTCACCTCCGCATGACACCCCGGGACTCCGCTCCCACCACCAAGGTCCGTCCGGCAGCATTCTGCGACACCACGAGGCACATTCCCTCTGATACCACTTGTCACGGGCTGAGCGTCTCAGCACAGCAGTTCGCCCGTGCGGCACCCCAACCCCCTCCAAGGCGGGCGGGGTTCAGTCGTCCAGCTCTTCATATGTGAGGTTCACTGGTTTCGTCCTGCCATGGACACATCAAGAGAGTGGCTCCAACTCCCAACCAGTGGTGTCAAGATTGACACGCACCATCCTCCTCTTTGTCGGGGCAACTCTCATCTCTTCGATAGGGACAAACCAGATGAATCGCAGCTTTGATGTTCTTGCTGGTGTGGGACAGGACCCCCATGATTGAGTCGTGACATTCTCCCACCACCATTCCATGCACGCCCTCGTGCATGCAGGATCGTGGCCTTCTGTGTGTCCGTGAAATGGTGCTCCCAACTAACCAGCTATCAAGCATGGTCTCAGGGGACGCTCCTTCCTTGTCGTTGGCATCAATGGCTCACCCACTCTCTGGGTCACAAACCACCGTGGTCCACCCTCTCTCTCAGGGTCGAAAACCACCTCTACGAGACCCACCCTTCATAATGGTGTCTCTATCTCTGATGTCTCTCGAGCGCGACCTTCTCTGTCGTGTCACCTCTGCATGACACCTCGGGACTCTGCTCCCACCACCAAGGTCCGTCCGGCAGCATTCCGCAACACCACAAGGCACATTCCCTCGGATATCACTTGTCACGGGCTGAGCGTCTCAGCACTGTTGTTCGCCCGTGCAACACCCCAACCCCCTCCAAGGTGGGTGGGGTTCAGTCGTCCAGCTCTTCATATGTGAGGTTCGCTGGTTTCGTTCTGCCATGGACTCATCAGGAGAGTGGCCCCAACTCCCAACCAGTGGTGTCAAGATTGAAACGCACCATCCTGCTCTTTGTCGGGGCGACTCTCATCTATTCGATAGGGACAAACCAGATGAACCGCAGTTTTGATGTTCTTACTGGTGTGGGACAGGACCTCCATGATTGGGTCGTGACAATTAGGACTCTTGCGACGATGCGGTTCTTTTGAGATACTCTAAGTGGGTTTCCGTGAAAGTTGGCGCACGGCCTATTGGCTCGAGGAAGTGCTCCCAGAACAAGCGTGCTAAGGACAGAATCTTACGGCTGGCTGCGACCTAGACTGTTTGTCTTACCTAGATTGTATGTCTTACCTAGACTGTGTGTCTTACTTAGACCGTTTGTCTTACCTAGACCGTTTGTCTTACCTAGACCGTATGTCTTACTTAGATTGTGTGGTTTACCTAGACTAAGTCGGTACTCCCCTAACCCACCAGGGCGCGGGGCCTCTAGTCTTTGACGACACTCCGTGTGTCACCGACACTCCGCGTGTCACCGACACTCCGCGTGTCACCGACACTCCGCGTGTCACCGACACTCCGCGTGTCACCGACACTCCGCGTGTCACCGACACTCCGCGTGTCACCGACACTCCGCGTGTCACTACTTGAGGGTATTGTGGATTCTTACGACAATCCTATTTACGTACCATAAACCTATACTTGTTGTGAGTTGACTCTAGTGACTCTTGATTATACTTCTTAGAGGCTACACTTCGTGTACCTCTTTGGTAGTCTGCTGGGTGTATTTCTTAGTGATTCCTTTGTGGTATACTTCGTGTGATTCCTCCGTGGTATTCTTCGTGTGATTCATTTGTGGTATATTTCTTAGTGATACCTTTGTGGTTTGGGTTCCCTACTGAGTATTATTTTACTCACCCCTGCACGGGCTTCGCCCGCACGTGTCGTGTCTTGTGCAGACGATCGGCAGCTTTGACGGAGTCCTTGGTGGACCGAAGACAGTGGGGTGTTTCAAGGTGACCCGACGGACGTGGTACGCTTCAGCAACATTCAGACAGCTTATTGTACCTACCCTTCAGGTAGGGTTTTCTGTAGATGAGATCCAAGAGCTTGTATTTTTCCTTTTCAGTTGGGCTTGTATTTTGTCCCCTTTTCTTTCAGTTTTGTACCTTACTCTGAGTGGATTTCCTTAGTGGTTTGCATCCATGTTTACTTAGTGTTTTCAGTTTCAACTTTTGCTTGGAGACGGGTGCGTGCGTACAGGTACTAGGGCAAATGCCTCCCACTTGTGGGATATGCCTTACTCTGAGTGGATTTCCTTAGTGGTTTGCATCCATGTTTACTTAGTGTTTTCAGTTTCAACTTTTGCTTGACGGGTGCGTGCGTACAGGTACTAGGGCAAATGTCTCCCACTTGTGGGATATGCCTTACTCTGAGTGGATTTCCTTAGTGGTTTGCATCCATGTTTACTTCGTGTTTTCATTTCAACTTTTGCTTGGAGACGGGTGCGTGCGTACAGGTACTAGGGCAAATGCCTCCCACTTGTAGGATATGCCTACTCGGCGCTAGTCGTCAACCCCTGTCCTATGGGAGGCGGACTTAGGGTAGTCACGACACGTGTCCCAGGGGATGGGTCGGGACAGAATGGTATCAGAGGGCGGTCAGTTTTACACTTGTTTTGCGGCAACAGTGTTAAGTGTTTCGAGTTCGGCTTTCTGGCCAGGGAACCCAGTGCTGGTGCGGCGGCCCACGTATCTATACACCAAGACCTTGAATTCTGGGGTTTTTTTTAATAAGTTTTTGAAAAAAAAAATTAAAACATGTCGGGTTAAAAGTTTTTTTAAAAATACGCCACAAAGGCGGCATTTGTGATGCCGCCTTTGGGCCCGGGTGAAAGGCGACATCGGCGATGCCGCCTTTCCCCTAGAACGAAAAAAAAAATATTTGTTTCTAAAAAATGTTATTTTTATTTTTATTTTTATTTTTATTTTTATTTTGTTTATATATATATAAACAAAACAAAACAAAATTAAAATTAAAATTAAAATTTTCAGCAGAATTTATCTGTTAATTAAAATCCAACAGTATTGTCATTACAGCAGTCTAAATTCTGACAAAAACTCTCACCCAGGACTCCCTTTTATAAGAGAGTTTACCCTGTAAATCATTCTGCATTTCCGATGTGGGATTTTGGTTCTCCCTTTCCTGCGCAGAACATTCTTCATTTCCGATGTGCGATTCTATTTCAAATACGTGGGTTTGAAAGGCTATAAAATATAAACTATAATAACAATATAAATGAAACTTAAAACATGGATTGAGCATATAAGAAAATAGTTGAAAACAAAGAGAATTTCCTAAAAAATATTGATGGAAAACAATTTATAAGGTTTTAAAGACGTCTACTTGAAACTTAAAAATGTTTAAAGTACGTGACTTTGAAATCCAATAAAATATAAACTATAAGACCGACATAAATAAAACTTAAAACATTGATTAAACATATAACAAATAGTTGAAAATAAAAATAATTTTGTAAAAAATGTTGATAGAAAATAATTTATAAGTTTTCAAAGGCACCTACTTGAAACTTAAAAATGTTTCAAGTACGTGACTTTGAAAATCTATAAAACATAAACTATAAGACCAACATAAATGAAACTTAAAATATTGATTAAACATATAACAAATAGTTGAAAATAAAAAAAAATTATAAAAAATGTTGATTAAAATAATTTATAAGCTTTTAAAGACCTGCTTGAAACTTAAAAATGTTTCAAGTATGTGCCTTTGAAAACCTATAAAATATAAATTATAAGACCAATAAAAATGAAACTTAAAACATTGATTAAACATATAATAAATTATTTAATTAGTTAACTAATATAATTAATAATTAATTATATAATAATTAACTAATTAATTAGTAATTATTAATCATTAATTATTTAATTAGTAATAAAATTATTAAGAATATAAGAGTTAATTAGTTAATTAGTAATATAATTATAAATTATATTTATTCATTATAATTAATAATTAGTAATTATTAAAAATTATTATATAATAATTAATTAGTTAATTGGTTATATAATTATTAATTATATAATAGTTAATTAGTTAATTAGTAATATAATTATAAATTATAATTATTCATTATAATTATTAATTATTAATTATTAAAAATTATTATATAATAATTAATTAGTTAATTAGTAATATAATTATTCTTTATAATTATTCATTATAATTATTAATTATTAATTATTGATTATTAATTATTAATTATTAATTAGTTAATTTGTAATATAATTATTAATTATATAATTATTAATTGCATAATAATTAGTTAATTATTAATTATTAATAATTAATTAGTTAATTAGTAATATAATTATTATTTATTTAATAATTAATTAGTTAGTAATAAAATTATTAATTATATAATAATTAATTAGTTAATTAGTAATATAATTATTAATTATATAATAAGTAATTAGTTAATTAGTAATTATTAATCATTAATCATTAATTATATAATAATTAATTAGTTAATTAGTAATACAATTAGTAAGTATATAATAGTTAATTAGTTAATTAGTAATATAATTATAAATTATATTTATTCATTATAATTAATAATTAGTAATTCTTAAAAATTGTTATATAATAACTAATTAGTTAATTGGTAATATAATTATTAATTATATAATAGTTAATTAGTTAATTAGTAATATAATTATAAATTGTAATTATTCATTGTAATTATTAATTAGTAATTATTAAAAATTATTATATAATAATTAATTAGTTAATTAGTAATATAATTATTCTTTATAATTATTCATTATAATTATTAATTATTAATTATAGATTATTAATTATTAATTATTAATTAGTTAATTTGTAATATAATTATTAATTATAGAATTATTAATTGTATAATAATCAGTTAGTTAATTAGTAATTATTAATCATCAAATATATAATAATTAAGTAATTAATTAGTAATATAATTAGTAAGTATATAATAGTTAATTAGTTAATTAGTAATATAATTATAAATTATATTTATTCATTATAATTAATAATTCGTAATTATTAAAAATTATTATATAATAATTAATGAGTTAATTGGTAATATAATTATTAATTAAATATAATAATTAATTAGCTAATTAGTAATATAATTATAAATTATAATTATTCATTATAATTATTAATTAATAATTGTTAAAAATTATTATATAATAATTAATTAGTTAATTAGTACCATAATTATTAATTATAATTATTCATTATAATTATTCATTATAATTATTCATTATTAATTATTGGTTATTAATTATTAATTAGTAATTAGTTAATTTGTAATAGAATTATTAATTGTATAATTATTAATTGTATAATTATTAATTGTATAATAATAAGTTAGTTAATTAGTAATTATTAGTCATTAATTATATAATAATTAATTATTTAATTAGTAATATAATTATAAGTATATAATATTTAATTAGTTAATTAGTAATATAATTATTAATTATTTAATAATTAATTAGTTAATTAGTAATATAATCATTAATTATATAATAATTAATTAGTTAATTAGTAATATAATCATTAATTATATAATAATTAATTAGTTAATTAGTAATTATTAATCATTAATTATTTAATAATTAATTAGTTAATTAATAATATAATTATTAAGTATATAGTAGTTAATTAGTTGATTTTTTGAGAAAGATAGAGCCGAGCCTCTTTATAATTAGTTAATTAGTAATATAATTGTAAATTATAATTATTCATTATAATTATTAACTAGTATTTATTAAAAATTAATATAATAATTAATTAGTTAATTAGTAATATAATTATTAATTATATAATAGTTAATTAGTTAATTAGTAATATAATTATAAATTATAATTCTTAAATAGTAATTATTAAAAATTATTATATAATAATTAATTAGTTAATTGGTAATATAATTATTCTTTATAATTATTTGTTATAATTAATAATTACAAATTAGTGATTAATAATTATTAATTAACTAATTAAATAATTTATTATATGTTTAATTCATATTTTAAGTTTCATTTATATTGGTTTTATAGTTTATATTTTATAGGATTTCAAAGACACATAAACATTTTTTAGTTTCAAGTAGGTGTCTTTGAAAGCTTATAAATTATTTTTCATTTAACATTTTTTTTTATTTTTTTTTTTATTTTTTTTTATTTTCAACAATTTGTTATATGTTTAATCCACATTTTAAGTTTAATTTATGTTGGTCTTATAGTTTATGTATTATAGACTTTCAAAGTCACGTACTTGAAACATTTTTAAGTTTCAAGTATGTGTCTTTGAAAACTTATAAATTATTTTCTATCAACATTTTTTACAAAATTCTTTTTATTTTCAAGTATTTGTTATATATTTAATTCATGTTTTAAGTTTTATTTATATTAGTCTTATAGTTTATATTTTATAGGCTTTCAAAGTCACGTACTTGAAACATTTTTAAGTTTCAAGTAGGTGTCTTTGAAACCTTATAAATTATTTTTCATCAACATTTTTTAGGAAATTATTTTTATTTTCAACTATTTCGTATATGTTTAATTCATATTTTAAGTTTCATTTATATTGTTCTTATAGTTTATATTTTATAGTATTTCAAAGTCACGTACTTGAAACAGAATCTCACATCGAAAATGCAAAATGTTCTGCACAAGAAAGAGAGAACCAGAATCCTACATTGGAAATGCAGAATGATTTTTAGGGTAAGCCCTCTTATAAAAGGGAGCCCTAGGTGAGAGCTTCTGTCAGAATCCAGACTGCTGTAATGGCAGTACAGCTGGATTTTAAATAGCAGATAAATTCTGCTGAAAATTTTATTTTTATTTTTATTTTTATTTTGATATATATATATAAACAAAACAAGACAAAATAAAAATAATAATTTTAAAAATAATAATTTTTTTTTATAGGGGAAAGGCTGCATCGGCGATGCCGCCTTTCACCCGAGGCCCAAAGGCGACATCGCCGATGCCGACTTTGTGGCGTATTTTTAATAACATTTTTAACCTAGTCATTTTTAAAAAAATATATTTTTTTAAAAAAACTTATTTAAAAAAAACTCTTGAATTCTGTTTTCCAACTCGGTACATGAAAACACTAGTTGCAGAGGAAATCAATGGTTTATGTATCATATAGGAATTGAGTGTGTTCTCATGTCCTTGAGTCATAGTCAGCTCATCAAGTATACTCTATTGACCGTGGTACATCTTGTTTTATTTCAGGATGCCTCCACGCAGACAGTCAGTCAGGATTCCGTTTCGCGGCCATGATGATGGTCCGCCGAGCGATGAGGCATCGGTGCAGGGATCGTTGCCAGAAATAGCACCTCCCAATGGTGTATTAGCAATACCACCACCCGGAGAGCAGCAATTCCTACCAGTGCTACCGGTAGAGGATGCACAAGAAACTCTGGAAGAGCACATGGGAGCGGGGGGCTCAGGTTCGTGCTCCTACCCTCATCTGTTTGGGTATCTTTTGGTTTGACTTTCCAGGACGTAAAGGCTTAAAGTGGGGAGAATTTAATGACTCGGATTTTCCCGATTTTATTTTTAGAAATTAATTGAGAAAATTCTGAGGTTAGGCGCTGAGACGGCGTGATTCTGAGACCCGGTGTGTCCGGAATGATCCGTTGAAAAATGTTAAGTTTTTAATAGTGCGCGTGAGCGGTTTTCCTGAAAAAGTTGAATAACTCTTAAACGAGTGTTCGGATCAGAAATCTGAAGGCACCGTTGAGCTCAAAGTAGTGGTTTTACTCTAAGCGCGACCTAAGTTTAGTTGGCGCGGGTACGCTGTGGAAAAACCCGAAAAAGACGTAACCGTAAATAAAATTATTTTATTTTTCAAATCCTTATAACTCATGAACGGTAACTCGGATTGAAAATCTGAGACCACCGTTGAGTTCGTAATGGAGTGTTTTCCTTAGACGGGGTCTAACCTTGACCGGCGCAGGTTGAGGGTGGAAGTTAGTTTTTAGACGTGAACGTCATTAAAATATTTTATTTTTAACTAAATTAATATGTGTGTGTGAATATATTATTCAATTTGTAATTATTTTGTATTCTATGAATAATTTTAACAAATATAAATATATAAAATAAAAATATTATGTATAAATATATTAGATAATTAATTAAATATATAAATAAGATGTGACACACTGCACATCACGCTAACCCGTTTGATAAATTGGTTGGGTTTGAGTTTGGACATCTCGACATGAATATTAAACAGGTCAACATGACACGACACAAATTGTCCTCTCTTATAGTGGCATTTCAGACACCTTCTCCAAGAGAGGAGGGTACTGTAGCCTTTTTCAGCCCTCGCTCTCACCTTCAATTTCATTCACAAAAAGAAGTAATTGAATTAAAAGTTGAAAGGCAGGTTAGATTAGGGGAGGTTGAGGAAAACACAAAATCTGTGGAATCGTGATACCTCAAGGCACAAGCCATATTTATGAATTAAAGGAGATAAATATCGAGCCAACTCCCTTGGGAGAAAACCAAGCCTCTTGAAGCACCCAGAATCCACAGAATCCACAGAAAGAACCTGACCAAAAAGGAGCTTTCAAAACAAATGAATCTAGCAGGCAAATACAAATAAGAATTAAAAGGAAAACGTATACATGAAAACCAAAAGGGGTACTAGATGCCAAAGAATGAACCTTAATGGCATTTGGATCCTTGACATTATTAGGGTCTCTCTGCAGGGAAATTTTAGCTCCGAGGCTGACTTTTTCTTCATCGCTAAATTTACGACCAACAATGAAAGTTTGGAGAACAACCTCAGATGCGCTCCCTGTAGTTAAAACTTTATCAACCATAGGCATCTCATTTACACAAGGCGATAAGGGCATGTCAACTTTGAACTCATCGCAGTTGTTGGATGAGTCTTCTGCAGAACTAAATAAATGAGATTGCCCGTTCAACTCAATGCATGACCCCTGCAGATCATAGGTATGCTCTTGAACAGCATCACTGCCAGTCAAAGTACGGAAGATATTTTCTGTAATGTTGTTTTTAGACCCATCCTGATCCACATTGAGCCCTACAGGATCCCATTCATCGCAATGAACTTTATCTTTCGATCTGGAACAGAAGTTCAACTGGAGAAGGGTGCGCTGGGTCAATTTGCGTTTGGTTCCTCTAGTTAGACAAGCATCTGTAAGCCATCAATAGTTAACATAGGGATTGCCTCACAGTAAAAACAGTGGATATAACACTGAATTCAATGATGTCAAAATAACATAGCATAATTAAAAAGTGTCCTTGATAGCATGTTCAAGAAAAAAGAACGAGAGAATGAATGACAAGCATATAAATAAGCAAAATATACCCTTGATATTTGACTATTATTACATGCGCCCACAAATTTTTAATGGTTTTTCGAGGCTAACTGGGAAACTTGAGTGTTTTGCGAGCAATACTTTAAATTTCCTTAACCAAAACCCAATTTTCCTTGAAACTGAAAGCTGTGGTGCAGACACATTTGTGCCACAACATCCATTTCAACATTAGCACTAACTTGATTTCCTGAGGCAGTCACTCAGCATCATGATATGTAAGATTCTACAACTGCCACTCATTGCCAGTTTGTTTTCAAAAGAAAGCATGCAAGTGTTTCAGCTATTTAGAACTACCCAACAGACCCTGGTTCAAGGTCCGGCTTATTAAGTTGGGGTTTCCATTGTTATTGAGGATTTTTTGTGTGTGCGCTCGCAGCATTACAATTAATTTCAATTTCACCTGAATTTCTTAATCATGTCAGCAGCCCCCCCAACTTTTCCACGAATTGGCCATTGTCTCCCTTTACAGCGGAGGTGAAAGGGAGGAGTTTGAGATGCCTATAAAAGGAATCATCAACAATCAGAGCATTTCTTCCCATTCCAGTTATAGTGTGTATTTGTGAGGTATGTTTTGTCCAATTATTCAAAAGAGATATCTGTGAGGTATTTTCCTTATGATATTGAGAGACTTTGTACTCACATTACGTGTGACAACCGGGCCCCTGTGACAGCGCAGCCACCCCGCCTTAACATGGCCGTCAGGTCCTGGCCCACCAGGAACCTCCAGTTGCCCCGCAGACACGTGGGGCCCACCCCAGGGTCCACCCACGTGCTCGAACGGGTCATCTGACTAATGACTGTCCCCACAGGCCAACACATGTCCTTTTCAGTGTGCTTTGTCCTCACTCACACACACCCTGGGAAACTTCCCAGAAAGTCACTCATCCTGATCACTACTCCAGGCCAAGCACGCTTAATTGTGGAGTTCTAATTAGGCAGGCTCCCGAAAAGGAAGGTGCACCTTATTGACATGAGTCATATCATTTAGTCATTTAACCCTGTATCATTTTGGGATGTTACATTACGAATAGTTAGATTATTCCCAATGTCCATGGTTTTTTATCCCACAATATTTGGAGGGGTTTCACGTTACATCCTCATGTTATTTAATTCTGTAATTTTACAGTATTTTTTATTATTTCGATATTATTGCTACATTTGGGGCTAGTCATTTTGATCTCAACAAGTGGTATAAAGAGGGGTTTTGGCACTGTACTGTTCACATTTTTTTTTGGTATTGATAATTCTCAAAATTTTGAGTATGTTTTGTGACTACAGCTGATCTTTCACATCAAAAAAAAAATCTATTGAGAATATCAATACACCTTTGTGAAACAATGATGGTTCTAGACTAACATTGCACCCAGATGATGGCAAAATTCGAGATCAAAAATTTAAACAGGTTATGAAATATGAAGATGCGGGCAATTTTGCGAAATGGAAATGTGGACAGGAATGTTATTGTCAACATTCATTTGGGTTTCACAAATGAGGTTCTGTCAAGTATTACTACAAAAAAGGATAACGAAGAAAATTTGGGATATTTTATCAAAATTGTACAAGACCAAGTTACTCGAAGACAAGATTTCTTTTAATAAAAAATTTTACACTCATCGAATGGTGGAGTTATCATCGATGACCAACTAAATCAACACTTTGAATACTTTATTCACTAACTCATTATATAAGGTCACAAAATTGAGGATACTAGATGTGTTGAGATATTGCTCCAGAGTTTGTCAGAATCATATGATCAATTCATCATCAATCTCACCAACAATATCCTCATGTATATGCTAGTCTTCAATGACGTTACAACTGTGGTTCTTAAAAAAGAAAGTTGAAAAAGGACAACTGACAATTTCGCTTCACGACAAAGCTTTGTCAACGGAGAGAAACAATGATGAAACATAGCTCCAGTGGAAGTCAAAATCAGAGCAAGTCCAAGTCAAGGAGTAAGAAGAATGTCACATGTTACAATTATGACAAAGGGTCCTTCAACAAAGACTATTGGAACAAAAAAGTGGATGAAATAACTCTCAAGGAAATGAGACATGTACTTCTAACAATGGAGATATATTAGTTTGTGAAGCAACGACGGTTGTTGGAGGTAGACAACACCCCAATAACACATGGATAATTGACTCGGAGTAACATGGCACGTGACGTCTCGAAAGAAATGATTTGATAAATGTGAATCTATCCTAAAAGGACTTGTACGCATGGGAAATAATCACACCTTAAAGATCATTGCATTCAATACCAACAAACTGAAGATGTGTGATGGTATGATACGAACCATCCAATGAATACGTCGTGTGAAGGGCCTGAAGAAAAATATATCCATCTTTAGAACAATTTGATGACATCAAATGCATGGCTCACAATGGGAAAATAGCAATGAAGATTGTGAAAGACATGCTTGTGGTGGTGAAGACAGAGAAGATCTCAAAAAATTTGTACGTGATTCTGGGTGAAACATACGAGGCGAAGATGGTTGTCGCATCAACTGTCTTGACGGTAGCATTAACAACATTATGGCATCGAAACTTGTTCATATGTCTAAACAGGGTTTGAAAATTCTCACTTATCAATTGTTGTTGTTTGGACTTATAAAGGTATCCTTACCCTATTGTGAGCATTGTGATATTAGCGAGCAACACGAGTTGAAGTTTGGAACGTCAATGACAAGGAGCAAAGAGATCCTAGACTTGATCAACTTCGACGTTTTTCAAGTACTGATTTTATCACTGGGAAGGACATGATACTTTGTATCATTCATTGATGACTATCCTATGAAATGTTTGGTACACACAATCAAGAGGATGGTCGATGCTTTTAAAGCCTTCAAAACATTCAAGGCGCGAAAAGAACTTAAATATGGAAATAAGATCAAGTGTTTGAGGACTAACAATGATAACGAATATAGAAGCGATGAATTTGTTGTTTCCTGTCAACAATAAGGCATCAAGAGACAGTTTACGGTGGTTTACACTCCTCAACAAAATGGAGTGATGGAGCGAATGAACAAAACCATGTTGGATTAAACAAGGGCGATGTCGAATATTACAGGAGTAGGCAATACATTATGGGAAGAAACAATGAAGACCGCTAGCTATGTGATCAATTGATCACCTCCAATGCTAATTAATCTAAAAACACTAATGGAGATGCGAACTAATAAACCCGCTAACTATTCTCGATTACCTACATTTAGAAGTCTTAAATATACATTGTTTAATGACCAGAAAATATTGAAGTTGAAACCAAGATCCAAAAAATGTCTTCTTGGGATACGCTAATAGTATAAAGGGGTATAGTTTGTAAGACCCTACTGCTCGCAAAATTATCACCAACATAAACGTCATTTTTTCAGAAGAGAAGGTATGACTCACAATTGATAGACATGGAGAAAGAGAACGCAAAAACTACAACAGACAGGCTGCGGGATAAACCAGAGGAAAAAATTGTTTCCTCTAAAGCATTATCAGAGCACGATGAACAAGCACCAGTTAAGTACGAACCACAATGATCAACTTTGGAGAAAATACACAAACATGGCACTCAAATTATGTCACTGAAATCAATATTGCGTATTGTTTGTTAATAAAAGATGGCGAGCCGTCTTTTTTTTTTTTTAAAGGTTGAGACCGAAGCCTCATTTTATTATTTAAAGCAAAAACCTCTTTAGACTGGGTAGAGGGAGACTCATTACATAACCCGAAGGCCCAAGACCAAGTGGTCTGAATACTAGGCTTGAAAGCCCATTTTTTTGACCCAAAGGGCCCCTCGGTGAAATAATGCAGGATGAACTTTAAAACTTTACATAAGAACAAAACTTAAGATCTTGTTTCGCAGAAGGAAAAAAATCGGCAACAAATAGGTCTTTGAGATCAAATGAGATGAAGAGGGCAAGGTGGAACAATGTCAAACAAAACTAATGACCAAAGGTTATGCTCGGAAGAAAGGGTATTTATTTCAATGAAATATTTTCTCCAATTATTAGACTTGCGATCGTTTGAGTGGTTCTTACTATACGTGCTACATAACATTTTTTCTCCATAGTGATCTTAATGAAAAAATTCATATTCTCCAACCAAAAGGTTTTGCGAAAAAATGAATGAACTTTGTTTACGCATTGAACCAATCCTTAGTCTCAATCAAACTCCAAGATGTTGGTACAAGAAATATGATTTCTACATCATGAGTCTTGGATATAAAATATTCATTTTAGATCTTTGTGCATATTTCAAGGGTTCAACTAGTAATGATTTTATCATAATTTTGTTTTATGTAGATGACATATGGGTTGCAAACCGCAACAAATATCAGATCCAAAAAACAAAGGTACAGTTGGTTATGGGGTTTGATATTAAGAATTTAGGGCCAGTAAATAACATTTTTAGGATGCAGATTCACTGAAACATAAATAATGAAAATATTTAGCTATCAGCAGTGACGAGTCTTATGTTCGTTGTGGTTTGTACCAGAATGGATATTGCACACGCAGTGGGTACGGTTAGTTGGCATACGAAGAATCTAAGACGGGAGCATTGGAATAAGGTGAAAAAATCCTGAGATACATCAAGGAGAGCCCAAATGTTGCATTTTGTTATGAAGGATCGGAAAACACTATCATGGGCTATGTTTATTCAAATTTTATCGGTGATTCTGGAAAAAGGAAATTAAATACTAGTTATGTGTTTACTTTGCAAGAAGAGTTGTGAGATGGATTTCCAAACTGCAATTAATTGTGGCTCTGTCCACGACTAAGACAGAATACATGCACATACTTGTAAAGAGACGATTAGTATGAGAAAATTACCGGAGCACCTCGGACACAGGCATGAGCAAATAAGATTCAGTTATTGTGTGACAGAGTGTCTTGCATATTGCAAGGAATCCATCTTTTCATTCTAAAACGAAACACATTGGAGTTTTGTATCACTGTTCGAAAAGTGGTGGAGGAAATGTGAATATGTATAAAATTCACACTTGAAAATTTTTATGACAAAAAGAGATGGGCACTGATAAGTTCAAATGATGTAGATTCCCAACTAGCCTCGCATAGACATGAGTAGCATGATTTAGCAAATATATAAGGCATGTGGAGATATGATTGGTTTTTAATCAAATCCCATAGTGGGAGATATAATGGTGGTCGCTATGGGTGTAAATGATACACTGATACTCACAAGCTACCAGAGCTTGGCTCAAAGAATACTCCAATTCGACTTGATTTTTTTCAAGTTAAACTCGAGCTCGAGCTACTCGAGTATTAACTCAAGTTGAGTTTGAGTATTAAAATAACTTGATCAAGTGGCTCGCGAGCCTAATCGATTAATGGATATTTTAATATATTATAATTTTTAAATAAATATTTATATAGTTTCGAGCTCCAACTTCGATCCTGAGTGCAAATTTGAGCTCGTCAAACTCGAGATTATAATCAAATTTATGTTTTAAGTAATTAAATCAAGCCTGATCGAGTAACCCGATTGAGCCTGAGTCGAGCTTCAGCTTGGAAAAAATCATTCGTTCAAGCTCGAGCCGAGCTTGAGTATCGATTTCAAGTATGAGTTCAGGCCCGAGCACTGCAATGCTCGGCTCCGCTGGATTACAGCCCTAGCAGCCCCCCCCCCCAAACACACACTTTTCCACGTATTGGAAGCTGTCTCTTTCTTTATTGTGGAGGGGCAGCCTCCCCCCGGAATTGTCGAGGGGGGCAGGCAGGATGGGTGGGTTTTGGTGGCCTGCCACCAGCAAACAAGAGTACCAGAGGAGCAGGGAGGGGTGCGAGATGCCTGTAAAAGGAGGCTATCCCCTCTCCTGGAAACATCAACAATCAGAGCATTTCTTCTCATTCCGGTTATATAATGTGTGTATTTGTAAGGTGTATTTTCTCTGGTTATTCAAGAGAGATATTTGTGAGGTATCCCCTTATGATATTGAGAGAGTGTATGTGATACTTCTATTATTTATTTTCTCAATTTTGCACTTTACATTTATTATCCGGGCACTATTGCCGCAGACCAGCTATTTCAGTCTCAACAAATCAATGGTAGTTTGCATAGCAATAGAAACACATACCCAGATGGCAATTTATCATCAACTCCCCACCCCGAACTGTATTTCCACAAACAGGGCAAGTCACCCCATCAGAGGTTGAAGCTTCAACTGCACTTTCTTCGGCTGCTGAGTTTTCACAGGCTCCCGCTCCACGCCCGGATGATGATTCGCTAGTGTCATTTCCCGATGAGATTGCACCGCTTTTGTCTTTCAGGAAATTCGAAGGGCTCTGCAAAACGAAGAAAATCAAATGAAGACCATGATAAGTAATGTATGTACGTGTACGTGCGTGCGTGCAAGCGCGGGTGGATGCGGGACATGCTTGGATTGGGGTTGAGATAAGAGAAAGATGATTTGGAAAAAATCGCCGACGTTTTCCGATCAATCTTTTCAAGCTTTCTCGACCGGTGAGCATAATGGATATGCAGAAAACGCGAAGTAAAGCGAACTCAACCAGTGTTAGGACGGAATGATCGCGTGCGGAAGCCCCGCTAACGTTGCGGGGCGGGTCATCGGAGTGATGATACTGGTTACGGATTTACTGAACGATCCGATCCGATCCATAAATAACGTGGACTTAAAAAATAAATGTCTAACCTTGTCCATACAGCCTCATAGACTAATAGGCCGCCGATTCACGGAGGAGGAGAAATGTTAGACAGAATAAATCTTTACTTTTCAATTAACAATAACAATCCTAACACTAAAAACTCTAACAAAAACCATCCTTAAAAATATTATATTTTTTAGGGTGTATACGTTAGTATTAGGTGGATTTAAACTTGAGCTATTTTTTCTCACACATGGATTAATTATTTCATTGCATTATTTTATTTTATTTTTCAATCATAACTTTTTAATAGTCCGCTTATAATTGCAGGCCAAACGAGACCCACAAACACCTGACAGGCTAATTCACGCGGGATGCGGGTTTCGTGGGTTGGATCAAACGCAACCCAAATTTTTGTGAGCCTAAATATTCAAACCTCAAACCCACATAAATCAACGGGCTAACAGATCGACCCGTGGTCTCGGAGGTTTTTTGATAGGTATATCACCAGGTGTCCACAAGTCTCGTTTGGTCCACAATTATAAGTAAACTACCAAAAAATTATGATTGAAAAATAAAATAAAATAATGTAATAAAATAAATTAGTGTGGAAAAAATAGTTCATGTTTGAACTCACCTAATACCACCGCACATAAACCATCGAATATATAATTTTTTCAAGGGTTGTGGTTGTCATTGTTATCGGTGTCGCTAATGTTGTTGTTGTTAATAATGTTATTATTAATTGAAAACTGAAGATTTTTTCCCAATCACGAACACCTTTGCTCCCCTTCATGGTGGTCGACCAAGCAAAATATATATATATATTATATTCTTTAAACCCACAGGTCCACCTGTTAACATGTGGGCCCCACATGGATAAGGTCTGAGCTTTATTTTTTAAAACCGTATTTTTTGTGGATCTGGTCAGACCGCTCAACAAAATACGAGGCTCGCATGATCTGCCCCGTGGGCAGACACTACTACAAAATTGGGTTTATCCAGCACTAGGTATTTAACACCACTGGCTAAAAGGATTGTTAAAGGCTTGTTTTATCAGTGCTAACAAAAGCGTCATTAAAGTGAGTCTTTAACTACGTTTTTTTAGCGCTGTTAAATGGGGTCATTTATCAGCGCTTGTAAAAAAACACTAATAAATAACCCTTTTTATCTGCGCTAGAAAAAAGCTGATAAAGGGTGAGCATTTATCAACGTCGATAAAGAGGAGTCTCTATCAGCGCTAGAAAAAAAGCGCTGATAAATGTCATCGATTATCTGCACTTTTTTTCTAGTGCTGATAAGTGGTATATTTCATAAAAAAATATATATTCAATTAAAAAAATATATAAATGTATAAATATATTTATACTGATATAGATATAATATAAATATTTTTAAATATGTTTTAGATAATGCTAAATAGACATTTACATTTAATATATAAGATATTTAGTAAAAATGACATATGAAATAATTAATTAGTAATTTGCTAATTATTATCAAATAATAGTCATTTAATAGGAGTTAGATGACATAAAAATAAAATGAATTAATGAACCGTCTAAGATAAGTTGAAAACCTCACCTGAACTTCAAACGATCAAAAATCTTGATCTGAATGTCCGTTTGGGTTCTACCACATATCAAATTGAAGTATGCGATGAGCTCTATACATCGGTGACCTAAAGAAATTCTTAGTCACGTTTTTTGAGGACAAAAAGGCCTAAAATGTAACACCCCAGGTAAATAAAGAATATGACATTTCATATTTATCCATATTTGTGAATAAAATATTAATACGACTTTAAAGGGGACGCTATGCTCGATGACGTACCCAACACGCAACAACGAGTTTCTTGGGAATCTTACGTTGCACTCTAATAATAAAATAATATTATTTTAAATGTTCGTTAACAAGTAGCCGTTGTACTGGCGAGAATGGATAGAAATAACTAAAATATGATTATATATGTTTTTAAATGTTTTTACTTTTACCCAATAAAAGATAAAGGTTTAAAATACGGAAAGAATTCAATTTTAGGCATTTATACCCTAATTTTCACTAAGGGTTCACTTATCACCTTTTGACGGCGAACCGTCGTTAAATATAGTTTTGATCAATCTTATAAATTCTATTGGACAAAAAATAACTCTTCTTTTGAATCGGGACATCAAAATTTACTTTGTGTAATTTTTTGGTACCTTTCCGATAAAGTTCATTTTTTAATGAATAGTGTAAAATGTTGTTTTTTAATTCAAAACCTCTTTTTAATCTAATTTATTTATATGATTAGATTATCTTTTGAATTGGTTTTAAAGTGAAATTAGAAAATATTTTTACCATTAAATCCAATAGTGGTCGTTGGAATTAATTTCATTTTGAAATCGGACTTAAACTAGCGTCAATCTTTTGATACTTATTGTTTCATAAAAACACGCTATTTGCTCTGACAGTGGGAATTAATTATTAAATTAATTAATGCAACTTATATGTTGTGAATTTTGTAAAATGGACTTCATTTTTGAATTTGGAATATCAAATATAGCTTAGGGTGAATTTTTGGTAATTTTCTGGAAAACTTCAATTTTTTGATGAATAGTGAAACCACTAAGTGGTACTTATAAAAACTGATTTTCCGTTTAAATGAAATTTTGCCATCATTGTGTTTTGAATTTCAAAAATCCGACATACATGGTTGTCATTAAGAAGTAAAATGTGGTTCAATGAGATTATAATAATTTTTTGGTGAATAGTAAATAATTAAGTTTTTAATCGCGATTAGTGGTAATTAGTGTAGTTTAAGGTAAAAATAATGCTTTAATAAAACGAGATGAGCTTGACACATGTCCTACCCTCATTGGTTGTGTCATGGCCTACCAAGACAAGCCATGGGTCAACTTGGGGACCCTATGGAGCCACTTTGGTTGGAAGATGACATAAATAACTTTTTATTTAATGTAAAAGTAAAAATGACACAAACATAATATGTTTTACGAAAACAATTTTTTACATGGGGTTATAAAGATCATATTTTTGATTATAAATAGTAATTGGAAAGCTAAAAAGATTTCCTACATCATAGTATTTTTTTTTATAATTTTTAGACTTTAAATAAATTAAATTATTTATGACATCATGATGATGCAGCGATGACCTCATTATTTAACGATTTAAATTAAATGGAAAGTTAATGTAAAATCTAAAACCTACACATGTCCAAAACCTATTGGATGAGTGGATTTTGAACCCTTATCACCTTATCCTCGAATTATATCAATGTAGGACCTTTTGAATCCGAAACTCTTTTTCAAATAAAGTAATATTTCTTTACTTTCCAAGAGTGCCCCTCCTCTCCTCTTATAAAAGGCCCCCACCTCTACCTCATTTCACACACTTCTCAAGCCTTTGGCTCGGCCATACCCTGCCCATTTACTCTCTCCACATCCCTCTCCTCATCCTAGAGGATTCCCTTTGGGTAGAATCCTTTCAAAGGAAGCCTTTAGGCTCAAATCAAAAGGAGTTACACTTTTAAAGGTAATTCAATCTCTCATGTTCATTTGTTTTATTTTGCTTCTCCAACCCCCTAAACTCTTTTTATTTACTTCTTTTGTAACAACACCAGTATCTTCAATATACTAGGATGTTGTTATAAGATTTATTTGAGCTACACTCTCACACAACTACATAAAATGGTTAAAGAACATACGGTTTCCGTGGATGGCGAAATTCTGCCTCCCGAAACGATGATTGTTCAATACTCATTTAACACCTTCAAAGGTGGCCATTATGATGTCACTATTTTTATATATGATATATAATATGTTTATGTTTTCCTTAATCTTCTGTATTTTTCTTTTTGGTCATACCTTTATGGTTTCCATTATGGGTAAACACGATATCTTCATTTAAGGAAGTGCGGACTACCGCCCCCTGAAAGTGATTTGATTCGTTAATACCATATGTGGGATGTGTAAAGGATAAAGTTAATGATATTATATATGTTATTATACTGGAATTATAATATACTCTTATATCATTATGATTCCATTCCAGAAAATACGAAATAGAAATGGAAGTAGCGTTCATGCGTACGTACGACTTACCGTCTCCATGAACGGTGCATTTCATTTCTTACCTCTAAATGATTATGTAATATTATAAATACATGTATATGCTGGATATATATGATATATATGATATCCAAATCAGGAATGTCATTCTGGATATAAAGAACCTTTGACCACACGAACAACATGTAATTGTAAGAAGTCCACTTTCGACTTAAGAACCAAATATCGACAAAACAAACATTATTAACTTAAATGGTTACATAATGTTTATAACATGGCAATAAGTGATATAAAAGGAATAATGAACTATAAAAAGGTTCTTAATCAAGTAGAAATTAACTCAAGTTTATTATTCAGGACATTAAAGAACGATCGAGTCAAGTCGGACCCGAGGTAAGGGACTTCGTCTCAATCTCCTTTCATTGAGGCATATTTCGTTTTATACACAAATTTCTTTTATACGGTGTATAAACCCCTTTGACTTTTACTTTTATACAAAAGGAATCTTTTTCTATGAAGCGTTTTACAAAACGACAAGAAGGAATGTTTCTTTTAACGTACGCGGTGACAATGACCTTTTCCGCCGCCGCGAGTATTATTTGGCCTTTGGCTTCCTCAACAAGCCGTAATGTTTTTAAAATAAAATAAATACCATATACTCTTTTATGTATTTTGGTATTGAAAATGGTTTTAATAAAGGATTATATTATGTCAATATATTTATGATATATTGTGAATGAAATGTGGAAATGTTATCATTCCTTTATATTGGTTTTATGTTTTATGATTTTATATTGGTACTTGGACATTTTAACAGGTGGTTACGTTATAAACCATATGACGGGTGGTGCCGTGAATACCAGGACGGGTGGTTACGTTATAACCTCCAATGCATTGGGTATGGAAGTCGGCCGTATGACTATTCCATTAAGTATGTATGGAAATTGGCCATATGGCTATTCCATTAAGTGATATGTGTGGGAGTCGACCGTATGGTTATTCCACTTAAGTATGTTTATGTCCCAAGTTACCTTTATATATGTTATGTGTTCTCTATATGGGTTTTATGGTAATACTTTGGTTACAAAAAGGTAAGTAATGATATTTTATTCAGTGAAGAGTTTTTACTACTTCATAAAGGTGAAAAGTATTACTTTGATAAAGTATACATGGTTTACTTTTTGTTTTGATAAACTAACAGTTTTTATTCTTTGTGTATCCCTTACTGAGTTTTTATGCTCATCCCAAGTTTTTGAAATGTTTTTCACAGGACTTAGCATGGAATAGGGTCAAGGATGAGATTAAGGGAAAGTCATGCTACCTAAAACATGAAACTAGACATGTTTCTTTTTAAGAGTTTTTATTTTATGAAAATTTAGTAGAAGAGACTACTTTGTAATCTTTTGAGATGTAATAGTTATGTCCTAATTCTCTAAAACTCTAAACCTAAAAAGATCCTCAATGTGAATTATTCATTTAATTCAATTTTAAGTAAGGTTTAAGGCTGGGGCCTTATAGTTGGTATCAAAGGTCGGTTTAGATAACTTTAGAGGTTAGGGTATTCTTTAAGCATAAGTGACATTACCATAATGGTTAGGATTTCAGACAGAGTCCTAGTTTTAGATAAAGTGAACAAGTAAGAATATCTTAGTGTTTATCTTCCTCTTTAATACATGATGGTTTTGTTGTTATACTCACACTGACCCTTTTTGGTTTTATTAAATGACTGGATCTAGCAGGCACCAAGGTAACAGTGGATGTGAAGGAAACTGTGATAGTTTTCTGAGCGAGCAACTGAATGATATGGGAGCTGTAACGAGAACTCTTGTGTTTATCCTCAACCAACTATCTGGAGTTATGATTGACCACCTAAACCTTGGTGATTTCTATAAGGCATCATATATGCGAGAAACAAATCCCTACGGAACTACAGGTAATAATCATAAAGGTAAGTGTGTTCAAAAACCCATGTGTCAAAGATGTGGAAAGAAACACCTAGGAAAATGTTTCAAAGGGACATAAATATGCTATATATGTGGAAATGAAGGTCATAAAGCAAGAACCTGCCGTGGAAAAAGGAAACATCCAGTTGACTCGAGGAAAGGGAAAGAAGTTCTTTTTGAGGGATCAATTGAATGTTTTAAATGTGGTGTGCATGGTCATTATGCAAACACATGTTCCATGAAGAAGTTTTGTGAATGGGATCACCAAGATCATACAAATACTCGTTTACCAATACCTAATGCCATTCCGATTGAGGATGAAGAAACCGACAATGACCAATCAAAGGTATGGATTATTTCTTAACTTTTGTTTTCTATTTTGGGATCTTAGGATATGATTCATGATTTTGTTTATAGGAAAGAGGTATTTCAGAATAAGTTGGAAAAGAATGGTTAATGGATCATGAAGAATGTTGAATGAGTAAGATGTCAACATATAAGGGCTTCAAGAGTTATGGTGAAATTCTTAAGAGTATTAAGTGTCTTTTGATGATGGGGTACATTAGAAAACTTTTTATAAGTATGTGTAACACTGATGTTTAATATATGAAAATTTTATTCAAGGAATAGTTATCTTCTCTTTTGTGGACATAGTTATAAAGAACCATTTGGGTTTATATGATCCTTACTTTTGAGGTAATTATGGGTTACTATATGTTATGATTGAAGTGAAAGGCATGAGATAAAATTGAGGTTAAATTATGTTATGGTTATTTTTGATGATTTTATCCCTTTTTGGGGAATGATTTAAGAATTATATAGTTTTGGAAAAAGGACAACACGCAGACCGTGTGACAACCCGTCGCGTCGGACAAAGCCGCGGGAATCGAACCCACAACCAAAGTGCGACTGGTATTTATCACCTACCACTGGACTACGTGAAGTCCCTGGTTAGTTTGACTGATTCTTTCTAGTTATATGATTTTATGAATTAAGAGTAAGTTGATTTTGGGTTATTTATGAAAATGATTAACCTATCATGGAGGGTATGTGATTAGGTTAAATACTTTTCAATACGAGACTTTAGGAGCAATAGATGTTGTTTGGAGATAAATGTTACGATTTAACTTGGAAGACTATGTGACTAAATCATTCAAATATTTGGGTTTCAACCTTAGTTTGGTTTACTTTGAAGAATTTTATGGACAAGTTGTTTATCTAATGGTCCTCGTTGAACTTTGGGATTTGTTGGACAAATTTTGGAGATTAAGCATAGATTTTCCTTTTATAAAGGGTTATCCTTTTCTGGATTATCTGATCTTGTACTAGCCTTTTTGGATTTGGTTTTGGTTAAAGTATAAAAACATGGGAAGTATATAGTTCTCTTTTGTGGATTAGGTGATTCTCTAGAAGTTGATTATAGTACTCTTAATGTGAACAAGTCTTCCTAAATACTCGTCTTTTGGAGAAAATATGAGTTTGTGTAAGGAATCTAATAAAAGTTGAAAGTCAACATGATAAGTGATTATGTTTCCTTATGAATAAATTCCTCAATAAAAAGTAACTTAAAACAAAAATGTTGTCTATTAACTTTTCCTACTAGGGAATCGAATACCGTTTAACCCATCATAAGTTTGTGATTTTCTCGTGGTTAACTTTCTCCTAAACATGTTTTCTATCACTCTCCATCAGAACATGACCCTTTGTTTTTTCCTCCATGTCCATATTTTCATACTTGGAATCCTAGTATGGGTTAACTCGGGTGACCTTTGTACTTATCTTCCTTTATTTTAAAGTGATTGTTTTACCGAATCTTGTTCCGATGTGGGATTTTCAAGGATGTTAACAAGCTCAATTTTAAAATTGCGAGGACGCAATTCCCAAAAGGAGGGAAGGATGTAACACCCCAGGTAAATAAAGAATATGACATTTTCATATTTATCCATATTTGTGAATAAAATATTAATATGACTTTAAAGGGGACGCTATGCTCGATGGAGTACCCAACACGCAACAACGAGTTTCTTGGGAATCTTACGTTGCACTCTAATAATAAAATAATATTATTTTAAATGTTCGTTAACAAGTAGTCATTATACTGGCGAGAATGGATAGAAATAACTAAAATATGATTATATATGTTTTTAATTTTTTTTACTTTTACCCAATAAAAGATAAAGGCTTAAAATACGGAAATAATTCAATTTTAGGCATTTATACCCTAATTTTCACTAAGGGTTCACTTATCACCTTTTAACGGCAACCCGTCATTAAATATAGTTTTGATCAATCTTATAAATTCTATTGGACCAAAAATAACTCTTCTTTTGAATCGGGACATCAAAATTTACTTTGTGTAAATTTTTGGTACCTTTCCGATAAAGTTCATTTTTTAATGAATAGTGTAAAATGTTGTTTTTTAATTCAAAACCTCTTTTTAATATAATTTATTTATATGATTAGATTATCTTTTTAATTGGTTTTAAAGTTAAATTAGAAAATATTTTTACCATTAAATCCAATAGTGGTCGTTGGAATTAATTTCACTTTGAAATCGGACTTAAACTAGCGTCAATCTTTTGATACTTATTATTTCATAAAAACACGCTATTTGCTCTGACAGCGGGAATTAATTATTAAATTAATTAATGCAACTTATATGTTGTGAATTTTGTAAAATGGACTTCATTTTTGAATTTGGAATATCAAATATAGCTTAGGGTGAATTTTTGGTAATTTTCTGGAAAACTTCAATTTTTGATGAATAGTGAAACCACTAAGTGGTACTTATAAAAACTGATTTTCCGTTTAAATGAAATTTTTCCATCATTGTGTTTTGAATTTCAAAAATCCTACATACATGGTTGTCATTAAGAAGTAAAATGTGGTTCAATGAGATTATAATAATTTTTTGGTGAATAGTAACTTATTAAGTTTTTAATCGTGATTAGTGGTAATTAGTGTAGTTTAAGGTAAAAATAATGCTTTAATAAAATGAGATGAGCTTGACACATGTCCTACCCTAATTGGTTGTGTCATGGCCAACCAAGAAAAGCCATGGGTCAACTTGGGGACCCCATGGAGCCACTTTGGTTGGGATATGACATAAATAACTTTTTATTTAATGTAAAAGTAAAAATGACACAAACATAATATGTTTTACGAAAACAATTTTTACATGGGGTTATAAAGATCATATTTTTGATTATAAATAGTCATTGGAAAGATAAAAATATTTCCTACATCATAGTATTTTTTTTATAATTTTTAGACTGTAAATAAATTAAATTATTTATGACATCATGATGATGCAGCGATGACCTCATTATTTAATGATTTAAATTAAATGGAAAGTTAATGTAAAATCTAAAACCTACACATGTCCAAAACCTATTGTATGAGTGGATTTAGAACCCTTATCACCTTATCCTCTAATTATATCAATGTGGGACCTTTTGAATCCTAAACGCTTTTTCAAATAAAGTAATATTTCTTTACTTTCCAAGAGTGCCCCTCCTCTCCTCTTATAAAAGGCCCCCACCTCTACCTCATTTCACACACTCCTCAAGCCTTTGTCTCGGCCATACCCTGCCCATTTACTCTCTCCACATCCCTCTCCTCATCCTAGAGGATTCCCTTTGGGAAGAATCCTTTCAAAGGAAGCCTTTAGGCTCAAATCAAAAGGAGTTACACTTTTAAAGGTAATTCAATCTCTCATGTTTATTTGTTTTATTTTGATTCTCCAACCCCCTAAACTCTTTTTATTTACTTCTTTTGTAACAACACCAGTATCTTCAATATACTAGGATGTTGTTATAAGATTTATTCGAGCTACACTCTCACACAACTACATAAAATGGTTAAAGAACATACGGTTTCCGTGGATGGCGAAATTCTGCCTCCCGAAACGATGATTGTTCAATACTCATTTAACACCTTCAAAGGTGGCCATTATGATGTCACTATTTTTATATATGATATATAATATGTTTATGTTTTCCTTAAGCTTCTGTATTTTTCTTTTTGGTCATACCTTTATGGTTTCCATTATGGGTAAACACGATATCTTCATTTAAGGAAGTGCGGACTACCGCCCCCTGAAAGTGATTTGATTCATTAATACCATATGTGGGATGTGTAAAGTATAAAGTTAATGATATTATATATGTTATTATACTGGAATTATAATATACTCTTATATCATTATGATTCCATTCCAGAAAATACGAAATAGAAATGGAAGTAGCGTTCATGCGTACGTACGGCTTACCGTCTCCATGAACGGTGCATTTCATTTCTTACCTCTAAATGATTATGTAATATTATAAATACATGTATATGCTGGATATATATGATATATATGATATCCAAATCAGGAATTTCATTCTGGATATAAAGAACCTTTGACCACATGAACAACATGTAATTGTAAGAAGTCCACTTTCGACTTAAGAACCAAATATCGACAAAACAAACATTATTAACTTAAATGGTTACATAATGTTTATAACATGGCAATAAGTGATATAAAAGGAATAATTAACTATAAAAAGGTTCTTAATCAAGTAGAAATTAACCCAAGTTTATTATTCAGGACATTAAAGAACGATCGAGTCAAGTCGGACCCGAGGTAAGGGACTTCGTCTCAATCTCCTTTTATTGAGGCATATTTCGTTTTATACACAACTTTCTTTTATACGGTGTATAAAACCCTTTGACTTTTACTTTTATACAAAAGGAATCTTTTTCTACGAAGCGTTTTACAAAACTACAAGAAGGAATGTTTCTTTTAACGTACGCGGTGACAATGACCTTTTCCGCCGCCGCGAGTATTATTTGGCCTTTGGCCTCCTCAACAAGCCGTAATGTTTTTACAATAAAATAAATACCATATACTCTTTTATGTATTTTGGTATTGAAAATGGTTTTGATAAAGGATTATATTATGTCAATATATTTATGATATATTGTGAATGAAATGTGGAAATGTTATCATTCCTTTATATTGGTTTTATGTTTTATGATTTTATATTGGTACTTGGACATTTTAACGGGTGGTTACGTTATAAACCATATGACAGGTGGTGCCGTGAATACCAGGACGGGTGGTTACGTTATAACCTCCAATGCATTGGGTATGGAAGTCGTCCGTATGGCTATTCCATTAAGTATGTATGGAAATTGGCCGTATGGCTATTCCATTAAGTGATATGTGTGGGAGTCGACCGTATGGTTATTCCACTTAAGTATGTTTATGTCCCAAGTTACCTTTATATATGTTATGCGTTCTCTATATGGGTTTTATGGTAATCCTTTGGTTACAAAAAGGTAAGTAATGATATTTTATTCAGTGAAGAGTTTTTACTACTTCATAAAGGTGAAAAGTATTACTTTGATAAAGTATACATGGTTTACTTTTTGTTTTGATAAACTAACAGTTTTTATTCTTTGTGTATCCCTTACTGAGTTTTTATGCGCATCCCAAGTTTTTGAAATGTTTTTCACAGGACTTAGCATGGAATAGGGTCAAGGATGGGATCAAGGGAAAGTCATGCTACCTAAAACATGAAACTAGACATGTTTCTTTTTAAGAGTTTTTACTTTATGAAAATTTAGTAGAAGAGACTACTTTGTAATCTTTTGAGATGTAATAGTTATGTCCTAATTCTCTAAAACTCTAAACCTGAAAAGATCCTCAATGTGAATTATTCATTTAATTCAATTTTAAGTAAGGTTTAAGGCTGGGGCCTTATATAAAAGGTCTATAAAACTGAGTTTTTACTCAGAGTATCCCATTTTTTTAACATTCGAATGAATTTCAGCCTTGATTAAGGAGATCTTATTGTCTTTTTTTCGGTGAAGACTGGATTTATTCTCAGTGATTATACTCGTATTGATATTATGGTTTTAAAGTTTTATCATTTTTCACAATGTAGTTTTATTTATAATCAAATAAATGCATATTTTATTATACTTATACTAAATCACCTGTATAAATACATGTATCAGCATATTTACGTAGAAATGTATTTTTAAATATATAAACTAAATATTTATTATTCACTTTATTTAAAGTAGAAAATCATCCATTTTATTTACCTTGTACAAATGCACACACACACACACACACATATATATATATATATAGACACACACACACACACACACAAGTAATGTTTATATACAAACATGTGTGTGCCAATAAAAAAAATATGTACATGTATATTCTAATATATGTAAATAAATACATATTATAAAAATGTATTTAAAATAATATCTAACCATTTTTTACATTATACAAATATATATATATATATACATATATGCATAATGTTTATATATACATGAATGTGTATTAATAAATGGATATACATTTATATTATATTATAGTATTTGTAAATGAATATAATATATAATATATTTAGATAAATATAAGAATATATATATCACACACACACATTATAACTGTATTTAAAAATAATTATATAAATATATGAATAAAAAATATATATGTGTATATATATATATAAACAAAAATATTATTAAACAGAAAAAAAACAACACGGTGCAGTAGTAAATGCGTTCCATCTTCAAATGAGAGGTGTAGGGTTCGAATCTAGACGTGCGTAAGAAGCTAAAAATTTAGAAATCACTGTTAAAGGGGTGGTGGGGTGAAAACCCTGATAAAGGGGGGTGGAGCGCTATTAAATGGGTAGTGGAATCACCGATAAAGGGGTCACACTCCTAGAGGTCCGAAAAAATATAATTTTACCCCCTCTAACAGTGCTAAAAAAGCGTTATTAAAGGGATTATTTAACACCACTAAAAAAATCTCTATTAAAGGGGGGAATTTGACAATGTTTTTTTAGCATGGTTAAAGGACTCTTTTAAAAATATTTTTTTTGCGAGCGCTATTAAAGTCTGCCCTTTAACATCGCTTGCGTAGACAACACTTTATAAGCGTTGTTAAAAACCCTTTACTAGCGCTATTAAAACCCAGTTTTGTAGTGGTGTGACCTACCCTGCTCTGTTAGCACCTATGGCGGGTAGGGTTTAAGCGGTGTAGTAAAGGAATTGTCGCTTTGGGTTCGGGTGACGAGTGGTGCGAGGCAGATTATTTCAAACCTGTTGACCCCCCACCACCAAAATCCACCCCCTATGCTTTATGTCAACCCCTTTCTCTTAAAAACAATCATACAAATAAGAAATCATCCTAAAATATATTATAAAAAAACATAGGAATGATAAACTTGTTATGATTTAAAAACAAGTATTAAATATGTTATTCGGGTTTAGATTCAAGTATTTGCTCTCAACATTAAACGGATTCGGGTTCAGGTGTAGATATAAATTTCTTAAATGGGTGAGGATCCAGGTTTCTCAATTTTAACGGATAATCAACCTGATAAAAGAAGTTTTTATTCTTTTAATCCCATTTAATTTGATGAAATCACACAAATTAACATCTCAATATATCCATTCATTCAATTGTTTGTCTGTTTGTCTTTTAATAATTTATCATTTTTAATAAAAAATCATAGGTAAATTCAATTTTTAAGTTTACTGGTCGGAAGCTCTGAAAGTTTAAATTTTTTGAACGAACAGTCAAAACTCTCAGTAAATAATTCTAAAGATTTGATTTTTTAATAAATCTTCATATTTTTAAACAAGAAAAAAATCATTTTATTATTAAATAATCACATTATAATGGAAAGTGGAATCTTAATACAACGAATCAATCTGAGAAAAGTAAAACTAGTGAAACGTTTAGACCATAAAACCACAAACCAACGTTGCTCACAAAAAAAAACATCATTACTATCCTTCTTAAAGTCACACACACAACCAAAAAATTTAAACTTTTAGAACACACAAGTGTGCATACTTCATAACACAATAGCGATGGAACTTCAATTTGATATGCCCACAAGATCATAGAACACACATCACAACATCGACCAACGACGACTCCCAATAAAAGAGATGTATCATATCCATTAAAAAAATTAACTTCATCTCATTTGGTGCAACAAATAAGTGGTGATAAATTCTTATATATACCACACTGTAATTTATTCTCGGTGAAAATGAACAACCAGTCTTTAACCCAAAGATACTCATTAAAGTTAAAATTATATGGTTTGAACTCAATTTATAATGAATGATCATGAGTGTCAATCTATTCAGATTGCTCTTTCTTGAGATATATTTGAATTATATGTGATTGTTCCATTTTCTGCTTATTTTCGTTATTGAGTTCATTGATTTATTAATTTTCAAAGTTTACCTATGATCATACTATAGTTAGATTTATTCCCCTTTCACCTAGAGGAGTTTCAAGGGTTAACACAACGAGTCTTGTTAGCCGAGTTCTCTATAAGGTCAAGTGAAAAAAACCCATATATGTTGATTCAGTCGCCATGAATTTCTAGAGCATTAAACGGTCCCTATGAACTCACAACTTCTTAAATTGAACAAAGACAAACCCCTTGGAATTAAGTATAACATTGTTGAGATCCTTGGCAACATCCATCAACTTTCCCTTAAATTTAAAATCAATGATTGAATCCTTAAGTAGAATTTTACTATGTTAGAGTTGGTTCCCTTAAACCAACTGACATTATACTTTTGATTACCTTAGCATGTTCATTCTTATCATATGTTGTTTATTCTTCTACGTATGATTGACATGATAATTTCATTAGTGCAATGAACCATCCCGGGCCACCTCATCTCGGTACTCAAGCTAGTCCACTGCAAGGCCTGAGGTGCATTCCCAATCACCCTAGGCTGACAACTAGTGTCAGAGTATCAATGCAACCATGTGGGAACAGTTCTACCCATAAAAGTATCAAACTAAGGTGAGGGGTCCATCCCAGGAACCCAGTATGATCTCACCATATATTGGTAAGTCATGTATCCAAATAAGAAGTTTATAAAATTTAAAAACCAAGCATAACGTAATGTAACTAAAAAACTCAAGCCAATACTATAACATCAAAACCAAACCAAACCAACTGTTAAAGCTTTTGAGCACAATATTTTCAAACCAAGTACATACATGAACCTAATTGATCAAAAAACAAAGATGATAGATGGGATGTGAAACTGATTGTTGGAGTTGGTGCATTAAAACCAACTACTTTGTACTTTTTATTACCTGTATATCTATAGTACTAAATATTAATAAATATCTCATCACATAATGAGTAATCTCTTACAAAACACTAATGTGATAATGTCTTTAGAGTATCTATCACACCAAAATGTCACAGGATCCCTCAATATGTTGAGAACCTTGAAGTGCTATATCAAAATTCTTAAATGTATGTTATATGGCCAGATGACATCAATCTAACATAACATAGTTGATGCAAACTATCAGGTGTTGGGGGATCATAATACATTGATACTTCTTCTCATGAAATCTTTACTTGGTAATCTCCAAGAGAGGGGGTTATGAGAACACACCCGCCTATAGGAATTCCATATGTTTTATATGTCGTTGGATATTTATATTCATGGACATGTGTATTGGTCCTTAGACTTGAGATTATTATTAATTCATATCATGAGTTTCATACTTAGATGCATTGATGAAGGCTGTGAAGACATATGCCTACAACGAGGTAGGATGTGTGGTGTGTCACGAGTGATATGAAATTAATGAATAAGTTAGGAAATGATTTTTACTTTTTGAGTTAATGGAAGTATATATCTCAGGTCCTTTGATTGAAATGGAACTATCTGACTAAGTTATTATTCATGAAATTTTATTAACGAGTTCATTTCTAGAAATTCAAAGAAAGATATATCAAGAATATAGGTTTATGATATAAGTATTGAAACATGTTTGATGATATATCAAGACAAAAGAATTATATTACACAATGAGCATCTATAGGAGGCAGTCAAAGCTATGTATTATCCTCACCTCTTTAGGGGCTATGAAGTGTTACTAGATACCACTCTTAGTTTGTGAGTATGACTCACTGCTATCAAGATGAAGGCCTTAAGGGACACACATAAAGTGTACCCACAAGTTCTACAAATTCAGATGAATTGGAGTTTAGGATGAAGTGAACCCCACTTGTGGGGACCATTGAATGATCATAAGTAAATTAATTCTATTATATTATCCCAGTTTAGAATAATGAGAATTAATTTTATTTCTCAATGTATTCACAAGTTATTTAACTATAAAAGTGAATATGAGAAAATATTTTTTTTAATGAACGTTTCATGTTCAAGGTTTGTTAAATAATTAAGGTAGGAACAAACCGAGTTAATGTCTCATGGTTCATCATGTGTCATTTAATAATTTCATTAGTGAGTGGTGAAATATCCATGACATGCATGACACATTTACTTAGTTATTTGTGTCATTTTGGGACGATTTAATAGGTTTAACTTACCCAAGAGATTAAGTGTAATTTTGGAAGCTTAAAAATAACTATTTATACTCCTTTTTAAGACATTGATATTAAGGGATAAATTTTTCATAAATTTCTCTCTTCTACTCCCTTATCTTAACCTTCTTGAGAGAGAGATTGAAGGGAAGATAAAAAACAGATTCATCCAAGTTATGGGATCAATCCAATGATTTTATGATGATCATACGAGCATTGTAAGGACTTAAATATTTCACACTAAAACCTAATAATTGAAGAAAAGTATTTTAGGGGCTATGGTACACATGCAGATGATCCATAGGACATCTAGTTTGGTGTCTTCAAGCTATGATGATATGAAGATGAGTGGATAACATTGAGGTCATGTCATTCCACTGAGGTACCATTTTTTATTTTGTTTTCGTATTTAAAATTAATTGAATAATACCCTTGACATGGATCGAGTATCACCATACTAAATCAATTATTTGATGATAAATTCAAGTAAAAAATTGAAAATTTATGATTTCATTACATTCCCAGTTCCTTCATTGGTATTAGAGTGATCATGTAATTATTTAATTCCAACTACCAATTAAATTTAAAAGAATTCAGAAAATGGGTTTCAATATGGTCCCAACTCCAATAACGACATGTAATGACTCACATTGTTACATTTCATGAAAATTGGATGAAATTTGAACTTTTCATCTAATGGATTGATTGTTCAAAGAACCAAGTGTCTAATCGAGATGATTCAAGTTTTAACACCTTAAAGAGATATTTTGAACTTGAAAGGAGTCTCAAAGGTCCACTAAAGGCTTTATTTTTCATAGTAGGAGGCCCAAAGCAATTGAGGCTACTACTGCAATTATCAGATAACTAGTGGGGTGGGCAAAAGCCCTGCTACCCAATAGGACCCACTGGTCAACCAATGAGCCCGCACCAGCTAGACACAGGCAGAATACTTACTACCCAATAGGAATCACCTACAAACTAGTGAGCTTACACTAGGTGGATAGTGGGTTATATTGGGTGGATTTTAATGGAGGGCCTTTGGGTATTTTTATCCATTAAACCCCCACCAACTTTAGTAGGCTTGGCTCAAATTTTTGGAATGCATTCGACCGTTACCTCTCCTTTCCCCCCCTCCATGATACCCTCCCATGATCCGTGATGAATCTAAAATATTTTTAATGGAGAATTTGGATAATATCCTTTATTTTTCAATGATCATGGCCTCCTTCTCCCTCGTGTGGTGGTGGATCGTCATGTCGTTCATCATTGATGAATACTCTTGGTAAGTTTTAGACTTTACGACCCTTTGATGTCTTAATTCTTATTGAATACTATTCTTTCTTAATCACCATAATCATATATTGATTCTTGGAATGATCTAAATTATAAAATGGATGAAAATTCCATCAATTATTGATGGAAGTGACTATGAATGACAAGGCTCTGGATCATCGTGGCTAGAGGGTGTTCTGTGATGACGAACATGTGTTGTTGATAGGTGTTTCAATTAAAGTATGTCCCTTGGTGATATCTTATATGGTTTTTGGTCAATTTTAGTTGAATCATCCATCATAACATGGAATTGAGTTGTGGCCTTTTCTCATCTTAGAATTAGGAGTGTGTTAGAAGCGGCTGAACTCTTTTGGACGACGTTGCGACTAAGTTACATCGCATGGTTGTTTTCTTCTAAAGGATCCAATATAATTATATTAAATTGGGATTTTTATTGTTGTTGTGTGATAATAATTTTTCTCAGAATTAAGTTAGAAGCATATTATGAACCTTCCATAGGTGGTTGGTCATGGTTTTGGCTAGATGGTGACACTTGATATGTCTTTCGACAAGTATGGCTTTCTCCTTTAAATGTGAATTTCCTTGTAATCATTTAATTAGTTATAATTTAGTTATAATTAATTAATTTGTAATTCTTGGACATTAGTATAACCTCATGGAAATTTATGGAGTCCAAATGAACTTGGATGACTCAAACAAATTTGTTGGGCTTTGATTGGTTTGGAGTTATTTTTGTTTAAGGTATGTGGTTTTGTGTACTCTACCCTATGATATTATGCATGGTTTATTAGAATGTGGTATGAGGTTCAACACCTTGGTTGAACAACCCTTAAATTCATAACGTGTTATGAGTGACAAGTAATGCTTAATTAATTAATGATCCTTAAGACTTAATTAATTAAAGAAACCATGCATTATTTAATTGGACAATGTGATAAGGGTTACAATGGACCCTTGTGCACTGGCTTGATGTCGATCATCAATGGACAAGGCCTAATCACTAATGCATTCCTTAGATCACATGGACCCTCTTTAATGTGTGGTTGTGCTACATGATACCTATATCTCGTGTGACTATGTTTGGTGCTTTGATCACATGTGTGTGTGTACAGCCTGTGACCATGTTTGATGCTTTGATCACATGTGTGTGTATATGTACTCCATGAGACCATGTTTGATTCTTTGATAACATGTGTGTGTGTAACTTGTGAGACCATGTTTGATTCTTTGATCACATGTGTGGGCATGGGTATCCCATGAGACCTTGTTTGATTCTTAATCATATGTGTGTGTATACCTCTTGAGAACTGTTATTGATATGACTTATTATTCCTTGTTATGATACGTATTGCTTGTGGTATTGCATATCCTATAGAACCTTGCTTAAGGTATCATGATGATCAGGTTTCCCAGTTTTGTTTAGATGACCCCTTGGAGGGGAGTGTGATGACATGATGATGGATATGAACTATGAATTGTTTGATGGTAGGTAAGATCATAAACATGTTTACTGATGTGGTAGTAGACCATGCATGAGAATTAAAAATTCATTGGCTATATTTCGAAGTGGTAGAATGTCATGCAAGGGTGATGTGATTATCCAATTATGTCAAACATGTCAGGTGGGACTTACCATCATTCGAGGATAATGACCATCGTTAGGGTGGGGTGTGCGGTGTTATTGATAATGACCACCATCATAGTGGGGTGTGGGGTGTTTTATTAAAGGTGGAACTTGGACTGACACGCATAGGGTGTTAACCAACATTGGGACTTGTGACACGTCATGTGATGTGTAATGGTAGACATTGACATCCTTATTGGTATCGTTCCAAAGTAGGTATGATCGTGGTTTGTGGCAGCTTGGTAAGCACATGACCACTCGACATATGGGCATTTATTACTTATGTGTGATTTGGAGACTATACATTATGCTTGTTACTTTGTACTGATATTATCACATGCACATACACTATATTTATTGGATAGGTGATGAACCACAATGGTGGTTTCCTACTAAGTTGTAATCACACTCTGTTCGGGCGGTCATGAAACTTGGGTACCTGAGCAGTCTTCACTTGTTGCAGGTATAAGTTGGGAAGAGGCTTGGGTTTGACCATTGAGCGAGGTATCTCACTACGAGTCTAGAGATTAGGATGAGGTGAGGCTTGGAGTTACAGAGCCTCCTAGTAATTTTATTTTTTACCTTTATTTGTGTATGTGATATGACCAATGGGTGACCTGTGTCCTTTATTTAGGTATGACCATTCAGGTATGTTGTTTCCACATTATTCAAACAAATGGTATGTTATTGGTTTATTATTACTCTGATTATTTATTGTTTACATGTTTAGTTATTTATTTGTTATTGTGTTCTCTGGTTGAGGGTACGATCTCCCCACAACTTTACTTAGATCCTCACTATAAGTTTTCATCCACTAACATACAAGGAGGCATGCCTAAAGTCATGTGACATTCCAAATTAGACTCAATGATTCAGGTCGGGATGTTACATGACATGTCGATCCGAGTTTGAATTTCCCATAAATAGTCATTCAAATATCAAATTGATTTTGGAAATAAAAAAATGAGAGAGAGATATATATATATTACCAAGGAAGGGGAGCACCACAACTGAAGCATTGCCAATGGTGTGCGTCACTGGTTAGAGGAATAACAGGGGGTGGGGGTGGATCACAACATGTTTTCACACAAATAAGATCATTTTCTTTTAAGAAAGTGGGCAGTTAGTTAAAAAAGATTTAAAAAAGGAGGCTCCACACATGACATTGCCTGGCGATCCATGTGCACCCTATGTGGGGCATGAAACCCAATAAACCATCATTTCACCCATTCTGGGTCGGCTGGGTTGGTCCTACCTCAACCCAACCTAGCCTATCAAGGGTCTAGTATCCTTAAAAGGATTTGTTTTAGATTTATATAGACTAAAAAATCATATATTTTTCCTAAAATTGATAAAAATGTTTGAAATTTATGAAATCCTTTTAAGAGCCACGGGATGTATCGAAAATTAATTAAAATAATTTTAATGCTACTTTAATGCATTAAAATGATCTTGAGTTTAAAATTAATAGATTTATTTTTCATTATGAAATTTTATTTTATATTGATTGATCATGATCTGAGACTGACCTGTGCATATTTAGATATTTATTTATTTAATTTAAGTATTGCATTTGGATTTTTAAATGTAATAATTGTTTATTAAATTTCATTTGACGATCTGTGAGTTGGTCCTCTATCCTTAAATGCATAAGGTTTTGTGTGTCCACATTTGAATGAAAAAAATGCAATTTATGCATCTCAAGTTCCGCTCACTTGTGTGTGAGTATGAATTGTAAAGATCAGAGGAGTTCACAATGACACATTTTGAGGACACAAGCCAACATGGAACCACACAAGAATAACACACAAGTATTTGATGAGTGATATAATTCGAGTTAGGATACGATTCAAGGAATTCGCATAGGGTCTCAATTGACCCATTATCCAATTAATGGAACAACCAATTGAAAAAAACTCATTATCATGTCATTATTTATTTATTTTTGTCTTGAATAGCTGATTATATCATTATGCGGGCATTATACAATCACATAGAATAATTAACAAGCATGCAAAGATAAAAGTTAATAACAACATGATGAATGTTTTATACTTATGTATAGTTAAATATGTGAGTGAGATCACATAGTAACAAGTATGATAAATAGTATCAGATTTCAGTTGTAAAGATGAATAAGATAAATGGAGTATATGTAAATTATTTTACCAAGACATGGTTGATTAATTATGTAAAATTCACATAATATTAACAAACATGTAAAATGATAAAATAAAGAGTTTTTACACATAAATATAAAAAATCTTCAAAGACAGTATTATGTAAGAACCCAGTTTTTATCTTAGGTATGGATCCTTTTAAATTTAGTTTAATTCTTAATGTTGTACCTAATATGGATTCCCTTTGAGGTTGGAAAGGTTTTGGGGGTGTCCAGGTCTTGTTTGAATCTCATAACCACGACCGGTGGGAAAAATAGATTGGTCGCATGGTTCAGAGAAACTGTGTAGGGAAGGATGAGTGATTACCCCTAACCATTCAGGGCTTGACAATGAGCAGCAGGAGGCTACACAGTTTGATCAAACCATGTAGATTGGACTGCATGACCATGCGGGTGGTCTGCAGTTTTTAACATATCCATTTCGCATGGTTGGTTCATAGTTTCCCTAATCGTGTGGCCTAATTGTGTGGGTCCCCTCTCGAGGCAGTGAGCCATGCACGATTAGCACGCAGTTTGTCCAACCGTACGACCAAACTGTGAGCTCCTATTTTTCTTTGGTAAAAAGATAAAAATTCCCTTAATGAATATTTAACCTCACCCCACCCTTCTTTTCTTATTACAGTAGATAGGGAAGCCTACACTCCTCCTTTTTGAGCTCTCAATCCCTCTTCCATAGGTTTTGATCCCGACTCTTTGTCTGGTGTCTGATCAAAGCACCGTTCGTATCTTTGGATTCCTCCAGGTAAGCTCTTCAATCCTTTAGATCACTTTTTCATTATTTTTTACCTTGAAAATGCTATTTAGATGTAGGCTCATATTTTCTATTTTCAGGGTGTTGACCTGTTCTTTATATTTCTTTTAATCCAAGCCAAACTAAAGGCTGATACCAGATGAGAAGAGTGATATAACCTCAAGGTAGGTGGTTTATGACTCATCCCTCAAGTCCCGCTGTTTTATAAACTGCCATCATTGTGCACATGCTGATTTCATCGGGCGTTGACTATTTAATTCATATGCCTTGCTTATATTCATCATGCTCGTATTCTAGATCCCTTTCTATATATGATCATCACACCGTTAGAGGTTGATACCTCAATGTTTTCCACCCCAAGTAGGGTGTTTCCTCAATTATGACTTAGTGACCCATGTGGGTTTACCCATGACACTGTTCGGGTGTTTGGATTGACCCTGATAATGGTAATACCTCTTTAATTAAATGAATTATGAATTTCTAATGGCTAGTATAATATATGTACCTCTTGACCCTTCTTAGGTAAATGTTTCAACATAATAAATGAATCTAAATTGTAAATGAAAAGTATAGTATATTTATCAATTGGAATGATTTAATGTAAATGATTGACTTGGTTGCACATCCATAACACAAATTTCCATGTTTATGGAAGGCAATAGAGTGAACCTAATTAATAATTAAATAATTTAAGTACTAAATGGTTTCATGCCTTGTTATACCTTGTCACACTAATGAAAGGCAATGGCTTAAACCAAATGACTAATTAAACGACATGAGTATCAAATGGTCTGGATTAATAATGAATTAAGTATACAATGCCTATTGCATATGGACCTAAGCATGGTAAGACTCCAACCAACCTTGGATTCCTGATGGAATACTTTGAGCACTTTTGGACACCATTCTGATTCAAGGGTGTCAGTTTCCAAGGGAGATACCCACCTTGGATCCTGATCTTTTTATACCATTGGATGACCGACATGATGTTGTAGGATCCCTCCATTATCTTTTAGATATTAGGATTCCTTGGATACACTCCTTGGATCCAGATTGACGTATGCGGACATGTGGCGCCATGGATACACCCACCAAGCCCAGTCATTGCTTATCCCATTTTACCTTGGATGAGATCCTCATACTTGGTTATAATCATATAAAAATGGAATGCCTTGGGATATTCCCATTAGATTACATACAAACCCCTTATAGACAATTTATAGGTTATTACTGAGTTGGTTCGACCCCTGAGGTCAATGATTCCTTGGTTCCCCTTCATTATTATCATCATTACCAAATGCCTCATTATATCTTGGATACTTTATTATTATTATCATGTCATGATGTTAGTTTTGGTTATACCTCACGTGACTTAATTATACAAACTGGAACATAATTAACTAATTAAATGATCTCATGTTTAGAGACATTTCCAACTGAGGCTAAAGCAGGTATTAGGGTATTTACATTATTTCATTGTTTTACTTTCATATACTCCTGTACAATGTCAGTTTATAATCATCATAATGGATGGTATAAATGCCACTGATGGTGGCCTACTGAGATTTATCTCACACCCTATCGGGTCCTCCGATGGTACTTGAGCAGATTACATGTATGGTTATGTTGATAAGGGGAAGCATCCCACTTTTGTCACCTAATATGAGTTTCTTGTATTATGATAGAGCTTGGTTGCATATGACCGAGCTGGATCTCGAGATTCTTGGATAGTTTTTGGATTTTTTTGTTTATTTTGTATAAAATGTACTCCTTATTTCCATGTATACCTATTTTACAATTATACAGAGACATGGCATACATTATCATAAACTTTTTATATGATTAATTTACTATCTTTGAGTACTATTATCTATTGTTGAGTTATTATTGATTGCTACTACTTCTGCTATGATAGGTTATTGGTCCAGTGTCTTTAGTGTCTATTTTTGCAGTGCCATCTGTTCATATTATGCTTCCACTATTTACCTATTATATTACTTAACCACTGTGTTCTACTCTAGTAGTGAGGGAATAGTCTCCCCACAGACACACCTTAGGCCCTCACTACTAGTCAGTAGCCTCTGGCGTATGGGGAGGCATGCTTGAGGCCATGTGGCCAATCGATTTCGGGTCACCTTAGGGTGACACCCAGGTCAGATTGTCACAAAGTGGTATTAAAGATTTATTTTCTTACTTTAATATTTTGAGACAATATACATAAGATTAGAAATGCTTTGGAACCTAGTTATAATCCATGTTTGGGATTAGATAACCCACATTTAGGGTAAATGCCGAGTTTCCTGAATAAGAATTGTTGTGATGTTTTTTCACAATACAGTTGATATCCTTTCATCATTGGGTGATGCACATGTTATGTGATGTTAATTATTATGATTGAGGATTTCATTTCCACCTTGTCTTGATGATATGGGGGTAAGGATAATTGTTACATGTATCATTATAGGCACCTATAATTCACATGACATGCATATTCCATGTCATATAGGTGCATTTCACTACTTTCATTTTCCCATATTGCTTGAGATTATTGAGTGATACATGCTTGTTATATATGCCTATGCTACTATTTTATTTTGATTGAGTGATTACCAGTTTCAATTCATGAAGAGTATGGGACCTCATGGGTTGGAATGAGTAATTTATCGAGTTGAGTCATCTTATATCACCCGTTACATTCTAAGACAAAATGTAGATGGGGTTTGATAGAAATTAAATGGGTGTCGATTTTAGTGATACAGTGTATGAGCCCAGATTCACTAGAAATTGAAATCCATTTTAATCAAATCTTGATATATCTATATAAAAAAATTAAAAATTAAATATAAAAGGTTGACTTATAAAATGAAATGGTTGCTATTAAATGAAGAGGCAAAGTATAATTGACCCTTCACCTACTAGAAAACCTATAATTTATACTTGAAAACTTACTAATACCTGGCCTCCTAAGTGGGTAGTTGGGGTATCCTATCTTGGGCAGTGAGCCCTTACTCTTATAATATGCTTCTTCCAGTGCTCCTATCTATTCTTAAATCTAAATTTGAGTCACGTGTTTGGAATTTGTAGACCTATTCTACTATGATGTCCTCATTTCATGCTCCAATATGGTGGCGAAGACCATGATCTAGACATGGTGGGCCCTAATCCACCAATCTTACTGCCAGGAGTGCCACTTGAGGTACTTCCTGCTATACCTGATTTGGGAACTAATGCTCAGATTCATGAGAGTTTATTACATCTAATGCAATCCATGTAGGGTGATCCATGACCTGAACCTATGATGGTTGGTCTGAAATGTGAGTTACAATAGTATCATCCTCCTACCTTCTCATGGGATGACAATCCATAGGCTGTTGAGTCTCAGATGGAGGCCACACTATCCATCTTTGAGCATCTGAAGACACCTCTAAAGCAGAGGTTCAAGATTTCCACCTATATACTGCGTGATTCATCCAAACAATAGTGGGATGTAATTACCTAGGTTGGTCATCATGAGGTCATGGTATGGGATGATTTCCATAAAGCCTTCTATGATCAATTCTTTCCTTAGATGTTGAGGGATGATCGAGCTAGAGAGTTCATGCATATAGAGAAGATTGTTATGTCAATCATGGATTATTCAACATGTTTTACTAAGTTACAGTGCTTTGCACTACTTATAGATGATGATGATCTATCGTGTGATATACATTTCAAGTATGGGATCCAGTATGTCATCCATACTTAGGTGAATGTTTTTCACCTACCTAATTTCTATGAGATCTTCAATCAGGATCTTATCACTGAGCACAACTTGAGGAAAGGTGATAGTACCAAACACAGAGGATCAGTGTTGAGGAATACCAATAATTCTTCCACTAGCAGGAATCATTTCTTAGAGGTTTCACATTATAGCAATGGTGGTCAGAGTAACCATACTGGCAGCTCCGTTGTATGCCATTAGTGTGGACGTCAGGGGTATCTGAAGCCATAATGTGATAGAGACTCGATGGAGTGTCGTGCTTACAACCATATGGGGTATCTTCAGAGATTATGTTAAACCTTTTCATCTTCTTCCAGTGGAAGAGGATATGCACCAGCTCCACCCTTAAGGCCATGGTATTTTATGACACATTAGGTAGGGAGTTGGAGTAGCACCAACATGACTAGACAAGGAGGAGTTCGTGGCCATGGTATCCAGACTTTTGACCATCATCGTTAGTAGAGCGGTAATACTTAGGGTAGTACAACTATAGCACATGGCCACATATTAGGACAGATACACGCTTTATAGCCGATACCTAAGGATCAGAGTGCGGGACAATTGACAGTACACGATATTATTCTCGTATCATCCACCGTTGTATCTACCTTATTTGATACAGGTGATTCACACTCCTTTGTTTCTTTATCCACCGTGGAGAGTATTAGGCTAGAAATTTAGTAATACTGTGGTGTGATGGCCCTGAATACACCATTGGGTATATGGTCCGAGGATATACTCCAATGCAGGGACTGCCCCCTTGAGGTAGGAAGTTACCCCTTCTTATGAGAACACTTTGTTCTCGAGATGATGAGATTCGATTCCATTCTTGGGATGGATTGGTTGGTTCCCTATCATGACTTTGTAGACTACTAACATTGCAAGGTGTCGTTTACCTAACCAGAGGGAAAAAAATATCTCCAAAAGGGTGAGTGGGATGTCGAGGCCAGTAGTGTAACGCCCCGACCCCAGCTACCCAGAGTCGGTGCATTACTTCATAACATTGGCATGATCACAAGAAATATCAAATCTCGAAATACCGATTGGTTTAGTAGCCTTGGAAACACTAGATATATTCATAAGTTTTACATTACATCATAAAATGAAAAACTACTACAACAACATAATGTTTCCACAGTCCACGCTATAATCCCCTCATAATATCCCTGCAGGTCATTCATAACTTACATCTTCACTTCCTGGGAAAAATAAAACATAGAAAAGGGGTGAGCTCAAATGCCCAGTAAGGATAACAATATAGCGGAAACTTTCATAAATAAGAATAAACATTTAAGGCAATGCATTACTAAAACAAAAGCCTTTTAAACTTGAACTTCAACATAGTATGGCAAAAGTAAAAATGAAATAATGCCATTTACTTATTCACATGGATATTCTACTAATCGAATAATCACATGCAAAAATCAATAACCACATTCATAATGTTGGAATGCATAATGCTAAACTTTAATTTCTTTGTCAAGGCCTCGTCCCAAGACCTTGGGGCTAACTGTAACCGGAACCCAACCCGGAGTGCCTCTAATAACCAGACACCAACCCGGAGTGCCTCTAATAACCGGACACCAACCCGGAGTGCCTCTAATAACCGGACACCAACCCGGAGTCCTTCTAATAACCGGAGACCAAACCGGAGGGTTTACTTTTACCAGTCCCTAACCTGGAGGGCTTACTTTTACCAGTCCCCAACCTGGAGGGCTTACTTTAACCAGTCCCCAACCTGGAACATACTTGTCCAACACATTCATATGAAGTAAAGGTTGAAATATAACATAAACATTATTATTGGAACTAGCATACGAAATGTCAATACTTTACTCATAAACCATGAATGCTATATAAATGGCACATCCACAGTCAAACATATCACAAAACTTTATTACAATATGGAAGTTTTGTATCATAATAAATCAACTTCAAATAAGCGTAAAATCCATCAAAGGATGTTGACATAGATGAAATCAAAACACTTTTTAGAGAAATATCTCTTTCTATTTTTGAAACCATTTAAGAGCCATATAAAATAAAACATTTTCTTGAAAATGTTCTTATAAGCTTGTAAAGGAAGCTTTGACGATTTTATAACGGCGGAAAATAACCGCACTCGCCGTATAGGTTTAAAAAACATTCTTACCTTAATTCTGTCGAAAAGGTTAAAAAGGACCTTGTTTTGAAAACGACGGAAAGATTCCTTTATAAACCTCTTATAAAAAGTCAAACAAGGGTATAAATGACTTTAACCCATATTCTTGTAAATAGTAAAAATGTTTTGAAATACATTTTTAAGAAACATGGATGTGGATGATAAAGATATCCCAGTAGATTATTACGTATAAACAACCTCGGATAATGAAGAGATTGTGAAATAACCCTTACCTTGTACTTTTCCTTGGTTGGGGTAGGTTAACCTCCTCTTCTTCGGGTTCTTCCTTTTGATTTGATCAAAAGGGATCCTTAGGTTGGCTTTCTGATCAAACTAAGGCACCTAGTTTGTAGTGAGGGATGTTGGGAGAGTATTTGGGCAGAGTTTGGCCGAACCAAAAGGCTTTGAAGGTGTGAAGAAATGAGAAGGAGGAGTGCCCTTTTATAAGAGGGGTGAGGGGCACCTTTGGAAAAGCTAGAAATATTAATTTATAATAAATTCATATTCGGTTTCTAATGGCTCCAAAGCATATTATTCAAAGGTTAAGGTGGGGATAGGTCGAAAACCACTCAACCAATAGAATTTAGACAGGTTTGGGTACTTATATTAACCTTATCTTTAAGTATTAACTCTAAGTTAATTAGTTTCACTTTTACAATGTCTCTTTGTATTTCTATATAATATGGTTAATAAACTTACTATATACATCAAAGAGACCCCCAAGTGGTACATTAATGATGAACCTATCATGATATAAGTCTCTTGGCCGAACCTTAGATTTTTAAGAATTTAATATCAATTAATAATATAATATTTGTTTTAAGAACTCTTTTATGTCAATTTTGACACTATTCAATAGTTGATTTTTGTGAAACTCATAACAGATTGATTACTTCGAACAAAGTCAATTAAATCAATCCTAATATATCATATTATCCTATAAAATTAGTTTAATTCATTAAAAGTTTCATATTATATTTATTTGGGTATTTATAATATCAATTATTTTAATTTTTCACTATTATAGTAATTACTGCATCATCATTGTGTCATAAATAAAATAAATTATTTAATGTATAAAAATTATAAATAAAATATAATTATGTAGAAAATCTTTTTATCTTTCTAATGAATATTTATAATCTAAAATCCAACATATATAACCCTATGTAACAATTGTTTTTTCTAAAAGATATATGCTTGTGTCATTTTTGTATTCATTTTAACTTAATTAAAATAAAGTGTCATTATCACTTACAAGTGGATCCATGGGGTCCCAAAATAGACCCAAATATGCTCATGGTCGACCATGTATCAACCAATAGGTTTAAGACACGTTTTAGGGTAATTTAGTATTATTATAATATTATTTTTTAACCCTTATTTACCGGATTTACCCTTAACCATGGTAAATAAAATATTTACCGCAGTAATTATTCAAAATGTCTAAAAATAAAAGTTACCTATTTACACAATTTGAACATCCTGATTCCAAATATGGAATCCATTTTCCTAAATTCAAAACACAGAAGTGGCAGAAATTAATTTAAAATTAATTCCCGCTGTCAAAACAAAAAGCGTGTTTTTAAGAGATAATAACTATCAAAAGATTGACACTTGTTTATGTTCGGTTTAATTGTAAAATTATGTCCAATGACCAACATTATATTAAATAGTAAAAATATATTCTAAATATATTTTAAAACCACTCAAATTCATAATTTATCACTATTAATTATTTTGATTAAAAAAGTTGTTTTTAATTAAAATTTAGTAATTTTCACTATTCATCAAAATATGAAAGTTATCCGAAAAGTACCAAAATTTCACCTTAGGCTAAATTTGATATTCCGAATCCAAAAATAAAGTCCATTTTAAAATATAAAATATATATAACTTCAAAAAGTAGGTATTACTATTCATAACAGCTAGTTTGATTGGTTACGGTGTGTTAGAACTCGAAGTTGCGTACAACACACGCTACTGTTTTATTCAAAGGAAAGCGTACCGTGGAAGCTTGGGATGTTTCATTTTAAATTTTTTGATGTCTCCATTTAGTCAAAAAGTTTAAAATATTGTATTTAAAAAGGTTTCACTATTAGAAGTTGATAAAAGTGAAATACTGAAAATGAATCTGTTCTTGCAATATGACTAAGAAACTCATAATAGGGATTCTAAAATTATAAGGATTATATAAAGTTAAAAATGTAGTTAATACTATTCATGACCTCTTTTAATGGTGTGATTGAACTCGGTGTTGCGTGTAGTGCAAGTTATTGAATTATTTTTAAGAAATAACACACTCTGAAATCCTGGGGTGTTACATTCTCCCCTCCTTCAATAAATTGCGTCCTCGCAATTTGAAATTGTTCTTCGAAAATAAAAGGTTGAAAGTAGAAAATATATTTGTGGGCAAACCCACATCGGAAATTGGGTTACTAAAATTTAGTCTTAATATGAGGAAAAGAGAAATGAAAGGGTCACCACCAAATTATGATCTCGATTAGGAGAACATTGGTGGCAATTAGAGACATATAATTGGAGGAAAAACGTAAATATTTATAACTAGTGATTGAGGTCATCAATCACAAACAAGTATAAAATTGAGGTCCTTAAACTCATCAATCTATGATGATTTGAAGTACCATCGGTTCAACAAAATATAGGGTATTGAGACAACACATTTTTGACATTTCAAAATATCTTAGTTGAAATCCCACATCGAAAAATGAATTAATGAGGCCTCTATTTAAAATAAAGAGTGGAAAGTATGAAGATTACCGAAAATAAAACATACTAGGGTTCCATGTAGGAAAATATGGATATGGAAGAGAAATCTAACCATCAATTATCTGATGGAGAGTGGTAGAGAACATGGCTATGAAAAGGCCAACAATCCCAAAGCCATAAATTTGTGATGATTTAAGGTACCATCTAGGACAACATTTTTGTTCTAAGTTTCTATTATTAATGTTGAGGAATTTATTTATGAGATTAGCTAAGATAATAAGGAGATATACTTACTTTATAATTAGAATTTTACCCATTAATAAATTTCTACCACAAACTCATCTTTCACTCTAAAAGATAATAGAATGTAATTTTTTTTTTCTATTTATACTATTCGTACAGGGTTCCAAAATAAATGAATTTATAATTCATCTACCAGATCTTTTAAAAAAAACTACATTATTTAATTCAGGACATCTCGTGGGACAGTGGTAGGTGATACACCCTTGTCGCCCTTCGGTTGCGGGTTCAAGTCTCGCAGCCTTGTCGGACGCGACGGGTTGCCGCCCGACCTCCGGGTTGTCCTTTTATGGCAATCCAAAATAATCCAAACTAGAACTATCCAAAATACTTCTGTCTAAACTCACAGTCCAACATTTATAAGGAAGGTAAACATAATATAGATCCTTTTTACCCCGTAATAGAATATGAATACCTTCATCATGTATTACCATATTCCTTATTGATTACATTCATGCTCCCTTATTCCATATAGAATGCTGGATATACTTCATTAATCCAAAAATGTTTTAAACCCCAACAATGATGGAATATACAAATCATTAATCAGTTCCAAGGTAGTCAAGAATATCCAATATAATTTATCCAAAATAATCACATATTATTCCAAAATCACTACCTCAGTATCAGAACTATATTATGATTTATCATTCTCTCAACCATATATTTTCCAAAAATTTAACCTTCTATTGAGTCACTTTTCTTTGTTCCACACAATCTCAAGTCCTTAATGAAATAGTACTGCAGTACAATCCTTATATACTCCATAATTATTATAACAAGTACATTGTTGATACAACACTCAATTGACATAATCAACATAAGAACTCTAATCATTCCTCTTCATCTGTGGTAGTATCATAACTTGATTATTATCCAATAGCATCATTTGCGGCATAGTCTGATGACTGGGACATAGGTTCGCGTAGTGTCCAAACTCCTTGCAAATGAAGCATTGTACATTTAAAACCATTTTCTTACCCTTGCAGTCACGTACTTTGTGCCCTTTTCCTCCACACTTATAACAAACTCCCATTCCTTTCAGGCAAGTTCCAGGGTGTTTCTTTCCACAGTTACCACATATGGGAAAATTCTTCTTTTCCCTCTTAGTTTTATCCATTTTTCTCTCTTCCATCCTTTTCTTCTCTTGCTTCCCTTCAAAGCCATAGGACTCAGTAAACTCTTTACTTATCTTATCAACACATGATATTATTTCTTCATATGATGATAATACATGGGAGACTATTTCTCTTATAAATTCTAGCTTAAGACCATGAAAGATATGATCCTTCCTTCTCTTTGGATCATGTTCATTTCTGGAGTTCTCATTCCTTCTACTGGGCGCCATTTCTAAACAATGGCATACACTAGATCAGTTTATGAATCAAAATACATAATCTCATACTTATAAAACACATAACATAAATTGAAATATTTATGGATATAATACATAATCATAAAAATGTTTCCTTTGAGGATGTATATACTCATAAACCCTTCATAATGGTTTGTAAAGAAAATGAGAATTATCCTAAGCATATCCCCCGGGAGTGTCGTAACCAAGAGTGCAGCAAGGCCCGTTGTCGTGCACCAGTTCCCGTTCGAGTCTAGCTCAAAGCAGTGTTTTCGGGTTTTACCCCTAGGTACATCTGTGCCAGAGCCGCCTCTACCTGCTCGTATCCAGACAGGGATGTATTGCTCGGAAAACTCACAAAATCTCTACAATACAAAAATTCTAGGAAGTTCTTCTATACTAATCCTCAAAGTTCATCTTAGGTCTACGTGCTCTAATCAGAGTTTATCTAAATCTAGCTTCCAAGGTTTGTACTAAACTTCCTCTGATACCAACTGTAACGCCCCGACCCCAGCTACCCAGAGTCGGTGCATTACTTCGTAACATTGGCATGATCACAAGAAAGATCAAATCTCGAAAGACCGATTGGTTTAGTAGCCTTGGAAACACTAGATATATTCATAAGTTTTACATTACATCATAAAATGAAAAACTACTACAACAACATAATGTTTCCACAGTCCACACTATAATCCCCTCATAATATCCCTGCAGGTCATTCATAACTTACATCTTCACTTCCTGGAAAAAACAAAACATAGAAAAGGGGTGAGCTCAAATGCCCAGTAAGGATAACAATATAGCGGAAACTTTCATAAATAAGAATAAACATTTAAGGCAATGCATTACTAAAACAAAAGCCTTTTAAACTTGAACTTCAACATAGTATGGCAAAAGTAAAAATGAAATAATGCCATTTACTTATTCACATGGATATTCTACTAATCGAATAATCACATGCAAAAATCAATAACCACTTTCATAATGTTGGAATGCATAATGCTAAACTTTAATTTCTTTGTCAAGGCCTCGTCCCAAGACCTTGGGGCTAACTGTAACCGGAACCCAACCCGGAGTGCCTCTAATAACCGGACACCAACCCGGAGTGCCTCTAATAACCGGACACCAACCCGGAGTGCCTCTAATAACCGGACACCAACCTGGAGTCCTTCTAATAACCGGAGACCAAAACGGAGGGCTTACTTTTACCAGTCCCTAACCTGGAGGGCTTACTTTTACCAGTCCCCAACCTGGAGGGCTTACTTTAACCAGTCCCCAACCTGGAACATACTTTTCCAACACATTCATATGAAGTAAAGGTTGAAATATAACATAAACATTATTATTGGAACTAGCATACGAAATGTCAATACTTTACTCATAAACCATGAATGCTATATAAATGGCACATCCACAGTCAAACATATCACAAAACTTTATTACAATATGGAAGTTTTGTATCATAATAAATCAACTTCAAATAAGCGTAAAATCCATCAAAGGATGTTGACATAGATGAAATCAAAACACTTTTTAGAGAAATATCTCTTTCTATTTTTGAAACCATTTAAGAGCCATATAAAATAAAACATTTTCTTGAAAATGTTCTTATAAGCTTGTAAGGGAAGCTTTGACGATTTTATAACGGCGGAAAATAACCGCACTCGCCGTATAAGTTTAAAAAACATTCTTACCTTAATTCTGTCGAAAAGGTTAAAAAGGACCTTGTTTTGAAAACGACGGAAAGATTCCTTTATAAACCTCTTATAAAAAGTCAAACAAGGGTATAAATGACTTTAACCCATATTCTTGTAAATAGTAAAAATGTTTTGAAATACATTTTTAAGAAACATGGATGTGGATGATAAAGATATCCCAGTAGATTATTACGTATAAACAACCTCGGATAATGAAGAGATTGTGAAATAACCCTTACCTTGTACTTTTCCTTGGTTGGGGTAGGTTAACCTCCTCTTCTTCGGGTTCTTCCTTTTGATTTGATCAAAAGGGCTCCTTAGGTTGGCTTTCTGATCAAACTAAGGCACCTAGTTTTTAGTGAGGGATGTTGGGAGAGTATTTGGGCAGAGTTTGGACGATCCAAAAGGCTTTTAAGGTGTGAAGAAATGATAAGGAGTGCCCTTTTATAAGAGGGGTGAGGGGCACCTTTGGAAAAGCTAGAAATATTAATTTATAATAAATTCATATTCAGTTTATAATGGCTCCAAAGCATATTATTCAAAGGTTAAGGTGGGGATAGGTCGAAAACCACTCAACCAATAGAATTTAGACAGGTTTGGGTACTTATATTAACCTTATCTTTAAGTATTAACTCTAAGTTAATTAGTTTCACTTTTACAATGTCTCTTTGTATTTTTATATAATATGGTTAATAAACTTACTATATACATCCAAGAGACCCCCAAGTGGTACATTAATGATGAACCTATCATGATATAAGTCTCTTGGCCGAACCTTAGATTTTTAAGAATTTAATATCAATTAATAATATAATATTTGTTTTAAGAACTCTTTTATGTCAATTTTGACACTATTCAATAGTTGATTTTTGTGAAACTCATAACAGATTGATTACTTCGAACAAAGTCAATTAAATCAATCCTAATATATCATATTATCCTAGAAAATTAGTTTAATTCATTAAAAGTTTCATATTATATTTATTTGGGTATTTATAATATCAATTATTTTAATTTTTCACTATTATAGTAATTACTGCATCATCATTGTGTCATAAATAAAATAAATTATTTAATGTCTAAAAATTATAAATAAAATATCATTATGTAGTAAATCTTTTTAGATTTCTAATGAATATTTATAATCTAAAAGCCAACATATATAACCCTATGTAACAATTGTTTTTTCTAAAAGATATATGCTTGTGTCATTTTTGTATTCATTTTAACTTAATTAAAATAAAGTGTCATTATCACTTACAAGTGGATCCATGGGGTCCCAAAATAGACCCAAATATGCTCATGGTCGACCATGTATCAACCAATAGGTTTAAGACACGTTTTAGGGTAATTTAGTATTATTATAATATTATTTTTTAACCCTTATTTACCGGATTTACCCTTAACCATGGTAAATAAAATATTTACCGCAGTAATTATTCAAAATGTCTAAAAATAAAAGTTACCTATTTACACAATTTGAACATCCTGATTCCAAATATGGAATCCATTTTCCTAAATTCAAAACACAGAAGTGGCAGAAATTAATTTAAAATTAATTCCCGCTGTCAAAACAAAAAGCGTGTTTTTAAGAGATAATAACTATCAAAAGATTGACACTTGTTTATGTTCGGTTTAATTGTAAAATTATGTCCAATGACCAACATTATATTAAATAGTAAAAATATATTCTAAATATATTTTAAAACCACTCAAATTCATAATTTATCACTATTAATTATTTTGATTAAAAAAGTTGTTTTTAATTAAAATTTAGTAATTTTCACTATTCATCAAAATATGAAAGTTATCCGAAAAGTACCAAAATTTCACCTTAGGCTAAATTTAATATTCCGAATCCAAAAATAAAGTCCATTTTAAAATATAAAATATATATAACTTCAAAAAGTAGGTATTACTATTCATAACAGCTAGTTTGATTGGTTACGGTGTGTTAGAACTCGAAGTTGCGTACAACACACGCTACTGTTTTATTCAAAGGAAAGCGTACCGTGGAAGCTTGGGATGTTTCATTTTAAATTTTTTGATGTCTCCATTTAGTCAAAAAGTTTAAAATATTGTATTTAAAAAGGTTTCACTATTAGAAGTTGATAAAAGTGAAATACTGAAAATGAATCTGTTCTTGCAATATGACTAAGAAACTCATAATAGGGATTCTAAAATTATAAGGATTATATAAAGTTCAAAATGTAGTTAATACTATTCATGACCTCTTTTAATGGTGTGATTGAACTCGGTGTTGCGTGTAGTGCAAGTTATTGAATTATTTTTAAGAAATAACACACTCTAAAATCCTGGGGTGTTACAAGTAGAGCTGGACTAGAGCATCATGAGCTAAGTGGAGTGACCAATCGGGTTGCCCGTCTCTTCATGGAGTAATAGGGTGTACACCTAGAATATTTTCCTCCAATATTAGATCATTTTAGGGACGTATTTCCTGATGATTTTTCTATCTTACATCCTAAGAGAGAGGTAGAGTTTACGATCGATCTCATTCCCAAGAGTGACTCCAGTGTCCATTCCTACTTATAAGATTCCACCTACTAAACTCCATGATCTCAAGCAACAATTGAAGGAATTAGAGGGAAAAGGTTTTATATGTCCAGATACTTCCCCTTGGGGTTCACCCATGATTTTTTGCCAAGAATGTGTATGAGAAACTTAGGCTATTCAAGGATTACCAACAATTTAACCAACTTATAGTTAAGAATAGATATCCAGTACCTCAGATAAATGATCTGTTTGACTAGCTTTGAGGAGCTAGGGTGTTCTCTAAGATCAACCTAAGATGAGGCTATCATCAAGTGAGATTCAGGCCTACAGAAATACCTCGTACAAATTTTTGTAGTAGGTATAGTCTATATGAGTATCTTATTATGTCATTCAATATTATGAATACACCTCCCATTTTCATGGATTTTATGAATATGGTCTTTTATCCCGATCTAGATTCTTTTGTTGTGATATTTGTAGACGACATCTGAGTGTATTCTCACACTCATAGTGAATATTCTAAGCATATTGAGATCATTATGAATACACTAAGAGAGCATAAGCTTTATGCTAAGCTTTCTAAGTGCAACTTCTGTATAAAAAAATTTCACTTATTGGGTCATATTATTTCTGAATCAGGAGTATCAGTCGACCTAGAGAAGGCGAGAGCTATGATTTACTGGGAGAAACCCAAGAATGTGTTTGATATACATAGTTTCTTGGGGCTGACTATATATTATAGGAATTTTATGCAATAATTATCATTCCTTGTTGCCCCTATTACTGGTCTTATAAAGAAGGGTGTTAAGTTCCTATAGTTATAAGTGTGCGAGAAAGCCTTTTAAGAGCTGAAAGGAAGACTTAACTCGATACCTATTCCGATTCTAACAAAGCCTGATATAGGCTATACAGTGTTCTATGATGCATCAAACATCAACCTGGGAGTAATGCTGATGTAAGAGGAAAAATTCATTGCATACAGATCTTGGTTGTTGAGGTCGTATGAGATAAATTATCCAACACACGAACTCGAGCCAATGACAACTATCCATTCCTTACCCTACTGAAGACACTATTTGACGGGTGAGCACTTTGTGGTGTATACAGACTGCAAGTGTAATACCTTGAGATTTTGTGAATTATTATTTTTTCAAATTAATTTAATCCTTTTGATATTTTTCATTTCACACAACATTGAAAACAGTTTATTTTATATTAAATTACTATGTTTAGCTTATGTTATATGCAACACCAAGTTAATCGTTCACTACACACAACATAAATTTTAGCTCTCCTTACACAGAACACCAAGGTTTGCTTACGTTACATGCAACAATGAGTTTACTCAATGGCTTGCGTAACACGCATGACCGAGGTTTACCAAACAATAATATATTATTAAAATATTATTATTTAATATAATAAGATATAAACTAGATGTTAATTTAGTAGTTATGAATTGTATAAACTAATTTATAAAAAATATGTGTTTTACACAAATATAATATGAATTCATAGGTTACCAATTAATTAGAAATGAATATGAAAACCGATTGAATATAAAGGGAAATATTATTATTATTATGGCCAAAAAGCTATTTTACCTTAATAAATTAAATTAATTATAATTAGTGAGTGATATTAATGCAATATATATGTTATATATTCAATATAATATTTTTTTTCTATTCATCCAATATATTTGATACATATAAGATAAGAACAAACCCAATTTTATGCTTAAAAACCTATATTTTTATAAATGTAGTTTTACCACCTTTTATTGGAGAAACCAGTTAAAATACCAATTTTGGTAATTTTATAGATTTAATATGTCAAAATAAACTTCATATTTTAAATAAAAACATAAAAATTAGGTTTGGCTAATTTTTTGGTATTTTTCTATAAATTTTAATTTTTTAATGAATAGTTAAAAATACTGTATTTTTGTTCAAAACTACCTTTTCATATAATTTATTTATAAGGTTAAATTAAATTTTAAATTGGTTTTAAAGTTTAATTATATCATATTTTTATCAATTAATCCAATGTAGTTAATTAGAACCAATTTCACATTGAAATTGGATATAAAAACTTAGCAACCTTTTGATCATTTTTACTTTAAGAACCCGCAGTATTGTCCCATCAACAAGATTAATTTTAAATTAATTTCTACCACTTATGTGATTGGAATTTGTAATCAGTATAATTTATAATGTATAATAATATAAACTTATTTTTTGACCAAAATTATTAGTGAATGTAATTAAAATTAATTACATCGATTAAGGTAAAATTAAGCTTAACTAAGGACTACACCTTAAATTTAAGACCCAAAATGACTTAAAAATTCTCCAAGAGCCATTTTATGGAAATATTTAAATCCTATAATCCCTTTTATCTAATTTTAATCATTATTGGATAAACTTTAATCATAAAAAACATGGGTGAAATTCTCTCTTCAAATATTTACAAGAGTGACACTCCTCCTTGATTATAAAATATCCCCATCTCTCCCTCTTCTTCACACCTCTCAAACCACTTAGTTTCTTCCAAGATATACCTAATAAACTTACCAAAATCCCTAAATTAATCCTATAAGTATCCCCTTGGGTATAAATTAATCCAAGTAAGCCTTTTGGCACAAACCAAAAGGAGTTACCCAATTAAGAGGTAATATCTTCTCTCAAGCTCCTTTCTTTTATTTTATTTTTTCCACCCCATATACTCTATTTATTCCATGATTGTATAAAAAAACTAGTATATTAAATATAATAGAATGTTTTTATTATAATTATTTTAACTACACTTACACACACCACCATCTAATGATCAACAAACATATTTTTTATGTGTACAATGAACTACCAACTCACAAAATGATGATTGTTCGTTTTTCCTTAATGCCTCTCATAGTGGACACTATGATGGAAATTATGTTTATATATGTTATATATTATATTTATTATGTATTTAATATTATTTATTCCTTTTAAAACACATATATTTTTACTTTCCATTTGGTTTAAATATGGTAATTTTGTTTGAGAAAGTGTGGACTACCACCCCCTCAAAAGCGATGTGATTTATTCACACACTACATGGAATGTATTAAGGATGGTTTTAGTGAATATATATGATATAATAAAGATAATATAATATATATACATATATATATAAACATATTTCATTTACCTCGTTTCTTTCAATATGATAATAAAAACAGAAACAACGTTCATGCGTACGTACGACTTACCGTCTCCATGAATATTTCATACTTTTATATTCTATAGATTATTATAATAAAATTATACTGAATATAAATGATATTTATATATTTTTTATATTATTTAAATCATTATATAATTATAATTACCAAAGATATAACAAATTAAGACACATGCGAAAAACAAAGCGAATATTACCTGAAGCGTAACCTTAACATGGAATTATTAAAAAACAGGTAATATAAAGTCACAATAAAACCATATATGGTATTATATATAATAATATGGTTTTTTGATATATTTATAATAAATTTATATTTATTATATAGGAGGTTTGTATGATTATGATGATAGTCAAGACACAAGGTAAGGGGATTCATCTCACTTTTTATATCCGTGAGATATATGTCATGTTCACCACTCTTTTATTTTGCATGGTGTATACAATACCCATAAATGTATTATATTATTATTACTATTAAATTTATGGGTATTTATATATCCATTCCATGATATTTATTTCATGGGTGTTCATTTTTCAAAATTTACCAAATCGGTAAAGTAGTTTTTTTCTCAATTTGCCTTCTTTGAGACCCATGTTTTATTATGAACCTATTTTCTTTAACGAGGTGTATATGATTATAATTGAAATTTTATATCATTAATATACTTATTTTCATGATATTTTAAGCTTCATGTAATTTTATTTTCTTACATGAAGAGTATTATCCCAAGTTACCAAGTGATAAGAGTTTATTGAAACAATCTCATCATTTTTCAAGATTGTTTATGTTTATGATTCCTTTGATTAAATATTATGATCCATATCTCAATAAAATTCATAAATTTTCTTATCACATGGTTATTAATTATTTAATCATGTATTGGTACCATTTTTATACTCTTTTCTACATAATATAGTTAAGAAAGCCCGACTTTATCCTCTCTTCGATCAGAAATATGTGTTACTTCAAAACCATGTTTTCAGAAAAGGGGTTTCCAAGAATATTATACTATTCTATTATTATCATTAAAAGAAAAATTTACCCTTTTTGTATTTTACCATTGTTTTGAAAGGAATCATCTTGTCACTTTCCCAATAAGGCATTTTTCTAACCTTTTACCATGAAAAAGGAATGTTCTTCTTATCTCGTATGACATGTATAGATTTACCCACCATCATTTCTGTGAAGCTTCCTTTGCATGTTTAAAAGTTTAATTTTTAATATTTTTTTAAAAAAATATTTTTTCAAGAAAAATTGTTAAAATTGATTTCAAACTCCCTTTATAAGTTTTCAAGGAAAATTATTTTCAAAATTTTTTAAATATTATTTTATAAGTTTTCAAGGAAAATTGTTTTCAAAACATTTTAAAGATTTATTTTTAAGTTTTCAAAGTATTTTCAAGGAAATAATTTTCAAAACATTTTTAATATTTCTTTATAAGTTTTCAAAGTATTTTCAAAGAAATGGGTTTCAAAACATTTTCAATCTTTCTTTATAATATTTAAAAGTATTTTAAATGAAATATATTTCAAAATATTTTCAAGATTTATTTATAAGTTTTAAAAGGGGTTTCAAAGAAAAGGGTTTTTAAAATTTTTAAGTGTATTTTATAAGTTTTCAAGGAAAGAGGTTTTCAAAATGTTTTCAAGTTTATTTTTATAAGTTTTAAAGGGAAAGGTTTTTCAAAATGATATTCAAGAATTATTTCTAAAATTTCAAAGGATTTTTTTAAATAAAATGGTTTTTAAAAGGTTTTATGTTTTAAAAATACTTTTTCAAAGAAGAAATGATATTTTAATCAATAAATTTTTCTAAGATTTCATTCAAAATTTTTAATCGAAGATGAAATTTTTTGGTGTTACACATGGATTTTTAGGGAAATTATTCAATGTATCCATTCATATTCTTTATCCGAATGGTTTATGTTTTGATGACATGATGTTTATGAAACCCGTTTCTATTTAATGGTTTATATTTATATGAAACCTATTTATCTTTCATGAGTTATATGCTTAGGAAACCCACTTCATTTCATGAGTTATATGCTTATGAAACATGCTTCCTTTCATGGGTTATATGCCTATGAAACCTGCTTCCTTTCATGTGTTATCCTTTAATGAAATGATTATGAAACCTATATTTTTTTTCCATAAGTTAAGATATTATTACATTTTTATGACACCCATTTCATTTCATGTGTTATGATATTATTTTTAATGATCTTGTGGCACATGTATGTATGATTTCATTATGAGATGGGTGAATGCATTGGGTAAATATTTATATCTCGTGATATAGACTAATATGGTCTTGGGAGTGGAAATTGATTACAAGTATGGCTATAGGAGTGAACCATGACTACCAAGATAGTATGAGGAGTGAAATTATGCTACTAAGATGGCCATGAGAGTGAACCATGACTACCAAGATGGTATGGGGAGTGAACCCATACTACTAATATGATATTAGAAATGATTCCCTATCTACTATGGAAATCATATTATATGCTTATGTGTTTTCCACAATTCCATGTTTTATTCCAATGTTATGCTTTCATAGATTATGTTATTTATTTTCTTATGATTCATGTCTTATAAACTTCCAATCTTTATGCCATGTTTCATGTATATGATCTTTGATATTGAGGGTATGATATTTTATTTTCATGTTCATGTTCTCATACCCTTAGGATCATGATTATTATTACATATCTACATTGTTTACCCTTATTTAGCATCTGATCTCACCCCTTTTTATGTTTCCTTCCCCATGATATTAAGATATGTATTATGTTTGATGTGTCTAAGAATGGTGATAGTAAAGAATAACCTAGTGGGAGATAATGTAGATCACTTATGTATCAATGTTTATGTTTCTATGTTTCCAAAGTCACTAGACTAGTATGGTCTTTGGGCTTCTATTTGTATAATGTTATAAGTATTCCACAAAAGTGATGTAATTTTAATGTATGAAAAGAAAGGGTCACTATAGTTGGTATCAGAACAAAGGTTTAGTTAAACTTTGGAAACTATGATGAGAAAACATTAGTGATATCCCTAAGTATATTTATAAGGATATGTATAGGGATGTCTCTAAGGATAAGTGTAAGGATGAGTTAACATTTATAAAAATTTATGAAATTTTGGTAAAGGATAGAGTAAGTGGTTTCCTAGAAATACATCCCTGTCTAGATACTACAAGTGGATGTGGCTCTGAAATAGATGTACCTATGGGTAACAACTTCAACAAGATGTCCCAAGCTTGACTCGGGGTAATCTGGTACCCGACAACGGGCCTTACTGTACACCTAATTTGACACTCCCGGGGGATATGCTTTGAAAATTCAAAAACTCTTTATGAACCATCATGAAAGATTTAAATAGATGACGACTATGAATAAACTAGGATAAACCTAAGGTTTCATAGGTTAAAGAAGTAGAATCCATGATTTAGGCACCCTATAAGTGATTTTTCATGATTATATGGTATCCCAATATGATAAATGTTTCTCACACTATGATTTATGGTTTTGGTCAATGGAGAGAACTAGAAGGAACATGGTTAAAATTTAATGTTTTAAATGTGGAAAGTATGGGCATTATACGAATAAATTTCCCAAGTGGAAATAGAATCAGGAAGGTGGTACGAGTATTGGTTATACTTACGATGATAAAGAGACCGAAAACGAAATGTGAAAGGTATGTGATGATCTTATAGTATTGTTTATATTTAATATAAGAATCATGATTAAATTGAGGTTTATAAACCTTAATAATGGTTCATGTTTCATATCCTAGGAAATAGGTATTAAGGAATAAGTTGATGAAGCTTGAGTAATGGTTTAAGAATAAGGTTGGATTAATGAAGTATTTTTGTTTTGGAATTTAAAGATTATGTTATATGAATCATGAAATATATAAGTATTTTCAGTAGAAATTTTTATGAAGGATTTAAAATGACATTTTGAATGGTGATGAAGACATAGAAAATTTATTTCACAAAAAGGTGATATTTTGATTAAGGGAAGTTAAACCTTATTTAATGCCTGAAATTGAGATAATGATGTTTGGATAAAGATATTCTAGATATGAATAAGAAAATTAGATGGTATAGATTAACCTGGAAACTGATTATTGACAAAGTGTTCTATGTCATCAAGGATGAATTTTACAACTTCTTTGATTTAAAGAATATATCCAGTAATCATTGGAATAAGAAAGCAGGTATGTTTTCCAAAAGGATCTATAACAATTGAAGGAATATACGATGAGGTTATTCACATGTTTGGAATGTGACAACTAAGTGATACTTTGTGATAAATTAGGATCAATGTTAAGATGATTTCATGAATTTATTTCTAAATCTTTGAATTTTCATCTTTTAGAAGGGTTATATGGTTAACTATTTATGGAAAGTTCAAGTTAAACTTCAGATAAAGGCAGTAAGATTAAAGTGTTATCACAACATATGAGGATTTATGCATATAGGATATCATGTTAAAAATAATTTGTGTTAATGATAACTAATAATAGATGGGATGACATATCATGTATCTCATTATTTGTTAGTGCTTCAGGAATGAAAAATTCACCTTTCTTTTTGGAGAAAGAGGTGAAGTGGATCATGGAAAAACAAAGGGTGAGGTTATCATGAAATCATGAAAGTATATATTTTCATGAAAATTCCTTAACTTTAGGAAAAAGAATCTTGATACCCACAAAAATGTTATCATAGTACCTCTATTTTTGATGAATCAGATGGTCCCTTAGTTCATCACAGATTTGTTGCTTTCTGATCGTTAACTTTCTCCCGACCTTTTTCTCTATCACTCTCTATCAAAATTTGATAGTTATATTTTTCTTCCATGTCTATGTTTTAACTTCCCACCTATGTTCCCATATGTGGAAACCTAGTTATATATTACTCCGAGTAACCACTATGTTTCCAAATTTCCCTTTTTAAAGGATGTTTTGGTATTCATTTTTATGATGTGAGTTTCTATGAATGAAACTTTAAAATATTAAACATTTGATAAATAGAAAAATTTTGAGGGCAAAATTAATTTTAAGGGGGGTATAATGTAACACCCTGAGATTTTTTGAATTATTTTTTTCAAATTAATTTAATCTTTTTGATATTTTTCATTTCATGCAACATTGAAAATAATTTATTTTATATTAAAGCACTATGTTTGGATTACGTTATATGCAACAAAAAGTTAATAGTGCACTACATGCAAAATAAATTTTAGATTTCCCTACACAAAACATCAAGTTTATCTTGTGTTACATGCAACAATTACTTTCCTTGATGGCCTGCGTAACATGCATGGTTAAGGTTTATCGAACAATAATATATTATTAAAATATTATTATTTAATATAACAAGATATAACCTATATGCTAATTTAGAGGTTATTAATAGTATAAACCAATTTATTAAAATATTTAGTTTACAAAAATATAAGATGAATTCATAGGTTACTAATTAATTAGAAATGAATATAAAAATTGATTGAATATAAAGAGAAATATTATTATTTTTATAGTCACAAAGTTGTTTTACACTAATAAATTAAATTAATTATAATTAGTGAGTGATATTAATGTAATATATATTTTATATATTCAATCAAATATTTTTTATATTCATCCAATAGATTTTATAGACATAAGATAAGAACAAACCTAATTTTATGCTTAAAAGCCTATATTCTAATAAATGTAGTTTTACCATCTTTTAATGGAAAACCCATTTTAAATATAAATTTTTAAACTTTTATAGATTTAACGTGTAAAAATAAACTTCATATTTGAAATAAAAATATAAAAATTAGGTAAGGATAAATTTTTGGTATTTTTTTGTGAACTTTCATTTTTTAATGAATAGTTAAAAATACTGTATTTTAGTTCAAAACTATTTTTTCATATAATTTATTTATAAGGTTAAATTAAAATTTAAATTGGTTTAAAATTTTAATTAGATAATATTTTTATCAATTAATCCAATTTATCTCAATAGAACCAATTTCACATTGAAATTGGATATAAAAACTTGGTAAACTTTTGATCAGTTTTACTTTAAAAACCTTCAGTGTCGTCCCGTCAGCGGGATTAATTTTAAATTAATTTCTACCACTTCTGTGATTGAAATTTGGAAAAATTAATTCCATATTTAGAATAATAATAATTTATAATTTATAATAATGTCAACTTAGTTTTTTACAAAAACTATTAGTGAATGTAATTAAAATTAATTACATCAATTAAGGTAAAATTAAGCTTAACTAAGGACTAAACCTTATATTTAAGACCCAAAAAGACTTAAAAAATTGTACAATAGCCATTTTATGTCCACATTTTGACCATATACCCCATTTTATCAACTTTTTATCATTATTGGATCCACCCGCAACATGAAAAATGTGGGTGGAATTCTCTCTTCAAATATTTACAAGAGTGTCACTCCTCCTTCATTATAAAAGGACACTACCTCTCCCTCTTATTCACAGCTCTAAAACCACTTAGGTTCAGAAAATATCTAAAAAATACACTTAAAAAAATCCATAAATTACTTCTATAATCCTCCCCTTATTCAAAAAGCAATCCAAGGAATCCTTTTGGCACAAACCAAAAGGAGTTACCCGATTAAGAGGTAACGTCTTCTCTCAAGCTCATTTCTTTTATTTTATTTTTTCCACCCCTCCAATATATTTATTACATGATTGTATAAAAAAATTAGTATCTTAAATATACTAGTATATTTTTATTATAAGGTTTTACTTACACTTACACACACCTCTATCTAATGGTTAACGAACATATTGTTTATGTGTATAACGAACTACCACCTCACAAAATGATGATTGTTCATTTTTCCTTATCACCTCTCATGGTGGAAATTATGATGAAAACTATGTTTATATATGTTATATATTATATTTACTATGTATTTAAGATTTTTTATTACTTTTACAACACATATCTTTTTTACTTTCTATTTGGTGTAAATACGATAATTTCGTTTGAGGAAGTGTGGACTATCACCCCCTCAAAGATATGTGATTAATTCACACACTACATGGAATGTATTAAGGAATATTTTAATGAATATATATGATATATATTATATAATAAATATATTTTAATATATATAAACATATATACATATATTTCATTTACTTTCTTTCTTTTAATACGATAATAAAAACCAAAACAACGTTCACGCGTAAGTACGACTTACCTTCTCCATGAACGGTGTATTCCATTCCATAATTTTATATCATATATATTATTATAATACAACTATACTTAATATAAATTATATTTATATAATATTTTATATTCATTAAATAATGATATAATTATAAAGACCAAATATATAACAAATTAAGACACATGCGAAAAACAAAGCAAATTTTATTCGAAGCGTAACCTTAATATGGAATTATTAACAAGAGGGTAATATAAAGTCATTATAAAACCATATATGGTATTATATATAATAATATGGTTCATTTATATATGTATAATAAATTTACATTTATTATACAGGAGGTTTGTATGAGTACGATGAGAGTCAAGACACAAGGTAAGGGGATTTCATCTCACTTTTTATATCCGTTAGATACATGTCATGTTCACCACTATTTTATTTTGTATGGTTTATATAATACCCATAAATGTATTCTATGATGATTATTATTAAATTTATGGGTATTTACATATCCAATCTATGATCTTTCTTTCATAGGTGTTAATGTTTCAAAAGTTTCTAAATTGGTAAAGTAGTTTTGTCTCAATTTTCCTTCTTTGAGACCCATGTTTTGTTATACACCTATGTTTTTTAACGAGGTGTATATGATTCCAATTGACATGTTATATCATGAATATTATTATTTTCATTATATTTTAAGCTTCATGTAATTTAATTTTCTTACATTAGGAGTATGATCTCAAGTTACCAAGTGATAAGAGTTTATTGAAATAATCTCATAACTTTTCAAGATTACTTATGTTTATGATTAATTTGATTAAATATTATGATCCATATCTCAAGAAAATTCCTGAATTTTCTTATCCTTTGGTTATTCATGATTTAATCATGTATTGGTACCATTTTTATACTCTTTGGTACATAATATAGTTAAGAAAGTATTTTTAAGAAAGCCCGACTTTACCCTCTCTTAAGTTGGAAATCCGTGTTCCTTAAAAACCATGTTTTTAAAAAAGGGATTTCCAGGAATATTATACTATTATCCTATTATCATTAAAATACATTTTCCCTTTTTTCTTTTACCATTGTTTTCAAAGTAATATTCTTGTTGTTTTTCAAACATGGCAATTTTCTAACCTTTTACCGTGCAAAAGTAATGTTATTCTTTCCTCATACAACATTTATAGATTTACCCACCATAATTTTTGTGAAGATTAATTTTCATATTTAGAAGGTAAATTTTTAATAATTTTTTTAAAAAAAAATATTTTTTAGAGGAAAATCATTTTGAAAATCATTTTCAAACTTTCTTTATAAGTTTTCAAGTAAATTTTTTTTCAAAATATTTTAAAGGTTCTTTTATAAATTTTCAAGGAAAATTGTTTTCAAAATGTTTTCAAGATTTTTTTTATGTTTTAGAAGTATTTTCAAAGAAATTATTTTCAAAACATTTTTTATCTTTCTTTATAAGTTTTCAAATTATTTTTAAATAAATGGTTTTCAAAACATTTTCAAGCTTTATTTTTATTTTTTTTCAAAGTATTTCCAATGAAATGGATTTCAAAATGTTTTCAAGATTTATTTATAAGTTTTAAAAAGTGTTTTAAAATAAAAAGGTTTTTAATTTTTTTTGAATTGTATTTTATATATTTTCAAGTAAAAAAGTTTTCAAAAAGTTTTCAAGATTATTTTTATAAGTTTTAAAGGGAAAAGTTTTTAAAAATGATATTCAAGCCTTCCTTACAAGTTTTCAATGTATTTTTAAAGAAAATGGTTTTCAAAATGTTTTTTGTTTTAAAAAGACTTTTTCAAAGAATAAAGGATATTTTCCTTAAGAAATGTTTCTAAAAGTTCATTAAAAATTTCCAATCTAATATGACATTAATTGGCATTACGCATGGATTTCTAGGGAAATTATTCAATGTATCCATTTATATTATTTCTCTGAATGGTTTATATTTTGATGACGTGATGTTTATGAACCCATCTCTCTTTCATGGGTTATATGTCTATGAAAAACATTTCTATTTCACGGGTTATATTCATATGAAACCCACTTCATTTCATGGGTTATATGATTATGAAACCTACTTTCTTTCATGAGTTATATGCTTATGAAACCCACTTCCTTTCACAGGTTATGCTTTAATGAAATGATTATGAAACCTATTTTTTTCTATAGGTTAAGATACAATTACATGTTTATGACACCCATTTCATTTTACGGGTTATGATATGATTTTTAATGATCTTGTGGAACATGTATGTATGATTTCATTATAAGATTGGTGAGACCTATATCTCCCTCCAATGCATTGGGTAAATATTTATATCTCATGAGATAGACTAAGATGGTCTTGGGAGTGAACCTTGACTACTAAGATAGCCATGGGAGTGAACCATGACTACCAAGATGGTATGAGGAGTGAACTCATGCTACTAATATGGTCATGGGAGTGAACCATGACTACCAAGATGGTATGGGGAGTGAACCCATACTACTAAGATGGTCTTGGTAGCAATGTTTTGGCTATTATGGAAATAATATTATATGCTTATGTGCTTGCTGTTATTCTATGTTTTATTCCCATGTTATGCTTTCATGGATTATGTTCTTTATTTCCTTATGATTCATGCCTTATGAACTACCAATCTTTATGCCATGTTTCATACATATGATCTTTGATATATAGGGTATGATATTTTATTTTCATATTAATGTTAACATACCCTTATGCTCATGATTATGCCTATATATCTCCCTTGTTTACCCTTACTGATCTTCTGAGCTCACCCATTTTTTATGTTTCCTTCCCCAAGTTATGAAAATATGTATTATGTTTGATGTTTATAAGAAGGGTGATAGTCAAGAAGAACCTAGTGGGAGATAATGTATCTTAATTATGTATCAATGTTTATGTTTCCATGTTTCCAAAGTCACTATACTAGTATGGTCTTTGGGAATCTGTTTGTATAATGTTTTAATTATTATGAAAAAGTGATGTAATGTTAATGTATGAAAAGTGAGGGTCGATATAATAAGATCCTAAAATATATATTTGAAAAACATTACTTGAATATTAGACAATAAATACGAGTTTACTATCTTCAGTCTTTCAATTTTGAGCTTACCTATATGCCTAGAAAAGGCAATGTGGTAGCGAATGTGATGATTAAAAAAACTCAAACACTGGCCATACAAGAATCCCATGATGAATGAAAATTGATGGCACAATTATTTTAGATGAATCTATAGTTTCATGAGATTTAAAAGTAGTATTATTTCTCTACCTTGGTAGTTACCTATTTATTTCTTAATAAGGTGAAGAGTAGTCGGTTTTCAGATCCTGAGGGGTTGGTTCTCTGAGAGAGTATTTCTGGTGGGGACCCGCCTTCAGATTGGTTTGTTGATAGAGATGATATTATTCATATACATGGGTGTGTTTGTGTTTCTACAGATATAAGAGAGGAAATGATGTGAGAGTCCCACAGTTCTTATTGGGAAGTTCATCCAGGAATCTCTAATATGTATCGAGATATGTGATGCCAATATTGGTGGACTAGGATGAAATTACATATAATAGGTTTTATCACTAGGTGTTCCACCTATTAGCAAGTGAAGATGGAGCACCATCATTATGCTATCTTGTCACAACCACTTACAATCTTGTAATGGAAATGGAAATATGTTGTTATATATTTTTAGTCGGCTCATTGAGGTCACCTCGAGGCAGCGACATAATTTGGGTTGTCATTAATATACTGACGAAGGTATCCCACTTCCTTCCTATCTGGGATAATTTTTCATTTGATGATATGGGAATACTATATGTTCATGAGATTATATGATTACATAGGGTCCCTCATACTACCATTTTAGATAGGGATTCTTGCTTCACATCACAGTTCTGGCAGGGGTTGTAGAAGGCTATGGGTATACAGGTGCTCCTGAGAACTATTGAGAAAGTGTTGTTTTCAACAATACATAATATTGTTATTTAAAGGGGGAGTTTATACTAATACTCTATCTCTTTATGATAATTTTGATGCTCACAAATACCCTTAATTATTTTCTAATGATTTTATTTGTTAAACATTTTGCAGGAATTTATCATTTTGTTTTACTCTTGAAATTACGGGAATTTATTATTAAAGTATTTGTATTTAGTGTGTTCTAGAAACACTATTCATGGGCTACTTATTCAGAATCTTCTTGAGAGTGTTCTGGAAACACTGTTCATACCCTACGTGGATAAACATAGCGTAAGGATCAAAACCAAGTATACTTTTTTGAGATAAGGAAAAAGTATGGTTAAACAACCATACGTTATCGGAAAAGTATGGAAGAAGAACCCTACGTTAGGAAGGAACCCTACGTTTGGGATATCAGAAAAGTATGGAAGAAGAACTGTACGTAAATATTAAACGTTACATTTGTTTCTAAAAAGTATGGTTCATCAACCTTACTTTTGTAAACAACCATACGTTCTTGGAAAAGTGTGGATCAAGTAAAAGCATGGATGACCAACCCTACATTTGGAATGAACCTTACATTCATTGTCAACCTTACATTGTGAAACTTAAGTTTGAAGACTACGTCATCAACCTTACATTTAGAGGATGCATACAGTTCAACTTAACCTTATGTTTGGCGTCGAAGAATTTAAAGTCGATATTTTTATGCAACGGTTAATACGTTGATTATTAGGCGGATTTCAAGCCAGATTTCAAGCTGATTTTAAAGTACGATTTTGACTAATTAAAAACCGCTTCATCAATGATTTGATAATCAAATTAAAAGGATATTTTTATGCCGAGTCTTCAGGGAAGTTACAACTACTCTGTAAATTCAAATGTTTGAATATCGCGAGTAAAAAGGCGACTTTTGTGGATCTAATTTTACAGGAGAATTTCTTATCGTTCTTTTATTTATATGGGGTTTTTGAACTGCATCAATCAATTATTGATCGTGTGTGGTCTTTTGATTATTCTGAAAAAGAAAAAAAGGGAAAAATAGAGACTACTGAAACACATCGATCTGCTGGTTCAAAAGGAGCGTCAAATCTCTATTTGTTAAAAGAGGAAGGAACGCGATAGAAAATTAACTTGTTCTACAATGAAGATCTACTATGAATTTTCTACTGCCGAAGTTGTGAATTATATTTCTATATCTACTGCAATGGGATCGACTCAGAATGTTTCTTATGTGAATATTATTATTTCATAAGGCAACGATCTACCTATTGTTAATTGCATGTTGTTGCAATTGTGAAGAACATCTGGAAAGTATTTTCAAAATACGAAAATATTTTCTTTCTATTCTTGAGTGATTGGCTTCTCGTACTAAGCTGTGTAGGTTCTGTAAGTGAACCAGAAGGATTTTTTTTCCTTGTATTGTAAAGGTGTCAACTGTCTATACTCAGTTGTGAACCGGTCTATTGAAACGAGAACCAGATAGTGAAAATCACCAAGCTCGTGGAGTAGAGCGTTGGTGGAGTGGACTAGGGGCCTTCTATTCCCTGAACCACTATACATCTTGTGTTACTACCATTTAAATTTACACTGCATCATTTTATCTAATTAAAGTTAAAAGGCAGAACACAATCTCGTAAATATTTTTGAAAAGACACAATTCACCCCTCTTGTGTATATTAGGTGTAATCCTATCCAACAATTGGTATCAGAGGTTGAGCTTTCTGACAAAGCTTTAACAAGATGAAAGTGATTATACACAGAGCAAGATGAGTAATACAAGAGAGGGAATGTCTATGGTCAGAGTACCGTACTTCAATGGAGAAAACTATGGATGCTGGAAGTCTCGAATGATTATCTATATGAAAAATCTTGGATATAGAGTCTATTCTAAGATTCTAACTCCATATGAAATACCAAAAAAACCTGAAACATGGAGTGAATCTACTGAAGAAGAATATGATATAAATTCAAAGGAAATTAATTCAATTATATGTGGTCTAGGAACTGATGAGTTTAACAGAGTATCTCAATGCCCAACAATATATGAAATGTGGCAAACTATTGTTGTTGCTTACGAAGGAACTAACAATATCAGGGAAATGAGATATGAAACTGCTAAGATTAAATTTGATACATTCAGAATGGTTGAAGGTGAGAGTATTACTCAAATGAATGGAATATTGATAGAGATTTTCAATAAAATAACTGCCTTGGGAGATCCCATTAAGCAAGCTGATCAAGCTTTAAAAGTGTTGAGAGTACTTCCTACAAAATGGAATGGAATCTTTGCAGTAATCAGACAGTCGACACCTGTCAAAGATTTAACCATGAGAGAACTGATTGGAACATTAATGATGTATGAAGCTGAGATGGAAGATGAAGATAATGAACATAAAGTTCTTATCAAAAGAGAAGATGCTGCCTTGAAAGCATCATCCCAGAGAAAAAACAGAAAGATGAAAAAAAATGAAAAAGAGAAGCCAGAGAGTTCCGAGTTATCTAATTCTGATGTGGAATTGGCTTATCTAGACCAAATATTCACAAAATTATATAGAAAGAAAAGAGGCTTCAAAAAATCCTTTAAGAAAGATGATAAGGAAGTAAGATGCTATGAATGCAAGAAAATGAGGCATATCAGACCTGACTGTCCTCAGCTAAAAGAAGACAAGAGAAAGAAATTTTTCAAAAGAAATGACTATGATCATAAGGACAAGAAAGCCATGAAAGCTACATGGAGTGTATCTAAATACTCCAGCATTAATTGTTAATCAGACTCAGAGAAGGAGGAAGAAAATCTGAAAGCCAACATGTGTTTTATGGTAGAAACAGATGAGGTACAATCTTACTACTCTTATGATTCTAGTTCTGAATCTAATTACTCTAATGAAAAACTTACAGCCTACTGCAATATGATTGAAGAAAAATATGACTCTCTATTTAAGAAGCATAAGTCTTTAAATAATATTCATAAGGATGTTTCTGATGAAAGAGATACAATGCTGAAATAATATAAGGAGTTAACTGAAAAATTTGATTCAATTAATTATAACAATACAGATTATGAATCAAAGATAAAATCACTGCAAAATGAAGTAGAAACTTATAAAACTGCAGCCCTTGTTTTTACCAAAGGAGAAAATACTTTAAATGAAATCCTTGGGAAAAATTTCATTAAAAAGGAAATATTTGGAATTGGCAGTAAAGCTGAAAAACCCAAGCTGTACAAAAACTATTTTATTCCAAGTGCAAAAAGACTAAATTGTAATTAATGTGGAATAAGGGGACATATTTATAAAAACTGTTTCTTAAGACAACCCCAAATAAGTGGCATTAAGAAATCTTTTGTATCAAATGACCTATTCGACTCATGTGAAATTATAAAAACAAAGCAAGAATGGATTCCCAGATCCTTTCTAGCTAACACTACTGGACCCAACAAAATATGGGTACCAAAGCAATCTATGTAAATGTCTTTGCAGGGAACAGGTCACAAGAGAAAAAAGGACATATGGTATATGGACAGTGGCTACTCAAGACATATGAGTGGAAACTCATTGAATTTCTCTACACTCACTCAAAAAGATGGTGGACTTGTCACTTTTGGTGACAATGCCAAAGGAAAAATCATTGGTATTGGAATAGTTGGAGACCCAGAAGCTGTCTTAATTAATAAATTACTTTATGTACAAGTATTGAAACACAATATGATAAGTATCTCTCAACTATGTGATGATGGTTATGCTGTTTATTTTTCTAACAATTGCTGTTTTGTTTTCAAAAATAAATTTCTTAAATTTAGAGCACCAAGAACTGATAATGTGTATACCCTGGATTTAAATTCCTTGTGTGAACAACAAGTAAATTGCTTGACTGCTAAAATAAATGAATCTTGGATCTGGCATATGAGACTTGAACATTGTAATATATATGTTTTAAATAAGTTATCTAAGAAACATTTAGTTTCTGATTTGCCTAGTCTCAAATTTGAAAGTGACAGATTCTGTGATGCATGTCAACTTGGAAAGCAACACAAATCATCCTTCAAATCTATTAACAAAATTGCTACATATAAACCTCTAGAACTTATTCATATGGATTTGTTTGGACCTTCAAGAGTAGCAAGCTTGGATAGTAAATTATATCTATATGTTTTAGTTGATGACTATTCTAGATTTACATGAATTTTATTTTTGAAATTTAAAAATGAAGCTTTTACTTTATTTGAAAGTTTTTATAAAGCTGTTCAAAATGAAAAAGGTTTTAAAATAATTTCATTAAGAAGTGATCATGGTGGAGAATTTGAGAATCATGAATTTAATTCATTCTGCTCAAATATGGGTATTAAACACACCTTCTCTGCACCAAGAACACCTCAACAAAATAGAATTGTTGAAAGAAGAAATAAGACTATTCAAGAAATGGCTAGGACTATGCTAAATGAATACAACCTTCCTACCTACTTTTGGGTAGAAGCTGTAAGCACAACCTGCTATATAATTAATAAAGTTTTATTTATACCTCTTTTAAAAAAGACACCCTATGAACTTTCGAATAATAGAAAACCTAAAGTTAACTACTTTAAAGTTTTTGGATGCAAGGTTTACATCTTAAACACCAAGGATAATCTTGGCAAGTTCGATCCAAAATCTGATGAAGGAATTTTCTTAGGATATTCAGCTACTTCCAAAGCTTATAGAATCTATAATAAGAAGTCAAGGATTGTTGAAGAATCTGTTCATGTGAAATTTGATGAATCTGATCCCTTTGAGAAAAGGAAAGATCAAATGGATGAATCTGACTCTAATGATAACATGAGGCTTGAGAACTTAAAAAATGATTTTGAAAAAGATATAAATAAAATTCAGTCTAGTTCAGAAGAACATGATACTGAATAACCTATAAGTGTGTTTCTTAGATAGACTAAAACCCTAAAGAATCACCCTTTAGAAACTATAATAGGCAACTTAGATACAAGAATAAAAACCATAAGAAATATAGGAAATCTTGTAGAATTCTTTGCCTTTCTATCCCAATTAGAACCCAAGACTATAGAAGAAGCTTTAGATGATGAAAGCTGGATGATAACAATGCAAGAAGAATTAAACCAGTTCAAAAGAAATGAAGTCTGGGAATTAGTTGAAAGACCACATAATTATCCAGTAATAGGAACCAAATGGGTCTTTAGAAATATGTAAGATGACCAAGGAATAATAACTAGAAATAAAGATAGACTTGTAGCTAAATGATATAATCAGAAAGAATGTATAGATTATGATGAGACCTTTGCACCTGTAGCTAGACTAAAATCCATTAGAATCCTCTTAGCCTATGAATCTCATATGAACTTTAAATTATTTCAGATGAATATTAAGTCTACCTTTTTAAATGGTTATTTAATGGAGGAAGTTTATGTTGATCAACCTCCTAGTTTTGAAAATTCTCAAAAACCAGATTCTGTTTTTAAACTTACTAAAGCTCTCTATGGACTTAAACAAGCACCTAGAGCTTGGTATGAAAGATTAAGCTCTTTTATTTTGAAAAATTATTTTGCAGTTGGAATGGCAGATCCAACACTATTTAAGAAAACTGTGAATTCTAATATTTTATTGGTTCAAATCTATGTTGATGATGTAATTTTTGGATCAACTAATAAAACCTTTTGTCATGAGTTTTCAAAGTTAATACAAAAAGAATTTGAAATGAGTATGATGGGATAACTAAATTTTTTTTAGGACTTCAAATTTATCAAAAATATTTTGGAAATGTTTTGAATAAAAGCAAATACATTACTGTTTTGTTGAAGAAATTTGGACTTGAAAATAGCAAGACATATACAACTCCTATGTGTACTAATATAAAACTTTATTTGGATGAAACTGGAAAATCAGTTGACAAAAAGTTATATAGAGGTATGATTGGTAGTTTATTATATCTTACTACTAGCAGGCCATATATAATGTATTCAGTATGTCTTTGTGCAAGATTTCAATAAAATCCTAAAGAATCTCATCTAACTACTATTAAAAGAATTTTTAGATATTTAAAAGGAACTGTTTTTCAATCTCTTCTTTATCCCAAAACTTCTGATTTCAATTTGATTTCATATTCAGATGCAGACTTTGGGAGTTGTAGATTAGATAAGAAAAGCACTTCAGGAACTTGTCACTTTTTAGGAAAATCTTTAGTGTCATGGTCAAGTAAGAAACAACATTCAGTTGCCCTGTCAATAGCTGTGGCAGAATATGTTTCTGCTGGCAGTTGCTGTGCACATGTGTTGTGGATGAAAAACGCTCTTATGGAATTTGGACTAAATTTTAATAATACTTCTATTTTATGTGATAATACTAGTGCTATAAATATTTCAAAAAATCCTATTAATCATTCTAGAACTAAGCATATTGATATCAGACATCATTTTCCAAGAGATCATATTCTTAAAAAGGATATATCTTTGGAATTTGTAAGTACTGAAATTCAATTAACTGATATTTTTACTAAACCACTTCCCACTGCAAGGTTTGATTTTATTAAGGGGCATCTAGGTTTATTTGTTTTTAAATAAAATTTTATTTTACAATGGTAGTTCTTTATTTTAATTCTGCTTAAAATAATTTAACTATTTTTTTTTTCAAACAGGATAAGTTTCTTTTCCCCATGTAATCTATTTTATTTATTTTTAAATATATGTAATGATTATTAAAAACATGGGAATCAAGGTTGTCAGAAACCCTTTCTACTTCTAAACCATTTTATTTCTATCGTAACCTTTCGAACCCGCAAACCACACATTTGCTCGTCAACCCTAATCTTTGAACTTCTGAAACCCTAACCTTCAAACCTTCAGCGATTCTCGTAGAGATGGTAAGGACTAAAAGATCTAGTGAAGCCGAGACAAGAAATGCCAAGAGAAAATGCTCTGAAGAAAGAAAAATCTTACAAGGAAAGGTAATCAATCTCGACTAGTTATTTTAGACAAATCTACTGTTGAAACAAGCACTGTCGTTTCAGAACCTTGAACAGACGTTCAACAGTGAAAATATGGAATTTCTATATGAGGTTGAACTTAGATACTTATTCAAATCTATACAGTTTAGTCTGGGAGATACTGAGGACAATATGATGGTTAAGATAGAGGATAGGGATTTCTCAATCTCGTCAGTAGAAATTGGTCAGATTCTCAACTGCCCTCATGAGGGAGTTTTTCATTTCGATTTGAAAAATATTGGAGATTCTGTGCATAAATCAGAAGACATAATGTCGTTTCTCTTTGGTATTAATACTTTAAAGAAAATGTTTATCAAGGATTTGGAGACTAATCAGAAAATTTTGGTCAAATTTGTGAAAACAGGGATTGCATCAAGGATGTATGAGATGGAAAAGATATTATATCCCGATGTGTATATAATGTATCTTTTTCTTAGTGATGTCAAACTCAATTTTCCTAGGTATATGGTTATATACCTAAGATATTTTTGTCAGAGTGATGCCTGGATGAACTTTTATCCTTTTGGTCGATTCATTTCCAAGCTGTTTCTTAAGAAGGACATGGTGAGACTGGTGGATGCCAGAGTACACTGTCATCACAGTAATGTGTTTAATGCTGGAACTTTAAGGAATATTGGCTATTTCTGGAGTACTATCAAAGGAAATTTTTTTCCAATAGGAGCAGATGATGAATCAAAGAGTGCTCAAGCTCAATATGCAAAGTCCAAGGAGGGACAAACTGAATCTAGAGTCAGCACTACGACAAGGAGGATCAGATTTGAAGTGGTAGAAACTGAGGAAGAAAGAAGTCAGGAGGGACTTCAAACTCAGAGGAAAAGACCTGCGACTGAGGAACTTACTTCTCTTGACTTAACTACAAGAGATTTACTCTCTTACATATTTTTCAGAGAAAAGGTTGTTGAAAAACCTCAAGAACATAATGTCACTATTACAGATCCTGATCATGAAAGGATTGTAGTTGAAAGATTAGAACAACAGGCTATAGCTGATGTTGTTGTTGTACTTCAACAAGAAAAGGAGGCAGAGCCCGGTGAGGAAGTGTCCAGACCTTAGGAAACTCCAGAGAATATCATTTTAGATATTTCATTAGATGAACAAATTGCAGATATTCGTGATGAGAATGCTTCTGAAGCTCACACATAAGTTCTTCAAGAGGATTTTCTATGGAAGAATATGAAAAGGAATCTGAGGAAAAATATGTGGACCAACCTACTCAGGACAAGGAAAAAGAAAAATCTGATGCTGAAACATTACCTTTAGTACTGCTACCTCACACAGAACCTGAGAATGCGAATCAAGCACTGGGTGCTTCTGATTAAAGGAATAGGGAAGCTGAAGAGTTGTACAAAAAGCTATCTCAACTACAATATGATAATGATTCTTTGAGAATCATCTTAGCATCCGAACAGTTGAAATTTCAAAAGCTTAAGGAGAGTACTGTTTCAAGACAAGAAGTTGAAATTTTTAAAGAGGATATGATAAATGCTATTGCCAAATTGAAATTTGAAATGGTTATGAAGTCAGATTTCTCAGATCTTAATTTGTTTCTGGAGACACAATTTGCATCAGTAGGAAATAGTGCTGTTAGTGGATCAGGCACTTCACCTGATTTAATCAGAAGATTTCAAGCTATCACAGCTGCAATGAGAAATATGAATGACAGGTTGAAAGATATTCAGTGCAATAGTGCTCCATTATCTGTTCTCTTAGATAATCAGAAATTCTTAGTTGATCAGTTAACATCTAGTGAACCAGGGATCTGCTCTGTCTTAGAAAAATTCACAGAGAAGTTGTCTTTGTTTATGGAGAAAGAAGAAAGGCTTCACGAGTTTTTCAGAGTCAATCTCATTGAAGATATTCATATGACTCAAGAGTCCAGAGATCTTATTATTAATCTTGGTGATGGATTAATGAAAAGGTTGAGAGAATAATTATCAGAAATCAAGTCTACAGTCCAGAGAAGATAAACCCTACCTGTTCACTGCAAAAAACCTTGATTCTTGTGTTTATCATCATTGTATCTATTTTTGAATATTAATGAAAATTTGTTTCTTTCTTTCTATTTGTTTTTCTATATTTATTTTTATATGCTAGTACTCCAGATTTAATTATTGATAAAAAGTTAATAATAGCATTTACCTACAGTTCAGTGCAACATTAAATGTGTTAAAATCCATGATTTATCATTCTTTTTGATATCAAAAAAAGGGGGAGAAATTTGGATAAACATAACATCTTATTTTAAGTTTTTAAAACCTTATATAAATGATTTCCTATATATTTAAAATGCCTTGGATTTATACAGATTTATACTTATACAGAGGGGGAAATTTGGATAAATATAACATTTTATTTATTTTCATGAAGGGGGAGAAATTTTTATTTATTGAAATGATTTTGTTAAAATTAAATATTGTTTTATCCTCTCAAAATTCTAAAACTTTATATAACTAATTTTGAAATTTAATTTCATTTAGTTAGTCTTATTATTTTATGGGTTTTGTGATCATCAAAAAGGGGGATATTATTGAGCAAGTGTTGTTTTTAACAATACATAATATTGTTATTTAAAGGGGGAGTTTATATTAATACTCTATCTCTTTATGATAATTTTTATGATCACAAATACCCTTAATTATTTTCTAATGATTTTATTTGTTAAGCATTTTGCAGGAATTTATCATTTTATTTTACTCTTGAAATTAAGGGAATTTATTATTAAAGTATTCGTATTTTGCGTGTTCTGAAAACACTGTTCATGCGCTACTTATTTGGAATCTGCTTGAGCATGTTCTAGAAACACTGTTCATACCCTACGTGGATAAACATAGCGTAAGGATAAAAACCGTGTATACTTTTTTGAGATAAGGAAAAAGTATGGTTAAACAACCATACGTTATCGGCAAAGTATGGAAGAAGAACCCTATGTTAGGAAGGAACCCTATGTTTGGGATATCAGAAAAGTATGGAAGAAGAACCATACGTAAATATTAAACATTACATTTGTTTCTCAAAAGTATGGTTCATCAACCTTACTTTTGTAAACAACCATACGTTCTTGGAAAAGTATGGATCAAGTAAAAGTATGGATGACCAACCCTACGTTTGGAATGAACCTTACGTTCGTTGTCAACCTTACATTGTGAACTTTATGTTTGAAGACTATTTCATCAACCTTACATTCAGAGGACGCATATAGTTCAACTTAACCTTACGTTTGGCATCGGAGAATTTAAAGTTGATATTTTTATGCAACGGTCAATACGCTGATTATTAGGAGGATTTGAAGCTAGATTTAAAGCTGATTTTAAAGTACGATTTTGACTAATTCAAAACCGCTTCATCAATGATTTGATAATAAAATTAAAAGGATCTTTTTATGCCGATTCTTCATGGAAGTTACGACTACTCTGTAAATTCAAATATTTGAATATCGCGAGTAAAAAGGCGAATTTTGTGGATCTAATTTTACAGGAGAATCTCTTATAGTTCTTTTATTTATATGGGATTTTTGAACTGCATTGATCAATTATTGATCGTGTGTGGTCTTTTGATTATTCTGAAAAATAAAAAAAGGGAAAAATAGAGACTACCGAAACACACCGATCTGTTGGTTCAAAAGGAGCATCAAAGCTCTGTTTGTTAAAAGAGGAAGAAACACGATAGAAGATTCACTTGTTCTACAATGAAGATCTACTGTTAATTTGCTACTGCTGAAGTTATGAATTATATTTCTATATCTACTGCAACAGGATCGACTCAGAACATTTCTTATGTGAATATTATTATTTCTGAAGGAAACGATCTACCTACTGTCAATTGCATGCTGTTGCAATTGTGAAGAACATCTGGAAAGTATTTTCAAAATACGAAAATCTTTTCTTTCTATTCTTGAGTGATCGACTTATCGTACTAAGATGTGTAGGTTCTTTAAGTGAACCAAAAGGCTTTGTTTTGCATTGGATTGTAAAGGTGTCAACTTCCTGTACTCAGTTGTGAACCGGTCTGTTGAAACGAGGACCAGATAGTGAAAATCACCAAGCTCGTGGAGTAGAGCGTTGGTGGAGTGGACTAGGGGCCTTCTGTTCCCCAAACCACTATACATCTTGTGTTACTGCCATTTAAATTTCCTCTGCATCATTTTATTTGATTAATGTTAAAAGGCAGAACACAATCTCATAAAGATTTTTGAAAAGACACAATTCACCCCCCTCTTGTGTATATTTGGTGTAATCTGATCCAAGAATCACAAATTTTCACTCGCAGATCGATGGCCAGTCAAAATTAACGATACATGTTTTATAGGAAATTATCCAAGCATGAATACTTGATTTTTTGGTTCATGGGAGAAACACATCCTTCTTGTCGAGTTCACCTATAATAATAGCTTTCAGGAAACGATTTAGATGGATCCTTATGAGTAATTGTATGGCAGGTTGTTCTATTAACCCCTTTACTCGCTAGAGGTAGGATAGGTAGCCCTACTAGGTTCTCATCTCATACAGGAGACTTTGGAGAAGGTTTAGCTGACCAGGAAGCATATGTCTACCGCTCAGTCTAGACAAAAATCTTATGCCAATTATTGATGATGACCTTTAGAGTTCAAGGTCGGAGATTGTGTTTTCCTACGAGTATCACCTAGGCTTGGGCATAAATGGATACATAGGAAAGGGAAGCTTTTGCCTTGTTATATTGGGATTTTTGAGATTCTGGAGAGAGTAAGACCAGTATCCTATCAATTGTTATTACCTCAGAGGTACTGTTCCTTGCACGATGTCTTCCAAATTTTGTAACTTTTCTGTAACCATCCCAAATTGTGTCATACTTTTAATCCTGAGGAGGTTGAGTTAAATGTTGATGCTTATTTTGAGGATATCTTGTATGCATTGTTGACTGGAGTATAAAGGCTCTCCAAGGCCGGACTATCCCTTTATTGTGGGTGATATAGAAGTGAAGTTGTGTGCAGGAAAAGATCTGGGAGTGGGAGGCTGACAGACATGCCCAATGGTAAGAATTGTTCTTGAATAACATTTCACCGCCCTTGGAAGGTGAACTCAAGGAAGAGTTACTTTAAGGGGGGAAGACTGTAAGAATTCGGTTTTTATCTCAGGTATGGATCCTTTTAAAATTTGGTCTAATTATTAACTTTGGACCTAATTTAGAATCCCTTTGAGGTTGGAAATGTTTTGGGGGTGTCTAGGGATTGTTCGGAGTGTGGAACCCCAGTCAGTGGGAAAAATAGACTAGACGCATGATTAGGAGAAACCATGTGGGGAAGGCTTCACGGTTACCCATAACCGTGCGAGGCTTGACAGTGAGCAGGATGAGGCTACACTATTTGAGGAAACCATGTAGATTGGACCACATGACTGTGCAGATGGTCTAAAGTTTTTAGTAGATCCATTTTTCATAGTTGGTGCATGGTTTCCCTAACCGTGCGGCCTAACCATATAGGTCCACTCTTGAGTCAGTGATTCATGCATGTTTGTAACACGATTTGGCCAACCTTACGGCCAAACCATGCACCCCTATTTTTTGGGGTAAAAATACCAAAATGACATTAATGAATATTTAACATCTCCCTATACTACTTTTCTCATTCTAGTGGATAGAGAGTCCTATCCTCCCCCTTTTTGAGATCTTAAGCCCTATTCTATAGGTTTTGATCCCGGATCTTCATTCAGTGTCCGATCGAAGAGCTGTTACTATCTTTGGATTCATCCAGGTAAGCTCTTAGATCCTTTAGCTTGGTTCGTTATTCTTTTTTCCCTCGACAATGATATTTAGATGCAAGATCATATACCCTATTTTTTGGGTGTTGATTTTTTCTTCATATTTCTTCTGATCTAAGACAAACTGAAGGCTAATACTGGATGAGGTTGGTGTTATAGACCTGAGGTAGGTGGTCTATGACTCATCCCTCAAGTCTTTCTATTTTATAAACTATTGTCATTTTGTACACAACAATTTCATTGGACATTTCCTATTTAATTCATATGACCTACTTATATTCATTGTGCTCATATTCTAGATCCATTTATATATATGATCATCACACCATTGTAGGTTTATACCTCAATACTTTCCACCCCAAGTAGGGTACTTCCTCAATTATTCCTTGGTGACTCATGTGGGTTTACCTATGACACCATTCAGGTGTGTGTCTTGACCCTACTAATGGTAATACCTCTTTAATTAAATGAAATATAAATTTCTAATTTCTAGTATAGTATATGTATCACTTGAACATTCTAAGGTAATTGTTTTAATATAATAAATGAATCTCAATTTTAAATGGAAATTATAATATATGTACCACTTGGCTTGATTGAATGTAAATGATTGAATTAGTTACATGTCCATAACACACCTTTCCATGCTCATGGATGGCAGTAGAGTTAACCTAATTAATAATTAAGTAATTTAAGTACTAAATGGTTGCATGGATTGTTATACCATGTCACACTAATGAAAGGAAATATCTTGAACCAAATAACTAATTAAACAACATGAGTATCACATGGAATAATTAATAATGAATTAATTATATGGTTCCTATTGCATATGGACCTGATTATCATTATAGGAGTGGTAAGAATAGATCCAGCCTTGGATTCCTAAGGGAATTACTTGAGCACTTGTGGACTCCATACTGATTCAAGGGTGTCAGTTTCCAAGGGAGATACCCACTATGGAACCCAATCCTTATCTATCGGTGGATGCTCAACATGATGTTATAGGATCCCTCCATTATCTTTCAGATATTAGGATGTCTTGGATATACTACTTGGATCCAAATTAACGTCTACAGATATGTGGCACCATGGATACTCCCACCGAGACTAGTTATTGTTTATCCCATTTTACCTTGGACGAGATCCTCAAACTAGGTTAGAATCATATTACAGTGTAATTCCCTGGGCGATGCCCCTTAGATTACATGAAAACTCCTTAAAGCCAAGCTACAGGTTATAACTAAGTTGGCTTGACCCCTAAGGTCAAGGATGACTTGGTTATTACCCTAGATCCCATTCATTATTATCATCATTTCAAGATGCCTCATTATATCTTAGTTTCTTTATTATTATTACCATGTCATGATGTTAGTGCTAGTTATACCTCACGTGACTTAATTATATAAACTGGAACATAATTAACTAATTAAATGATCTCATGTTCAGATACATTTCCAACTGAGGCTAAAGAAAGTATCAAGGTATTTACATTACTGTAATGCTTTAATTTTATATATACCTACACACTATCAGTTTATAATTATCATACTAGATGGTATAGACACTATTGGTGGCAGCTTAATAATATTTATCTCACACCCTATTTAGGCCACTGATTGTACCCAGGCAGATTACATGTATATAGGTGTTGATAAGGGGAAGCATCCCACTTTGGACACCTAATATGACTTGCTTGTGTTAGGATGAATCTTGGTTGTAGATGACCGAGATGAAGCTTGGGATTCTTGGATAGTTGTTGGATTCTTTTTTTTCTTTTGTATAGCATGTATTGCCTACTGCCATGTATATCTGTTTTCTAGTTTTGTAGAGACATGACATACATTATCATCAGATTTTATATATAATCCGGTTACCATATTTGAGTATTTTTTTAAGTTATTATTGATTCCTACTACTTCCACTATAGTGAGTTACTATTCCAATGTCTTTAGTGTCTATTTATGCTATGTCATTTGTTCATATTATGCTTATATAGCATCCTTCCCTGAGTGCCACTGAACTGGGTCTCGAGATGGTGGGCCGTAAGACCTCAAGAGCATCTCCCCAATGCAAGAGGCTGCCTACTAGAAACAAGGGACTTGGGTAAGTTTGTGGGGAGACTATGCCCTCATAGGATAAGGTAATACATAACGAAAAACAATATATACAAGTAGTGGAAGCATAAAGAGTAAGCATACAATAGTAGAAGCAGATAAATGACCCAAAAAATAAATAAAATTTAGAATATGAAAAATCATAACAAATTCCAAGATGATGTCAATGTATGATGCCAAATGTTAATAGTAAAATTGCAGGGATACAGAGTAAAAGCATAGACAACATGCTGAAAAAAATACCAAAAGACCAAAAACTTCCACACAGCATCCCGAGCATAGGCTTGGTCCTTTTCCCCCAAGATCTCTCCAAAACAGCAAAGCAATCAAGAATTATAAGTGGTACGCTTACCTGAATCCATACCCATGAACATAAAGTCTACTCAGGTACAAAACGGTTCCTGGGTAGAGAGTGAGATATAATCTTAGTAGGATGACACCCATGGTGTCTAGACCTTTCCATTTTGTGTTGTATACAAGTAATAGTGTGCCATATATATATAATAAATGCAAGAAACTTAAATGAATAAAAAAATGTAACTTGGTTCAGATTCCCAAGCGTACACCCATCCCATACCACCTACTTTGGCCTAATACAGAAGTCTGAATGAGATACTTGGTAAAGAATAATATATATATTTAGAAAGTCCAGAGTAATATGACATACCAAATAAAAGGGAATACCTAGCTTGTGCTTTGGCTTGGGGACTAATTCATAAATTAGACCAATTTCACTAAAGGTGAAATAGAGGTATCAACAATCATATGGAAACTCTATGTAGTATCAATAAAAACATCTCATGCATTTATATTAAAATTGAAAAATTTAGAGGTGGAGTCTGATCCCATCCCAAAGGTATATCTATGGCACATCCAATCAATTATATCCAATTCCAAGAGCCCATCCAAGGCGATCCTTTCAAAATTCCAAGTATCGCTCGTGGATGGTAACTATGAGTCCATCTCGGGTATTGAACGTAAGGGAATGAGTATCAGTCGAGGCTTGGTGAAGCCATTTTTCAAAAAGATTTTTCCTAAGTTTCCCCTTAGGAAACTGGTGTCACCCATTAGTATAGTAAAAATCCCAGAGAAAACCCTTGTCTGTAGAGCCTAAAACATCGCTTTCCCAGTGCGTTGTGCTGTAACCCATCAAGTATAGAGAGTCTAATTGTAGGTTCTTAATATGGGACCCACATTCTCTCCCCAAACTAAGTTTATTTAAAACAAAAAGATATGAATATATATATATATATATATATCAAAAAGCAACATTCCTGATTATATCCATCTAATTAACCATTTAATACCACACTTACCAATTATTCAATCCCAACAATCATGACTATTAATATTAACACAAAATTAAACAGAACTGTAACTTATAAATTAAAGCAGAGGCAACAAAATTTAATAATGGTGGAACATGACAAGTCTTATATCAACAATTATTTAGGCAATAATTCAAGAAAAACCAAATTCATGGTTTATGATTCATTCTAAATAATTTTATTCAATTCAAAACCTCAGCCTAAATTTATTACACTTACACACGTAATTGATAATTTAAAGGTTGAAGGCTAACGGTAAATAGGCTCATTATGTCAGCACACCCAAAGGGGTTTCTAACGACATTAAAACAACCTAGGAAGGGGTTTTACCTAAACAAAGGTCACAAAGATAAAGGCTAAAGAGTTTAATTAAATTAATATGCAATATTTGAGATTCACTGATAGGCACCAATGAGTGTCACAAAAGTGAAAATTTAATAAAACAATGAAATGAAGGGAAAGATCATATACACCCTACCTTATAGTTATAGTATATCCCACGCCCCGTGGCAGCCTTTTATTTGACCTAAAACGGAAGAAATCAAAGGATTTTAGAAAACCCCCAATTTTGGGTAAAAACCTTCCACGATAGATTGGGAGATGAAGATTTGATGAAACTCAATGATTCTTGGTGTGGAATATTAGCCTTACTGAGATATTCACTATGCTTCCAACGATGTTGAAAATGGAGAAGAGATGGAGGTGCAGTAGGCTTCCAAAGAGGAGGAAGGGGGAGGCACACCACCTGACCTGGGGAGGGGTGCGACACACAGAGGGTAGAGGGAGAGAAGATATGAGGAGATAAAAAAGGAAAGAAAGAAATAAGGGGAAAAAGATAAAATAAAATAAAATAAAATAAAATAAAATAAAATAAAATAAAATAAAATAAAATAAAATAAAATAAAATAAAATAAAATAAAATAATAAAAATAAAAATGAGGGAGAAAGGAAAAATAATTATAAAAATGGGTTAATACCATTTTAATTATTTTTACTTTTATCCAACCAATTTTATTTTATTATTTATTTTTATCCATTTTTCATTTATTTTAATTTTCTTAAAATTATTTTTATTCCTCTTTAATAATTTTAATTATTTCTAAGCTAAAAAATTTCACTAGGTCATGATATATTATTTTACATAAATCCCACACAACCATTTAAATAAATTAATAGCTACTCGGGACCCGTAATAGGTTGTGCACGCGTTCACCCTGGGTAACTTTAAGGAAAAGGAATTAAAATTAAATGGTCCACACCTTGGTTAAAGTTGGGACATTAAAACCTCCCCTCATTAAGATAACTCATCCCCGAGTTTCCTTTCTAAGGGTAGGGGAACATCATCTGAGAAAAGTTCCTGAAACTGAGCATGCACATCTGTATCCCGCTTCGAGTTCTCATCCTGAATGCATCTGTGTTGCCATAACACCTGAACTAGAGGAACCAAATTGGCTCAGAGAAATTTCATGCTATGGTCAATAATACGAATCAAACACTCCTTAAAGGATGAATCTGCCTCAAGCTCTATGTCGTTAGGACTAAAAAAATGAGATAGGTCTAGATGATATTATCGAAGCTAATCGATGTGGAAGATGTCATGCATGGAACTGTATATACGAGGTAACAACAACTAATAGGACACCGACCCAACTCTCTCTAATATCTCGAATGGCCTGACATATCTTGGAGATAACTTTCCCTATCTCCTGATTCTCTTATGACCCAATCTCGGTGAAACACACAGAAAGACCTGATGTCTTACCTCAAACTTTAGGGGTCTACGATGAAGATTAATATAAGACTTATGTCTGGATTGAGCTGTATCCATATGCTTCTGAATCAGATAAACATGATTAGAAGTATTCTGAATGATATGAGGAACCAGAAGATCTATCTCACCTGCTTCGAGCCAGCATAGAGGTGAACGACACAGTCTACCATAGAGGGCCTCATATGGATCCATTTTAATTGTTTCTTGGAAGCTATCATTATAGGAAAACTCAACTATAGGAATATGTTTTTTCCAAGAACCTCAAAAATTAAGGATTCATGCCTACATCATATCCTCTAACACCCAAATGGTCCGCTCAGACTTCCCATCAACCCGGGGGTGATATGCACTACTCAAAAGAACTTGTGAACCCAGTGCCTTCTACAAACCTTGCCAAAATTGTTATGTAAAAAGGGTATATCAGTCCGAAATGATTGAACGGGGCACTCCATGAAGTCAAACTATCTTATAAATATAAATCCTCATTAACTCATCAATAGAGAAGGTCTTCCAGATAGGTAGGAAGTGCGTAATTTTGGTCAATATATCGATGATCACCCATACTTCATCGCTGCCTCAAGGAGATCTCGACAAGACTATAATGAAATCCATGGTGATGTCATTCCATTTTAACTTAGGAATAGACAGAGGCTGTAGGAGCCCAACAGGTTGTTGGTTTTCAACCTTCACCTGCTGACAGGTGGTGCCCCGGGTATTGAAACCTGCTATTTTCTTCTTCATATCTGGTTACCAGTACTAAGGATGCATATCTCTATACATCTTGGTATGTACAGGATGAACTGCCCAAACAAAGGCATGATATTCTCTCATCAACTCTTCCTGAATATCAAAAGGGACCCATACATGACCATGGTAGAGCAGAGTTTCACTACTGTCAACAACCCAACTAGGGGGCGGGTTCTCTCCTATGACACTTTCCCTCAAAACAATCCCCTCTAGATCAGATAACTGTCACATGTGGACTCACTCTAGAATAGAGGATGTCATTGCAAGATCTGCTAAAACTGGTTTTCCATGCTGTTCCTGAACCTCCAAATGAAACTCAGAAAACAAAACCATCATCTTCCACTCACTGTGGGCTACCTGGACGTCTTGTGTCTATGTCTTGTGGCTCAAAGAGTCAACTAAAAAATTACCCTTTCCATGGGTATAAGAAATCTCAAAGTCAAATGACTTCAGGTATTCGACCCACCTGCACTGCCTCAAATTTAAGTTCCATTTTGTGGAGATATTTTTAAATATTTTATGATCCGTGTAAAAGATTAACCTTTCTCCCAACAAGTAGTGTCTCCAAAAATATAGATCATTAACCAAAGCTTCCAATTCGAGATCATGTGTAGGATATTTCTGCTCATGAGGCCTTAGTTGGCGGGATCCATTAGCCATGTCTCGATCACCTTGCATTAGGACTGCACTCAGTCTGACTCCTGAAGCATCAAATTAAACAATATTACTTTTACCTGGATCAGGAAGAATTAAGATCAGATCTATCATGAGTCTTCCCTTTAACTCTTGAAAATATTTCTTACAAACTTCTGACCAGATGAACTGCACACCTTCTTAGTCAGGGCCATAAGAGGCGCTGCTAAGTGGGATAAATCCAGTATGAAATGTCTATGATAGCCAACCAGTCCTAAGAAGCTGCATATGTTAAACACATTCTTAGGATAATCCCCGGAAACTACTACTCTCATTTTTTTGGGTCAACTGATATGCTTGCCTCATATATGATATGACCCAAGAAGTTAACCTTATTAATCTAAAAGTGTCATTTACTGAGATTCATGTATAGTTGTTTCTCTCTCAGTGTACTCAGCATGATCTCAATATGGGTTGCATGGTCATGTCTAGAGTGTGAATACACCAAGATGTCATCTAAAAAGACTACCAAAAAGGAATCAAAATACGGGTGGAAAACCCGATTCATCAGATCCATGAAAACTGATAGCGCATTTGTCAGACTGAACAACATAACCAAGCACTCTTACATGACATACCTGCTTCAAAAAGTTGTATGTGGTATATCTAATGTTCACACATGCACTTGATGATAGCCTGACCTCAGACCAATATTAGAGAAAACAGTTGCTCCTCAGAGCTGGTTTAAGAGGCTGTCTATGCAAGGCAATGGATATCGATTCTTTATCATAAATAGGTTAAGTCGATGGTAATCCACACACAATCTGAGTGCACCTTCCACCTTATTTGTGAAAAGGACTGGTGAACCCCGTGATTATGTACTAGGTTTTATGAAACCCTTCACCTCAATATCCTCAAACTGCTTTTTGAGTTCATGTAGCTCTGTTGGTGCCATCCTATAAGGAGGAATGGACACTGGTGCCGCACCTGACACTAACTCGATAGTGAACTCAACTTCCCTCATAGGTGGTAAGTTGAAAAAATAACACATCCCTAAAATGATCCACAACAAAAGGAAAATCCACTGACTTCAGTCCCTGATCACTCATAAAGAGACTTGCTAGCTGAGATATCACTCTGCCAAGCCCAGAACACTTAGGTTTAGCTCAATCTGCCTGGATATCCCATTCTACCTTGTGTATATATGTTCTTACCTAGAGTGTTGTGAAAGACACTCGATGATGATATAAATCCACTTGGTCATGATAAAGGATGAGCTACTCTATACCGAGAATGACATCAAAGTCAGTCATCTCGAGGATGAAGAAATTCCAGAAGAAATAGTACTTACCTATCTCAAGGGGGAACTCCTGGAACTAGCGTATGCCCTCTGTTCTGACCCCAAAGGAGTGTCGAGTGACATAATACCATAGAGGTAATCTATGAAAAGACCCAAACTCTCAACAGTTGTAGCATCTATGAAAGAGTATGAAGCACCATTATCAAAAAGGGTAAAAACTAAAGTAGAGGGTACAAGGATAGTACCTCTAACCATAGAGGGCCCTATACTTTTCTCCACTAAATTTGGCTACACTTCCTACATATGGCCTGATCCTCATCCCTGAGGTGCTGCCTAACTAGTCTACAGGTCCACTATACTGAGGCTGGTGTTCTGAAACATGGTTTCCTCGACCACAACCTCCACCATCTAAGCCTGATTGGCTAATGAAAAATGTATTCCCAACCTGATGTGGATCCATAGATCCCATACCTGATAGAGGCACTGGAATGTATCCTCTACCACTAGATACTGAAGGAAAATAATGACAGAAATGTTGAAGGTGACCCATCTTGACACAACCTTGACACTCCATCGGGTTCCTTGTGCATTGAGATTTCTTATAGAAAATCCCGCCACACTGATGAAATATTATAGTGCTATCAGTACGTGTAATTTGGATGGAATTACCCCCACATGCACCCTCAAAATTATGCTTCTTACTTCCTGAAGAACCATTACCATACTTTGAAACTGAACCACCCTAGCTCATATGATTAGCTTCCCTGATATTTTGTTCCATAATTAGGGATTGGTTCATGATCTCTATAATGGTCAAAAAACTAAATATGTTCACCTATGAGTGGATATTTCCATTTCGACCTCAAAATGTCTCGCAGTCATCTGTGCATCACCCATAAGAGATAGAGAAAAAAGATGGAGCTTAGTGAAATGATTAGAATACTTTAAAACTATCATAGAGACCTGTTGAAGATGTAATAACTCTATGGAATGATCTGATATCAGAGTCTATAGAAAGAAGTGATCATAGAAAGCTGTCTCAAAGTCTGCCCAAACCATGTCTCGGGGTTGCTTTGCTTGAGAAATGACATCCCACCAATGCTTGGCAGAGTCACGAAGCATAAAGATAGAAAGTTTTAACCTTTGATCTAGAATAATCTCAAGATGATGAAATATGGATTTCATGGCTTCTATCCATGACTCTACATCATTAGGATCACCATCCCCCAAGAAAGTGGGAGGATGTTATTGAAAAAATTCCTGCATAAGATCTTCCATAGTTAGGGTAGGCCTAGGAAAACTCTAAATTGACTGTATGAACTTGATAATATTATCCATGAAATAGGCTTCAGTGCCCAAAGGAAGATCAATAGGAGGTACCATAGGAGGCACTATAGGAGGCACGATAGGTGGTTCTATAGGAATCACTACAGGTGGTTCCAGACCCACCAACTCCAGAATGTTCTCATCACTACTCTCTTGGTGTATAAGATGAAAACATCGCAATGGAATTTCTATATAATTTCCAAACACACATATTAGACTAGATTCTATTGTAGAAGAGGTAAACAAGTAAATAAGTAGTAAGGGAAAAAAAGGAAGGTGTAAGGCCTCCCTAGAAATGGAATAATAGGTAAGGAAATCAAATAAAGAGGGTAGGTAAATGGCCTGCTCTAAGATATGGGTCTATATATAAAGATAATAGGTCTCATAAGGATCACTAAGACACAACCTACCACCCATTTCCTAGGTAAAGTCAAGTCAAAGTCTAAAATTTCCACTTAAGGTTGCCATTTCATCATAACAAGTGGTAAATTTTTTATATTTATATCAAATAGGTACAACAAGTTATTACAACTAAACACAACAACACTCACATACAAATAAGAATATGCATACTTAAAGTAGATATGGCATGACAATATGCATGTCATTTTAATCCCCATGGTGCCTAATATGATGCATGTAAATGAAATGACCTCACGTCATTGGCCTATAGTAGTCAAAATCATCATATCAATAATACCAATACTAGTAACAATATAAAGCAAGTGTGTCACCCAATGGTGAAGTCGTATCAACAATAAATGGTATAATTAATAACTAAAATCCCCAACTCATGAAATTTGGGTTTCCCCTATACATGGGTTAGCTACGTCCAATCATAGGGTAAATTCCAAATTCCTATGTCCTAGTCTCTTATCTAACCCAAATAGTAAGACAAAAGGAAAATAAACCTTCTTTGATACCAATTTGTAGTGTCCCTCCCTGAGTGCCACTGAACCGGGCCCCAAGACGGTGTGCCAGAATACCTCAAACACATCTCCCCAAACACTATAGGCTTCCAACTAGTAGCGAGGGACTTGGGTAAGTTCATTGGGTGGACTATTCCCTCATAGGATAAGGTAATACACAGTAAAAAAAATATACAAGTAGTAGAAGCATAAAGACTAAGCGGATAGCAGTAAAAGCAGATAAATGACCCAATAAAATAAATAAACTATTGAAGCTAATCAATCATAAAAAATACCAAGATGATGTCAATGTATGATCCCAAATGTAAATAATAAAAGTAAAAGGATACATGGTATAAGCATAGACAACTTGCTGATAAAAACTACCAAAAGACCAAAAAATACCACACGACACCCCAAGCATATGCTCGGTCGTCTACCCCCAATCTCCATCCAAAACAACAAAGATATCAAGCATTGTAAGTAGCATTCTTCCATAAATTCATACCTATGAACATAAAGTCTACTCAGGTACCAAACGATGCCTGAGTAGGGAGTGATATATAATCTCAGTAGGCCGGTACCCACGATGTCTATACCTTTCCATTTTGTGTTGTAGAAAAATAGAAGTGTGCCATATATGTATAATAAATTCAAGAAACTTAAATAAATAAAAAATAACTATAACTTGGTTCAGGTTCCCAAGAAGACACTCATCCCATACCACCTACTTTGGCCTAAGCTGGAATACTGAATGAGATACCTAGTAAAGTATAATATATATATTTAGCAAGGACATAATAATATGATAGACCAAAGAAAAGAGCATACCCCAAGCTTTTTCTTTGGCTTGGGGTCTAATTCATAAGTCAAATCAGGAACACTAAAGGTGAAAGAGAGGTATCATGAAGCATAAGGAAACTTTATGAAGTATCAATAAAAACATATCATGCATTTATGTTGAAATTAAAAAATTTATAGGTGGAGTCCAAGTCTTTCTCAAAGGTATCACTACGGTACATCCAATCAATTATATCTAATTCCACAAGCCCCTCCAAGGTGATCCTTTTGAAATTCCAAGTATCACTCATGGATAGTAACTGTGAGTCTATCCTAGGTATCACATGCAAGGAACTGAGTATCATTTGAGGCTTGGTGAAGCCATTTTTCCAACAAATATGTCCTCAGTTTCCCCTTAGGGAACTAGTGTCACCCATTAGTATAGTAAAAATCTTGAGGAAAGCCCTTGCATATCGAGTCTAAAACATATATTTCCTGATGTGTTGTGTTGTAACCTATCGATTATGAATATTCTAATTATGGGTTATTAATATAGGATCCACATTCTCTCCTCAAATCAAGTTTATTTAAAATAACAAGAGAGGAATATATACATATCACATAACATCATTCATGATTGCATCCATCTAATTAACCATTTAATGCCATGCTTACCAATTATTCAAGTCCAATAGTCAAGACTATTAATATTAACACAAAATTAAATAGAACTGGAACTTATAAGTGAAAGCAGAGGAAACAAAATTTAATAATGGTGAAACACAAAAAGTCTTATAGTGAAAATTATTTAGGCATCAACTTCAAGAAAAACCAAATTCATGGTTTATGATTCATCCTAAATAATTCTATTTAATTCAAAACCTCAGCCTAAATTTATTACACATGCACATGTAATTGATAATTTAATGGATCAAGGCTAATAGTATATAGTATTATTATGTCGGCACACCCAAAGGGGTGTCCAATGGCATGACAACAACCTAGGAAGGAGTTCTCCCTGAACAAAGGTCACAAATACCAAGACTAAATAGTTTAATTAAATTAATATGCATTATTTGAGATTCTCTAGTAGGAACCGATGAGCGAAACAATTTTTCAAATTGAATAAATTAATTAAATTATGAAAACGATCATAGAAAACCTACCTCATAGTTTTATTATATCCCACGCCCCATGATAACCTTTGATTTGACCTAAAATGGAAGAATCCAGAGGATTTTAGAAAAACCCCAATTTTGGGTAAAAACATTCCATAGAAGATTGAATGATAGATATTAGATTAAACTCAATGATTCTTGGTGTGTAATATTAATCTTACCGAGAGATTCACTATGATTCTGACGACATTGAAAATGGAGAAGAGACGGAGGTGCAACGGGCTTTCGAAGCGGGGGAAGGGAGAGGCGCACCACCTGGCCAGGGGAGGGGTGGGAAACATAGAGGGGAGAGGGAGAGAAGAGAGGAGGAGTGAAAAAAGGAAATAAATAAATAAGGGAAAAAGATAAAATAAAATAAAATAATAAAAATAAAAAGGGAGGGAGAGAGGAAAAATAATTATAAAAATGGGTTAAGCCCATTTTATTTTTTTTACTTTTCTCCAACCGATTTTATTTTATTATTTATTTTTATACCTTTTTCATTTATTTTAATTTACTTAATTTTTTTATTCCTTTTTAATCCTTTTAATTATTTTTAACTTGAAACATTGCGTTGGGGCATGATGTATTATTTTACATAAATCATTTTACGTAAATCTCGCACAACCATTTAAATAAATTAATAGCTGCTTGGGACACATAATAGGTCGCACGGGCTCGCGCTCTGGGTCGCTTTAAGGAAAATGATTTAAAATTAAATGGTTCGTATTTTGGTTAAATCCAGGACCTTATAGCTTCCACTATTTACCAGTTATATTACTTAACTATGTGTGCTTCACTCTGTTAATGAGGGCATAGTCTACACACGGACACACTCTAGGACCTCGCTGTTATTCGGCGGCCTCTAGCGATGAGGAGGTGCACTTGAGGACATATGGACAACCAAGTTTAGGAAACCTTAAAGTGGTACCTAGGTTGGGATGTCATATATTAAGTCATACAACATGTTCCATTACTTGAGTTAGAATGAAACCATAGATCAAAGTGTTTGTTCTGGCCTTCATTAGTACACATTCATTTATCAGGGAGTTCTAAACAATGATTTTGGTTGGCTTAACCAAGCTATAATCAATGTTTGATTGACTTCAAAATACTTGGTGTAACTTGGAGTTAAGTGTTAAGAAAAAATTATTTTAGGGTTTTAGGATTGGGGTACCTTTTCAACAGATCAAGGAGTTGTGATTTAATGTAGTTAACAATACCCACCTACCTAAATACCTTTAAGTAACTTGAACTAGTCCCTTTCTTGGGTTGTGAGAAGGGAAATATGGATTAGTGACACTAAAATATCTACACAATAGAAAATTATAAATCCAGCGATGATGGATATTGGGATTTGATAAAATAGCAAGTGACTAATAAATATAATTTATTATTTCACATTTTTGTTAATTAAGATAAAGTACTAAAACACAATTCTATTTTTTTTGTATAAAATGGAAAGTAATACAACCTCTATGTTATCACCATGATCACTATTAGAGAAATATTATACCCTCATCGACATGAATTTACAAGAGTTGTACAAGTGATTTCTCATCATACTGTGTGAAGAAAAAAAATTCTATGTGTTGGAGTCCCCTATTTCTAAGGAAGATCATTCTAAGGTGGCTAGCGAGGAGGAGAAAGTTATCTTCTGGAAACATATAGATGATGAATTGGATGTCTAGTGTCTCATGTTATCTTATATGTCCAGTGAGATCCAGAATCTACATGAGGATATGGATGCATATAACCTGTTGTTTCATATCTATGATCTTTTTTAGGATAAAGATAAATAAGAGAGATATGAGATCTCCAAGTCACTTTTCATGTAAAATCTTAGAGGAGTTCCATATGGACCTCATATAGTCAATATGATTGGATATATTGAGTTTTTTGAAATCATGGGTTTGAATCTACCCAATGAGTTGTACACCAAACTTGTGTTTTCCTCACCACCTTATAGATTTTCTAGTTTTATTGTGAATTATAATATGAAAAATACCGAGAAGTCACTCTTAGAACTCTTCACCTTGATTTTCCAAGTAGATAAGGACATAAGACATGAAAAACCTAGAGTAATTATTGTTAATAAGAGTAAGGGAAGGATAAAGGCACCTAAGACAAATTTTGAGTCTAAGGATTCTATGCATCACCTAAACAATAAGCGGAAGATCCCGAGGTAGGATAAGGAACAAGATACAAAATGTTTTTCATGTAGAAATAAAGGACACTAGAAAGAGAAACTCACCTTGGTAAAGAATCATAATAAAGATTCAGGTGTGTTTCTTATTGAATGTAAGCTTTACATTACTACAAGTTGGTTATTAGATATAGATTGTGGTGCTCACATTTGTATCTAAATACATGAACCAAATAGATTTAGGATGTTTTCTAGAGGTGTGGTAGATCTTTGAGATACCAAGGAAGTAAGATTGGATTCCTTTTATATAGAATATTAGCACCTTACTTTGATGAAAATAATTATTCTAGTTTTGAATAATTGTTATTGTGCACCTAGTGTTATCAAGAACATTATATCCACATCTAGTTTATACATGGATGTATTTGTGTACAAGTGTGGGAATAAAATCTGGTAATTTTATAAAGATAAAATTTTTACGGTATGACACACCTTAATAATGGTATTTAGGTACTATAATATGAAAAATAACTTTTGGAAATCGATAAGGAATCAAGTTTGCATGACTCGTATCACACCCATTTGTGGCATGACCGACTTAGTCATGTAAGAAAGAAGAACTTGACAAAGCTATATCAAGATGGGTAGTCAGATTATTTTTAACTAAAACTACTTCATATGCATCATGCTTGTTTTCAAGGAAAAATGACCAATCTATCATTTAGAGGATAGGATGAAAGGTATATAAATCTTATTGAATCGATACAAATATACACGTACAAACCTTTTCTAGTTAAATATAGAGGTGAATACCAATAATTCATAACTTTTAATAAAAACTTAAGTATATGTGGATATGTATACTTAATGAGGTATAAGTCTGAATCCTTTGAGAAGTTTAAGGAGTTAAATAATAAAATATAGAATCATCTTAGAAATAAGATAAAGAAACTTTGATTAGATCAAGGCGGATAATATCTTAACCAAGATTTTAACAACTATCTATGGGAGGAGTTTGGGATATTATCTCATATCACTCCTCCTTATACAACATAGTGGAATAGTTTCAATGAAAGGATCAAACACACCTTGTTGGACATGGTGGGTCAATGATGAGTCATGTAGATATTGCACTATCCTTTTGTGGATATGAATTGCATACTACTGTGTACAAACTAATTTAGGTTCTAACTAAAGTATGGAACAAAATTATATGTGAGTTAATGTATGGGAAGAAGTATATGTTGTCAAATTTATTTGTGTGGGGTTGAGGAAGATTTTTTGAGGATGCCTTTGATAATAAAATAACACATTAGGTCATGGAGTGTATCTTTATAGTATATCCCAAGAAAATAAGGGTATATTACCAATGAAAACCCTCATATAAGAAGGTAATATTGGAAAGAAAAACCATATTCCTTGAGAAGGAAAACATCTCCAAAAGAGATGGTGGGATCAAGATTTAATTTGATAAAATTGATGCTTAAGATACACAAGTGGAACATGAACAAATTCCACAAGGCTTTGTGGAAGAGATTGTTCCAAAGAAAGAAGTAATACATAGGAGAAATAGAGTAGTTATAAAACCATAGAGATATGGTTTTATAGTCACTAAGGATGGTGACTCAATATTAGTTGATAATAATGATCCTATGTCCTGCAATGAGGTAGTAGATAGATGAGAAGTTGTAAAATTTCAATAATCTATGAATTATGAGATGGATTATATGTATCAGAACCAAATCTAGGTTTAAGTAGATCCTTAAGCAGATGTAAATAAATTTGGTTGCAAATGGTTATTTAAGAAGAAACTAGACACGTAAGGTTTAGTAAATACTTATAAGGCACAAACAGTAGCTAAAGTGTTTAAGAAACTTCAAGGAATAGACCATGAAAAAACCTTTTCACCAGTTTCTATGCTAAAATTCATCATATTTATGCTTTCTATAAAATATTACCATGTTTATGAGATTTTAAAAATGAATTTTAAAATATATTTCCTTAACATGAACCTTATAGAAGATGTCTATATGTTACAACTAGAAGGGTTTGAGACTAAAGGATGTTGATAAGTTATGTAAGTTGAATAGATCTATTTATGGATTGAAGCAAACATTTAAATCATGGAACATTTACTTTTTTTGAAGCTATAAATGAATTTTGTTTCATAAATAATGAATGTGATCCTTATGTTTGTAAGTGGTTTAGTGGGAGTGAACTCATTTTATTAGTAGTATATATTGATGAAATATTACTAGTTATAAATGAGATACTAGTCTTATAGTTAGTTAGGATGTTGTTGAACAAGGGATTCTCCGTGAAGGACTTTGATGAAGAAATCTACATTATAGGGACCAAGAACATTAATGATAGATATAAGAGGATATTTGGACTATGTCAGAGTACATACATTGATCAGATACTGTAGATATTTATTATATAATAATCTAATAGGGGGTTGTTTCCCATGTCAAATGGAATAAATCTCTCCAAGAAAGTGTGTCCTCAAACACAACAGGAGAGATAGATGATGAGTATATCCTCATATGATTCTATGATAGGATCTATAATGCATGTCATTCTATGTAATAGACTTGATATTTCCCACACCTTAATCATGGCGGGATGATATCAAACAAACCTAAGAGAATAACATTGGACTAATGTTAAGACTATCTTAAGGAATTTGAAGTGTACTTAGGATATGTTTCTGGTTTATAGAGGATATGAGGAACTAGTCATCCAAGGGTATATAAATGATAGTTTATAGAAATATTAAGATGATATTATATAACAATTGGGATATATCTCATGTCTTAATAGAGGATATATGAGCTGGAAGAGTTCAAAGCAACCAATGTTCACTAATTCTACAACAGAGTACGAGTATATCATGTCTTCTGATGCAGCTAAATAAGTAGTTTGGATACAAAAATATGTCTAGGATATTTATGTGGTGACTAGTATTAAATAACCCATCACATTGTATTTTGATAATACTATAGTGGTGGACCTCATAAAGAAGCCATGGTCACATCAATTAATGAAGCATATACTTCAAAACCTCTTGAGGGATTTTTATTAAAGGGGTGAGGTTTTAGTAATTATATTTTACACAAAGTAGAATGTGGAATAACCATTGACTAAAAACTTATCTCAATAGAATCATGAACATCATGTTCAAGCTAGAAAACTAAAAGTTGTTAGCAATTGGATATAGTGCAAGTGGGAATCTGTTGAAGTTAGTGACCTAAAACCAACTAATTTTTACTTTTTATTACCTTTGTATTCATAGTACTGAATATTAATAAATATATCATCACATAATGAGTATTATTATATATAAAATTAATATGATAATGTCCTTGGAGTATCTACCATATTGGAATGTCACACAGTTCCCTACTATGATAAAAACCTTAAATTTCCATGTTAGTATTCTTAAATATGCGTTCTATGGATGGATGGGATATATCTAATAGGAAATATAAAATGTAGGATATTTAGTGTTTGGGGATCATAAGATATTGATACTTCTTCTCATTAAGTTCATACTTAATAATATTCAATAGAGGAAGTTATGAGAACACACCCACCCATATAAATTCATCATGTTTTATGTGTCATTGGATATTCCAATCTACATATATATGTATTGGTCCTTAGACTTGAGATTATTATTAATTCAAATAATGAGTTTAATTATTATATGTATTGATGAAAATCATAATGACATATACTTGAAATGAGGTAAGATATATTGGGTGTGTCATAAGTGATATGACATTAATGAAAAAGTCAAGAAAGTAATTGCCCCTATAAGTTAATGAAAGTAGATATCTCAGTCCCTTTTATGGAAATAAAACTATTTGATTAAGTTAATGGACATGTTAGTTTATGTATGAGTTCATTTTTTCAAATTTAAAGAAAGATATATCAATCATATAGGTTGATGACATAAATGATGCAACCCGGTTGATGAGATATTGAAATAAATGGATTATATTACATATTGAGAATTCATAGGAGGTAGTCATAGAAATGAACTATCCTTACCTCTTCAATATCCATGATGTGTTTCTATAAACCAATATTGGTTTATGAGTAAGATTCATTTCTATCAAGATGAGGGCCTAGAGGGTCACACACAAAGTGAATCTACAGGTTCCACCAATTCAGATGAATTAGAGTTCAGGATAAGGTGGGCCCCATTTGTGGGGGCCAGTGAACATCCAAGTGAATGATAAAAAGTAAATTAATTAAATTATATTATTTCAGTTTAATATAATTATATTTTAATTTATTTTTCAAGGTATTATCAAATTATTTAATTATAAAAGTAAATACGATAAAATATTATTTTTCATATGAATGTTACATGTTCATGGTTTGTTAAATTATCACAAGATGAATGAACTAAGTTAGTGTCTTGTGGTTCATCGTGTGGAATTTAATAATGTCACAAGTGAGTGGTGAAATATTCATGACATTCATAATATATTTACTTAGTTATCAGTGTCGTTTTGGGATAGTTTGAGAGGTTTAACTTACACAAGATCTTGAGTGAAATTTTGGAAACTTAAACCCAATAATTTAAACTTATTTTAAGCCATGAATAGTAAGGCAAAACATTTTTATGAATTTCTCTATTATTCTCCATTCTCTTAAGAATATAAAGAGAGAAACCAAATGGAAGATCAAAAATATACTGATCCAAGTTCTCAAATCGACCGAGTGACCTTCCAACAACTGTATAGGTATCATAAGGACTTTAATGTTTCATAAAATAACCTAAGAATCAAAAAATAATGTTCAATAGAATGTGGAACATGTGTAGATGATCTATAGGTCATCTGGTTTAGTGTTTTTGAGGTATGATGATCTAAATACAATTAGATAACACCAAGGTCACATCATTCCATTGAGGTACTATTTTGATTTTGTTTTCATAATTAAAATTAATTTCATGAGATCCTTGACATAAATAGTCCATTGTCATACTAATTTATATTTTTTATTACCTTTATACTCATAGTGAAAAATATTAATAAATATCTCATCACATAATGAGTATTCTTCTACATAACATGAATGTGATTATGTCCTTAGAGTATCTGTCGCATCAAAATGTCATAAATGTTCCCTAATATGATGAGAAACTTGAAGTGTAGTTTCAATATTCTTAAATATATGTTATATGAATGGATGATATTTATATGAAAGGACACAAATGATTCTGGTTATTAGGTGTTTGGAGATCATAAGCTATCGTGACTTCTTCTGATGAAGTCCACACTTGGTAATCTCCAGGAAAAAAGGTTATGAGAAAAAAACCTACCCATATGAATTATATATGTTTTATGTGTCATTGGATATTTCTATATGTGGATGTGTGTATTAGTCCTTATACTTGATATTATTATTAATAAATATCATGAGTTCTGTACTTAGATAAATTGATGAAAATCATAATGACGTATGCTTGCAATGTGGTAGGATATGTTGGGTGTGTCACAAGTGATATAATATTAATGAATAATTCAAGAATGGATTCATCCCTTACAAGTTAATGGAAGTAGATATCTCATGCCTTTCTGATGGAAATGGAACTATCTGATTAATTTCATAGACATGATAGTTTATTGACAAGTTCATTTGTGGAAATCCAAAGAAATATATATCAATCATATAGGTTGATGACATAAGAAATGCAACATATTTGACCAAATATTGAGGCAAAGTGATTATATTACATTGTGATTATTTGTAAAAGGTAGTCATAGTTATAAATTATCCTTACCTATTTAGGCTCGATGATGTGTAATTAGATATCACTCTTGGTTTGTGAGTATGACTCACTACTATCAAGATGATGTCCTAGAGGGTTACACACACAAGTGTATCCACAAGTTCCACCAATTAAAATGAAATGGAGTGCAAGATGAAGTGAGCCCCATTTATGGGGACCAGTAAAACCCCAAGTTAATTATCAAAAGTAAACCAATTCAATTATATTATTCTAGTTTAAAATAATTGAATTTGAACTTATTTCTCAATGTATCCACACGTTATTTAATTATAAAAATGAATATGAGAAAGTATTATTTTTCAAATGAACATTAAACATTCAAGGTTTGTTAAATAATTATAGGAGGAATGAGCCAAAATATTGTCTCATGGTTTATCATGTGGAAATTAATAATGTAATTGGTGAGTGGTGACATATTTGTGACATGAATGATATGCTTACTTATTTATTTGTGCCAATTTGGTCTAATTTAAGAGGATTAACTTATCTAAGGGATTAAGTGAAATTTTAGAAACTTAAACCTAACTATTTAAAATCTTTTTTGAGTTGTGATTAGTAAGTGAAACCATTTTAAATAATTTATCTTTTATCCCCCCTTATCTCAAGATTCTAGATAAAGAAATTGAAGGAGAGATCAATAATGAATCAATCCAAGTAATGGGATTGATTTCACAATCTTTTAGTGATCGTGTGAGTATACAAGGACTTAAATATTTTATTCTAAAACTTGGTAAAATAAGCACAATGTTTAAGGGGATGTGTTATATGTGTGGATTATCTAAAGAGAATTTAGTTTAGTGCCTTCAAGATATGATGATCCAAAGATGAGAGATAACATTGGGCCACACCATTCCATCGAGGTACCATTTTGATTTTGGTTTCATATTTTAAATGAAGTACATGAGATCCTTGACATGAATTATGTATCATTATACTAAATAAATATATGATGATATATTGAGGGTAAAGAATTGAAAATTTATGCTTCTATTGTGTATTTGGTTCCTTTTTTGGTGTTAAAGTGATATTGTAATTATTTAAGATGAAATTTTGATTAAATTTCTTAGGATTAATAAAGAGGGTTTTGATATGGTCCTAACACCAATAATGATGCATCAATCCAAGTTCAAATGACAAAAAATGGTTGTTCAAAGATCGAATTGATCTTGTAAATAAATAAATAAATAAATAAATAAATAAATAAATATATTGCTAAGGGGAGAATGTCATGACCCAGACCCCAGAAGTCTGTAATCAGTGCCTGAAACACGGTGTGTAATTGTTTTCATAAACACATGCATACAAAAATTACACATCTTTTTCTAATACAGAGGATCAATTTGGTTTAAGTTATAGAAAACCAAATGCTACTGATACACTTCTTCTAAAAACTTGAAAATGTTATGCTTCATATTGATGCCATCACATAAGATTACTCAAATCTTGGAATAATCTACTAAACCCTATAAAATAAATTGAAAATGTAGGGTGAGCATAAGTATTCCCAATAAGATGTTTTAAATCAATTTAAGAAATTCCCTTTTTTAAAACAAAAAACCTTTGAAATAATCATAAAATGTTTTCTTAAGAGGAAAACATTACTTCTTGAGGCACATCATCAATATTTTCAAAGGTTACTTGAAAACATTTTTCAGAAATACCTTTTACACAAGATTAATATGTGTTTACTTAAAGACTACAGGTAAAACATGTTAGGAAGGTATGGAGTATGATATTCTACTCTATACCAATATTAGGATCGCAATAGTTATGAAAATCAAAATATACAAGAGGGGGGGGGGTGAATTGTATACTTTAAAAAATCTTAAGGAAATTTTGTATAAATAAAATTCACAACACCTCTAATAAGAAATCACCTTCTTAGGGAAATATAAAGTTCTTAAGTCTAAAGATTAAGAAACTTTTATTTCAAAGAGATTCTACCACAAGGCGTATATAATCTATTACAATCAGAGATACAAGTTAGAAAGTTTGTACAAAAAGAAAACTTCCTAACTCTTACAAAGAAGCATAAATTTACAATATTCTTTTAACCCAAAGAGGAGGGCATCCAAAAACCTTAGATAAAGGTCCCTTGTTTTATACTTACAAGAAAGTATGTCTTACCCAAACCCTGAGTAAGCCCTCAATCCTAAGATTGGTATCTATCTTGCTATCCCCGAAAGCCCTCGATTTGTAAGGAAATAAGCACCTCTGACTTCACAACCCGAAGTCTCTGATTTTAAGGAAATCACACCTCTGTAAGAAGCAATTCTGCATGAAGCAAAGTTTGAACAAGCCGTTCAAACTTTCTGCATGAAGCCTGAGAGTTTATAAGAGCCTCCCACTCTAGAGCAATTAAATTTTAGAGATATGAACTCCAAAATTTAAGCGTGTGAACTTGTGAAATCGTGAACTTATTCATTATGGATCTCATCATTTGAGGTCCTATTTATAGCTTTCAAAATTCTACCAGTCGGTTCCACTCCAATAGTCATATTTCCTTAATTTTTGGAGGGACCTGGACACATGGAAAACATACAACGATTAGTTTATAATAGAAAAAACAACATCATTTTATATAACTAACCATGAATATAAATCTCTTACACCTTGAGTGTAAGGAATTTGGAATCTGAAAAAATTAGAATGATATGAAAAAAATATAAGATTCAGAATTCTAAGGAATTAAAGCTTTTAATAATAAATTCCTGAATTGTAAATTTCAGAATGGATTTTCATAAAATAGTTATGAGTAAAGTGTAAGAAAATATTTTATGAAAACTTGGTTTTTACAAATTATGGTACCGATATCATGATTTGAGGCATGACAAAATATAACCGGTATCAGATTATAGAATACAGTGCGTAAAGAAATTCTCAGTACCGATTTCTTATTCTATAGTATCAGTATCATAAGAAACGGTATCTCTGTCTCTAAAATAAATAGTGTTAAGAAAATATTCTTTAGAAATGCGTAATTGGAAATTTACGGTATAGAAATTTTGGCTTTGAAAACATTGGAAAATATTGGTATAAGAAATTTGAAATTGCAAAAATGATACGATATTTTCAGTATGATAAAATCTGTAAGGAAATTTTAGTAAGAAAAATATGAATACTATATTTTCGATATGATACAAAAATAGTATAAGGATTTTGGTATTGGGATTTTCAGTATCGGTATGACAAATTTTTCTTAAGGAATTTCAGTACTGATAACCAGGAAGTCGGAGTTTAAGAACTTTAGAACACCGAAATACTGGAAATCTAAGTATAAGGAAAATATGATACCCGATTTCATTCTAGATAGAAATTGGTATCGTGGTGAAAAAAAAGAATGAGAAACAATGTCTTAAGGAATTATGGTATGGTATAACCATGAACCAAATTTCAGAACCTTAAGAACTTTTCTGGTATGAAAATAAACAGATTACTAAAAACCTTAATAAAAATATATTTAACTCAAAGTTCTAAAGAAATTTTGGTTATAAGGAAAATATATAAAAGTGTAAGGAAATACATGAAAGATTAAGGAAAGTATATTTATGAAGAAGGTGTTTGTGATTTTCAAAATAAAGGCTTAAGGAATGGAGAGGTCTTATAGACCTAACAATCTCCCCCTTTTGGAAAGCACAAACAACTTTGAAAAATTTGGCGAAGGAAAGAAATAGATTCTCAGAGTTAGAAATACTTAGTTCCCCCTTAAGTGTATGACTTAGGGTAAACTATTCTTCCCTTATTTATAAGATCTTAGAGTACAGAAATACCCCCCTCAAATATATGTGCTTCTTTTTAGAGAGGCTTCCCCTTAGGTGTAGAACTCTTCTGGATAAAAGGTTAGAAAATTTATTTTTCCTTAGATTTTACCCCAAGGAATTTCCTTTATAAATTTTTCTTCCTTTATCTTCTTCCTTTGATAAAATTATCCCCCTTTGTGATTTTCAAAAAGGAATGGAGAGGGACCTATAATGTTAGAAAGAAATATACACGACAAAATATATGAAAAAAAATTGCAAGGAATTTCCATTATGTTTCTCATGAAAGTACAACAAAACTTCGGTATGGAAAAATGATTTAACCCTCCTTATTCTTCTCAGAAAGAAGACTTTTAACTATGGAATTAATCTTTATCACCTCCTTGTGGTCCTTCTTGAAGCTTCTTTATCAAGGTGTCTTGCTCAACTACCTTCTTCTCCAGATCCTGGATCCAGAATTCTTGAGACCGATTCTTATCTTCAAGAACTTTGATCACTTCTTATTGTGAATCCGATTTCTTCTCAAGAACAGCAGATATCCCTTTCTAAAAATTGACAACTTCAGCTATGATATTAATTTGATCAAGAATATTTTTTCCTTCATTTTTTCTTGTAGCTACCTCACTTGAGAATTTATCTGAGAAAGAAGTCTGGACTTTGGACAGCTCATTTGCTACATCATTGAATGCTCCCTTTATTGATTCCATGAAGTTTGAGAATTGTATAGCTTTATCTGATAAGGTTCGGTTTTGACTCATCACTTTATGACATGAAACTTTTTGAGCTTCGTAATAAATGAGAAGATTATTATGATCGGATTCACCTTTCACCACCATGTCCATTATCATAGATGTTGAATCCGTCTTTTGATTTAAGGTTTCCTGCATCATTTGGATCCGGGAATCTAGGTTAGCAAGTACCGAAATGGTACTTAATAATTTCATTAAAGAATTTTTAACAAAGTCATCACCCATGGATGACGAGGACTCGGAGTCAGATTCTTCTTTATTGACCTTTGGAGCAAAGGTTTCCAGATTCTCAAGGTTTTGAGGAGAGTCGACATCAGAAGGGGAAACCATAATGGCCTTTCCTTTATCAATTTTCAGCACCGTAGAGGGTTTGGAACCCTAAGGCACTTCATCATTTTCTATAGTCTTATCATATCTGGATCCTACTTAAACTTATTCTTCTTATTTCTCTTCTTTACTTCTGATATCACTACTTTCAGATTCATGAATTTCATCTTCATTTCCAGTTATATCAATCTCTTCTTCTACCTCTTCTACTTCTTCGACTTCAATCTCAACTTCTTCTTCTTCTTTCTCTTCCTCGGTAGAAACTCCTAATGTTGCAACATACTCATCGACTTGTCTAATAACATCATCTTCTTCTTATTGAATAATTTCATCCTCTTCATGTACTTTTTCTTGTGGTTTCGGAACAGGTTCCGGTATTGCTACATATTTCTTTTCTTTCTTAGGTTCCGGAGTGACATCCGGTACTAGTAACTTCTCAGAGGACCTTTTTACTTCTTTCAGCAGGGATTGTATAATATCAGTCTTAGTTCTTTTCCTTTTCTACTTCTTCTCCTTAGATTATTTCTCTAATACATTAGCGGTTTGAATCTTTAAGGCCTTTGCCTCTGCCAGATTTAACCCAAAGATTGGATCCCATTTCTTCCTGGATTCAACTAATTTCCTCCAGCCATCAACAATATCATCAGAGTAAGCCTTTGGTTTTCTTATAACCGATGGTGTTAAAACCGGAACTACTGAGGTAAGATCAGCATGAGAGGAATCATCCAACTTTTTCTTCTTCTAAACACTTTTTGAAGATTCTGGTACTGACTTTTTCTATGCTGCTTTGGACGTTTCTGGAATGGCTTCTTTCGATACCAGCTTTTGTACTTCCGAAATGATGACTTCTTCAAACTTCTCAGCGTCCGGATTTTAAGAAAGCTTCATTATTTTAAGTGTATCTTCACTTAGAAACATAATCTTATAGGATTTCAAAGCATACTTGCACGCGATTTTCATTTCAGCTAAAACCATAACAACTATCCTTGAGATAGTGGCTGGGTACACGATGATTTGATATTTGATGGTACTGGATTTCACAACATTAATCGTAAAGAAAATATACTTTACAAAATTAACCTTCCTGAGGTTGATGATAAAGTCTAACAAAATAATGTCACACGTATTTAAGGAATCTTTATCCCCTTTTCTTGGGATAAAGAACCCCTACATCCATAATGCTTCCAATCTATGGTCTAATGATAAATTTTCAAGCTTCGAAGTTTTAACTCCTTTGATTCCAAGACTTTCTAAAGCACGGTTCTTCTCGAAAGAACCTTCCTTATCTAGAATTTTGTAGGAACCTATGAGGGATTCTCCTTCATAGGGAATCTTCAAGAAGTTGGCCGCTTTTCGGCATGGAACTGTGTAAGACTTTTCATAATCCTTAAATCTAAAATATTCTGTACCGTCCTTTTCAAATAGATTGACAGAGTCATAAAATTGTATGACTAGTTCCGGATATACATGATCTTGAACCTTGTCCTTTTCTATACAAATAATCTCCCAATTGTTACATTTAATAATACGAGAGATGAGAGAATCATACTGGTTGAAAAAGTCTGAACAAACAAGTCTCTATCGAAATATCATCTTGTCTTTATTCTCCTTGACTACCATCTGTTCGGAACTGCCAGACATTCGGATCTATAAGAAATCTCTGAATAAGTCCAGAATGACAAAATCTGAAGCAACAACACTTTGTCTTGAAGGCTTAAGGAACCGGTGGGGTCCTTATGAAGTGGGGTAGACCTTATATAGACAAACTACAAACTTTCATCTTCTATAAGGAAATCAAATGGCTGAGATTTTCCCAAAAAGATCTAACAGTTGAGGATGGTTGAAAAGATTTACCCATACCAAAATTTTTTGGTTTTAGAAAATAAAAGTCAGATTCTAAGGAAATATAAATCCGAAGAAAAATTTCTTAAAATAAAGAAATACCAACAGATAGAACTGTAAGAAAAAAATAAATAGGGGTAAGAAAATGTACCCTTAAGGAATCTATGAAGAAATTATCGGTATTGAAGAAAAATTATTGGGGTTATAAAAACTAGACTCAGGAAATTTGACTCTGATAATTTCAATTCTGGAAATATTTATTTCAAGAATTTCGATTCCAGGATCTTTAAAAAAGACATAAAATTTAAAAGAAACAAAATTTCTTAAAATTGGTTTAACTTAAGGAAAAATTTCCTTAAGGTTAGATTTCCTTGAATAAAAAATTTCTTAAAACCATTTTTTTTGAAAATTTCAAACATATATACTCCCCCTGAATTTAGGAGTAATTTAATGTTAGGAGATGATTAAACAAGAAGTAGATATGAATGATTATCTTACAGATATCATTCCTAGCTTCTGTTTAATGTATTCAAATCTATCAGATGGTAATGGTTTGGTAAATATATCAACAAGTTGTTCTTTCATTCCGATGAATTAAAGAATTATATCTCCTTTGAGTGTGTAATCCATAAGAAAGTGATTCCTAATATCTATGTGATTAGAATGGGAGTGATGTGTTGGGTTTTTACTTAGGTCTATGGCACTAGTGTTATCACACAAGATTTGGGTTTTGGTAAAACTCATGCCATAATCTGTGAGTGTGTGTTGCATCCACAACACATGAGCACAACAACTTCCAGCTGCTACATATTCTACTTCAGTAGTGGAAAGTGATACAAAATTTTGTTTCTTACAAGACCAAGAAATTAAGGAATCTATTAGGAAATGACAGGTTCCATATGTACTTTTTCTATCCATTTTACAACAAAAAAAATCAGCATCCGAAAAGATTTTTAGTTCGAAAACATTTCCAGAAGAATAAAAAAGTCCTAAATCCAAGGTTCCTTTTAAGTACCAGAAAATTCTTTCATAGCCTTAAGACGAGATTCCTTAGGATTTGCTTGATATCTTGCACATAAGAAAACAGAGAACATTAAGTCGGGTTGACTTACTGTTAAGTAAAGTAAACTTCCTATCATTCCTCTATAAGATGTTTTATCCACAGGTTTCCCTACTTCATCAATATCAAGAGTATTAGAGGTTCCAATAGGAGTATTTATACTCTTAGTATTATCGTACCCAAAATTTTTAAGAAGATATTTGATGTACTTATGTTGAGATATATATGTTCCTTCTGGTTTTTGAGAAATTTGAAAACCAAGAAAGAATGTTAACTCACCCATCATACTCATCTCAAACTCAGGCTTCATAAGACTCGAAAAGGAATCTGTTAGGGATTGTTGAGTTGATCCGAATATAATGTCATCAACATATATTTGTATAATTAAAATATCTTTCTTATCTTTCTTTATAAAAAGTGTTGGATCCGAGGTTCCTTTAGAATAGTTGTTCTGGAGTAAAAATCCTGTAAGTCTATCATACTAAGCTCTAGGGGCTTGTTTAAGGCCATATAAAGCTTTGGTAAGTTTATATACATGATTAGGATGTTTTAAATCTTCAAAAATAGGAGGTTGGTCTACATAGACTTCTTCCTGTATATATCCATTAAGGAAAGCACACTTCACATCCATTTGATAAAGTTTTAAATTATAGAATGCTGCGAATGATAAAAGAATTCAGATGGATTCAAGTCTTGATACTGGTGCATAGGTTTCTTCATAATCTACGCCTTCTTTTTGGTTATAGCCTTTAGCAACCAATCTGGCTTTATTTCTAACAATGATTCCATTTTCATCACATTTATTTCTAAAGACCCATTTTACTCTAATAATAGAAGTTTCCTTAGGTCTTTCAACCAAGTTCCAGACTTGATTACTCATAAACTCATTGAGTTCATCTTGCATAGAATTTATCCAATCTTCATCACCTAAGGATTCCTCAGGAGTATTTGGCTCGAATTGGGAAAGAAAATCAACATGTTCAATTTCATTTCTTAAGGAACTTCTAGTCCTTACAGGTTGATTGAAACCTCCTATGATATTATTAGTAGGATGATTTCTAAGTAACAACTGATTTGGTTTTTTTAAAACTTGATCATCAACATAAGGTAGAAAATCTTCAGGAGTAAATGTTTTAGGAATATTATCGTGAACATTTTCCTTAGAAGAATATTGAACTATAGGTTGTTGATCATTTTTAGAAAATATGTCTGTAGGATTTAAATCAGGTTGTTTGAAAACAAAATAATCAGTTTCATCAAATTTAACATGTTCTATTTCCTCCACAATAAAAGTGTTTTTGTTAAAAACCCCATAATCCTTAGAGTTAGTGGAATAGGCTAAGAAAATTCCTTCATCATATTTTGGTGAAAATCCGTGTAAGTTATCCTTAGTGTTAAGGATAAAAACTTTACAACCAAAAACCTTAAAGTAATAAACTTTTGGTTTTTGACAAGTCCATAGCTCATAAGGAGTTATATTAAGAAAAGGTCTAATTAAAACTCGATTTATAGTATAACAGACAGTACTTACAACTTCAACCCAAAATTGTTTTGCTATAGAATATTCACTCAACATGGTTATCGTTATCTCTTGAAGGATTCTGTTCCTTCTTTAAACAACACCATTTTTTGGGGAGTTCTAAGAGCTGAGAAATTTGAATAATACCTTTATTACTACAAAAAGTTTTAAAATATGAATTTACAAACTCACCACCATGATCACTATGAATAGTTATTAATGGTAGATTTTTCTCATTTTTTACTTGAGTTTGAAAAGTTTTAAAATAGAAAAAGGATTCATAATTTCTTGCTAGAAAATATACCCAAGTATATCTAGTGTAGTCATCAACAAGAACAAATACACAGTATTTGCCTCTAATAATTCCAGTTTGTGTAGGACCAAATAGATCCATATGCACTAACTATAGGGCATTAGATGTTAAAACTTCACTGATAGATTTAAAGCTAGATTTGTGTTGCTTTCCAAACTGACAAGGGTCGCAAACTTTTGAAGAATCAAAACTTAGAACCATTTGATCCTTAACTAATCCTTTCTTTGAGAGATTACTAAGGTTCTTAAGGTTGCAGTGTCTTAACCTTTTATGCCAAAGCCAAGATTTATCTTCAATTGCACTTAAGCAAGGAAGATCTTGACTTCTTAATTCTTCTAAGTTCAAAGTGTAGACATTCTCATGCCTATGGGCAGTAAGAATATATTCATACTTGGAATTGTGAACTAAACCCTTATCATTACTAAAATTCACAAGATAACCTTCATCACATATTTGACTTATGATTATAAGGTTGTGCTTAAGACCATTAAAAAATAAAACATTTAAAATTAAAACTTTTCCAAGAATAATTATATTACCTATAATAACAATCTCTCCTTGAGAATTATCCCCAAAGGTTACTTTTACACCTTTTGTTTTGACAATTTTATGGAAATAACTTTTGTTACCAGTAATATGATGGGAACATCCACTATCCATATACCAGATATTGTTGGTACATTCTTCATTTTCCTGCAAAAACGAGAGTTAGATTTTCAGAATCCAAACTTGTTTGGATCTGGGGTTAGACAATAAAATTTTAGGAACCCACATTTGTTTTGAGAAATAATATTTATGAAACCCAATAGATTGAAAATTATTAAAATAATTTTTTTTCTTCCAATGCCCACCACTTTGACATTTAGTACAAAAAGGGGCTTTGGATGGAATGAAATAGTTGTTTTTGAAAATAGATTTTCTGTGAGTATAACATACTCCAATAGTATTTCCTTGAGGTCTGATTTGAGAATACATCTTGTCAAAATTTTCTTTACCAGAAGTAAAGTTTGAAATAAGTTTCTTAAGAGAAAATATTTCGGATTTTAGTCTTATGACAAAATTCCTATCCTCAGGAATTATTTCCTCAGAGTTATATTTTTCCTCAAAACATTTATTTTTGAAATAGCATTCTTAAGATCTTTAGAAAGTTTTTCATTTGCAGAATTAACTTCCTTAAGGTCTTTATAAATTTTTCCTAGAATCTCATCCTTATCTTTAAGATCTCTAGAGTGGTCTGAAATCTCTTTTATAAGAACTTCTTCTCTAGTATTTACCTTGTCTAGTTTCTTTGAAATTTTACAATTTCTTACTTCTAACAACTTGGAAAATATAGATACTTCTTCATAAGAGGGTATCTATTCATTATCTGAAGATGAAGTATCTTCATCATATGAAATATATTTAGGATAATAGTTCTTATCAAGAGATAAATTTGTTAAATCCTCGGTATAGCGTACCTTGGCCATAAGACAAGTGTTTGGAAAAGAGGTAGTAGCAATGAATCCAATATTTTTCTATGCCGATGATTCATATTTAGAAGATTCAATTTCAGAAGAGTCTCCACAGCTAGCACTCGAAGTGTCATTTTCTCTAAGAATTTTCTTGTGCTTCAAATGATATAACTTTTTCTTGTTTCTCTCTGAATTACTTTCCTTCTTATCCTTATTTTTCAAAAGAGGGCAATCAGGTATGATATGGACTGTTCTTCTACATTCATAACAAGTAACTTCACCATCTTTCTTTTATTTGTAGTCTCTCTTCTTGAACTTATTTTGATAGTTCTTATGAGCTACCATCTTTTTCATTCTCCGAGAAAGATTGGCTAAATCATTCTCATATTTTTCTTTATCACTAGATTCTGACTGAATAGAAACTTTATCTGACTTTGATCTAGTAACTATTTCTGGAGTGTTGGATTTCATATGTTTTGAAGTAGTTGTAAAAGCAACTGCTCCATTCCCATTCTTATTCTTAACATTATCAACATCTCTCTTCATTCTAGTCTCGTGTTGAACAAGAGTTCCAAACAGCTCATATAAGGAAATCTGGGTGAATTTCTTGTTCTCATCAATTACTGTCCTCTTGGACTCCCATTCATTTGGCATAATGTCTATGATCTTATCTACAAGTACCTCATCATCCAAACATTTTTCTCCCATATATTTTAAGCTATTCACAATTGTCATGAACCTTTTCTGAACTTTGATTATGGGTTCTCCATAAGGAAAGTTAAATCCATGGTATTCAGCTCTCAATATAGCTCTTCTTGTCTCTATAAATTTAGAATTACCAAAATGTGTAACTTCAAGTTTCTTCCAGATATTGTTTGCAGCTTCACATGAAGATATTTGACTATAGATGTTCCTAATCATGGAACATAGCAATGTATTTCTGACTCTGAAATTTTCTTGATATTCTAATTTCTCCTGATTCGTAAAAGTTCTCAATTCCTTATCAGTAATATTATAGTATCCTATCAGCATTAGGTAGTTATCAACTCCATTTTTGATAACAAAAGTCTTCATCCTATCTCTCCAGTACTCATAATCATTTCCATAAAAAATAGGAGGTCTGATAGGATTTATATTGTCGATAGAACCAACATTTAAACCTGCCATCTTAAGCAAAATCTTTCCACACAAACTTGTTAGTAATTAAAGTTTGTAAACAAGGAAAAAATATACTAAGTGAGGAAAATATAACTATAGTATCTCTAAGAAAAATATGAATATGAACTTTATGAGTCTGAAATAATGATTCCGAAAAAATGAAGAAGACTATTTCTCTTTTGAATCCAATCGTGAGATTAATTCAGATTGAACCAATCTTGTGATACAAATTCTTAGATTGGTTCAGAGTATGAGGTAGGCAACCTCTGATACCAATTGTTAGATTGGTTCAGAGTATGAGGTAGAAAACCTATGATACCAATTGTTAGGAAGGTATGGAGAATGATATTCTACTCTATACCAATATTAGGATCACAATAGTGCTGAAAAGCACAATATACAAGGGGGGGGGGTGAATTGTATACTTTAAAAAATCTTAAGGAAATTTTGTATAAATAAAATTCACAACACCTCTAATAAGAAATCACCTTCTTAGGGAAATATAAAGTTCTTAAGTCTAAAGATTAAGAAACTTTTATTTCAAATAGATTCTACCACAAGGCGTATATAATCTATTACAATCAGAGATACAAGTTAGAAAGTTTGTACAAAAAGAAAACTTCCTAACTCTTACAAAGAAGCATAAATTTACAATATTCTTTTAACCCAAAGAGGAGGGTATCCAACAACCTTGGATAAAGGTCCCTTGTTTTATACTTACAAGAAATTCTGTCTTACCCAAACCCCGGGTAAGCCCTCAATTCTATGATTAGTATCTATCTTGATATCCCTGCAAGCCCTCAATTTGTAAGGAAATCGACACCTCTGACTTCACAACCCAAAGTCTATGATTTTAAGAAAATCACACCTCTGCATGAAGCAATTATGCACGAAGAAAAGTTTGAACAAGTTGTTCAAACTTTCTGCATGAAGCCTGAGAGTTTATAAGAGCCTCTCACTCTAGAGCAATTCACTTTTAGAGAGATGAAATCCAAAATTCAAGCGTGTGAACTTGTTAACTCATGAACTTTTTCATTATGGATCTAATCATTTGAGGTCCTATTTATAGATTTCAAAATTCTACCAGTTGGTTCTACTCCAACAGTCATATTTCCTTAATTTTAGGAGGGACCTGGACACGTGGAAAACATACAATGGTTAGTTTATAACAGAAACAATGACATCATTTTATATAAATAACCATGAATATAAAGATCTTACACCTTGAGTGTAAGGAATTTGGAATCCGATAAAATTGGAATGATATGAAAAAAATATAAGATTTAGAATTCTAAGGAATTAAAGCTTTGAATAATAAATTCACGAATTGTAAATTTCAGAATGGTTTTTCATAAAATTGGTATGAGTAAAGTGTAAGAAAATATTTTATGAAAACTTTGTTTTTAAAAATTCTAGTACCGGTATCATGATTTGAAGCATGACAGAATATAACCGGTATCAGATTATAGAATACAGTGTGTAAGGAAATTATCAGTACCAGTTTCTTATTCTCCGGTATCGGTATCATAAGAAACAGTATCTCTATCTCTAACATAAATAGTGTTAAGAAAATATTCTTTAGAAATGCGTAATGGGAAATTTCTGTTATAGAAATTTTGTCTTTGAAAACACTGGAAAATCTCGGTATAAGTAATTCGGAATTGCAAAAATGATATGAGATTTTTAGTATGATAAAATCTGTAAGGAAATTTTAATAAGAAAAATATGAATACTATATTTTTGGTATGATAAAAAAATAGTATAAGGATTTCAGTATTGAGATTTCCGGTATCGGTATGACAAATCTGTCTTAAGGAATTTTAGTACCGATAACCAGGAAGTCGGAGTTTAAGAACTTTAGAACACTGAAATACTGGAAATATAAGTATAAGGAAAATATGATACCAGATTTCATTCTAGATGGAAATAGGTTGCGCGGTGAAAACAAAGAATGGGAAACGATGTATTAAGGAATTCTGGTATGGTATAATAATGAACCAAATTTTGAAACCTTAATAAATTTTTTGGTATGAAAAAAAACAGATTACTAAAAACCTTAATAAAAATATATTTAACTCAAAGGTCTAAGGAAATTTTGGTTATAATAAAAATATATGAAAGTGTAAGGAAATACATGAAAGAGTAAGGAAAGTATATTTATGAAGAAGGTGTTTGTGATTTTCAAAATAAAGGTTTAAGGAATAGAGAGGTCTTATAGACCTAACAAAACATAAATCAAAGTGTGCATGCATGTACAGGAATGCATGAATGATGCATGATACATAAATTGATCAAACCAACTCAAAAGTGATATGCCAAAAATAGAATTACATAAGTGATCATGTCATTATTCATTAGCACTTAAAATGTAATTCATGTAACCTTAACTTTAGATACCCCTTCCTTGTATAACTTTCCATTTTCATACATAATTATACCTTATGAATTCATCACCATTATCATAAAAGATTCTTAGCCAAGGGATATTCTATTAGTCGAATAATACCTAGGTTGATCATTTAAAAATACATAATGAAGGAATGTATAATGCCAAACTTTATTAAGGCCTTGTTCTAAGACCATAAAACATGACTTAGTATGAGTCAAGGCTAACTGCTAATCCCGTTTCCATAGAAGCACAATCCAAGGATAACCGCCAAGACCATCGCACATAACGTCTCATGAAACTCAATGTTACCCATGCATCGAAGCGCTATCTGGGCGCACCCATCTTATTATTTAAGTCCAATATATTTTTTATATGTCTAGTATGGTCTTATATTCATAGTTTCCCATACTAAATTTAATACTTACATTCTTATTCTATAATCCTTTTGCATTCATATTAGTAACTAAAAATAATTAATCCATAAATATAAAAGGACTATATTTGTTAGTTTTAGATTTAACAGTGATGTGCATGGACTAAAATGACATACTCTTGCACATGTAATAAGAACTAGTACACATAAAATAATGATTTTTCATATAAAATAACAACTCTGACATTAAACCCTTAATAATGTGAACCTTTTCAAGCTGTGTTTACATTTTTTTACTTTGAGATACTCATTTAATCCATGAAAATGTTAATTTTTATATCATAAAATATTACAACATAAACTTAAATAATCAGAGGAATTTCTTGTGACAAAGTGGAAAATAATGCATGGATGTAACATCATATCTTATGTGGATTTTTCATGTAAAAAGAAGAAATAATCACATGAGCTTATGCATGTATGCATGTATCTTTATGCTTAAACATGAAAACAATTTTATGACATAACAAAAATTTATTTAAAACTTGAGAAGCCAGAATTGAAATACCTATATGTATATATATGGGTTTTGAAAATTATATAAACCCTATTTACACAGGGTGTATACTTGGGGTTTGCACATCCCAAAACAAGGTTTAATAAATTATTTCAACTGTTGTATTCTTTATAAACATAATTTAATCAATTAGGATAGGTTTGTGAAAACTCAGTTCAGATTTTTTACGTAATAAAACACACACACACACACATATACTTTTACACATAACCATACATACATGAATTGTAAATAAGGGTTTTTCATATTAAAAAAATGATGAACTAAACCCCTACATGTATTTCATGTTTTAAGAAACATCACTTAAAAACAAATGATCACCATTCAAATATCATAAACCTGAAATGGCTTGTTATATAAATAAATAGTATATATAAGTATACAAAAATTTTTGTTTGAAATTCTAACATGGGTTAGGAAGAAATTATATACATATACATATAATTGTGAAACATATAAATATATAATAAGGGTTTTCATACAGAAATTGAAGCATAAAATCCCTTTCATGTGTTATTTACTTCAAAAACACATTTAGAAAACCTAACGTGAGTTAAGATTTAGAAGTAGTATAAAACTGTATATATATATAGATCCGTAAATACAAAGGTATAAGAGTTTTTTCAAAAAGAAAACATATAAAAAGGGATCCCTTACCTGAATTTAATAGTGGAACAAGGTTGGGTAGGGGATGTTTGAAAGGTGGGGTGAAGGGATCAGGTAGGATCATGTGAGAAAATTTGGGTTTATATAGGCGGTGTACATATATATTTTATATATAACATTTCATACATAATTTATAAATAAAGACTCAAAATCTGACTAAAACAAATTGAATCCATTATCTTACTTAGAATAGATCCAAAACCAAGTGGTGATTATATTATATATATAAACACATAAAGCTTGTGGAAACTTGAAAGTGGTGCAAATAAAATAATAAAAAAATAAGATCAACCGAGACTTACGGTAGAAATCGATGGCCGATTCGAAGAGAAATGTGGGGAATATCGAGGGAGAAGAAGAAGAAGAAGAAGAATAAAGAAATAGTTGGTGGCCAATGTTTTGGCATGAGGAGGAAGAAGTTGTTGGGGAAGATGGGGGAGAAGATCAGATGGCCCAAATCGTCTGTGGCCTCATTGAATGACTATGGTGAAACACAGTTTAAAAAAAAGATGAACGACTGAGATTACATCAGATTTTGATCGAAATTCCTTGAGTGAAATGGTGATTTAAAATGGAAAGAATGGTTGTGATTAGATCAGAGGTAGATCAGAGGACCCAAGAAAACAAGGAGGGAAATCCGCGATTGTGTGGATTCGAAGGCTGAACCGATCAGACGGTCCAGATTCCGTGTGGTGAGATCAGACGACCAGGATCGCATTTCCCATGAAAAACCCCGTCCCACATCGAAATGGGATGGGTTTTGTGGCTCCTTTATAAGCCTGGATCTCTTAGCATAAGTTCAGAAATCTCCCTCCCTCCTCCTCGGTACCGCCCCATAATGGGTCTCTGTAGGCATGCTCTGCGCCCACCCCTGCAACCATGCCGCCCCACACAGTGGCACACTACTCGGTTCCTCCATACATGCCTGTGGTCATGCACACACACCCATGTGCTGGCCTGTGCTGAGGCTGAACAACTAGGCTCAGCACTTACTCCTGTAGTAGCGCGTACTGCCTCCCTCGGTCCAGCTAGAGGGTTGGACCCTATGGTATATATTTTTTATAAACCTATCTTTCAAATAAACCGTATAACCATAGAAAAAATATATTTACAAATAATCAATTTCATTAAATAAATAATATCTTTAATTTTATAAAACATGATTCCTACTTTATTTTAAACTTTGGAACATTAAAGTACAAAAATCAACATATAAATTATATTTTTTCATCACATAACCAATAGTATAAATTTTAGTTAATAAAAGTAATCATAAACATGTTTTCAAATTTAAAAGAAAAATGAATACTTATCTTTGAATTAATTAAAGTAAACATATGTACTTTATATTTTCATGAAAACCCAAAAGTCATGATTTGAAATTCATTTTAATTTTTTAAAACATTATGCTTCCAAAATATAAGTTTAATTAAATGTGTTCAAAGATACAGTTTTAAAGTACTCAAATAATTAGAACATTTAAGATTCTTTTATACTTAAAATACTTTGTAAAATCATTATTTGTTATGTTTAAAAAGGAATATTTATAATAACTACGCAGAAAATTAATTTATAAAACCGAATACTTATATTAGCTAAATAATTAATTAAAAATATCTTTAAAATACCATTATAACACTAGGATATTTAAAACATTTTAAACATTTAAAAATTATTTTAAATTCTTACCTAAGTTTTGAAATCATTCTAAGTTTCATAAAATATGATTTTACATTTAAAACCATGATGTTGAAGATAAAACTTAAGATATGTAAAACATATAAAAAAAATTAAAATTCTTAATTAAATTATATAGGTTTTATGAAAAATTATACTATATATCTTAATTTTTTCACTTAAATTATTTTGGTTTAACAAGATACTAACAATCTCTTTATTTTAAACTCTAACGACCCTAAAAAGGGAAATAATGGTTATATGTATTTACAATGGTCAAGAAGACCCTTATAAATACATTTTTAGGGTATTTCAACTTCAAGACATCTTGGCGAAGATGGTGCTTATCATTCCTCTGATTCTTAGCACAGTTGTTGTGGTTCTGGCTATAATGGTCTTCATAGTGACAGATCCAAAGGACCCCCATTATTCTCTTGGGATTTTTGTTGTATTTGGTGGTCTCCATATTATTTTAATAGGTATTTTAGTTGGTATCCTAAGGTAGTGAGGTTCTTTTGGACTTGATGCAATGTAATCATTTCAGTGTTTAATTAAATAAAACAAGCCTTGTTTTTATTTTGAAAACATTGTTTGGATAACATGGAAATTAAATAAAGTAAAACCATACAGTATTATTATTATGCAAGAAAAAGTTTTGAGGTGTCACATTATACCCCCCTTCAAATAATTGCACCCTAGAAATTCTAAAACACTCGCACACTTCCACTAGTAAATCCCTAGAGACTTCACTCCCAAGGTCCCCTCCACTAGGTTTATAACTATGGATAATACACTGATGTCTCCAAGTGGATCCCCAGATTAGTTTCTAGTTCCTCGACTTCTTTGTCCCATATAAACCATGAGAAGTTAGGGTAAAACCCAAGCATAAAACACTCAATATTCCAAAGAGATGCACGAGAGGTGTGGAGGTTGGATATTTGAGAGTGGACTAGTTCCCTATAAATCCCTCGAACTACATTGTGCTTGAAACATAAGAAGAGACCTTCATGGTACTTCCCTCTCTACCTATACTATGCAAATTATACATTTTCGATACATTTATATATGTATCTCTCTAATTTTTAGTAACATAGGATATTTGAGTTGAGGGACACTTTATAGAGGCATTTGCAAGACATGTGTAGGTTTGAAAAAGGTTCGTAGTTTTATAAACATGACTTGATGATTATTGAATATAGTAATTTGGTAGAAAGTGATAAGAGGTTTATTGGTAAACCTACGTCTTCCATTTGAAAATTTCAAGGGACATGTTTTACTTAGTAAGGCGTAACCATATTACAATAGAGAAGTTATTTTATAAAAGCATTTTAAAATACCAAAACATAAAATACAACATTATCTATTTAAACAAGGTTCATAAAACTCAAGGTTTTACATAACCATTCGCTCCCTCTAACAACTCACTGGTATGGATTTATTGACATCTACCATGATATATCACCAAAGGTACCACCGATATTGGTGATTTACCTAGTTCCCCGTCAAACGGATCCCCAATGCGGTTCAAAAATCTTTGATCTCCTTGGTCTAGATGCAACACAGGAAACTTGGATCAACTGTATGTGGACATATAAAGTTCGGTTTGAGAAAATAATGAAGTGTATGAAGCTGGGCGACATCAGTATGAACTTGATGTCGATAGTGTAAACGGGTAGACTCTTCCTCAAGAACTTAAAAGTCCATAACTTGTCCAGAAAGACCGTAGGTAAATATTTGGAAAAGGTATGATTTTAAGAGGTCACCCCTTGTGTAGCCTCCTTGAAGTCCTATAGGGATAAAAAATTATTGGCTAGGGTAAAACACTTAAACAAACCCTCAAAGAATTTTACCTTCCATGTATAGAATGGTAATTGGGTGTTCATCATAAGAAAATAGTCGAAACCCGGTCCTTGGTGAACTTTGTAACATCCCGGGTTCCGGGTTTCACTCAACGGGTGCCCCAAACCCGGTTCGCCACGTGACCTCAAGCGCATTTCCCCAAACGCCAGAGGCTGCCGACCAGCAGCGAGGGCCTAGGTCTGATAGTGGGGAAACTATGCCCTCATTTGTCAAAGTGTAGCGCAACGGAATACAAAATAAAACATACACCAACAGTGGAAGCAGTAAACCATACACAACTGAAATAAACAACAGTAGTGGATATAACCAACAATATATAAATGATGATGCTAAATGTCTCAAGTTCTAAGAAAATAGCCAGAACATGTTATACAGTAATACGATACAACCAAAAGCAGAGTACAACAAAACAAAGCAAAACAGCTGGCAGCGGCATTGCGAGCCTAGGCTCGGTCCCATGCCCTCCTACTCCCCAGCAGCAATCATGTACCTATATAGGGACTCTTTCCCCTATCTACACCTGCAGCAACGTAATATGTTTGGGCTGAAAAGCGTGACCCAAATAGGGTGTGAGAAATATATCTCAGTAGGCACCCACCAATGGCCCGTGCCCAACTGCGTGTAAGCATGCAACGATAGTGTGAAGTAGTAAAATGAAATAAAGTAAGCAGTACTCAAAAGTAACTAATTACCAGTTATATTGCCATTTTATTATTCATTTAATCCATTAAATATTATAAATCACCACAGTGCATTTCTAAGTAAACAGTCCACGTCCTCAGACAAGAAAAACCTTACCCTCAGGTAAGCAGAATCCAACCCGAAGGTATAGCCCTCAGGCGTAACAGAATTTTCCTTCAGGCATAGGAAGTGTCGCCCTTAGGCACAGAAGTCAAGCCCTCAGGAATAAAAGGTTTCCCTCAGGCGAAATAACTATAGCCCTCAGGCTAAACAATGAAGTGCCCTCAGGCTAATCACAACAACGCCCTCAGGCTAAACAAGTAAACGGGCCATGACCAACATGGAAACAAGCAGAAACAAACAATTCCTCTCAAGACAATTCTACAATTACTACTTTAAAGTCATACCCTCGGGTATCCCGGCCAAATGGCTAAACAGTGGAACACACCCTCGGGGTGGTTCTGGATCCAAGCAACGATCCCAACCAACATTTTAATATCATAATTAAATACCTAATCAATTCTAGGTGTTTAATATAGCAATGGCCTTAGCCATACGACACCCCAATATGGGTTCGTGGCACAAAAATGCACAAAACACACAGCAGTTGGAAAACTAAACACCAAGCCACCTACCTTAAACGCCAACGAACGTTATACCCGAACGTCGACTCCAGAAACGCCCAAGAACGACGTAGATCTGATGAAGAACAAAACCCATTCAAACGTAAATAACTTAATTTAGGAGAAGAATTGGTAAGCAACACTATAGGAGAAGAGAGAGCTTACCCGTGCGGTTCCAACGTGATCGTCCGAAGCGGAATCAGATTCCAGACGAACACCCGATGGATCTTCAAAGTTCCGGCCTCCTCCCTTGGCTCCAAAACGGCTCAAATGCCTCCTCTGCCAAATGAGGAGTCTACTGCCTGTTTTAAGCCGAAAAAAAGTACACGGTGTGTACTTCCAAGTACACGGCGTGTACTCCTTTCATTTAACTGTTCACCTGGCAGCTTTCCGCCAGTGCAACACTGTTCACCTGCTGACAAGAGTATACGGGATGTAGTTCCAAAATTTAGGATTTTCCCCCATTTTCCATATTTTATTAAAAACACTTAAGTAAAATGAAAAAGAAGAATCCCGTACCTCAAAGAGAAGAACCGGGTTATTACAAATTTTAAGTACACAAGGAGAATTGGATACACGGTAGAGGTGTTTTCATGACAAATGAAGGTTTTCAAAAGTCTAGTAGCCTTATAAACAAGATTTTCCCACTATAGTTTCTAATATTTCTATTGGAAGAGATAAAAGGCTTGTTTCGTCTGCCATATGAAAATCTTAAGAAGGATTCTACTTAGTAAGACTTAATCAAGTTTTTAATGTTGTTCTAATTTTATAGGGTTGTCTAAACCGATCCTCTGATACCAACTCTCATTACCTCAACCCCAGAAGTTTGGAATCAGTTCTTGAAACATGGTGTGAAATTTTTTTCATAGACACATGCATACAAAAATTACACATCTTGTACCAATATAGAGGATCAATTCGGTTTAGGTTCTGGAAAACCATATGGTGCTGATACACTTCTTCTAAAAACTTGAAAAAGTTAAGATTCATATTGATTTCATCACATAAGAGTACTCAAATCTTGGAATAATCTAATAAACCCTGTAAAATAAATTGAAAATGTAGGGTGAGCATAAGTATGCCCAGTAAGGGGTTTTAAAATAATTTAAGAAATTCCCTTTTTAAAACAAAAACCTTTGAAATAATCATAAAACGTTTTGTTAAGAGGAAAACATTACTTCTTGAGGCATGTCATCAATATCTTCAAAGGTTATCTAATTTTTTTTTAGAAAGACCTTTTACAAAAAATTCACATGTGTTTACTTAAAAACTATAGGTAAAACATAAATCAGAGTGTGCATACATGTACATGAATACATGAATGATGCATGATGAATAAATTGATCAAACCAACGCAAAAGTGATATGCCAAAAATAGAATTACATAAGTGATCATGTCATGATTCATTAACACTTAAAATGTAATTCATGTAACCTTAACTTTAGACATCCCTTCCTTATATAACTTTCCATTTTCATACATAATTATTCCTTATGCATTCATCAACATTATCATAGAAGATTCTTAGACAAGGGATATTCAATTAGTAAAATAATCCATTGGTTGATCATTTACCAATACATAATGAGGGAATGTATAATGAAATATTTTGTTAAGGCCTTATGCCAAGATCATAAAACATGACTTAGTACGAGTCAAGGATAACTGCCAATCCCATTTCCTTAGCAGCACAAGCCAAGGCTAGCTGCCAAGACCATCACACATAATGTCTCATGAGACTTAACTTTACCCAATGCATTAGAGTGCTATCTGGGCGCACCCATATTATCATTTAAGTCCAATACATTTCTCATATGTCTAGTATGGTCTTATATTCATAGTGTCTCATACTAAATTGAATACTTAAATTATTATTCTATAATCCTTTTGTATTCATATTCATAAGTAAAAATAATTAATACATAAATATAAAAAGGACTAGATTTGTTAGTTTCAGATTTAAAAGTGATGTGCATGGACTAAAATGACATAATCTTTCACATGTAATAAGAACTAGTACACATAAAATAATGGGTTGTCACATAAAATAACAACTCTGGAATTAAACCCTTAAGAATGTGAACCTTTTCAAGCCGTGTTTACATGTTTTGAATTTGAGATACTCATTTAATCCATGCAAATGTTAATTTTTATATCATAAAATATTAAAACATAAAATTAAATAATTAGAAGAATTTCTTGTGATAAAGTGGAAAACAATGCATGGATGTTAAATAATTATCTTATGCGGAGTTTTCATGTAAAAAGAAGAAATAATCACATGAGCTTATAAATGTATGCATGTATCTTTGTGCATAAACATGAAAACAATTTTATGACATAACTAGAATTTATTTAAAACTTGATAATCTAGAATCGAAATACCTATATGTATATATACGAGTTTTGAAAATTATATAAACCCTATTTACACAAGGTGTATACTTGGGGTTTGCACAACCCAAAATAAGGTTTAATAAATTCTTGCAACTGTTGTATTCTTCATAAACCTAATTTAATCAATTGGGATAGGTTTTTGAAAACTCAGTTAGGATTTTTTACGTAATCAAACTTATATATATATATATACTTTTACACATAACCATACATACATAAATTGCAAATAAGGGTTTTTAATTTTAAAAACATGATAAAATAAACCCCTACATGTATTTTATGTTTTAAGAAACATCACTTAAAAAAATGATCACTATTAAAAGATCATAAACCCAAAATGGATTATTATATAAAGAAATAGTATATATAAGTATATATATAATTTTTATTTGAAATTCCAAAATGGGTTAGGATGAAATTATATACATATACATATAATCATGAAACATAGAAATAGATAAGAAGGGTTTTCATATAGAAATTGAAGCATAAAATCCCTTACATGTGTTATATACTTCAAAAACACATTTAGAAAACCTAACGTGGGTTAAGATTTAGAAGTAGTATAAAACTATATATATATATATATATCCATAAATACAAAGGTATAAGAGTTTTACAAAGATGAAAATGTAGAAAAAAGGATCCCTTACCTGAATTTAAGAGCGCAATAGTGTTGGGTAGGGGATGTTTGCAAGTTGAGGTGAAGGGATCAAGTAAGATCATGTGAGAAAATTAGGGTTTATATAGGCGGTGTACATATATATTTTATATATAATATTTCATAAACAATTTATAAACAAAGACTCAAAATCTGACTAAAACAAATTGAATCCATCATCTTACTTAGAATTGATCTGAAACCAAGTGGTGATTATATTATATATATAAACACATAAAGCTTGTGGAAAATTAAAAGTGGAGAAAATAAAATAATAAAAAAAGGAAGATCAAATGATACTTATGGTAGAAATCGATGGCCGATCCAAAGAGAAATCATACTAAGTTTCACAAAATATGCTTTTACATTTAAAATACCATTATAACACTAGGATATTTAAAACATTCGAAACATTTAAAAAGTATTTGAAATACTTACCTAATTTTTGAAATCATATTAAGTTTCAAAAAATATGCCTTTTCATTTAAAACCATGATGTTAAAGATAAAACTTAAGATATGTAAAACATATCAAAACAATTAAAATTCTTAATAAAATTATATAGGTTTTATGAAAAAGTATACAATATATCTTAAATTTTCCACTTAAATTATTTTGGTTTAACAAGATACCAACAATCACTTTATTTTAAACTCCAATAGACCTAAAAAGGGAAATAATGGTCATATATATTTCAAAAGGTCAAGAAAACCCTTATAAATACATGTTTAGGGTATTTAAACTTCAAGACATCTTGGTGAAGATGGTGCTCATCATTCCTATGATGCTTAGCACAGTTTCTATGGTTCTATATATAATAGTCTTCATCGTGATAGATCTGAAGGACCCCCACTATTTGCTTGGGATTTTTGTTGTATTCAATGGTCTCCTTGTAATTTTAATAGGTATTTTAGTAGGTATCCTAGGGTAGTGAGGTTCTTTTGGCCTTGATGAAATGTAATCATTTTAGTGTTTAATTAAATAAAACAAACCTTGTTTTTATTTTGTAAACATTGTTTAAACGAAGTAAAACCATACAGTATTATTATTTTGCAAGAAAAAGGTTCAGGGTGTCATAGAGCACCACAAATGAAGCATCACTGATGATGTGGATCATTTGTTGGAGGAATAATTGATGGAAGGGGTGGTTCATTGCATCCTTATACACATATAAGATCAAAAAAATGAAGAAAGTGGGTGATGTCAGTTTCTAGGGTTGAATCTCTCACCACCATTTATTAGGGGGGTTAGCTGACCACAAAACACACCTACATATATGAGTGCTGTGCCATTTTAAATAAAAAAATTATTTTAAAAAAGGAAGCACTACACAGGGAGCCACCTACCGACCCACACACACCCCACCACGACCCGACCAGTTGTCGAGTCACCTGACCTGGGTTAGGCCGGGTTGGTCCTAACCCAACCTACTTGACTTAAAGAGTCCTATAAAGGGGATATTATCCTCATAGGGACACATTTTAGGTAAATATATACCTAATAAGATCTTTAAATTTTTTATAAAATTAATAAAAAGTATAGAATTTATGAAAAAAAATCAGAATCCATAGGATGTATAAAAAATTAATTAAAATTATTTTAATGATACTTCAATGAATTAAAAATACCATAAAGTTAAATTTTAGAAAATTTATTTTTTATTATGAAATTTTTATTGCATGTTGACTGATCAAGAGCTGAGACCAACCCCTGTATGTTTGAGTATTTATCTACTTAATTTAATTATTGTATTTGAGTTTTAAAATGTAATAATTTTTTATTACACATAGTTTGACGATATGAGAGTAATCACTCCATCTTTAAATTTATAAGATAACATGTGTTCACATTTGAGTTATAAAATTTAATTCCTATATCTTGAGTTCTGCTCATCTATGTGTAACTTTTCATTTAAATATCCAAGGAATTTGAAATGATGCTGTTTGATGATGCAAGTCAGTATGGAACCAAAAAAGAATAAAGCATGAGTGTTTGAAGGGCACTATAATTTGAGTTAGTATATGAATCAAGTGATTATCATAGGGTCTTGGTTGATCCATTATTCACGAGATGAATTAACCAATAGAAAAAAACTCATGATCATATCATTATTTGTTTATTTTTGTCTTGTATGTCTAATTATATCATTATATGGGAATTATTTGCTCACATTGGATAATTAACAATAATGGGAAGATAAAAATGAATAACAACTTGATGAATGTTTTCTATTTATACAGGGTTAATATGTGAGTGAAATCACATAGTATCAAGCATGATAAATATAATTGTATTTGAATACCAAATAGGAATAAGATAAACAGATTATGCATAAATCATTTTATCAAAAAATGATTAATTTATTATGTAAAATATACATAATATTGAAAATCATTTAAAAGGATAAAATATATTTTTTTATGCATAAATATAAAAATTATTCAAATAAAATATTAATTAAGTCAATTAATTCTATTACTTGAGTTATAATGCAAGCATAGATCAAAGTGTCTGGTCTTGCCCTTGTTAAGAGACTTCTGTTTATCAGGGAGTTCTAATAAAAGTTTTAGGTCAACTTAAACTAGTTAGAATCAAGGGTTGATTACCTTTTAAATACTTGGTGTAACTTGGAGGCAAGTTTTAAAAAATTCAAGTTTAGGATTTTAGGATTGAGGAGTCTACTCAATAGATTAAGTAGTTGTGAGTTAATGCAGTTGGAAAGACCCACCTACCAAAATACCTGTGATTCAGTTGAACCATAACCTTTACTGGGTTATGAGAAGGTGAATATAGATAATTGAAACTAGAATATCCATGTTATAAGATATTCCAAATCTTATGGAAATATTAATTTTTATTTGATAAAATAATGAGAGACTAATAAGTAAAATTTATTATGTCACAATTTTGGCAATCAAGATAAAGTACTAAAACCCTCTTTTATTTTTATTATAGAAAATTTCAAGTAATATAACCACAAAATTATCACTATGATTGATATCAAATAATGATAATATCCTCACTGATATAAATTTCTAGGAGTGATACAAGTGCTTTCACATAATACTATACAGAGAGCATGAATTCTATGTGTTGGAGTCCCTTATTCCTAAGGAAGTGACTTCTAAGGAGGCTAGAGAGGAGAAGAAAACTATCTTCTGGAAACATGTAAATGGTGAATTTAATGTCCACTGACTCATTTTATCATCTATGAACAGTTAACTTTAGAAACTGCACAAGGATATTAATTCATATAACATGTTATCCCATCTTCATGATCCTTATTAAGAGAAAGATATAGAGTAGAAATACGAGATCTTAAAGACACTTTTCATGTGAAATATTGGAGAAGGAGTGTCAGTTGGGCCTCATGTAGTCAAGGTGATTAGCTATATTGATTATTTAGACATCTTGGGTTTCAATCTACCTAATGATTTGGGCACTGAACACATATTTTCCTCACTACCTCTTAATATTCTCTTATTTTATTGTGAATTATAATATAAAAAATATTAAGAATTAAATCCCATAACTCTTCACTATGATTTTACAAGAAGATAAGGACACAAGGAATAAAAAAATTTGAGTCCTTATGGTGAAAAATAGGAAGAGAAAGGAAAATAAATCTAAAACCAATTTCTAGTATAAGGTTTCTATGCATTTCCTGACTGAGAAGAGGAAGATTCAGAGGAAGGCTAAGGAAAAAGATGAAGAATTTTTTTCATATGGAAAGAAAGTCTATTAGAAGAAGAACTAAACCTCATTTAAGAAGCACAAGGAAGCTTCAGGTGTGTTTATTATTGAATGAAACCTTTCCATTTCTATAAGTTTAGTATTATATATGGCTTGTGGTGCTCAAATTTATATATGAATATAGGAACCAAGTATATCTAAAAAGGTTTCTAGAGGTGCAATGGATCTTCGAGCTGCCAACAAAGCAAGATTGACTACCTTGGATATAATATATTACCTCCTATGTCAAAAATAATGATTATAGTTTTTAAGAATTGTAATTATGTTCCTAGTGTTACCATGAACATTATATACACGTCTTGTTTAGACATGAATAGATCTGTATTCAAGTTTGGGGATAAAAAATTCCTCTTTTACGAATATAGAATTTGTTATGGTATGACACACCTTAATAATGGTCTTTATGTACTATAATTTAAAAACTAAGTGTTGGTAATAAATAACAAATAAATATCTCATGAATCATATCACACCCAGTTGTTGTATCAATGACTTGGTCATGAAAATGAGAATCACTTGAAAAATATATATCAAGATAGGTAATAATATTATTTTAAATTAAAACCACTTAGTATGCGTCACTAATTTTTATAAGTAAAGATGAAAAAACTACCATTTATTAGACAATGTGAAAGGGACACATATATTCTTTAACTGGTACACACCAATGTGTTCAAACATTTTCCAATTAAATCGAGAGGTGAATACTTATACTTCATGTCTTTTACTAAAAACTTGAGTATATATGAATATGTCTACTTAATGAGGTATAATTAGAAATCATTTGATAAGTTTATAGAGTTAAATAATTAATTTGAGAATCATATCAGTAAGAATATAAATAAACTTCAATCAGATCAAAGTGGAAAATATCTTAACCAAGAGTTGATTAACTCTAAGGGAGTTTGGGATACTATCTCAAATCACTCCTCCTTATACACTGATGTGGATATTTTTGATTATGTATTTTCCACATCATTATTGTGAAAATATCAATGGTTTAATGAAAAATAAATTCTTTAAATATGGAATTATTAAATATATCCATAAAATGTGTTAAAGATATGATTCTTTGAATATCTTTATTAAAATTTTATTTTCATACTCAAATTCATTATTATTCTTGTTTCAATATTCAATTTTTTTTTGAATTTGGTGAATTTCATTTGAAATATTAATTTCTAGTTGTTTTAAAATGTTTTAAATTATTTGGTTACTTCTTTAATTTTCCATATTTTTCATTTCAAATATTAATTTTTAGAAATTGTGAATCTCTTTGAAAATGAATTTTGAATTTTATTTTTCAAATACATTAATTAATTTTATAGAATTTGGTTAAGTATAGAAGCTACCATGATGAGGCTGGTCATGGGAAGTCACTTATGCTATCGTTAAATGTAAAAAATTGGAAAAGTACCATGGTGGTTGTGTCAATCGACTGTATGTGGTTTTTCAACTAAATGTGAATTGAAGTCAGTACATGGTCACTCAACTGAACACAAAGAAAGCTCTTACCACATGAAGGAGGTGTGATAGGTATACTAAATACATGAAGTTAATTCAAGTTACTATACCAAGTGGCCACATGTGTAAATTTATAGTCACAAACTTACGAAAAGGAAATCAATTTATAATATGAAACATCTATGCTCACCCAACCAATTATGCCTATTATTTCCAACCTTTTGTGAAAAGGGTCAAGTGACCACACCCTAAATTTTAAAGTGACTATGAGGTTTTAGATCAACCTATCATGTTCTACAAAAAACTACATCATAACCTTGGTGAAGCTATCATACCTATATGGAAGATTCCACAAGTTATTTTTAGAAATCCTCTATGTTTGCATCTCAAGTTTTTGAATGAGTTCCTAGATATCATGAATGAAAATAAAAACCAGGGCCATTCAATTTTGAACTAAATTTGACTGAATCTGGTGAATAAGTTCCATTCCAATGATCACAAGATCATATTTTTTGAATACAAAGGAATATAAGCCCACAATCCTCTATCAGAGTTCTTTATGAGACTGATTGAAACTGAGATGCACCGACTAGGGCTCTTGTCTACTAAGCCTAAAGAAAAACCAAGATCAATCAATGAATATTTTTATGGAGGCTTGATCACGATTAAAAAATTAGTTATTTAGGATATTTGATTCATTAAAATAAATTTGTGAGAGTATCCAAGTTTGGATTGAGTATGAAGAACTCAAAACCATGGAATCGAGATGTAGAAACATTGAAGAAGATACCCCGAAAGTGCGAGAGCCAGGTGAAGACCTGCTTCCATAAGATTAAATAAAGAAGAGTTAAAACAGTACAAACCAGTCAAAGAAGAGGAGCTTTACACAACCTTGTAAACACAGTACCAATTCATCAAGATAGATAATTGGATCCAAGAATAATCCTTTGATGTGTGTTTATGAACTACTATATTACCAAAGTCATTGAAGATGATGCAAAGTCAGGACACACCTATGCTTGTTGAAGAAGATTAATATATTTGATTACTAGATTGTTTGATTAGAGTTTCAAAGGGGACGTTATAACACCCAAGCACATTGTCTTCAATTATGAACTTTAGTGCATTTTAGGTGATTGATGAAATGATCAAGTGACGCCCTAGCCCTAAACAATAACATATTTTGAAGATGAGTGTTGAGGGAAAAATTTCTTTTGTTTTCTATAAAGTTGGGGTTGAATATTGCAACCGAATTTGATGGAAATGGTGAATGAAGGAGATTTATTCACTAGAGTGAATCCACAACCATGGAAGTTATGATTGTGTACATGTTTATAATTTAATATGGGTGTTGGTGTCATGGTTACTGGCCCTGCATCAAGATAGCAGAGAGGATTCAAAATCCTATGGAAAAATTTATGGAAATGGGAGATAAAGATCAGTTCCACATCGAGAACCTGTGTAATGTTAACCTAAAAATATATGTTAAGGTTGATTTTGGAATGTGTAATGAAGTCAAATATTAATGGAAGTTATAAAATAAAGTGAATTTTCCAATCCTATGACTCTTTAAAGACCAATGATATTTTTGTTTCCTTTCTAGGCATGTTTAAAGAAACAGAGGTAGTGAAATATTAAAGGATTCCTAGTGAATTTTATTTAATTTTAAGTGCGATATCCTAAACCCGGTTCACTCATAAGTAATCAAAACCAATTGTCCACACGGCCTTAAGAGAGCCTCCCCATATGTGAGAGGCCATCGACTAGCAACAAGGTTCTGTGATGGTATAGTGGGGAGACTATACCCTCGTGTTTAGAGTGTAGCATAGTGGTATATAATAACAATAAACGGTGGAAACAATAAAATAAATGAACTACAGGATCATAAAAATATAGATGAAATAAATAGGTAAAATTATAATCATTATCACCTATAAAATTATGATCATGTCATGATGCTATACAAAAGGGGATATACATGGGATACATAGGCATAAACACATACAACATGATATACAAAAAGAAAAAAAGACCAAAAGCTATCCCCCAGCATCACAAGCATAATCTCTATCCTCTGCTCCCATATACCACCCTAGTACAAAAATCAAGCATCCAAAGATAAATTCTTCCCTTTGTCCCTACTTGCATCCATAAGATCTATTCAAGTACCAACTGGTGGCCCGAACAGAGTGTGAGATATACTCAGTAAGCCACCACCAACGATGTCTAGTATAATATAGTTAGTTCATATAAAATGATTATTGTGCATCTATAATAATGTAAGAAGAAAAAATAAACTATAAACGGGTCAGATCTGATTCCTAAAAGATACTAGGCTAAAAATACCTACTTCAGTCTAAGCTTGGAGATCTCTAAACAAGTGACTATGTGTGTGTGTGTGTGTGTGTGTGTGTATGTTTATATATGGTATATATACTTAGTTATTTTTATATCCATGTATGTAAATATTAATACTATCCAGGACCTAAGGCGTAACTTAGGCATCAATCAAATATTCGTAAGAGTATCATAGAGTGTTATGGGATTCCATATATGAGTATCATGGATCTATGGGTCACCATGCATGAGTATCACAAGTGTATGGGATTCCATTCCAAGGTATCACATAAGTACATGGGAATCCATGCCTCAATATCACATTTATATGAGACAATATGCCCGAGTATCACATGTACGTGGGTCGCCATGCCCAAGTATCACAAATAGATGGGACACCATGACAGAGTATCATAAGTAGATGGGAATCCATGCCTGAGTATCATAAGTAGACGAGACTTCATGCCCAAGTATCACAAGTAGATGGTACTCCATGCTCGAGTATCACAAATATATGGGATGCCATGCTAGAGTATAAAAAATATATGGGACTTCACGCCCGGGTATCACAAATGTATGGGATGACATGCTCGTGTATCATAATCAATGCTAAAAGATGGTCATGCTTTGATACAAGCACAAGGATGAATTATAAGTCATTAAAATTTTATTTAATCAAGGTATTATTCCACTAATTACATAGAGGACACATGATGTGGTCTCACTACTCACTTACATTTAATTCAAAGTAGTCGATTCAATTGGGAATCAAGACAAGACCACTTAGAAGGTGGTTTGTCCATATAAACATTTAACAAATCATGTGAAATCCATGAGAACACCTCATGTTTAATTTATTGGATTTTTCATTTATTATTTTTGAATATTATATGGATTATTTTTTATACCAGGTGATGAGACGACGTGTGATTCTGTGGCCCAGTGTCCCCTGAATAAATGTCTAAAATATATTAAGTATATTAAATATCCCACACATATAGTTAATCTGAAAAAGTGGAATAACTTATGAATGGGTGTTTAGATTAGAAATCTAAGGGCAACATTGAGCTAAGAACATGAGGTTTACCCTAGGTACATCTTAACCTTATTCACAGCATATCATTTTCAGAAAATCTATCACGAGCATAAAATGAATAAAATAAATAAATAAAATTATTTTATTTGTTTTTTTGACATAGTGATGAAACAACCTAATTTACCTCTTTAAATATGCACTTACAACAAATTATTAGGGTTAAATGCATAACCTTGTGAATTAAAGAGATCCATTGGAGCTATTGGTGGAGATCCCATTGGCGGGCGATGACCAGATCAAGGATCGATGACTGATGCAGGACATAATTAAAGGATCTCACCAACGAACTTGATGAAAATTCATTCTTAATCATTGATTTATCTGAATCGAGGTATGGTATTTTTTTGATTCATTTTCTTTTCTATTCTTCATTCCTACGACGAACACAGATCAATCAACCAATGGATTGATCCATGGGTCATGCGTATTTGTAGTATGGGTTTATTGCGGGGTGTTTTTGGTATAATTACTTTGAATTTATGATTTATTAATTTTTATTCATATGGAAAAAAATTGAGATCGTCACAAACATCGATCTAGGTTTGTTCCTCTCATATATTCTTATTCTTTTCTCCCATGGTTCTTCATTTACCCACAGGTGTTCTTCATTTGTCCTGAGGTTCAACATATCTTGATCAATCAATCATTGCACACTCTTTCCTTGGTTAAATGATCTGAAAATGTATATCTAGTATTGGCATGACATGATGGTGGTATAATGATAGAGACATAGTGAATCAGATGATGTAGGTACTTGATATTTGTGTTGTTTAGTATGCAATGAAGAACAAATACAGTCCCATTTTCTGAGTGGATTGAAGGCCCAAATCTTGTTGATTCTATGATGGAATGACTCTATAAGGATCAATATGAGTTTTTTTATAAAATAGATTTCTGGATCAAAGACCAAAGAAATGGAAAAGATGCACAGATCCATTTCTAGAAAATCCAATGTTACACGGTGTGTAAATTAGATCTACATGCCATGTGGGACCCCCTTTGCGGTAGCTAGGGTTTCATGTAGGAGTTAATAATCACACAACATGTGACCCTATCACACGACATGTGAACCCTCCCCTAAGACTTAGCGTATAACTCATAGGGCATACATACATGGGGTGTACTACAGAGGTAGCCTATAGCCACGTACTCCCCCACACGGACACGACCCGGACCAAGTACATAGGCTAAATTGTGTACTAGTACACATGCACATGTACATGGACTGAATCCATGTACTAGAACATGGGTATACTACACAAGAATCCTACACACCATGTACTTCTACACGAACACGGCTTGAGACATGGTCCAGTTACATGGGTAGGAATCGGGGTTAAGGGACACAAAGTTTAATCCTTTTACACACTGTGTACTTTATTATACATGGATCAGAGCCCTTTTACTCCATATCTAGGAAAATTTTCATTAGGGTTCATCCTTCTTATCCTTTACCTGAGGGTTAGTATGAAATTTTCTCCCACTTCTAGGACTATAACACCTTCAACATGACTTATTAGATAGAGTCATTGGAATCCCTCTAAGAGGTATGGAGTGAGATCCTCTATTAATCTTCATTCCCTAGGTAGAGTTCTTCGTATCATTGTGACCAACACTATATGGGAACCAATTCTATACTTAGAGGGTTAATCCAGATTTAGTTGTTGGTATCACCCCATGGACTTGGTAGTGATCCTTATCTGTGTATCATATTCTATTTAAACTATTAGAATGTACTTCTAATGATAAGACCTGATAAGCACTACCTCTCAGATGAACGTTATCAGGGATATCTGACTCAAGAGTGTGTTCTCTTGGATGAGTGCTTTGTGGAATCTTCGAGTTGGAATAATAGGCTGGTATACTACAGTTGTGACTTACCTTTGGACCATGTGTCTTTGTTAAGTATATCTATATATTCATATTATATGTGTTTTAGACATATACCTATGTATAGCTAACTATATATCATTTGTTGTATGATTTTTGGTTTCAGGGTGTCTTATTAAGTATTGATATACTCACCCTTGCATGGGATTTTACCACACATGTCATGTCTTGTGAAGACAATTGACCTTTTGACATATTCCTAGGCATATGATTCTTAGTGAGACTGGATAGACCAAGGTGTGTTCCTATAGATTTATGACAACATTCCCAATATTTACTTTCAGGTTGGACTCATTTTTCAAAATCTTTGTGGTGGTATTGTATTTAGAGTTGTTTACTTTCATTTACTTCCTATCATACTCTAGTTATGATATTTAGATGTATGCATGCATGTTTGTTCAGTTGTTTTTACATTTCATTATTATATAGGCTTGGAGATGTGTGCGTGTGTATAGGTACTTAGGATAAGGCTTCCTATGTCAGTGATATTCCTACTTGACGCTAGTCTCCAACCCCTGGCCTATTGGAGGTGGGCTTGGGGATTCACTACATGGGCCCCATTGAGACGAGTCATAATAGAGTGGTATCAGAGCTTTTGGTTCTACTTTATAATCAAGAGTATGTGATATTAGTTTGGGGAAACCATGTTAAGTGATTTGATTTTGGATTTCAGGCCAGGGACTCCAGTGTTGGTGCGACGACTGACATATCCATACACTAGGACTCTAATCACCTGCTTTTCGACTTGGTATATGAGAACATTGTTTGTAGGGAAAACAATGGTATATACATAATATAGGAATGGGTTGTGGTTTCCATGCCCTTTTTGAGTCATATCTCTAGATATACTCATTGACCATGGTACATATTTTTTTTATTTCAGGATGCCTCCACAACATATGTCATCTAAAATTCAACATTATGATGACAAGGATAATCCCCTCAGTGATGAGGCATCAATAAAGGGACCAGTTCCCAACATATTACTTCCAGGTGGTCCACCAACCATACCACCACATGCAGAGCAACATGTGGCACCTGTTTTACCAGTATATGGGGTGTGCAAGATGAGTGTGCTTCACGAGTTTCAAAGGCAGAGAACCCTTAGGTTCTAAGGCAAGCCCTACCCACAGGTGGCTGAGGACTAGCTTAAGGCAGTGATCAGACCCAAGTTTTCTATATAGTTAGGACATTAGTAGATCAGATGGTGGTCCTAGCAGTGAGCCTTCTCCATGACTCAATAGGGTGATAATGGGGTTTAGTGGCCCAGTATTATGATGAGGCAACTCTTTCATGGATAGAGTTTGAGCACCTTTACAAATAGGAGTTATCACCAACTTCACTAAGGGATGTATGTATCCAGGAGCTTCTGTATCTCCAATAGGATAGCATGACAGTAAATGAGTATTAATTGAGGTTCACCAACCTTTCCAGTTACTCGATGGATATGGTTTGTGACTAGTTCTTTAAGGATCAAACCTTTGAGAGAGGTTTGTATAGATTTATCTAAACTAGTGTTATTCCTATATGTATTCCTACTTATTCTAGAGTTCTAGAGCGAGCTTTGGTGGCTGATAGTTTCTTAGCTGAGTAGATACAACTTGTGTTTACCATAAGTAGGAAATTAGAAGCAGATACCTTGGAATAAGGGAGACGACATCAGTCTTAGGGACCTAGACATGCAAGAAATTTTAGGAGGAGGTACTAGGATATAGGATTTGTAGTTTAGGGCTCATAGGGTGGGTCCATTCAGCCTAGAGAGAGGCAGTGATACTCATGTGATGGAATTAAACATCTTGCACGAGATTATATGAACCACTATAAAACTGACATAGAGACAATAGATGGGCCACCGAGGAAAAGGTAGTGGCAGGATCATATAGGTTTGTTGGGTGGTAGATGTGGTAGAGGAGTTAGGAGATTAACATGAGGTGGTCAATGCTTTGACTTATTACAACCACCACCCCCAGGTGGTCTATGCTAGGCTTAGGGAGCTAGAGGACAAGGGTGGGGATAAATGAAGGTAGTCAAATCTTACAACCTAGAGACCCTGGGAATGATTCGAGGTATGATATGTGTCTTTTATACCTTATCTGTAGTAATAATAGACACAAGTTCTAGTAATTTCTTTCTTACCACATACCTTGTATAATACTTAGAGATTTCAGTTGATCCCTTGGATCAACCCTTGCGTTTGGAGACTCCCACTGAAGAAGACTCAGTGATTATGCACTTGTGCCGGCAGTGTGACCCAACTATTGGGGGAGAGAGTTTTTGTTAGAATCTCTTGGTAGCAGCATCGAGGCCTTACAATGTCATTCTTGGTATGGACTGTTTATCTATAGTTCATTCCCATATTGACTATTTTAGGTGAAGGATGCCGTGTGTCCATAGTGAAATAACTGAGTTTTACTTTTTTGATGAAAATGATACCCCAGAAGTGTAGGATGGACTTTTTCATAGGAGGGTGAAACCAATTACTCATTAGTTGGCTAGCCTGAACCTTGGTGAAGTGGATGTTATGAGTTCTCAATTTCCTACAGTGGTTGTAGAGTATGAATATGTCTTCCCTGAGGATGTTCCAAGTTTACCTCCCTACTGAGAGATAAACTTATTCATTTATGTACTCCTGTACAACCCAAATTTTGTTTTGTAAGAAGGTGGACAAGAGCTTGAGGTTGTGTGTGGACTACTAATGCTTGAACTGGGTGACCGTGAAGAACAAGTATCCACTATTAAGGATTGACGTCCTCTTAGATTAGTTGATAGGGGAATTATGGTTCTCGAAGGTTTAACTTAGGTCAGGCTATCACAAGTTGTGAGTATGGGATGAGGATATAATAAATACAACATTAAAATGTCACTATAGTCACTATGAGTACTTGGTGATTCCCTTTGGTGTGAAGAACTCCCCAGCAGTGTTCATGGGACTCATGAATCAGATCTTTAATCCTTACTTAGACCGGTTCATGATAGTCTTTCTTTGACGATATCCTTGTGTACTCAACATCCGAGGAGAAGCACATAAGATACTTGAGGATAGTTATGGATGTACTATGAGAGAACCAGATTTACATGAAGCTCTCTAAGTATCAGTTCTGGATTCAGGCAGTCCACTTTATGGGACATGTTATCTCAATGAATGGTGTGTCAGTAGACCCAAAAAAGGTTGAGGTAGTGTTATATTGGGATCCACCTAAGAGCGTGATAGAAGTGCGGAGTTTCCTTGTATTAATAGGATATTACCAGAGATTCATACATGATTTCTCTAGGATATCAACACCCATGATAGATTTGACTCAAAAGGGGAAGCCTTTTATGTGGATAGAGAGGTTCCAGTAGGCTTTCCAGTAGTTGAGGTAAAGTTTTATGAGCGCTTCTATATTGAGATTTCCAAAGGAGGGTGTCGAGTATGTAGTGTTCTGCAATACATCATGGAATGGTCTTGGTTGTGTTCTAATGCAGAGGCAAGTGGTGATTGCCTATGGTTCAAATCAGTTGATACCACATGAGAATAACTATGTGACCCATGATCTTGAGTTAGTAGCAGTAGTCTTCTCACTAAAGATGTGGTGACACTACCTGATGGAAGAGCATTTTATAGTCTATTCTGATCAAAATATCCTTAAATATATATTCTCTCCAAATAATCTTAACTCAAGACATAGGTGATGTATAGCGTTCCTCCATGATTATGAATTCAAAATTATCTATACTCCTAGAAAGGGGGACATGGTAGTAGATACTATTAGTAGTAGATCTTATTCGCAGTTACTAAATGAGGCATCAAAGTAGTTAGCCTCATTGCAGCTATCCTTTATGGATGGAGATGAATAGTCTTAACTCAATTTGATGGTTTTCACCCCTTCTCTCTTGTAGTGATTCAGGAGGAAAAAATTGGGGATACCGACTGTGTGAACCTACATACTCAGATATCCATAGGACATTCTTTTGATAGATTTTAAAAAGGTGGGGAGCATATCGTTCTTTTAAAAGGACACATGATGGTACTAGTGATGTTGTGGGAAGAGTTTCTGAAGGAGTTTCATATGTATCCTTTGGTGGTACATCTAGGTGTGTAAAAGATGTATCGAGACCTACAGTGTCAGTTTTAGTGGTCAGAGATTAAGAAAGGAGTTATAGAGTTTGTATCTCGATGCCTTACTTGTCAGCAAGTAAAGGCTAAAAAACATGTTCTAGTGGGTTTATCTCAACCCCTTAAGGTGCTAGAGTGGAAGTGGGATGAAATATACATTGACTTCGTGACATGGTTACCATGTACATCCATGGGACATGATGCCATCTAGGTGATCATAGACCGACTCACCAAGTTGGCCCACTTCTTAGAAATTTGGGAGTAGAGTTCAGTAGAGATATTAGGACACCTATACATGTAAAAGATAGTACAACTCCAAGGAGTCCCATTGATTATTATTTTTGACTGTGATTATTAGTTCAAATCCCTGTGGTGGAAGGGGTTATAGGAGGCGTTTGGGACTTAGTCATGCTTGAGCACAACGTTCTACCCCAAACCAATGTCCAGACTGAATGAACTATTCCAGTTTTGGATGACATGTTGCGAGCTTGCATGTTGGATTTTGGCCATACTTGAGAGGATCAAATACCACCAGAAGAGTTTACATACAATAAAAACTACCATTCCACCATCGATATGGAACTATATAGAGCTTTGTATGAGCGAACTTATAGGTCACCACTTTTCCAGACTAACTGAGGAGAGTCAACACTTATGGGCCTAGAGTTGATATGAGATACAATAGATAAGGTTCATATTACCCAAAAGAATATTAATAATGTACAAAACTGTTAGAAGTCTTATGCTGACAGGAGATAAAGACCTTTGGAGTTCTAAAAAGGAAACCATGTGTTACTACGAGTTACAAATCAATGGGGATTATGGATATTTATATGGGATGTCAAGCTATCTTTGAGGTTTATTAGTCCTTTATAAATACTGTGTAGAGTTGGTGAGGTGGTGTATTTCTTAGCTCTACCTTCGCTGTTAGACTGGGTACATGATGTCTTCTATGTGTCGCAGTTGAGGAGGTACATGCATGAGCCATCACACATTATCGATTGGGATGACCTAAACATTGAGGATGGGGCCACCTTTGATGAGTACCCAATAGATATCAAGGATCGGCATGAGAGTATCCTTTATGGGAAAAGGATTCCTTTAGTATGTGTTTGGTGGAAGCATGAGAATCTTCAGGAGAGAACATGAGAGTGGGAGGCTCAGATTCATACTCAGTACCCACATCTTTTTGTGTGGCCCTTATTTTGTATTTTTGAGGACATAAATCTCCAAGGTGGGAAGAATATAATTTCTTGTATTTTATATGTATTATTTTTGAATATTTTATGGATTATTTTCAAGACCAGGTGCTGAGACAGTGTGTGATTCTGAGGCTCAGTGTTCCTAGAAAAAAATGTTTAACATATATTAAATATATTAAATAGTACGCAGGTGCAATTTTCCTAAAAAATTGGAATAAATTATAAACGGGTGTTTGGATCAGAAATTTGAGGGAACCATTGAGTTTAGAACATGAGTTTTACCCTAGGCATGACTTAACCTTAGTCAATGAGGGTAGTTTGTGGAAAATACATCATGGGCATAAAAGGAATAAAATAAATAAATCAAATTATTTTATTTGTTTTATTGAAATAGAAATGTAGAGACCAAATTTAACTATTTAAATATGAGATTATAGAAAATTCATAGGGTCAGCTGCATAACCCTACGAATTGAAAAGATCCACCGGAGCCGTTAAAGGAGATCCCATTTTCAGACGACAACCAGATCAAGGATCAACGACCAGTGCAGGAAAAAATATAATAATATCACTAAAAAACACAACACAACTTCATTATTTATCAATGATCGATCCTAATCAAGGTAGGGTCGTTTTTTGATTCGATTTCTTTTCTATTATTGATTCCTATGATGAACACAGATCAATCGACCAATGCATTGATCCGCGGATCATGCGCAATTACGAGATGAGTTTATTGTGGGCTGTTTTTGGGATAATTACTTGATTATTTATTCATTGTTATTATTACAAAAATGAATCAATATCGACATAAACATCGATCAAGGTTCGTTCTTCTCATATATTCTTGTGCCTTTCTCTCCCGATTCTTCATTCACCCATGGGCGTTCTTCATTTTTCCTGGGGTTCAACATATCCCGATCAATCGATTGTTGTGAAACCATTTCTTGGTGAAATGATATAAAATCACAGATCTAGGATTATCACAACATGATAGTGGTGCAATGATGAAGATGAAGCGAATTAGATGATGTAGGTATCTTATATTAATGTTCTTTAGAATGTAATGAATAACGATGACAATCCCATTTTCTAAGATGATAAAAGGACCAAATATTGTTGATTTGATTATGTAATGACTCAATGAGGCTTGATCTATGTTTTTGTGGTGAAGAGATCACCCGATCAAAGGCTGGAGCAACAAACAGGATGTGCAAATCCATTTCTGGAAAATCCCATGTTACACGATGTGTAAACCAGATCTACATGCAGTGTGGGCCCCCTTTGTGGTGGCTAGGGTTTTGGGTAGGAGTTAAGGATCACACGGTGTGTGACCCTATCACACAACATGTGAGACCTCCCTGAAGACTCGACGTGTACCTCATAGAGTACACGAATACAGGGCCGACTACATGGGTAGCCTATATGCCGTGTACTCCCCCACACAAACATGGCCTAGAACAAGTACACGGGCTAAGCTGTGTACTAGTACACAAAAACATGTACATAGACTGAAGCCATATACTGGCAGACAAGTAGACTACATGGGCATCCTACACGCTATGTACTTCTACACATACACAACTTGAGACACAGGCCAATTACATGGGTAGGACCCGGGGTCAAGGGACATGACGTGCAACCATTATATATGCCACACACTTTATTATACATAGATTTTAGACCTTTATTATATATATTGGAAAAGTTTTGTTAGGGTGTGTTCCCATTATCCTTTACCTGAGGGTTAGTATGGAATTGCCTCCTACTTCTAAGACTACGATCCCTTCAACACGAATTCTTGGATAGAGTTGTTGGAATACCTCTGAGAGGCCCAGAGTGAGATCCTCTATTCATATTCATGACCTAGGTGGAGTTATTTGTATCATCGTGACTAACACCACACAGGCACCGATCCTTTACTTAGTGGGTTAATCCAAATTGAGTTATTGGTATCACCCCATGGCCTTAACAATGATCCTAATTTATGTGTCTTATTATCTTTAGACTATCAGTGTGTACTTATAATGATGAGACCCTATGAGAACTACCTATTGTATAAACTTCATCTGTGATATCAAACTCAAGAACATGTTCTCCTATATGAGTGATTTATGGAATCTTTAAGCTAGAATCCTAGGCTGGTATATTATGGTTGTGACTTACCTTTGGAATGTGTGTCTTTGTTGAGTATATTTGGATAATCTTGTTATATATGTTATATAAATATACCTACATAGAGATGACTATATTTACTTTATTTTATTATTTTTGGTTTTGGGGGCATCCTACTAAGTATTTTTATACTCACCCTTACACGGGTTTTCGCACACATGTCGTGTCTTGTGCAGACAATCAACATTTTGATAGATTCTTAGAAAGACCAAGACTATATGGTGATTAGTGAGACCATAAATATTGAGGTGTGTTCCCAAATATTTCTAAAAATAGTCCCAAAACTTACTTTCAAGTTGGAATCATGTTTTAGACTCTTTATGGTGGGCTTGTATTTGGCCCTGCTTACTTTCCTTTACTTCCTATTGTACTCTGGATATGAGATTTAGATGTATGAACACATGATTGTTCAATTGTTTTTAAATTTCAATATTTCATAGGCTTAGATATGTGTGCATGTGTACATGTTCTTAGGCTAAGGCCTCCCATGTCAGTGATATGCCTACTCAACATTAGTCACCAACCCCTGGCCTATTAGAGGCAGGCTTGTGGAGTCACAACATGGGCCCCATTAGGACAGGTCATGAAATAAAGGGGTGGAACTAGTTGAGTGGGGTCATCCCCTATATATAATTAAGTGTATATTGGGAGATTCTAACATGAATAACAATTTAGTTTAAGGAAATTTATAGATTTAAGGCAATATGTGGAAATTCTAGCATGTGGAATGAAATCTCATGATATAAAACAACTTGGATTTAGGGAAAAATCACTAGACCACCTACCTTAACTTTGTAGTGTTATCCTCATCTATTTTCATGATTTAATTTGGTCCAGAATGGAAAAAATTGATGAGATAAAAAATGACCTGAGAATAGGGCATATTATCTCACTTGGAAATAGCATGTAATATATTGAGCTAAATGAAGGAAGGAAGAAAAATGAAGGGATTACCAATATGCTTTGAATATGATATATGATGAAGGAATCATACACCAAATTAATATCCTAGCTCAAATATTAGGTATAAAACTAAGGGAGAGCTCCAAGTGGCTGTACATGAAAATGGGAGAAGAAAGGTGGGTAAAAATCTTAAATGAATATAGGAAAAAATGGTATTTCACCCATTTTTAATGATATACAGTTTAACTAAATCATGAAGCAACTGTGTGTCATTACTGCCTAAGTGGCACTAAGGGTATGGGATAGGTGCATGGTTTGGGAAATCCATACACAGCTCATGCGCCTTACTATAGGACCTATATAATTCCAAGCACAATCATATGGCTAGGATAATATATTTTAAACAAACTTTGTGGCCCTATGCAGTGCACTAGATCACCCCACACCATTTAAACAAACCATGCAGACCGAGATTCATGGGTTAAACAAATCCTACGGCCCACTTGGTCCTTCCAAAAGTTGAGACTCTGAGCTCTGATCAAACCCCATACACCCACTAAACATTCCTCATTCCCTTGGTCACTTTTATAAGGATAAAATAAGGTTTTATAGTATAAATTAAAGGGTATTTACCTCAAAAAAATAGCGATCTTAAAATATTCCCTCCTTAAAACAAATCATCCTCGAGTTTTCCTTTTTAGGGAGGTGATTCATCATCTGAGAATAGATCCGACCACTAAGCACGTACACCACCCTCTCTCTCCCAAGTCTTGTCCTGTATATGGATATGCTACTATATCACCCACACCAGGGGAATTGACCTACCTCAGAGAGTCTTCATGCTCTGATCAATGATCCTCATAGGATAATCCTCAAAGGAAGCATCATCTTCCAATTTAACATCCTTAGTGTCTAAATCTTGATACAAGTATGAAAAGTAATGGAAAAGATGAGATACATGGAATATGTCATTCATGTCCCAATAACTTTGAGGTAAGGCTAAACTATAGGCTACCAGCCCGACTCTCTCTAAGATCTCAAAATATCTGATATAACGAGGTGATAACTTGGCCTATCTTTGAATCCATCTATGACCCAATCTAGGAGAAACTCATAGAAATAATCGATGTCCCACCTCAAAATCTAGAGGTCAGCAATGACCATCGACATAAGATTTCTGTATAGATTGAGCTATAGCCATATGGTTCTGGATAAGCTTCACCTGCTAAAAAGTCTCCTGGATGAGATGAGGTCCCAATAGTGCTTCCTCTCTTACCACCATCCAGCACTGGGGTGAATGACACAACCTACTATATAGGGCATCATATGGATCCATCTAAATAGTTTCTAGAAAGTTGTTATCATAGGAAAACTTAGCAAGAGGTATGTGTTTATCCAAAGAACCTCTATAATCAAGGAAACATGCTCAAAGCATGCCCTATAATATATGAATTGTATGCTCAGATTTCCCATCAATTTGTGGGTGGAAGGTTGTGATTAGAAGAACCTATGTATTGAGATACTTCTATAATCCTTACTAGAATTTTGATATAAATAAAGAATCCCTATTTAATATTATAGAACATGGAACACCGTGAAGGTGTATGATCTCCCAGATATAAATCCTCCCAAGATCGTCTATAGAAAAGGTCTCTCTGATAGGTAGGAAGTGGGTGACCTTGGTCAGTCGATCAATGATAACCCATAAAATGCCACTGCCTCGAGGTGAAATAAGAACATATTTCATGAATACCATGGTGAAATCATACCATTTTTACTTAGTATTGGGAAATGACTACAAAATCCATATCGGTTGATGGTGTTTCACCTTCACCTACTAATAGTTGGAACATTGGGCAATAAAACCCACTATCTGCATCTTCATCATCAACCACTAAAACTGGTGGAATAAATCATGATACATCTTGGTAAAACTAGGATTTACTACCCATACAGAGGTATTAGACTCTTATATCAGCTCCTCCCATATGTTTTTAGGCACCCAAATTAATCCATCAATGCACAAGACCTCATCCCCATTAACAACCCAACTGGGCGATGGGTCATCACCTGAAACACTATCCCATAGGACCAAGCCTTTGGGATTAGAAATATACCCCATCTTCACTCATTACAGAAGATAAGACTTCACTTATAAGGCTATAAGGATAGGCTTCTCATGATTCTCTTGGACCTTTAAGTTTATATTATAAAATAGGGCCATTAACTACCAATCACTACAGAACTCCTGCACTCACTGTTTCTAAGTCTTCTGGTTCAGTGAATTAGAAACAACATTTCCCTTCCTAGACATATATACAAGATAAAAATCAAAGTACTGTAGGTATTAAAACCACATCCTCTGCCTGATATTTAAGTCACACTATGTAAATATGTATTTGAGATGTTTTTGTTTTGTATACACCACAAAATTCTCTCCCAATAGATAGTGCCTCCAAAAACTCAAGGCATTAACTATAACTGCTAGTTTTAGATCATAAATTGGGTAATTACTCTCATGTGGCCTCAAATGATGAGACCCATAGGACACAACTCTATCTTCCTATATTAGAACTACTCCTATACAGATGCTTGATGCATCATGATAAATTTTATAGCTTATGCCTAGCTCTGGAAGAATCGGGACTAACACTAAAACCGGTCTTCTTTTTATTCCTAAAAGGATACCTCAAAGGATTAATACCATAATAAATTCACACCCTTCTTAGTCAATCCCATGAGAGGTGCTTCTAGGAATGATAATCCCTGAATAAAATTCCTATAATAGCCATCCAGGACTAAGAAAATCCATCCATAAAATATGTTATTAGGATATTCTTAGGAAACTATAACTCACACCTTCTCTGGGTCCATAGATACCCCTTCCTATGAGATGATCTGACCCAAGAAGTGCACCTTATCAATCCAAAAGTTTCATTTGGTGAGATTAGCATACAAATTGTTCCCTATTAGTGTATTTAGTATGATCTTAATTTGTTTGACATGGTTATGTTGAGTATGAGAATACACCAAGATTTCATCCATGAAAAATACCAAAAATGAATCCAGATACAGGTGGAAAACCCAATTCATTAGACCCATGAAGACTGTGGGCACATTTTTGATACTGAATGACATGACCAAATACTCGTAAAATCCATATCTACTATGGAAAGATGTATGTGGTATGTATGATGGAGTGATATGCACCTCATGATAGCCCAACCTCAAATAAATATTAAAGAAAAGCCTCGCTCCTCAGAGCTGGTCAAAGAGGCCATCTATATGTGGAATTGGATATCAGTTATTAACCATAATATGGTTTAACCAATGGTAATCCATGAAAATCCTAAGGGTACTATCCATAATTTTGTGGGGAAGTACTGGGTCATATAAAACCCTTAGATTCCAAATTATCTGGCTATTTCTTTAGTTCCTAAAGCTCAGTAGGTTCCATAATGTTAGGAGGAATGGATGCCAGTGTTGCACTCAACACTATCTCAATGATGAAATCCACCTCTCTTATAGGAGGCAATATAAAAAATTTATCAGGGAATACATCCCTACAATGATCCACAATAGAAGGGAATTCCATACATTGTATTCCTTGTTTACTCATAAAGGGACTAGATATATAAGCTATTACTCTGCCCAAATCACCAAGATCATGTTCATATCTACTCACCTAAACATCCCATTCATCCTTTTTAATATAAGTACAACCATCAGGTGATGTGAAAGACACTATCCAAGGATAATAATCAATATGAGCATCATAAAACACCAACTAGTCCATTTTAAGTTTGATGTCGTAACCCATCACATCGAGGAAAAAAGGCTCCATACCAAAGCATAAACACCTATATAAATGGGGAATTCCTTAAATTAGCATATGTTCTTGGATTATATTCCAAATGGTGTGTTTAGAGTCATTATTTTACAAAACTACTCTATCTCCAGATCCAAGATTTCCATAATTTCCACAGATTTAAAATAATATGAAGTGTCTATGTCAAATAAGTTAGATACTAAAGTGTTGGTTACTAGAATAGTACCTATAAATATAGAAGTCATGACACTATGATCCTATGGGGTAGGATGCACTTCATATATATAGCCAAATTTTTAGCCTTTAGATACAACCTGACTACCCTGGGCAGGTCCACTCTGCTGGCGCTGATTGTATGGAGCCTGGCTACCTCGACCACAACCACGTCCTCGGCCTGATTAGATGGTATTAATCCAGATACTTTCCTGGAAAGGTGTTAATTATCTTGATCATGAGGGTGGAGCTGATATAGATCCTCTCCTACTAGTCATATATGGAAAGGTCCTACAAAATCAGTGAATATGCCCCAACCTGCTACAACCTCGGCAGTCAACAGGATCTCTGGGACATTGGGGATTTTTATTACCTGGCTTCCTACACTATTGGACCACTACATGAATATAATTAGGTGTAATTTGACTGATATTTCTCCCACATAAAGAATCAAAGTTATGCTTCCTAGTACTCAAAGAATCAGTTCCCTATCTTGATACAGAACTGACCTAGCCCACACTGTCAGTTTTCCTCAGGTTTTTCATAGGGATGAGGTCCTAATTCAATATTTTAGAAATAGTGGTCAACTAAAATACATTTACCCATGATCTAATGGTGTAAACAAGACCATCCTCAAACCATCTTGCTGTTGTCAACTCATCACTGCTAAGTGTTAGTGTGTAGCACTGAAGTGTGGTGAAACAAGCCGAATATTTCATTATAGACATAATAACCTAGTTTAGGTTAATAAATTCACTAAGGAGGCTAGTTCTCATCATCCATGGAAATAAGTAATCATATAATTATGTTTAGAAGTCTTCCAGACCATACCCCAATGAAAAAAATACTGGGTAATCATGTCCCACCAATGATTGGCAGAATCATGAATCATATAAGTCACAAGATTTCCCCTCTTATTTAGAGACATCTCAAGATGATCAAATATCAATAGTATGACCTCTATCTATGACTCAGAAACCAAGGGGACACCTTCCCCTGAGAAGGTAGGAAAATTATACTACTGTAATTCTCATGTCAACTCTCCATAGTAGGGGTAGGTCGTGGATCTCCTTGTACCAACTACATAAATTGTAAGAAGCTCTCTCGGAATCAGGAATCAATACCTAGATTAGGAACAATGAGAGGTACCTTAATTGAAACTAATAGAGGTAATTATGGTGGCTTAGGGCCCACCGACTCTAGAGCATGATCACCACCACCTTCCTGATGCATGACCTGAGGACTTCTTGGTGGTATAGTTCTACAATTTCCAAGCACACACCTTAGATAAGATTCAAAAAAAAAATAGGATCACAAATATCAAAAATATAACAGGTAAATAGCCTTCCTATAGATTATTCACACCTCTTTACCTACTTATAAATTTAGGTCTAGGTGATAATGAACATCATATGGATTATAAGAGACATTTCCTACTTCCCACTACTAAATTCAGGTTAGGTTCAAGGTCTCACATCACATAGTAGAGGCCTAATATATGGAGTGTTAATTACAAGGTATCGAGAAAAAAAACTTTACATTGAAATTTATATCCCCATTTAATGGTAACCATTTTATTTAAGGATTTAAATTTATTTCAATTCATAGTCATTTATAAGTATAAATATATCCCAGTCTTGTTAGATGAGTCACTATTCCCAAGTTTTTAAGGGAATGATCTTTATAAGTTACAATTAGCACATCATATAATTGAAAATAACCCTTACATCTGGTATCAAGATGTAACATATTGTATAAAATTATTTTATTAGATTAATAACTATTCCTAATTTATAGAAGTACATGATTCATAAATTATAATTGGCATTCATGTAATCAAATCAACTTACATTTTAGCCCATGCAACCAGTGTCCCTTATGTCAAACATGGTGTAATTGGTTAATTAAGGTTTCTCCATCAATCTATATAAGAAAACACCATTTAGGTTGACGCATACACTTTAATTAATCCAATTATTATATCCCTATAAAAAATGTTAGCACAATTCCAAATATAATGATCAAGGAACTTACAATAATCATAGGCAATATAGGCAATTCAAGAAATGAGATCCACCTATATGTCATGGAATAATGCATGACATGTGAATCCCTAGGTTCCTATTATGATGCATGAAATGATACCTACCTTCCTTACTAGGCCAAAGAAAAATAAAATCATAATAATAATAACAATAATAAAACCACAAATCACGTATATATATATATATATATATATATATATATATATATATATATATATCGCAAAGGGAGGGGAGTATGTCATGACCCAGACCCCAAAAGTCTGGAATCGGTGCTTGAAACATGGTGTGCAATTTTTTTCATAGACAGATGCATACAAAAAATACACATCTTGTTCCAAAACAGAGAATTGATTTGGTTTAGGTTTTGGAAAACCAGATGCTACTGATACACTTCTTCTAAAAACTTGAAAAAGTTATGCTTAATATTTATGCCATCACATAATATTACTCAAAGCTTGAAAAAAGCTACTAAACCCTGTAAAATAAATTGAAAACGTAGGGTGAGCATAAGTATGCCCAGTTAGAGGTTTTAAATCAATTTAAGAAATTCCCATTTTAAAACAACAACCTTTAAAATAATAAAAAAAATGTTTTCTTAAGAGGAAAACATTACTTCTTGAGGCACATCATCAATATTTTAAAAGGTTACTTGTTTTTTTTTTCAGAAAGACCTTTTACACAAGATTCATATGTGTTTACTTAAATACTGCAGGTAAAACATAAATCAGAGTGCACATACATGTACATGAATGCATGAATGATGCATGACACATAAATTGATCAAACCAACTCAAAAGTGATATGCCAAAAATATAATTACATAAGTGATCATGTCATGATTCATTAGTAATTAAAATGAAATTCATGTAACCTTAACTTTAGATAGCCCTTCATTGTATAACTTTCCATTTTCATACATAATTATGACTTATGAATTCATCACTATTATCATAAAATATTCTTAGCCAATGGATATTCTATTAGTCGAATAATCCCAAGGTTGATCATGTAACAATACATAATGAGGGAATGTATAATGCCAAACTTTATTAAGGCCTTGTTCCAAGACCATAAAACATGAATTAGTATGAGTCAATGCTAACCACCAATCCCGTTTCCATAGCATCACAAGCCAAGGATAACCGTCAAGACTATCACACATAACGTCTCATGAGACTCAACTTTACCCAATGCATTGGAGCTCTATCTGGGCGCACCTATCTTATCATTTAAGTCCAATATATTCCTTATATGTCTAGTATGGTCTTATATTCATAGTTTCCCATACTACATTGAATACTCACATTCTTATTCTATAATCCTTTTGCATTCATATTCATAACTAAAAAGAATTAAGCCATAAATATAAAAGGACTAGATTTGTTAGTTTCAGATTTAACAGTGACATGCATGGACTAAAACAACATACTCTTGCACATGTAATAAGAACTATTACACATAAAATAATGGTTTTTCATATAAAATAACAACTCTAGCATTAAACCCTTAAGAATGTGAACCTTTTCAAGCCATGTTTATATGTTTTTACTTTGATATACTCATTTAATCCATGCAAATGTTAATTGTTATATCATAAAAGATTAAAAAATAAACTTAAATAATCAGAGGCATTTCTTTTGAAAAAGTGGAAAATAATTCATGGATGCAAAATCATTATCTTATGTGGATTTTTCATGTAAAAATAAGAAATAATCACATGATCTTATGCATGTATGCATGTATCTTTGTTCTTAAACATGAAAAAAATTTATGACATAACTAGCATTTATTTAAAATTTGAGAATCCAGAATTGAAATACCTATATGTATATATATGGGTTCTGAAAATTAAATAAACCCTATTTACACAAGGTGTATACATGGGGTTTTCACAACCCAAAATAAGGTTTAATAAATTCTTTCAACTATTGTATTCTTAATAAACCAAATTAAATCAATTAGGATAGGTTTGTGAAAACTCAGTTCGGATTTGTTATGTAATAAAACACACACACACACACGGACACACATATACTTTTACACATAACCATACATACATGAATTGTAAATAAGGGTTTTCATATTAAAAACATGATGAACTAAACCCCTACATGTATTTCATGTTTTAAGAAACATCACTTAAAAAAATGATCACCATTCAAAGATCATAAACCCAAAGTGGCTTGTTATATAAAGAAATAGTATATATAAGTATACATATAATTTTTGTTTGAAATTACAAAATGGGTTAGGACGAAATTATATATATACATATAATTGTGAAACATATAAATATATAAGAAGGATTTGAATATAGAAATTGAATCATAAAATCCCTTTCATGTGTTATATACTTCAAAAACACATTTAGAAAACCTAACGTGAGTTAAGATTTAGAAGTAGTGTAAAACTGTATATATATATATAGATCCATAAATAGAAAGTTATAAGAGTTTTAAAAAATGAAAATGTATAAAAAAAGGACCCCTTACATGAATTTAAGAGTGAAACAAGGTTGGGTAGGGAATGTTTACAAGTTGAGGTAAAGGGATTAGGTAGGATCATGTGAGAAAATTTGGGTTTATATAGGCGGTGTACATATATATTTTATATATAACGTTTCATACATAATTTATAAATAAAGACTCAAAATATGACTAAAAAAATTGAATCCAGCATCTTACTTAGAATAGATCTGAAACCAAGTGATTATATTATATATTTAAACACATAAAGCTTGCAGAAACTTGAAAGTGGTGAAAATAAAATAATAAAAAAATAAGCTCAACCGAGAATTACGGTAGAAATCGATGGCCGATCCGAAGAGAAAGGTGGAGAATCTTGAGGGAGAATAATAAAAAGAAGAAGAAAAAGAAAGAAATAGTTGGTGGCCACTGGTTTGGCATGAGGAAGAAGAAGTAATCAGGGAAGATGGGGGAGAATATTGGATGGCCCATATCGTCCGTGGCCTCATCAAATGACTACAGTGAAACATAGTTTAAAAAAAAGATTAATGGCTGAGATTAAATCAGATTTTGATCAAAAGGGCTTGAGTGATGCAGTGATTTAAAATGGAAAGAATGGTTGTGATTAGATCAGAGGTAGATCGAATGGCCCAAGAAAACAAGGAGGGAAATACGCGGTTGTGTGGATTCGAAGGCTGAACCGATCGGATGGTCCAGATCCCGTGCGGTGAGATCGGATGACCTAGATCGCATTCCCCCTAAAAAACCCCATCCCACATTGAAATGGGATGGGTTTTATGGCTACTTTATAGCCCTGTATCTCCTGGAATAAGCTCAGAAATCTCTCTCCATCTTCCTTAGTATTTCCCCATAACGGGTCTCTGCAGGCGCGCTCTGCGCCCACCCCTGACACCATGCCACCCACACGGTGGCGCGCTACTCAGTTCCTCCATGAATGAATTTGGTCGCACACACACACCCATGGGCTGGCCTGTGCTGAAGCTGAATGGCTAGGCTCGACCACCTACTCCTGTAGTAGCACGTGCTGCCTCCTTCGGCCCAGCTAGAGGCTTGGCCACTATGGTGTATACTTTTTATAAAACTATCTTTAAAATAAACCATATAACCATAGATAAAAATATATTTACAAATAATCAATTTCATTAAATAAATAATATCTTTAATTTTAACTTCAATACATCTTGGTGAAGATAGTGCTTATCATTCCTTTGATGCTTAGCACATTTACTGTGGTTTTGGATATAATGGTCTTCACAGTGATAGATCTGAAGGACCCCCATTATTTGCTTGGGATTTTTTTTGTATTTGGTGGTCTCCCTATTATTTTAATAGGTATTTTAGTAGGAATCCTAGGGTAGTGAGGTTCTTTTGGACTTGATGCAATGTAATCATTTCAGTGTTTAATTAAATAAAACAAGCCTTGTTTTTATTTTGAAAACATTGTTTGGATAACTTGGAAATTAAATAAAGTGAAACCATAAAATATTATTATTATGCAAGAAAAAGTTTCAGGGTGTCACATTATCCCCCCCTTCAAATAATTTCACCCTCATAATTCTAAAACACTCACACACTTCCACTAGCAAACCAGACAAACTTCACTCCCGAGGTCCCCTCCACCAGGTTCAACATTACGGATAATCCGCTGATTTCTCCAGGTGGATCCCCATATTAGTTTCCACTTCCTCGAATTCTTTGGCCCATATACACCATGAGAAGTTAGGGTCAAACCCATGCATAAAACACTCAGTCTTCCAAAGAGAGTCAGGAGAGGTGTGGAGGTTGGATACTTGAGAGTGGACTGGTTCCCTATAAATCCCTCGAACTACATCGTGCTTGAAACATAAGAAGAGACCTTCATGGTACTTCCCTCTCAACCTGTACTCTACAAATTGTGAATTTGCGATACAATTATAGATATAGCTCTCTCCTTTGTAGGAATGGAGGATATTTGAGCTAAGGGACACTTTATAGATGTCTTTTCAAGACATGTGTAGGTTCGAAAAAGGGTCGTAGTTTTATAAACATGACTTGATGATTATATACTCTAGTAATTTGGTAAGAAGTGATAAGAGGTTTATTGGTAAACCTACATCTTCCATCTAAAAATTTCAAGGGACACGTTTTACTTAGTAAGGCCTAACCATATTACAATGGATATGTTATTTTATAAAATCATATTAAAATACCAAAACATAAAATACAACATTAACTATTTAAACAAGGTTCATAAAACTCAAGGTGTTACATAACCATTCGCTCCCTCTCAAAACTCACTAGTATGGATTTATTTACATCTACCATGATGTATCTCCACATGTACCACTGGTGTTGGTGATTTCCACAATTCCCAGTCAAACGGATCCCCAACGCGGTTCCAAACTCTTCGATCTCCTTGGTCCAGATGCAACATGGGAAACTTGGATCAATTGTATGTGGACATCTAAAGTTACATTTGAGAAAATAATGAAGTGTATGAAGCTAGGAGACATCAGTATGAACTTGATATCTATAGTGTAAATGGGTAGACTCGTCCTCAAGAACTTCAAAGTCCATAACTTGTCCAGAAAGACTGTAGATCAATATTTGGAAAAGGTATGATTTTAAGAGGTCACCCCTTGTGCAGCCTCCTTGAAGTCCTCTAGGGATAAAAAATTATTGGCTTGGGTAAAACACTTAAACAAACCCTCAAAGTATTTTACCTTCCATGTATAGAATGGGAATTGGGCGTTCAACTTAAGAAAATAGTCGAATCCTGATCCTTGGTGAAGTTTAAGTACACGAGGAGAATTGGATACACGGTAGATGTGTTTAAATGAAAAATGAAGGTTTTAAAAAGTCTAGTAGCCTTCTAAACATGATTTTACCACTATAGTTTCTAAAATTTATGTTGGAAGAGACAGAAGGCTTGTTTCGTCTGCCATCTAAAAATGTTAAGAAGGCTTCTACTTAGTAAGACTTAATCAAGTTTTTAATGTTGTTCTAATTTTCTAGGGTTATCTAAACCAATCCTCTAATACCAACTCACATGACCCCGACCCCAGAAGTCTGGAATCAGTGCTTGAAACATGGTGTGAATTTTTTTTCATAGACACATGCATACAAAAAATTACACATCTTGTTCCAATACAGAGGATCAATTCAGTTTAGGTTCTAGAAAACCAGATGCTGCTGATACACTTGTTCTAAAAACTTGACAAAGTTAAGATTCATATTGATGCCATTATATAAGAGTACTCAAATCTTGGAATAATATAATAAACCCTGTAAAATAAATTTAAAATTTAGGGTGAGCATAAGTATGCCCACTAAGGGTTTTTAAAACAATTTAAGAAATTCCCTTTTTAAAACAACAACCTTTGAAATAATCATAAAAAGTTTTCATAAGAGGAAACATTACTTATTGAGGCACTGTAAAGACCCAGAATTTCCATGTATTTTTTTAATATATGAGAATTTTATGAGTCCACAAAAATTTACGGCACGTGATTCCGAGGCCTGGAGTGCCCAGAATGAATTTCTGAACTTTTTTTCAGGTACATTCAGTAAATGTGCGAGCGGGTTTTTCTAAGTTTTAAACCGGTGATTGGAATTGAAATCCGAGGGCACAGTTGAACTTGTAGAGATGGTATTCACTTAAAAAGACTTTCACCTTGATGACATTTTGTCGAGAGTGAAAGATAATTTTTGGGTTTTTCATGGAATTAATAAAATAAAATAATCACTCATTTTATTTTATTTATTGTAACCACCCACTTGTGGATATTATTGTGGTGGGGACCACCTGAGGATTGAAACCCCTTGAAATCCCTATTAAGTGGGGAGAAACCTTTTGATCCCCATACTTAATTATGCCAACCATCCCCTTAATTTATTATGACACCCATCAATTAATTAATTAATCGAATTTTAATTGTACCAACTTAATCTATTAAGTTAGAAAATCATCATTTTGGGTGGAATTGGGGGAAACTCTTGGAAAAAAGGAAGAATCTTGGAGAAATATTGGGAAGATTACACTTCTCTAATGAAGAATGTTCCTCCAATGAAGACCGCCGACTTCGAATTCTTCCTTGGGATATCCTCCAACGTAGGACATCTTCGATGACCATCGTTCCCTCCTCATCGACGACAATAAATGAACGGGGTAGGGGTTTACTACAATATGATTATCACTTTCCATGTTCTACCCTTATATTCTTTTGTGGGATTGGGAATAGTGATTGACGAGGATTTTAGGGAGGGTGTTTGATTATTTTTCTTCTTTACCAGTTCTTGATACTCATGTTATTGTTGAGCCACTTGATATTTCTCTAATACGGAGAGTGCGGGCCAAACTAACATGGCCCGTCCTCTCTTTAATTCTTGTGATGAATTGTGGTGTTCTTCGCATTGGAGGAATACGACGACCAACCAAAAAGGGGAACAAGAACAGAGGCCGACACCACCGCCGACCGCGATGAAGGTGACGGCGCAATGGCGTCGCCCCGACCGAACCGCCGACGCGGCCTCACCGCGCCGCCCCAGCCGAACCGCTGCCATGACCCCACCACACCACCCTGATCGAACCGCCACCATGGCCTCACCGCGCCGCCCCAGCCGAACTGCTGCCGCAGCCTCACCGCGTCGCCCCGGCCAAACCGTCGTCGAAGCCTCACCGCACCACCCAGGCCAAGCCGCCTCGCGACCTCACTGTGCCGCCCCACGGCCTGCCTCACCCCTTGGCCTCCAGCGGCCCTCCGCGGCCCCCTCATGGCCTCCGCACCCTCGCAGCCTTTGTGACCCCCATGACCCCTTCTAGTCTGGGCCACCTAGCATGGGCCGACCCATACCCAACGAGTCGGGCTAGGTCGGACCGAACCTGGACCTTATACGACCTTATAATTTACTTGGCCATAACTTTGGCATCAGACGTCCGTTTGACGAACCATCAGTGGCATTGGAAATATTGGAGTGAGACTCTCCCTTTGGTATACCCCACTGGAGTTTTGGATAAAGTTGGGAAATGATCGGGTTGGATCGAGCACAAATCCAACCGGGCCCTCGAAACTAAAAGGCTGATAACTCACAGACCGGTCGTCCGAATGACGCGCCGTCTATTGCGTTGAGACCCCTATGACATGGCAGTACTTTGAGATACTTCTTCATAGAACATCATTGCAGTTGGAGAATCGACCAGTGGCTTGGAGAGCGGACTCTCCCAGAGATGAGCAAGCCCAGTGCAGAAACCCAGTAGCTGGCTGTGATGAGAAGAGTGCTCCTAGCTATCATGTGCGGGTCATCTCCTAGTGATCCTGTGTGGGTTAGCTCCTATAAATCCTATGTAGGTCAGATCCTAGAGATCTTATGTTGATGAGATCCTAGATATCCTATGTGGGTCAGCTCCTTGCGATCCTGTATGGGTCAGCTCCTAGCGATCCTGTGTGGGTCAGCTCTAGTGATCCTGTGTGGATCAGCTCCTAGTGATCCTATGTGGGTCAGCTCCTAGAGATCCTGTGTGGGTAAGCTCCTAGCGATCCTATGTGGGTCATCTCCTAGTGATCCTTTGTGATTCATCTCTAGTGATCCTATGTGGTTCAGCTCCTAGAAATCCTGTGTGGGTCAGCTCCGAGCGATCCTATGCGGGTCAGCTCCCAGGGATCCTATGTGGGTCAGCTCCTTGCGATTTTTTATAAGCTAGCAGAAGAGACTCTTAACGGAGTAAGATGATTTATTAGTTACATCTAATCATCTCTACTTCTGTACCTAAAGATAAACCTAGTGTGAGCTGAGTCAGAACCTCTGTGTTCCTTCATGATTGAGATGGATTACTTGATAACTTAGGTATATGTATGGGCATATACCTAAGTTGGGTTATCTATTGATTTCATACTTTTTGGCTTATCCTTGGTGGATTTTGTGAGACCTTGAGGGTCTCGGGGTCCTTGCTGTGTATCGTTATACTCACCCATGCACGAACTATGCCAACACCTTGTTGTGTTGGATGTAGACGATAGACAACGCTGACTGAGGACGAGGGTACCAGGACTGGAGGTAGCTTAGAGGTGGACCTAGATGAGGCATACCACAGAGACGACCGATCAAGAGTTGTACCTACCCTTTAGGTATGATCCTTGACGGGTGATCACAGGAGCCATTCTAGTTACTTGTACTTTCAGCTATCTTGTACTTTCCAGTTTTCCTTGTACTTTCCAATTGGGCTTGTATTTTGGCCCCTTTTTCTTACTATACTCACTATGTTTACTATTAAATTTACTTGAGTTCATATCTTTCTATGTTTTTGGTTGTGTGTTAAAGGTTATAAAGGCAATGCTTTCCCAGTTCTAAGGAATTACGCCTTTGGTGCTAGTCGCCAGCCCCTGGCCTAAGGAAGGCGAGATTGAGGTAGTCACGACACGGGCCCCGGGGGACGGGTCATGACAGGCACATCATAAATATTTTCAAATGTTACCTGAATTTTTTTATAAAGACCTTTTACACAAGATTCATATGTGTTTACTTAAAAACTATAGGTAAAACATAAATCAGTGTGCACATACATGTACATGAATGCATGAATGATGCATGATACATAAATTGATCAAACCAACTCAAAAGTGATATGCCAAAAATAGAATTACATAAGTGATCATGTCATGATTCATTACCACTTAAAATGTAATTCATTTAACCTCAAATTTACACACCCCTTCATTATATAACTTTCTATTTGCATACATAATTATTCCTTATGCATTCATCACCATTATCATAGAAGATTCTTAGCCAATGGTTATTCAATTAGTCGAATAATCCATCGGTTGATCATTTACCAATACATAATTAGGGAATTTATAATGAAAAACTTTTTTAAGGCCTTGTGCCATGATCATAAAACATGACTTAGTATGATTCAAGGCTAACTGCCAATCCTGTTTCCATAGCAACATAAGCCAAGGCTAGCTTCCAAGACCATCGCACATAATGTCTCATGAGACTTAACTTTACCCAATGAATTGGAGTTCTATCTGGGGGAACTCATCTTATCATTTAAGTCTAATAAATTTCTTATATGTCTAGTATGATCTTATATTCATAGTGTCTCATACTAAATTGAATACTTAAATTCTTATTCTATAATCCTTTTGCATTCATATTCATAACTGAAAATAATTAATCCATAAATATAGAAAGGACCAGATTTGTTATTTTCAGATTTAAAAGTGAATTGCATGGACTAAAATGACATAATATTTCACATTTAATAAGAACCAGTACACATAAAATAATGGGTTGACACATAAAATAACAACTCTGGCATTAAACCCTTAAGAATGTGAACCTTTTCAAGTCGTGTTTACATGTTTTGACTTTGAGATACTCATTTAATCCATGAAAATGTTAATTGTTATATCATAAAAGATTAAAACATAAAATTAAATAATCAGAGGCATTTCTTGTGATAAAGTGGAAAAAAATGCATGGATGTAAATCATTATCTTATGTGGAGTTTTCATGTAAAAAGAAGAAATAATCACATGAGCTTATAAATGTATGAATTTATATTTGTGCATAAACATGAAAAAAATTTATGACATAGCTAGCATTTATTTAAAACTTGATAATCTAGAATCGAAATACCTATACGTATATATATGGGTTTTGAAAATTATATAAACCCTATTTACACAAGGTGTATACTTGGGGTTTTCACAACCCAAAACAAGGTTTAATAAATTCTTGAAACTGTAGTATTCTTCATAAACCTAATTTAATCAATTGGGATAGGTTTATGAAAACTCAGTTAGGATTTGTTATGTAATGAAACTTATATATATATATATATACTTTTACACATAACCATACATACATAAATTGTAAATAAGGGGTTTTCATATTAAAAACATGATGAACTAAACCCCTATGTGTATTTCATATTTTAAGAAACATCACTTAAAAACAAATGATCACCATTCAAAGATCATAAACTCGAAATGGATTGTTATATAAAGAAATAGTATATATAAGTATACATATAATTTTTATTTGAAATTCCAAAATGGGTTAGGATAAAATTATATACATATACATATAATCGTGAAATATAGAAATAGATAAGAAGGGTTTTCATATAGAAGTTGAAGCATAAAATCCCTTACACGTGTTATATACTTCAAAAACACATTTAGAAAACCTAATGTGGGTAAAATTTATAAGTAGTATAAAACTGTATATATATATAGATATGTAAATACAAAGGTATAAGAGTTTTACAAAGATGAAAATGTAGAAAAAATAACCCCTTACCTGAATTTAAGAGCGCAATAGTGTTGGGTAGGGGATGTTAGCAAGTTGAGGTGAAGGGATCAGGTAGGATCATGTGAGAAAATTAGGGTTTTTATAGGCAGTGTACATATATATTTTATGTATAATGTTTTATACATAATTTATAAGCAAAGGCTCAAAATCTGACTAAAATAAATTGAATACATCATCTTACTTAGAATAGATATGAAACCAATCAGTGATTATATTATATATATAAATACATAAAGCTTGCGGAAAATTGGAAGTGGAGAAAATAAAATAACAAAAAAGAAGATCAACTGATACTTACGGTAGAAATTGATGGCTGATCTAAAGAGAAATGTGGGGAATCTTGAGGGAGAAGGAAAAAAGAAGAAGAATAAGGAAGAAACAGTGGGTGGACACTGGTTTGGAACAAGTAAGAAGAATTCATCAGGAATATGGCGGAGAAGATCGGACGACCCAGATCATCCGTAGCCTGATAGAACGGTTGCGATGAAACACGGTTAAAAAAAAGTTGAATGTATGAGATTAGATGAGATTTTTATCGTATGACCTTGAGTGATGAAATGATTTAAAATGGAAAGAATCACCATGATTAGATTAGAGGTAGATCATATGGCCCATGAAAACATGGAGGGAAAGCTGCAGCTGTGTGGATTCGATGGCTGAACTGATCGGACGGTCCAGATCTCGCATGGTGAGATCGGATAGCCTGGATTTCATTTCTCTTGAAAAACTCCACCCCACATCGAAACGGGATGGGTTTGGCGGCTCCTTTATAACCTTGGAGCTCCTGGAATAAGCATATAAATCTCCCTCCCCCTCCCTGGTACCGCCCTATACTGAGTCTCTACAGGCGCACTCTGCACCCACCCCTACCGCTGTACCATCCCACACAGTGGCACGCTACTCAATTTCTCCATGCGTGCCTATGGTCGCACATACATGACCATGGGCTGGCCTGTGCTGAGGCTGAAGGGCCTAGGAATAGCCACCTACTTTTGTAATAGCATGTGTTGCCTCCTTCGGCCCAGCTAGAGGGCTGGCCCCTATGGTGTATTTTTTTTATAAACCTAACTTTTAAATAAACCATATAACCATAGAAAAAAAGATATTTACAAATAATAAATTTCATTAAATAAAGAATATCTTTAATTTTATAAAACATGATTCCTAATTTATTTTAAACTTTGGAACATTAAATTACACAAATAAACATATAAATTATATTTTTTCATCACATAACCAAGAGTATAACTTTTAATTAATAAAAGTATTCATAAACATGTTTTCAAATTAAAAAAAATGCATACTTATCTTTGAATTAAGTAAAGTAAACTCATGTACTTTATATTTTCACTAAAACTGAAAAGGCATGATTTCAAATTCATTTTATGTTTTTAAAACATTATGATTACAAAAGATAAGTTTAATTAAATGCATTAAAAGATAAAAATTTAAAGTACTCAAATACTTAGAACATTCAAGATTCTTTTATACTTAAAATACTTAGTAAAATCATTATTTTTTATGTTTAAAAAGGAATATTTATAATAACTATACAGAAAATTAATTTATAAAACCGAATACTTATATTAACTAAACCATTAATTAAAAACAACTTTAAAATATCATTATAACACTAGGATATTTAAAACATTTGAAACATTTAAAAAGTATTTTAAATACTTACCTAAGTTTTGAAATCATACTAAGTTTAATAAAATATTATTTTACATTTAAAACCATGATGTTAAAGATAAAACTTAAGATGTGTAAAACATATCAAAATGATTAAAATTATTAAGAAAATTATATAGGTTTTATGAAAAATTATACAATATATCTTAAATTTTTCACTTAAATTATTTTGGTTTAACAAGATACTAACGATTACTTTATTTTAAACTCCAACAACCCTAAAAAGGGAAGTAATGGTCATATGTATTTCAAATGGTCAAGAAGGCCCTTACAAATACATGTTTAGGGTATTTCAACTTCAAGACATCTTAGCGAAGATGGTGCTCACCATTCCTATGATTCTTATCACGGTTTTTGTGGTTCTATCTATAAGGGTCTTCATCGTGACAGATCTGAAGGACCCCCACTAGTTGCTTGGGATTTTTGTTGTATTATATGGTCTCCCTATGATTTTAATAGGTATTTTAGTAGGTATACTAGGGTAGTGAGGTTCTTTTGTCCTTGACGAACTGTAATCATTTCAGTGTTTAATTAAATAAAACAAGCCTTGTTTTTATTTTGAAAACATTGATTGGATAATGTGGAAATTAAACGAAGTAAAACCATAGAGTATTATTATTATGCAAGGAAAAGGTTCAGGGTGTCATAGAGCACCACAGCTGAAGCATCAATAATGATTTGGGTCATTTGTTGGTGGAATAATTTATGTAAGGGGTGGTTCATAGCATCCTTATGCACATATAAGATCAAAAAAATTAAGAAAGTGGGTGTTGTCAGTTGCTAGGGTTGACTCTTTCCACACCATTGATTGGGGGAGTTAACTGACCACAAAACACACCTAAATAGATGGGTTCTATGTCATTTTAAATAAATAATTATTTTAAAAAAGGAATCACTACACAGGGAGCTGCCTACCGACCCACACACACCCCACCACAACCCGACCAGCTGTTGGGTCACCTGACCTGGGTTAGGCTGGGTTGGTCTTAACCCAACCTGCTTGACTTAACCAATACTATAAAGGGGATATTATACTTATAGGGACTCATTTTAGGTAAATATAGATATAATAAAATCTTAAAATTTTCATAAAATAAATAAAAAAGTATAGAATTTATGAAAAAATCGGAATCTATAGGAAGTATAAAAAATTAATTAAAATTATTTTAATGATACTTCAATGCATTAAAAATACCATAAAGTTAAATTTTAGAAAATTTAATTTTTATTATGAAATTTTTATTGCATTTTGACTGATCAGGAGCTGAGACCGACCCCTGTATGTTTGAGTATTTATCTACTTAATTTAATTATTGCATTTGAGTTTTAAAATGTAATAATTTTTTTTATTACACATCGTTTTATGATATGCAAGTCATCACTCCATCTTTAAATTTATAAGATCACATGTGTTCACATTTGAGTTATAAAATTTAATTCCTATATCCTGAGTTCTACTCATCTACGCGTGAGTTTTCATTTAAAGATCCAAGGAATTTGAAATGATGCAGTTTGATGATGCAAGTCAGTATGGAACCAAAAAAGAATAACGCATGAGTGTTGAGGGGATCTATAATTTGAGTTAGTATATGACTCAAGTGATTATCATAGGGTCTTGGTTGATCCATTATTCACAAGATGGATTAACCAATAGAAAACAACTCATGATCATATCATTCTTTGTTTATTTTTGGCTTGTATGTCTAGTTATATCATTATATGGGAATTATTTGATCACATAGAATAATTAACAATCATGGGAAGTTAAAAATGAATAACAACCTGATGAATGTTTTCTATTTATGAATGGTTAATATGTGAGTGAAATCACATAGTATCAATCATGATAAATATAATTTTATTTGAATACCAAAGAGGAATAAGATAAACAGATTATACATAAATTATTTTATCAAAACATGGTTAATTTATTATGTAAAATATAAATAATATTGAAAATCATGTAAAAGGATAAAATATAGTTTTTTACACATAAATATAAAAATTATTCAAAGAAAATATTAATTAAGTCAATGAATTCTATTACTTGAGTTATAATGCAAGCATAGATCAAAGTGTCTGGTCTTTCCCTTGTTAAGACACTTCTGTTTATCAGGGAGTTATAATAAAAGTTTTAGGTAAACTTAAACTAGTTAAAATCAATGTTTGATTACCTTTTAAATACTTTGTGTAACTTGGAGGCAATTTTTAAAAAAAATTCAATTTTAGGATTTTAGGATTGAGGAGTCTACTCAATAGATTAAGGAGTTGTGAGTTAATGTAGTTGGAAAGACCCATCTACAAAAATACCTGTGATTCAGTTGAACCAGACCCTTTAATGGGTTATGAGAAGGGGAATATGGATAATTGACACTATAATATCCATGTTATAAGATATTCCAAATCTGATGGAAATATTATTTTGTATTTGATAAAATAACGAGAGACTAATAAGTACAATTTATTATGTCACATTTTTAGTAATCAAGATAAAGTATTAAAACCCTATTTTATTTTTATTATAGAAAATTTCAAGTAATATAACCACAACATTATCACTAATATTGATATCAAATAAAGATAATATCCTCACCGATATAAATTTCCAGGAGTGATACAAGTGCTTACACAACATACTATACAGAGAACAGAAATTCTATGTGTTGGAGTCCCTTGTTCCTAAGGAAGAGACTTCTAAGGAGGCTAGTGAGGAGGAGAAATATATCTTATGGAAACATGTAGATAATGAATTGAATGTCCAGTGCCTCATGTTATCATCTATGACCAGTTATCTTCATAAGCTACACAAGGATATGAATCCATATAACATGTTATCCCATCTCCATGATTCTTATTAAGAGAAAGATATAGAGTAGAAATATGAGATCTTCAAGGAACTTTTCATGTGAAATATTGGAGAAGGAGTGTCATTTTGGCCTCATGCAGTCAATGTGATTAGCTATATTGATTATTTAGACATCTTGGGTTTCAATCTACCTAATGATTTGTGAACTGAACACATATTTTTCTCACTACCTCTAGGATTCTCTTGTTTTATTTCGAATTACAATATAAAAAATATTAATAATTAAATCCCATAACACTTCACTATGATTTTCCAAGAAGATAAGGACATAAGTTAAGAAAAAATTTGAGTCCTTATGGTGAAAAATAGGAAGAGAAAGGAAAATAAACCTAAAACCAATTTCTAGTATAAGGTTTCTACACATTGCCTAACCAAGAAGAGGAAGATCCAGAGGAAGGCTAAGAAAAAAGATGAAGATTTTTTTTCATGTGGAAAGAAAGTTTGTTAGAAGAAGAACTAAACCTCAACAAATTAGCACAAGGAATCTTTAGGTGTGTTTATTATTGAATGAAAACTTTCCATTTCTATAAGTTTAGTATTAGATATGGCTTGTGGTGCTCAAATTTATATCTGAATATAGGAACCAAGTATATCTAGGAAGGTTTCTAGAGGTGCAGTGGATCTTTGAGCTACCAACAAAGCAAGACTGACTACCTTGGATATAAGATATTACCTCCTTTGTCCAAAATAATGATTATAGTTTTTATGAATTGTAATTATGTGCCTAGTGTTACCATGAACAATATATACATGTCTAGTTTAGACATTAATGGATCTATATTCAAGTTTGGGGATAAAAAATTCCTCTTTTATGAAGATAGAATTTGTTATGGTATGACACACCTTAATAATGGTCTTTATGTACTATAATTTAAAAACCAAGTGTTGGTAATAAATAAAAAATAAATATCTCATGAATCATATCACACCCAGTTGTTGTATCAACTACTTGGTCATGAAAATGAGAATCACTTGAAAAATGTATATCAAGATAGGTAATAATATCATTTTAAACTAAAACCACTTAGTATGTGTCAATATTTTTTATAAGGAAAGATGAAAAAAATACCATTTAGTAGACAATGTGAAAGGGACACAAAGATTATTTAATTGGTACTCACCAATGTGTTCAAACATTTTCCAATTAAATCGTGAGGTGAATACTTATACTTCATGTCTTTTAATAAAAACTTGATTATATATGCATATGTCTAATTAATGAGGTATAATTATAAATAATTTGAGAAGTTTAAGGAGTTATAGAATTAATTTTTGAATCATATCAGTAAGAATATAAATAAACTTCAATCAGATCAAAGTGGAAAATATCTTAAACAAGAGTTGATTAACTCTAAGGGAGTTTGGGATACTATCTCAAATCACTCCTCCTTATACACTTATGTGGATATTTATGATTATGTATTTTCTACATCATTATTGTAAAAATATCAATGGTTTAATGAAAAATAATTTCTTTAAATATGGAATTATTAAATATATCCATAAAATGTGTTAAAGATATGATTATTTGAATATCTTTATTAAAATTTTATTTTCATACTCAAATTAATTATTGTTCTTGTTTCAATATTCAAAATTTTTAAAACATTTCTTGTTTTTGAATTTGGTGAATTCCATTTGAAATATTAATTTCTAGTTGTTTGAAAATGTTTCAAATTATTTGGTTACTTCTTTTAATTTCCCATATTTTTCATTTCAAATATTAATTTTTAGAAATTGTGAATCTCTTTGAAAATGAATTTTGAATTTTATTTTTCAAATACGCTAATTAATTTTATAGAATTTGGTTAAGTATAGAAGCTACCATGATGAGTCTGATCATGGGAAGTCACTTATGCTACCGTGAAATGTAAAAAATTGGAAAAGTACCACAGTGTCCATGTAAATCAACTGTATGTGGTTTTTCACTTCAATGTGAATTGAAGTCAGTACATGGTCACTCAACTGAACACAAATAAAGATCTTACCACATGAAGGAGGTGTGTTAGGTATACTAAATACATGAAGTTAATTCAAGTTACTATACCAAGTGGTCACATGTGGAAATTTATAGTCTCAAACTTATGAAAAGGCAATCAATTTACAATATGAAATGTAGAGACCCGTATCTTGACGTACATTGACATTACATTACTTTTGCGGAATACTTAGTACATAACAAAAACACACACACAAGGATCGTAATAGTTTAGTGTCTTTGGAAACTCGGAATATAATCTTCTAATCCTGGTGAAAGATCTTCAACATCTCCCATAAAGATCTTCTTTTTTTTTTACCTAAAACCTTTCTTTATATCCTGGGGAAAAGAAAACATAAAAGGGTGAGCTCAAATGCTCAGTAAGGGTAAACAAAAGAAATATCAATCACATAATTTTCATAAGAACATAACATTTTTTGGAAATCTTAACCTGCAAAAGAGAGCATAATTTCATAACATGGGATAAATCATAGTAGTGAAATGAAATCATAACTTAAAACATTACTCATTGTGGCATACACACATAATCATAGAGAATCATTTCTTGTTAGTCAAGACTCATTGCCAAGACTATCTTAGTGGACAAAGTCCCTTTCTGAATCGAGTAATCCTCGTTTCAGTCCTGTTTCACTGAACCGGTATAACCTACCATTCCAGCCATGTCTATCTCATGAGATATAAAATCTTTACCCAATGCATTGGAGGGAGATATAGGTCCCACCCATCTCTTAATGAATCCTTTCTTATGTGTGCCACAAAATCATAAATCATACATCATTGCATAACCCATGTAATAAAAATGGGATTCTTAAACAACATGACATCATAAAACCATTCATATAAGATAAAGGAATTCATAAACATAATTCCATCACAACATAGTCAAATCAATGTAAAAATATGGATAGAAACAGAACCCTTTATTATCTTAGATGGAAAATAATTTTGATAAAACAATTGAATTGAATTCTTGAGGAAAATATCCTTTCTTCTTCAAAATCAATTTCTTTTCACAAAACATCATGCAATTTTAAAAGAAAAAGATTTTATTTAAAATATTCATGAAATATTTTGGAGGAAGGTTCATGAAAATAAGGCTTTATAAAACCGTAAAAATCCGTTCGTGCCGTATAAGTTAAAAAAAACATTCTTCGTACTTTTGTCGGAAAAGTCAAAAAGTACCTCGTATAAAAAAACGGCAAAAGATTCCTTTCATATCTTTTACTAAAAACTCATAGAAGGGTAAAATTGGATTTAAAAAATTGTAGGTGGATGTAAATAATACTATATATTGAGAAAACATGGATGTGGATGATAAAATACACCCCAGTAAATACCAACGTATAAACAATCTCGGATAAAAATGAGATTGTGATATTTCCCTTACCTTAGGTCCGACTTGCTTTGTAAGTGTCCGAACCTCCTGTATAATGATTTAAATCATGTTATTGACTTATTACAGAATCATATTCATTGTTATGATATCATATATGGTTCACTTATGACATTATATTACCCGTTCTTTTGTAAACTCCATGTTAAAGAAGCGTTTTGGGTAAAATTGTTTCATTTATCGTAGGTGTTTTGACTTGTTGTTCTTGACATCATTATTAATTATATCATGATTTACTTACTTCCAGAATATAAAATATGATTTATATATCATATATATTCAGTATATATATATAAATAATAGGTAGATAAATAAAATGAAAAACACCGTTCATGGAGACGGTAGTCCGTACGTACGCATGAACGCTGTTTTCCTTTCCTTATTGTCTTGAAATGGAAGTAAGTAGATGACATACATATGTATATATATAAATAAATCCAGTAGCTTTATAATGTCATATATTTCATTCTTATTTCTTATATATACATTATAATCATTCTTAGATGGTTAACATGGAGAATGAATCTCATCGCGTCGTGGAGACGGTAGTCCGTACGTACGCACGAGCGATGATATCATTTCTATAAATATTGAATTGAATTGGAGTGGATTATACAATATATCAGAATCAATATGATGTTGTAATAACTATGTATAGTTATTCTTTACACCATTATACCCATCCATGTAAGGTGGCGGTGGAAAATAGATTACACCACGGCGTGGAGACGGTATTCCGTACGTACGCACGCGCGGTGATTTCTTTTTCCGTAGGATGGATAGATGGTGAAATAGGGTTGTTTCATACTTATAATAACATATCAGTATATGAGTGATACTGATGTTATTACTTCATAATGAAACAACCTAAGAAGAAGAAGTGGAAGAAGAAATAAAGATGAAAGAATTGGTAACGGTAATTACCTCTTCTTTGAAGTGCCTCTTTGAGACCTCCTCTTAGGGCACTAAAATTGGTCTTTGAGGAAGACCAGAACCTCTAGGATGTTGCTAGGTAAGTGGAGAGGATAAATTGGCAGGGGTTGGCCGAGCATTAGTGCTCAAATTGGTGTGAGGAGGAGGGGGAGGAGGTTTCCTTTTATAAGGGAGGAGAGGGGCACCTTAGGAATATCTCAAAATATTATTTTATATTAAAGTCAAAATCGGTTTATAATGGTTCCAAAGGGTCTTATTTCGAAGCTAAAGTGTGGAAGGGTCGAAATCCTATCAACCAATAGGATTTAGACAAGTTTAGGGTATTATTTTAACCTTATCAATTAGATTTAACTATAAGTTAAATAATTTAACTTTTACCGTGTCTTTTTGTTTTCTTACACTATATGGTTAATACACTTACTATAACATGCCAAACGAACCCCAAATTGTTTATTATTAATATATATATCCTTATATAAGTCATTTGGCCGAACCTTAGATTTTTAGGAATACAATAACAATTAATAATATAATATTTGATTTAAACACTATTTTGTGTCAATTTTGACACTATTTGATATATGATTTTTGTGAAAGTCATAACAGAATTAAATGTTCGAACCAAGTTGATTAAATCAACATTAATATATCATAGTAACCTAGAAAATTAGTGGAATTCATAAAAAGTCTCAAATTACATTTATTTTGGTGTTTATAACATCAATTATGTCAATATTTCATTAATAAGATAATTACTGCATCATCGTTGTGTCATAAATAAATTAAATTATTTGATGTCTAAAAATTACAAATAAAATACCATAATGTAGGAAATCTTTTTAGATTTCTAATGAATATTTATAGTCGAATTTATCTTATGTATAACCCCATATTAAAAATGATTTACTTATTAAACTTTGATTTTAACTATTTTAACCCTTCTTTAAATAAATTAATAATAAATGTCCTAATCTAATCCAAGTGGGCCTAAATGGTCATATTTTATTCCTAAGTTTGTTTTTGGTCGAAATACACTTGTCCAATAGAATTAGGACATGTGTTAGGGTAATAATAATATCATCTTTACCCTTAATTACCCTATTTACTTTTAACCGTGGTAAAAAAAGTAAAAAGTTACTATTCACCAAAAATTATTTTCATCTCATTGAACCACATTTTAGTCCTTGATATTAACCGTGTCTGTCGGATTTTCGAAATTCCATTCACAGAAGTGGTAAAATTAAGTTTTATGCAAAATTCAGTTTTTAACCTACCACTTAGTAGTTTCACTATTCATCAAAAATTGATGTTTTTCAGAACAATGCCAAAATTTCATCCCAAGATATATTTCATATTCCGAATTCAAAAATGAAGTCTATTTTACCAAATTCATAACATAAAAGTTGCATTAATTAATTTTATAATTAAATCCCGCTGTTAAAACAAATAGCGTGTTTTTAAGAAACAATATCTATCAAAAGATTGACACTTGTTTATGTCTAGTTTAAATGTGAAATTACATCCAATGACCAACTTTGTATTAAATTGTAAAAATATATTCTAAATACACTTTAAAACCACTCAAATTAATAATTTATCACTATTAATTATTTCGATTAAAAAAGTTGTTTTTAATTATAATTTAGTAATTTTCACTATTCATCAGAATATGAAAGTTATCCGAAAAGTACCAAAATTTCACCTTATGCTAAATTCGATACTCCGAATCCAAAAATGAAGTTCATTTTGAAAAATAAGATTTACAGAGTTTTAAAAAGTGGTTATTACTATTCATAACGGCTAGTTTTAATAATATTTTAATAGCATATCGTTGTTTAGTGAAACTCGGTATTGCGTATTACACACGCTATCGAGGAAGGTCGTGATTGCGTGTAATGCAAGGCAAGTCAAGGATGCGTGTTGTGCAAGCTCCTTTTGGTGTAGCGTACAACACAAGACATTAGTGAAATAAAAAAAAAATATATTTTTCATAAAATCTCGGGCTGTTACATTCTACCCCCCTTAAAATGAATTTCGCCCTCGAAATTCGTCGGGGTTATAAATGGTTTACTATTTGAAAGTTTCTTTAATAGAAACCCACATCGTAAAAGGGAATACCAAAACTTGGCTTTAAAAACTAAAGTATGAAATGTAACGATTACCCAAATAAACTAATCACTGGGTTTCCACATAGGTGAAAATATGGATATGGAAGAGAAATCTAACCATCATGTTCTGATGGAGAGTGGTAGAGAACATGGCTATGGAAAAGCCAGTAATCACAAATCCATAAATTTGTGACGATCTAAGGTACCATCTGATTCATCAGGTATAAGAGAACTAGGACAACATTTTTGGTTTTCAAGATCATTTCCCTAAAGTTAAAGAATTTGAATTAGAATAAATACTTACTTTATTTTGGTACAATCTCACTGTTGTTCGTGCCTTTAACAATTTCCACTTCATCTCTTAAATAATTGAAGTTGAATTTGTTATTCGTGAAGTGTTAGCAGATCATGTGATAGAATGACGGGTCATTCCATCTGTCTCAAACAAAAGGTTAGCAAAAATTATATACATAAGTCGATCTATAGTGAGATTAATCACATATGGTTCCTAAAATGGACTTATACTTCATATATCATACTGCTTAATATAATAAAACTAGTTTCTACTAAACAGGGACTTCCTGTAGGCCAGTGGTAGGCGATAAAGGCCAGTCGCACTTCGGTTGTGGGTTCGATTCCTACATCCTTGTCCGACGCGATGGGCTGTCTCCCGTCCTGCAGGTTGTCCTTTTTCTAAAACTACATTACTATAACATCCCATCAATAATATCGAAAATCTTCTATCCTTAAACAATACTAACTTATGTCCAACATAATCCATTTTAATCTTTAGGCTTATCCATAATACTGCAGTCCACTCTCATAATATAGTGAAAACAATTACCAGAGATTTAACAACATCGTTGATCCCCATATATCATAAGATATGTTTTGTCGGTCACATTCCAAACATTCAAAGTCCTTAATCATGAATACCTTAGTGAAAACATGAATGCAGTTAAAATTTAACACTTTCCACATACCAAAATCCTCAAAATTCTATATACTCAAACCATGATATCACTTAGTCCTTATATCAATCATGAGCTCATGAATACTATTAAACATTTCATTTTCTTGTTTTCCCTTCATTATGCGCATATCATCTTATTTCCAAAAATATCTCAATCACTTTGAATACCACATTAAACCAATACATAAATATTCCAATACTCCATGATACAACATTATTTTGGAATCCCATTACATAAACACTTAATCATTCCACCACATCGTTATCATATTCAACATTGCCAATAGTGATCGCATGTGATTTCCCTTTGTCCTTTGCCTTCAGTGGTTGCTCATGTTGATCATCACTAACCCTTGGATTAGGGCAATTATTAGCATAATGCCCCATTTCCTTGCACTTGAAGCATTGAAGTGTTGGCGGTGCGTTCTCTGCAGTGTTTGCTTTATTCACATCATTAGAAACCCTTTTTACATTACTTCGACACTCAGCTGCTCGATGACCTTCTTTTCCACACTTAAAACATTTTCTAGTCCCTTTAAGACAATCTCCACCATGCTTCTTCCCACACTTTGTACATAAGGAAACATTCATCTTCTTTTCACCATTATTTTGAGATTTCTCCTTGAACTCCATCTTTCGTTTCTTGTCAAAACCATGAGATGGATATGTAACACCAACTTCCATTTCTACCTTAATAGCACAACGCACAATTTCTTCATAGCTACTGAAGTCTCTTATAGATAATGCCCTTCGAAGACTTGGTTTTAAGCCACTGAAAAATCGATCAACTTTACTTTCAGGTTGGATGATAATTCCAGAAGCATACCTTGCAAGTCTTGTAAAATTTGCTTCATAGGTACCAACAGATTCATCGTCCCTTTGCTTCAGTTCAAGAAACTCTTTCTCCATCTTTGTTCGAAGAATACGAGGGAAGTACTTATTGAAAAATAAGTTCTTGAACTCGTCCCATTCCATAGACTCAATTTCATCCCTTTGCCTTGTATTCTTAATAAGATTCCACCATTGATCAGCATCTCCTTCCAAACGATACACTGCTAGGATGACTTTATCATGTTCAGAACATTGAAGAACTGAAAATATCTTTTCAGTAGTACTAATCCATTGTTCAGCAACTAATGGGTCAGTAGACCCACTGAAAGAAGGTGGACGCTGCCTCATGAAGGATTCAACAGAATGTTGCTCCTTCCTTTGCTCGTTTGGATGTCCTGCATGATTCATAGCTTGAGAAAGTTGTGTGAGCATGGCTACAAGATTTTGCATTCCAGCTCCCATATCGTTTGGTTGCTCAGGGGTACAATCATTGCATTGCCCATCACATTCCGCATTAACACGGTTCCTTCGGGTTCCAGCCATCATCTAAAACCCCAAAAGAATTGTGTGAGAGGCAAAAATCATGCTAGGGAAAACAACATAATAAAGGGTTAGTACCCTCAATATCTAACATCTTAGGTTAAATTCGAAGATCGTTAGCGCAATTCTAGGACTATAACCTATACGTATACTTAACCTTAGAGACATCCCTAGACATACCTTAGAAATATCTCTAGGGATCTCACTAACGTTTTCGCATCCTAGTTTCCAAAGGTTGACTAAACCTTTCCTCTGATACCAACTGTAGAGACCCGAAGCTTATCGTACATGGACATTACATTACTTTTGCGGAATACTTAGTACATAACAAAAACACACACACAAGGATCGTAATAGTTTAGTGTCTTTGGAAACTCGGAATATAATCTTCTAATCCTGGTGAAAGATCTTCAACATCTCCCATAAAGATCTTCTTTTTTTTTTACCTAAAACCTTTCTTTATATCCTGGGGAAAAGAAAACATAAAAGGGTGAGCTCAAATGCTCAGTAAGGGTAAACAAAAGAAATATCAATCACATAATTTTCATAAGAACATAACATTTTTTGGAAATCTTAACCTGCAAAAGAGAGCATAATTTCATAACATGGGATAAATCATAGTAGTGAAATGAAATCATAACTTAAAACATTACTCATTGTGGCATACACACATAATCATAGAGAATCATTTCTTGTTAGTCAAGACTCATTGCCAAGACTATCTTAGTGGACAAAGTCCCTTTCTGAATCGAGTAATCCTCGTTTCAGTCCTGTTTCACTGAACCGGTATAACCTACCATTCCAGCCATGTCTATCTCATGAGATATAAAATCTTTACCCAATGCATTGGAGGGAGATATAGGTCCCACCCATCTCTTAATGAATCCTTTCTTATGTGTGCCACAAAATCATAAATCATACATCATTGCATAACCCATGTAATAAAAATGGGATTCTTAAACAACATGACATTATAAAACCATTCATATAAGATAAAGGAATTCATAAACATAATTCCATCACAACATAGTCAAATCAATGTAAAAATATGGATAGAAACAGAACCCTTTATTATCTTAGATGGAAAATAATTTTGATAAAACAATTGAATTGAATTCTTGAGGAAAATATCCTTTCTTCTTCAAAATCAATTTCTTTTCACAAAACATCATGCAATTTTAAAAGAAAAAGATTTTATTTAAAATATTCATGAAATATTTTGGAGGAAGGTTCATGAAAATAAGGCTTTATAAAACCGTAAAAATCCGTTCGTGCCGTATAAGTTAAAAAAAACATTCTTCGTACTTTTGTCGGAAAAGTCAAAAAGTACCTCGTATAAAAAAACGGCAAAAGATTCCTTTCATATCTTTTACTAAAAACTCATAGAAGGGTAAAATTGGATTTAAACAATTGTAGGTGGATGTAAATAATACTATATATTGAGAAAACATGGATGTGGATGATAAAATACACCCCAGTAAATACCAACATATAAACAATCTCGGATAAAAATGAGATTGTGATATTTCCCTTACCTTAGGTCCGACTTGCTTTGTAAGTGTCCGAACCTCCTGTATAATGATTTAAATCATGTTATTGACTTATTACAGAATCATATTCATTGTTATGATATCATATATGGTTCACTTATGACATTATATTACCCGTTCTTTTGTAAACTCCATGTTAAAGAAGCGTTTTGGGTAAAATCGTTTCATTTATCGCAGTTGTTTTGACTTGTTGTTCTTGACATCATTATTACTTATATCATGATTTACTTACTTCCAGAATATAAAATATGATTTATATATCATATATATTCAGTATATATATATATAATAGGTAGATAAATAAAATGAAAAACACCGTTCATGGAGACGGTAGTCCGTACGTACGCATGAACGCTGTTTTCCTTTCCTTATTGTCTTGAAATGGAAGTAAGTAGATGACATACATATGTATATATATAAATAAATCCAGTAGCTTTATAATGTCATATATTTCATTATTATTTCTTATATATACATTATAATCATTCTTAAATGGTTAACATGGAGAATGAATCTCATCGCGTCGTGGAGACGGTAGTCCGTACGTACGCACGAGCGATGATATCATTTCTATAAATATTGAATTGAATTGGAGTGGATTATACAATATATCAGAATCAATATGATGTTGTAATAACTATGTATAGTTATTCTTTACACCATTATACCCATCCATGTAAGGTGGCGGTGGAAAATAGATTACACCACGGCGTGGAGACGGTATTCCGTACGTACGCACGCGCGGTGATTTCTTTTTCCGTAGGATGGATAGATGGTGAAATAGGGTTGTTTCATACTTATAATAACATATCAGTATATGAGTGATACTGATGTTATTACTTCATAATGAAACAACCTAAGAAGAAGAAGTGGAAGAAGAAATAAAGATGAAAGAATTGGTAACGGTAATTACCTCTTCTTTGAAGTGCCTCTTTGAGACCTCCTCTTAGGGCACTAAAATTGGTCTTTGAGGAAGACCAGAAACTCTAGGATGTTGCTAGGTAAGTGGAGAGGATAAATTGTCAGGGTTTGGTCGAGCATGAGTGCTCAAATTGGTGTGAGGAGGAGGGGGAGGAGGTTTCCTTTTATAAGGGAGGAGAGGGGCACCTTAGGAATATCTCAAAATATTATTTTATATTAAAGTCAAAATCGGTTTATAATGGTTCCAAAGGGTCTTATTTCGAAGCTAAAGTGGGGATGGGTCGAAATCCTATCAACCAATAGGATTTAGACAAGTTTAGGGTATTATTTTAACCTTATCAATTAGATTTAACTATAAGTTAAATAATTTAACTTTTACCGTGTCTTTTTGTTTTCTTACACTATATGGTTAATACACTTACTATAACATGCCAAACGAACCCCAAATTGTTTATTATTAATATATATATCCTTATCTAAGTCATTTGGCCGAACCTTAGATTTTTAGGAATACAATAACAATTAATAATATAATATTTGATTTAAACACTATTTTGTGTCAATTTTGACACTATTTGATATATGATTTTTGTGAAAGTCATAACAGAATTAAATGTTCTAACCAAGTTGATTAAATCAACATTAATATATCATAGTAACCTAGAAAATTAGTGGAATTCATAAAAAGTCTCAAATTACATTTATTTTGGTGTTTATAACATCAATTATGTCAATATTTCATTAATAAGATAATTACTGCATCATCGTTGTGTCATAAATAAATTAAATTATTTGATGTCTAAAAATTACAAATAAAATACCATAATGTAGGAAATCTTTTTAGCTTTCTAATGAATATTTATAGTCGAATTTATCTTATGTATAACCCCATATTAAAAATGATTTACTTATTAAACTTTGATTTTAACTATTTTAACCCTTCTTTAAATAAATTAATAATAAATGTCCTAATCTAATCCAAGTGGGCCTAAATGGTCATATTTTATTCCTAAGTTTGTTTTTGGTCGAAATACACTTGTCCAATAGAATTAGGACATGTGTTAGGGTAATAATAATATCATCTTTACCCTTAATTACCCTATTTACTTTTAACCGTGGTAAAAAAAGTAAAAAGTTACTATTCACCAAAAATTATTTTCATCTCATTGAACCACATTTTAGTCTTTGATATTAACCGTGTCTGTCGGATTTTCGAAATTCCATTCACAGAAGCGGTAAAATTAAGTTTTATGCAAAATTCAGTTTTTAACCTACCACTTAGTAGTTTCACTATTCATCAAAAATTGATGTTTTTCAGAACAATGCCAAAATTTCATCCCAAGATATATTTCATATTCCGAATTCAAAAATAAAGTCTATTTTACCAAATTCATAACATAAAAGTTGCATTAATTAATTTTATAATTAAATCCCGCTGTTAAAACAAATAGCGTGTTTTTAAGAAACAATATCTATCAAAAGATTGACACTTGTTTATGTCTAGTTTAAATGTGAAATTACATCCAATGACCAACTTTGTATTAAATTGTAAAAATATATTCTAAATACACTTTAAAACCACTCAAATTAATAATTTATCACTATTAATTATTTCGATTAAAAAAGTTGTTTTTAATTATAATTTAGTAATTTTCACTATTCATCAGAATATGAAAGTTATCCGAAAAGTACCAAAATTTCACCTTATGCTAAATTCGATACTCCGAATCCAAAAATGAAGTTCATTTTGAAAAATAAGATTTACAGAGTTTTAAAAAGTGGTTATTACTATTCATAACTGCTAGTTTTAATAATATTTTAATAGCATATCGTTGTTTAGTGAAACTCGGTATTGCGTATTACACACGCTATCGAGGAAGGTCGTGATTGCGTGTAATGCAAGGCAAGTCAAGGATGCGTGTTGTGCAAGCTCCTTTTGGTGTAGCGTACAACACAAGACATTAGTGAAATAAAAAAAAAATATTTTTCATAAAATCTCGGGCTGTTACATGAAACATCCATGATCACCCAACCAATTGTGCCTACTATTTCTAACCTTTTGTGCAAAGGGTCAAGTGACCACACCCCAAATTTTCAAGTGACTATGAGGGTTCAGATCAACCTATCATGTTCTACAAAAAACTACATCATGACCTTGGTGAATCTATCAGACCTATATGGAAGCTTCCACAAGTTATTTTTAGAAATCCTCCATGTTTGCATCTCAATTTTTTGAATGAGTTCTTAGCTATTATGAATGAAAATACAAACTAGGTCCATTCAATTTTGAAATAAATTTGATTGAATCTGGTGAAGAAGTTCCATCCCAATGATCACAAGATCGGATTTTTTGAATATAAAGGAATCCAAGACCACAGTCCTCTATCAAAGTTCTTTATGAGAGTGATTGAAACTGAGATAAACTGACTGGGGATCTTGTCCACTAAGCCTGAAAAAAACCAAGATCAATCCATGAAGATTTTTATAGAGGTTTGAGAATGATTAAAAAAATTAGTTTTTTAGGATATTTGATTCATTAAAATTAATCTCTGAGAGTATCTAAGTTTGTCTTGAGTATGAAGAACTCAAAATTGTGGAATCAAGATGTAGAAACATTTAAGAAGATAGTATTGAGATTTATTTCCATGGTGCATCAGGATAGATAATTGGAACCAAGCCTAATCCTTTGATGTTTGTTTATGAACTTCTATAGTACCAAAGTCGATGAAGATGATGCAAAGTTGGGACACACCTATGCTTGTTGAAGAAGATTAATATATTTGATTACTAGGTTGTTTGATTACAATTTCAAAGGGGACCTTATAACACCAAAGCACATTGTATTCAATTATTAACTTTAGTGCATTGTAGGTGATTGATGAAATGATCAAGTGACACCCTAGCCTCAACCAATAACCTATTTTCAAGATGAGTGTTTAAGGCACAATTTATTTTGTTTTCTATAAAATTGGGGTTGAATATTGCAACCGAATTTGATGGAAATTGTGAATGAAGGAGATTTATTCACTAGAGTGCATCCAAAACCATGTAAGTTTTGATTGTGTACATGTGTATAATTTAATATGGGTGTTGGTGTCATGGTTTCTAGACCTGCATCAAGATAGAAGAGATGATTCAAAATCCTATGGAAAAATTTATGTAAATGGAAAATAAAGATCAGTTCCACATCCAGAACCTGTGTAATGTTAACCTAAAAATATATGTTAAGGTTGATTTGGGTATGTGGAATAAAGTCAAATCTTAATGGAAGTTTTAAAATAAATTTCATTGGCCAGTCCCGTGACTCTTTAAAGACCAATGATATTTTTGTTTCCTTCCTGGGCATATTTAATGAAACAGAGGCAGTGAAACCTTAAAGGATTCCTAGTGAAGTTTGTTTAATTTTAAGTGTGATATCCTAAACTAGGTTCACTCATAATTAATCTAACCCAATTGTCCACATGGCCTTAAGAGCGCCTCCCCATATGTGAGAGGCCATCGACTAGAAACAAGGGTCTGTGATGGTATAGTGGGGAGAATATACCCCCATGTTTAGAGTGTAGCATAGCGATATATAATACCAATAAGCGGTGGAAACAATAAAATAAATGAACTAAAAAAGCATAAAAATATAGATTAAATAAATAGGTAAAAGTAGAATCATTATCAGCTATAAAATTATGACCATGTCATGATGCTATACAAAAGGGGATATACATGGGATACATAAGCACAAACATATACAACATGATATAAAAAAGACAAAATACCAAAATCTATCCCTCTCCATCACAAGAATAATCTCTATCCTCTACTCCCATAATCCACCCTAGTACAAAAATCAAGCACCAAATCTAGATGCTTCCCTTTGTCCCTACCTGCATCCATAAGATCTATTCGAGTACCAACCGGTGGCCCGAACAGAGTGTGAGATATACTCAGCAATCCACCACCAATGATGTCTAGTATAATACAGTTAGTGCATATAAAATGATCATTATGCATCTATAATAATGTAATAAGAAAAAATAAACTAAAAATGGGTCAGATCTGATTCCTAAAAGATACTAGGCTGACAATACCTACTTCAGTCTAAGCTAGGATATCTCTAAACAAGTGACTATATATATATATGTGTGTGTGTGTGTGTGTGTGTATATGGTCTATATAATTATTTATTTTTATATCCATGTATGTAAATACCAATACTAGCCAGGACCTAAGGCGTAACTTAGGCATCAATAGATAGTCGTAAGAGTCTCATAGAGTGTTATGGGATTCCATACTTGAGTATCATGGATCAATGGGTCACCATGCCTGAGTATCAAAAGTGTATGATATTCCATGCCAAGGTATCACATAAGTACATGGGAATCTATACCTCAATATCACATGTATATGAGACACTATTCCCGAGTATCACATGTACGTGGGTCGCCATTCCCAAGTATCACAAATAGATGGGACTCCATGCTCGAGTATCATAAGTAGATGGGACTCCATGCTTGATTATCATAAGTAGACGAGACTTCATTCCCAAGTATCACAAGTAGATGGTAATCCATGATTGAGTATCACAAATATATGGGATTCCATGCTAGAGTATAAAAAATGTATGGGACTTCATGCCCAGGTATCACAAATGTATGGGATGACATGCTCGTGTATCACAATCAATGCTAAAATCTAGTCATGATTTGATACAAGCACAAGGATGAATTATAAGTCATTAAAATTTTATTTAATCAAGGTCTTAATCCACTAATTACATTGAGGACACGTGATTTGTTCTCACTACTAACTTCCATTTAATTCAAAGTAGTCGATTCAATTGGGAATCAAGACAAGACCACTTAGAAGGTGGTTTGACCATATAAACATTTAACAAATCATGTGAAATCCATGAGCACACCTCATGTGTTTTGGATTTTTCATGTATTATTTTTGAATATTATATGAATTATTTTCAATAATAGGTGATGAGACAACGTGCGATTCTGTGGCCCAGTGTTCCCCGAATAAATGTCTAAAATATATTAAATATATTAAATAGCACATGCATATAGTTTTCCTGAAAAAGTGGAATAACTTTTGAATGGGTGTTCAGATCAGAAATTTGAGGGTAGCATTGAGCTAAGAACATGAGGTTTACCCTAGGTACATCTTAACCTTATTCACCATAGATCGTTTGCAGAAAATCTATCACGAGCATAAAATGAATAAAATAAATAAATAAAATTATTTTATTTGTTTTTTTGACATAGCGATGAAACAACCTAATTTACCTCTTTAAATATGAACTTACAACAAATTAGTAGGGTCAGCTTCATAACCTTGTGAATTGAAGAGATCCACTAGAGCTATTAGAGGACATACCATTGGTGGACTATGACCAGATTGAGGATCAATGACCGATACAGGACATAATTGAAGTATCTCACCAACAAACATGATGAAACTTCATTCTTAAACAGCGATTGATCTGAATCAAGGTATGGTATTTTTTTGATTCATTTTCTTTACTATTATTCATTCCTATGATGAACATAGATCAATCGACCAATGGATTGATCCATGGATCATTCATATTTGTAGTTTAGGTTTATTATTGGGTGTTTTTGGTAGAATAACTTTGAATTGATGATTTATTAATTTTTATTAATATGGAAACAAATTGAGATCAACACAAACATTGATCTAGGTTTGTTCCTCTCATATATTCTTAAGCTTTTCTCCCCTGGTTCTTCATTTAACCACAGGTTTTCTTTATTTGTCCCGAGGTTTGACATATCCTAATCAGTCAATCATTGCACACTCTTTTCTTGGTTCAATGATCCAAAAATGTATATCTAGGATAGGCACGACATGATGGTGGTGCAATGATGGAGACAGAGTGAATGAGATGATGTAGGTACTTGATATTTGTGTTGTTCGGTATGCAATGAAGAATAAATACAATACCATTTTCTAAGTGGATCGAAGCCCCAAATATTTTTGATTCGGTGATGGAATGACTCGATAAGGATCAATATGTGTTTTTTTAGAAAATAGATTTCTGGATCAAAGGCCAAAGCAATAGACGAGATGCACAGATCCATTTCTAGAAAATACAACATTACACGGTGTGTAAATCAGATCTACATGCCATATGGGACCCCCTTTATGGTGGCTGGGGTTTTAGGTAGGAGTTAAGAATCACACGACATGTGACCCTATCACACGACATGTGACCCCTCCCTGAAGACTTAGCGTATACCTCAGAGGGCACACATACATGGGGTGGACTACACAGGTAGCCTATAGCCATGTACTCCCCCACATAGACACAACCTGGACCAAGTACATAGGATAAGCTGTGAACTAGCACACATGCACATGTACATGGACTGAATCTATGTACTGGAACATGGGTAGACTACACAAGCATCCTACACACCATGTACTTGTACACGAACACAAATTGAGACATGGGCCAGTTACACGGACAGGACTCGAGGTCAAGGGACATGAAGTTTAATTATTTTACACACTATATACTTTATTATACATGGACTAAATCCCTTTTACTCTATATCTAGGAAAATTTTCATTAGGGTTTATTCCCCTTATCCTTTCCCTGAGGGTTAGTATGGAATTTTATCTTACTTCTAGGACTATGATCCCTTCAACATGACTTCTTGGATATATTCATTGGAGTCCCTCTAAGAGGCATGGAGTGAGATCCTCTATTCATCTTCATTCCCTAGGTAGAGTTCTTGGTATCATTGTAACCAACAATATATGGGAACCAATTCTATACTTAGTGGGTTAATCCATATTGAGTTGTTGGTATCACCCCATGGCCTTGGTAGTGATCCTTATCTGTGTTTCATATTCTATTTAGACTATTAGTATGTAATTCTAATGAAAAGACCTGATAATAACTACCTCACATATGAACGTTATCCGTGATATATGACTCAGGAGTGTGTTCTCTTGGATGAGTGCTTTGTGGAATCTTTGAGTTGGAATAATATGCTGGTATACTACAATTGTGACTTACCTTTGGACCATGTGTCTTTGTTAAGCATATCTATATATTCATATTATATGTGTTTTAGACATATACCTTTTGTAGAGCTAACTATATTTCCTTTGTTTGATGATTTTTGGTTTCAGGGTGTCTTATTAAGTATTGTTATACTCACCCTTGTATGGGATTTGACCGCACATGTCATGTCTTGTGAAGACAATTGACCTTTTTATAGATTCCTAGGCAGATGATTCTTAGTGTGACTGGATAGACTGAGGTGTGTTTCTATGTATTTATAATAGCAGTCCCAATACTTAACTTCAGGTTGGACTCATGTTTCATAATCTTGGTGGTGGGATTGTATTTAGAGCATTTTACTTTCATTTACTTACTATCGTACTCTAGTTATGATATTTAGATGTATGTATGCATGTTTGTTTAGTTTTTTTTTAATTTCATTATTATATAGGCTTGGAGATGTCTGCATGTGTATAGGTACTTAGAATAAGGCCTCCTATGTCAGTGATATGCCTACTCGATGCTAGTCTCCAACCCCTGGCCTATTGGAGGATGGCTTGGGGATTCACTACATGGGACCCATTGGGACGAGTCATGATAGAGTGGTATCATAACTTTTGGTTCTACTTTATAATCAAGAGTATGTGATATTGGTTTGGGGAAACACTGTTAAGTGATTTAATTTTGGATTTTAGGCTAGGGACTCTAGTGTTGGTGTGACGACTGAAATATCCATACACTAGGACTCTAATCACCTGCTTTTCGACTTGGTACATGAGAACATTGGTTGTTAGGAAAACAATGGTATATGCATCATATAGGAATGAGTTGTGGTTTCCATGTCCTTTTTGAGTCATATCTCTAGATATACTCATTGACCGTGGTACATATTTTTTTTTCAAGATGCCTCCACGACACATGTCATCTAAAATGCAACATTATGATCATAAGGATGATCCCCTCAGTGATGAGGCATCGATACATGGAAAAGTTCCCAAGATATTACTTCCAGGTGGTCCACCAGCCATACCACCACATGTAGAGCAACATGTGGCACCTGTAGTACTAGTAGATGGGGTGTGTAAGCTGAGTGTGCTTCATGAGTTTCAGAGGCAGAGAACCCTCAGGTTCTAAGGCAAGCCAGACCCACAGGTGGCTGAGGACTAGCTTAAGGTAGTGATCCAAGTTTTTTATATATTTTGGACACTAGTAGATCAGATGGTGGTTCTATCAGTGAGCCTTCTCCATGATTAAGGAGGGTGATGGTGGGGTTTAGTGGCCCAGTATTATGATGAGGTGAATCTTTCATGGATAGAGTTTGAGTGACTTTACAGAGAGGAGTTATCACCAGCTTTACTAAGGGATGTATGTATCTAGGAGCTTCTGTATCTCTAATAGGGCAGCATGACAGTAAATGAGTATTCATTGAGGTTCAACAACCTTTCCAGTTACTCGATGGATATGGTTTATGAATAATTATTTAAGGATCAAACCTTTGTGATAGGTTTGTATATATTTATCTAAACTAGTGTTTTCCCTCTATGAATTCCTACCTATTATAGGGTGCTAGACCAAGCTTTGGTGGCTGATAGTTTCTTAGTTGAGTAGATACAACTTGTGTTTACCAGAAGTGGGAAATTATGAGTAGAGACCTTGGAAGAAGGGAGACGACATTAGTCATAGGGACCTAGACATGCAATACATTTTAGGAGGAGGTACTGGGATAGAGGATCTACAGTTCAGGGCTCATAGGGTGGGTCCATTCAGCCTAGATAGAGGCAGTGATACTCATGTGATAGAATTAGACATCTTGAATGAGATTATATGAACCACTGTATAGCTGACAGAGAGACAATAGATGGGCCACTGAGGCAAAGGTAGTGGCAGGAGCATACAAGTTCGATGGGTGGTAGATGTGGTAAAGGAGCTAGGAGAGCTCCATGAGGTGGTAAATTCTTTGAATTGTTACAATCACCACCCATAGGTGGTCTATGCTTGGCTCTGAGATTTGCAGGACAAGGGTGGGGATAATTGAAGGCAGTCAAATCTTACAACCCAGAGGCTCTGGGAATGATTCGAGGTATCATATGTGTCTTTTATACCTTAGTTGTAGTAATAATAGACACAGGTTCTAATAATTCTTTCTTACCACATACCTTGTACAATACTTAGAGATTTCAGTTGATCTCTTGGATCAACCCTTACACTTGGAGACTCCCATTGAAGAAGACTCAATGATCATGCACTTGTGCCTGTAGTGTGACCCAACTATTGGGGGAGAGAGTTTTTGTTAGAATCTCTTAGTAGCAGCATCAAGGACTTACAATGTCATTCTTGGTATGGACTGGTTATCTATAATTCATGCCCATATTGACTATTTTAGGTGAAGGATGTAGTGTGTCCACAGTGAAAGAATCGGGTTTTCCTTTTTCGATGAAAATGATACCCCAGAAGCATAGTACTGACTTTTTCATAGGAGGGTGAAACCAATTACTCATTAGTTGGCTAGCCTAAACCTTGGTAAAGTGGATGTTATGAGTTCTCAATTTCCTACAATGGTTGTAGAGTTTGAATATGTCTTCCCTGAGGATGTTTCAGGTTTACCTCCCTAATGAGAGATAAACTTATTCATTGATCTGCTCCTGGACAGCCCCGGTTTTTTTTTCTAAGAAGGTGGAAAAGAGTTTGAGGTTGTGTGTGGAATGCTTGAAATGGGTGACCATGAAGAACAAGTATCCAATATCAAGGATTGATGTCCTATTAGATTAGTTGATAGGGAAATTATGGTTCTCGAAGGTTTACCTTAGGTTAGGCTATCACAAGTTGTGAGTACGGGATGAGGATATACTAAACAAAACATTAAAATGTCACTATAGTCACCATGAGTACTTGGTGATTCCCTTTGGTGTGAATAACTCCCTAGAAGTGTTCATGGGACTCATGAATCGGATCTTTAAGCCTTACTAAGACCAGTTCATGGTAGTCTTCATCGATGATATCCTTGTGTACTCAGCATCTATGGAGGATCACATAAGAGACTTAAGGATAGTTATGGATGTACTTTGAGAGCACTGACTTTACAGGAATCTCTCTAAGTATCAGTTCTAGATTCAGGAAGTCCACTTTATGGGTCATGTTATCAAAATAAATGGCATGGCAGTAGACCCATCCAAGGTTGAGGTAGTGTTATCTTGGGATCCACCTAAGAGCATGGTAGAAGTACAGAGTTTCCTTGGATTAATAGGATACTACCAGAGATTCATACAATATTTCTCTAGGATATCTGCACCCATGATAGATTTGACTCGAAAGGGGAAGCCTTTTATGTGGACAGAGAGGTTCCAGTAGGCTTTCCAGTAGTTGAGGTAGAGTTTTATGAGCGCTCCTATATTGAAATTTCCAAAGGAGGGTGTCAAGTATGTAGTGTTCTACAATACATCAGGGAGTGGTCTTGGTTTCATTCTAATGCAGAGACAAGTGGTGATTGCCTATGGTTCACATCAGTTGATACCACATGATCAGAACTATGCGACCCATGATCTTGAGTTAGTAGCAGTAGTCTTCACACTAAAGATGTGGTGACACTACCTGATGGAAGAGTAGTTTATAGACTATTCTGATCACAAGAGCCTTAAGTATATATTCTCTTCTAAGAATCTTAACTCAATACATAGGTGATGGATAGAGTTCCTCCATGATTATGAATTCAAAATTGTCTATACTCCTAGAAATGGGGACATGTTAGTAGATACTATTAGCAGGAGATCTTATTCGTAGTTACTAAATGAGGCATCGAAGTAGTTGGCCTCATTGTAGTTATCCTTTATGGATGGAGATGGATTATATTACCTAAATTCTATTATTTTCACCCCTTCTCTATTGTAGTGAGTTGGGAGGAACAACTTGGGGATACCAAATTTGTGAACCTACATACCCAGATATCCACAGGACATTCTTTTGATAGATTTTAAAAAGGTGGGGAGCATTTCATTCTTTTCAAAAGACACATGATGGTATCGGTGATATTGTTGGAAGAGTTTCTGAAAGAGTTTCATACGTCTCCTTTGGTGGTACATCTAGGTGTTTAAAATATGTATCGAGACCTACAGTGTCAGTTTTAGTGGCCAGGGATGAAGAAAGTAGTTATAGAGTTTGTCTCTCGATGCCTTACTTATCATCAAGTCAAGGCTTGGAAACATGTTTCAGTGGGTTTAGATCAAACCCTTAAGGTTCTAGAATGGAAGTGGGATGAGATATACATGGACTTCGTGACATGGTTACCATATATGTCCATGGGACATGATGCCATCTAGGTGATCATAGACCGACTCACCAAGTTGTCCCACTTCTTATAAATTTGGGAGTAGAGTTCAGTAGAGATATTAGGATGCCTCTACATGAAGAAGATAGTACAACTCCATGTAGTCCCATTGATGATTATTTTTGACCATGATTCTTGGTTTACATCTCGGTGGTGGAAGGGTTTATAGGAGGCGTTTGGGACTTATTCATGCTTGAGCACAGCGTTCCACCCCCAAACCAATGTCCAGACTGAATGAACTATTCAGGTTTTAGATGACATGTTGTGAGCTTGCATGTTGGATTTTGGTCGTAGTTGAGAGGATCACCTACCAACAGAAGAGTTTTTATACAATAAAAACTACCATTCAACCATTGATATGAAACTATATAGAGCTTTGTACAAGAGACCTTATAGGTCACCACTTTTCCAGACTAACCCAGGTGAGTCAACACTTATGGGCCTAGAGTTGGTATGAGATACAATAGAGAAGGTTCATATTACCAAAGAGAAGATTAAGAACGCACAAAACTGTTAGAAGACTTATGCTGATAGGAGACAGAGACCTTTGGAGTTCTAAGAAGGAAATTATATGTTTCTACGAGTTTCAAATCTATGTGGATTATGGATATTTAGATGGGATGTCAAGCTATCTTTGAGGTTTATTAGTTCTTTATAAATACTGTGTAGAGTTGGTGAGGTGGTGTATTTCTTAGCTCTACCTCCACTGTTAGACTGGGTACATGACGTCTTATATGTGTCACAGTTGAGGAGGTACGTGCATGAGCCATCACACGTTATAGATTGGGGTGACCTAAACATTGAGGATGGAGCTAGCTTTGTTGAGTACCCAATAGATATCAAGGATTGGAATGAGAGGATCCTTTGTGGGAAAAGGATTCCTTTAGTACGTTTTCGGTGGAAGCATGAGAATCTTTAGGAGAGAACATGAGAGTGGGAGACTCAGATTCATGCTCAGTACCCACATCCTTTTGTGTGGCCCTTATTTTGTATTTTTGAGGACATAAATCCCCATGGTGGGGAGAATATAATGTCTTTTATTTTATATGTGTTATTTTTGAATATTGTATGGATTATTTTTGAGACCAAGTGCTGAGAAGGTGTGTGATTCTGAGGCTCGATGTTCCTGGAATAAATGTTTAACATATATTAAATATATTAAATATCATGCAGGTGAAATTTTACTAAAAAAGTGGAATAACTTATAAATGGGATTTCAGATTAGAAATTTGAGGGAACCATTGAGTTTAGAACATGAGGTTTACCCTAGGCGTGACTTAACCTTAGTCGGTGAGGGTTGTTTGTGGAAAATACATCATGGGAATAAAACGAATAAAATAAATAAATCAAATTATTTTATTTGTTTTATTGAAATAGCAATGTAGCAACCTAATTTACCTATTTAAATATGAGCTTATTGAAAATTCGTAGGGTTAGTCACATAACCCTACGAATTGAAAAGATCCATTGGAGTCATTAAAGGAGATCCCATTTTCAGACGACAACCAGATCGAGGATCATTGACTAGTGCAGGAAAAAATCAGATAATCTCACTAAAAAACACAACAAAACTTCATTATTTATCAATGATCGATCCTAATCAAGGTAGGGTAGTTTTTTGATTCGTTTTCTTTTTCTATTCTTGATTCCTACGATTAACACAGATCAATCGACCAACAGATTGATCCACAGATCATGCGTACTTATGGGATGAGTTTTTTGTGGGGTTTTTTTGGGAGAATTAATTGATTATTTATTCATTTTTATTATTGAAAAATGAATCAAGATCAACATAAACATCGATCAAGGTTCATTCTTCTCATCTATTCTTGTGCCTTTCTCTCCCGATTCTTCATTCACCCATGAGAATTATTCGTTTGGCCTGGGGTTCGACATTTCCTGATCAATAGATTGTTGTGAAACCATTTCTTGGTGAAATGATACAAAATAATAGATCCAGGATTATCACAACACGATAGTGGTGCAATGATGATGACGGAGTGAATTAGATGATGTAGGTATTTGATATTCATGTTCTTCAGCGTGTAATGAATAATGATGACAATCCCATTTTCTAAGATGATCAAAGGCCCAAATATTGTGGATTTGATGATGGAATGACTCGATGAGGCTTGATCTATGATTTTGTGGTGAAGGAATCACCAGATCAAAGGCTGGAGAAACAATTGAGATGTGCAAATCCATTTCGGGAAAATCCTATGTTACACGATGTGTAAAACATATCTACATGAAGTGTGGGAGCCCCTTTGTGGTGGCTAGGGTTTTGGGTAGGAATTAAGGATCACACGGTGTGTGACCCTATCACACAACATGTGACCCCTCCCCGAAGACTCTACGTGTACCTCATAGGGTACACGAACATAGGGTGGACTACATGGGTAGCCTACATGTCGTGTACTCCACACAGACATGGACTAGACCAAGTACATGGGCTAAGTTGTGTACTAGTACATAGACACATATACATAGAATGAAGCCGTATACTGGCACACAGGTAGAATACATGGGCATCCTACACGCTGTGTACTTCTACACAGACACAACTTGATACATGGTCCAATTACATGGGTAGGACCCAGGGTCAAGGGACATGGCGTGTAACCATTCTACATGCCAATTACTTTATTATACATGGATTTTAGACCTTTATTCTTTATATTGGACAAGTTTTGTTAGGGTGTGTTCACATTATCTTTTCTATGAGGATTAGTATGGAATTGTCTCCTACTTCTAAGACTATGATCCCTTTAACATGAATTCTTGGATAGAATTGTTGGAATACCTCTGAGAGTCCCAGAGTGAGATCCTCTATTCATCTTCATGCCCCAGGTGGAGTTATTGGTATCATCGTGAATAACACCACACAGGAACTGATCCTTTACTTAGTGGGTTAATCCAAATTGAGTTGTTGGTATCACCCCATGGAATTAACAATGATCCTCATTTATGTTTCATATTATCTTTAGACTATCAGTGTGTAATTATAATGATGAGAACCTATGAGAACTACCTCTTGGATGAACATCATCTCTGATATCAAACTCATGAGCGTGTTCTCCCAGATGAGTGCTTTATGGAATCTTTAAGCTGGAATCCTAGGCTGGTATACTATGGTTGTGACTTACCTTTGGAATGTGTGTCTTTGTTGAGTATATCTGGATATTCATGTTATATATGTTATAGAAATATACCTACATATAGATGAATATATTTACTTTATTTTTTTATTTTTGGTTTTGGGGCATCCTACTAAGTATTTTTATACTCACCCCTGCATGGGTTTTCCCACACATGTCATGTCTTGTGCAGAGGATTGACATTTTGATAGATTCCTAGAAATACCAGGACTATATGGTGATTAGTGAGACTAGAAATATTGAGGTGTGTTCCCACATATTTCTAAAAATATTCCCAATACTTACTTTCAAGTTGGAATCATTTTTTGGACTCTTTATGGTGGGTTTGTATTTGGCACTGTTTACTATCCTTTACTTTCTATTGTACTCTGGCTATGAGATTTAGATGTATGAACACATTATTGTTCAATTGTTTTTACATTTCAATATTGTATAGGCTTAGAGATGTGTGCATGTATACATTTACTTAGGCTAAGGCCTCCCATGTCAGTGATATGCCTACTCAATATTAGTCACTAACCCTTGTCCTATAGGAGGTAGGCTTGGGGAGTCACAACATGGGCCTCATTGGGATAGGTCATGACATCAAGGGGTGGAACTAGTTGAGAGGGGTCATCCCCTATATATAATTAAGGGTATATAGGGAAATTATAACATGAATAATAATTTAGTTTAAGGAAATTTATAGATTTAAGGCAACATGTGGAAATTCTAGCATGTGGAATGACATATCATTATATAAAACAACTTGGATTTAAGGAAAAAGTACTAGACCACCTACCTTAACTTGGTAGTTTTATCCTCATCTGTTTTCATGATTTAATTTGGGCTAGAATGGAAGAAATCTATGAGATAAAAAATAACCTGAGAATAGGAAATATTATCTCACTTGGAAATAGCATGTGATATATTGAGTTAAATGAAGGAAGGAAGACAAATTAAGGGATTACCAATATGCTTCCAATATGATAGATGATGAAGGAATCAGACACTAGATGAATATCCTAGATCAAATATTAGGTATAAAACTAAGGGATATCTCTAAGTGTCTATACATGAAAATGGGATAAGAAAGGTGGGTAAAAACCTTAAATGAATATTGTAAAAAACTGTGATTTCACCCATTTTTAATGGTATACAATTTAACCAAATCATGTGCCAACTATGTGTCTTTATTGCCTAAGTGGCACTAAGGGTACGAGCTAGGTGCATGGTTTGGGAAATCCATACACAGCACATACGCCTTACTATAAGCCCTCTATAATTCCAAGCACAATCGTATGGCTAGGATAATATATTTTAAACAAACTTTGTGGACCTATACAGTTCACTAGAGCACCCCGCACCATTTAAACAAACTATGCAGACCGAGCTTCATGGTTTAAACAAATCCTACAGCCCACCCGGTCCTTCCAAAATTTGGGAATCTGAGCTCTGATCAAACCCCAGTCACCCACTAAACATTCCTCATTCCCTTATTCACTTTTATAAGGATAAAATAAGGTTTTATAGTATAAATTAAAGGGTCTTTACCCCATGAAAATAGTGATCTTACAATCTTCCCTCCTTAAAACAAATCATCCTTGAGTTGTCCTTTTGAGGGAGGTAATTCATCATCTGAGAATAGATCCGACCACTAAGCACGTACGCCACCCTCTCTCTCCCAAGTCTTGTCCTGTATATGGCTGTGCTACTATATCACCCACACTAGGGGAACTGACCTACCTCATAGAGTCTTCATGCTCTGAATAATGATCCTCATAGGATAATACTCAAAGGAAGCATCATCTTCCAATTCAACATCCTTAGGATCTAAATCCTGATACAAGTATTAAAAGTAATGGCAATTTTGGGATACATGGAATATTTCATTCATGTCCAAATAACTTTGAGGTAAGGCTAACCTATAGGCTACCAGACTGACTCTCTCTAAGATATTAAAATATCTGATATAACGAGGTGAAAAACTGCCCTATCTCTGAATCAGTCTATGAACCAATCTAGGAGAAACTCATAGAAATATTCAATGTCCCACCTCAAAATATAGAGCTCAACAACGACCATCGACATAATATTTATATCTATATTGAGATATATCCATATTATTCTGGATAAGATTCACCTGCTCCAAAGTCTCTTGGATGAGACAAGGTCCCAATAGTGCTTCCTCTCCTACCACCAGCCATCACTGGGGTGAATGACACAACCTACTATATAGGGAATCATATGGAGTCATCTAAATAGTTTCTAGAAAGTTGTTATTATAGGAAAAATTAGAAAGAGGTATGTGTTTCTCCAAAGAACATCTATAATCAAGGAAACATGCTCAGAGCATGCCTTATAATATATGAATTGTATGCTCAGATTTCCCATCGGTTTTTGGGTGGAAGGTAGTGATTAGAAGAACCTATGTATTGAGAGCCTTCTATAAGCCTTACTAGAATTATGATATAAATAAAGAATCCATATTTAATATTATAGAACAAGGAACACCGTGAAGGTGTATGATCTCCCAGATACAAATCCTCCCAAGATCGTCTATAGAAAAGGTCTCTCTGATAGGTAGGAAGTGGGCGACCTTGGTCAGCTGATCAATGATAACCCATAAAATGCCACTGCCTCGAGGTGAAATAAGAACATATTTCATGAATACCATGGTGAAATCATACCATTTTCACTTATTATTGGGAAAAAACTACAAAATCTCTATCGGTTGATGGTGTTTCACCTTCACCTACTAATAGTTGGAACATTGGGCAATAAAACCCACTATCTGCCTCTTCATCATCATCCACTGAAACTAGTGGAATAAATCATGATACATCTTGGTAACACTAGGATTTACTACCCATAAAGAGGTATTTGAATCTTATATTAGATCCTACCATATGTTTTTAGGTACCCCAATGAATCCATCAATGCACAATACCTCATCCCCATTAACAACCCAACTGCGTGATGGTTCCTCACCTGAAACACTCTCCCATAGGACCAAGACTTTGGGATTAGAAATATACCCCATATTCACTCATTCTAGAAGATAAGACTTCACTTATAAGGCTATAAGGATAGTCTTCTCATGATTTTTATTGACCTTTAAGTTTATATTATAAAATAGGGCCATTAATTGCCACTCACTACAGACCTCCTACACTGTCTGTTTCTAAGTCTTCTGGTTTAGTAAATTAAAAACAATATTTCCCTTCCTAGACATATATAAAAGATTAAAATCAAAGTACTGTAGGTATTAAACCCACATGATCTACCTGATATTTAAGTCACACTATGTAAATATGTATTTGAGATGTTTGCGGTTTGTATACACCACAAAATTCTCTCCCAACAGATAGTGCCTCCAAAAACTCAAGGCATGAACTATAACTGCTAGTTTGAGATCATGAATTGGGTAATTAATCTCATGTGGCCTAAACTGATGAGACCCATAGGCCAAAACTCTATCTTACTACATTAGAACTACTCCTAGACCGATGCCTGATGCATCCTGATAAATTGTATAACTTCTACCTGGATCTAGAAGAATCAACACTAGCACTAAAACCAGTCTTCTTTTTAAATCCTAAAAGGATACCTCAAAGGATTAATACCATAATAAATTCACACCCTTCTTAGTCAATCCCATGAAAGGTTCTTCTAGGAATGATAAGTCCTGAATAAAATTCCTATAATATCCATCCAGGACTAAGAAACTCCATCCATCAAAGATGTTCTTAGGCTATTTTTAGGAAACTATAACCCGCACCCTATCTGGGTCAATAGATACCCCTTCCAATGAGATGATCTGAACCAGGAAGTGCACCTTATCAATCCAAAAGTGTCATTTGGTGATCTTATCATACAAATTGTGTCCTATCAGTGTATTTAGTATGATCTTAATATGTTTGACATGGTTATGTTGAGTATGAGAATACACCAAGATTTTATCCATGAAAACTACCAAAAATGAATCCATATACAGGTGGAAAACCCAATTCATTAGACCCATGAAGACTGTGGGCACATTTTTGATACTTAATGACATGACCAAATAGCCGTACAATCCATATCTATTGTGGAAAGATGTATGTGGTGTCACACCCGGTTTTTCATGTCTTTGTTTTGATCCGGTTCTTTTAAAATATCGATACTTTTATTGGGTCTTGTGTGAGATTAATGTTGATTTTTTAAGTTTCATCTATGTCTAATCACCCAAATTTGGGTTCCCCATTTCTTTTTAGGAGTTTTTTGAGAAAGGGTAGTTACTTCATGATTTGGGCCAACCGTGAGCCCATTTCCAGTTTTAAAAACCAAATTTGTTTCTTTTATAACTCCTTTGTTTTTCAACCCTTTTCACCCATTCCACTTACCACATGGCCTAAACTGATATATTCAAACTACCATATCCTTTTTGATCCCTTAAGAGTTCATAATCATGGTGAATTGGGGTTACTTATTTAGGCATTGGTCCAGCCCATGAACCCATTTCTAGTTTTTAAAAAATAATTTGTTTATTTTATATATAATTCAATATTTAATATTGTTTGATTATTACACCTCCCACATGAATCCAATATCCCTAACCTCACCCCCATTATCTATTTTCCCTCTTTGAAGCTCATAATATTTGCGGAGTGGGGAAACATTCTCAATGTCTCTCAAATCATCCAGAATTGAAAAGGTAAATTGTATCATTCATAAATCAATAAATTAGTACTATTTTGGCCACAAATCATCTTTCCCTATTTATTCCAGACCTTAGGAGTCTCTCCAAGAAGTTTCAATCCATTAAATTTTATATAAGGGTGCATATCTAGTGGAATATGAAGAGTTTTCTAGTTGAAAAGGTGAGATTCCTTCTCCTTTATCCTCCATCTTCTTCCTCCTTTCATTATTTCTTGGTTTTATAATCTCCCCTAGTCCTGTTAGACTTAGGGTTCTATTATTACATGATTTTTGATGGGGTTTTTATTCATTTGGGTCTGGTCTTCATAGGTTTAGGGTTTGTAAACCCTTGGATGGGGATTTTGGGAGTGCGTTTCCATTACGCCAAGGATTTGAGGTAGGATGTCCATTTCAAAAGCCTTTATCATTTAAGTTTCATCATTATAATACTTTTATAACCTTATTTATATGATATTTTCTGCTTTGAAACCTTGGTTTTAAAGTTTTTGTGTGCAAATTATGTTTTATGACTTATTTTGTTAAAAATATAGTTGTTTTGGTATAAATGTGCACTCCTCTTGTTTGATAAATTATTCCATGAGCTTATGCACTTGGTTTATAGTATTTTGAATATGTTTCAGTAGATTTAATAAATTTATGGCATGAAAATGGTATTTTATATTTTTTAAGTGCTTAACATAAATTGTTTTTTAAAGAGTGCATGCCACGTGTTCGGTAAATTGCCCGGTTGGCTTTTATGCGTCTAGTGCAATTTAAAATGATTTTTTGGATTTATAAATACATTGGAATCATTTAAAAAAATTATTTTGGGATACTTTTATGTATTTCCAATTTGTATTTAGTTTTAAAAATAAATGGGTTTTGGTTTACAACATGTTTTTTTTCGAGTTGCTGGAAAATGGCCAGTTTCACATTCTTATGAAAATGTTTGTGTTTTGAATATGTAACCTGAGTGGTTTATGGGATTTATGAATGTGTTTTGATGATGTATATTTTTTGTATACACCTCTTTAAAAAAATTTAAATTCATATCTTTTTCAAATGTTAGCTTTGGGAAAATGTTTAAAGGCCTGTTTGGCCTTTCCTAAAAATGAAGAATGAGTGTTTTACTTGTATATACAATGTTGTGTCAATTGGGATTATTTTATCGTCCATGAAATGATTTTATTAAATGTTTTTAGGGCTGAAAAATATGGTTGGGTATGGTCTTGTTGTGTGTTTATAATTTAAATATTATTTTTGAATGGGTTTTATGTGCAAAGCCTCAATACACTCCTTGAAATTGTTTTACAAAAATTTGTAGTGGTTTGTTGATTCGTTAAAGAAAAGTGAAGAAAGTTTATGGGATGTTTGTGCTTATATGGTTTGGGAATGTAATTTGGATGTGAAATGTGTATTTGATAATATGTGTAACTTTATTGAGCACTAAAGGGAATCCCGAGTATCTAGGTGGGTGGACGTGTACTAGTATGCTAGTGATTCTGTGGGGTTTGGCCCCTGTTTCACATAACAAGTTTGACAATGACAACACTAATTAAACGATTATGATTATGATGTTGGGGGAACACTTGGTTATGGGTATTCTCCCTACTAGTGGATTGTGTGCATGAGAATGGATATTTATTATGGTTACTTTCACCGATATACGAGGTACCTAGGGATCACAACTAACTAGTGTCTAGGGGTGTTCCCGTGAGTTGTGATCATTGTCTATTTTGTACTCACCATCGTCATATGGTGTGTTTGGTTGGTAAATTCAGTAGTGTGTGTTATTTATTTAAAATTTTACAATCTTTAAAGCATCCCTCATTGAAACAATTTTCATTTTGAAGTTGCACCTCTTTGAAAAATTGTTACTTGCATTTTTGTTTATTAAACATGCATGTTTTTGTCTGATAATTATTATAACATGGAACCTCATTTGAAAAACATACTTTTATATATTTTATTTAAAACAATAAATTGATGTTTCTTTTATTTTAAAGGAATTTTATTGGGAATAGAATATCAGGCTAACCTACTGAGTTTTAATACTCACGCCTATAGTCTTCTTCTGTTTTTAGCCCTTGTGCAGGTTTCAGCTCGAGTTTGATCACATTGGGTGATGTGCGATAATTTTGTTGGAGAGTGACTAGAAGGGTCACATGGAGTTCATTGGTTAACTGGTTTGTTCAGTTGAGTTTTTGGTTTAGTTGTACTTTTAGTTTCTTGTACAAATAATGTTCAGTTCAATTTTTATATAAATGTTTTTTGGGCTATCCATTTCTTTCTGTTGTTTGTTTGATTATTTATATATGGTAAAAATTGTTCCCTTGTGTACTCTATTGATTCCCTTGGTTCTTGTCACCATCATGGGAGGATTGGGAATTCCTCTTAGGACTTGTCGCGGGCGGGCCTAGGTGACCGGTTCAGGGTTGACTCAGGCTGGTTCGTGACAAAATGGTATCAAAGGAGGTCAGATCTTAGTAGACCATTCTTTTAGAGCGCCCTTATTATTTTTTGATGTTAAGGTAGATGGAGTAGTATTTTTGGGACTCGAGGGGTATGTGCGGGAAGAGAGTCCCGAACTCTTGCTCGTTCTAATCCTCGGGTTTCCATGGGAAGTCTGGTTTTATTAGTGTCCTTTGTTCTTGATGATTGTTTGGTGTTGGGATATGACAAGGGGAGTCTGACTAATGGAATCTGTGAGCTCGTAGGGCCTGAAAAGCCATGTGGATATGGGGCATGGTCCTAATAAGTCTCTTCGTGTTGGTGTTGTGTTTGACATATGCCCGCCAACTATATGGTCAAGTCACCCACCAACACTAGTTCCCTTTTGTGGGTTTCTTGGACCTTTCATGAATTCTAATTTTTTTTTGAAAATCCTTGTGTGAGAATTATGGAAATGGGTTTTAAAGGAAGGATTGGATTTGGAGAAGTAGAAAATGGGTTTTCAAAAATTAAATATAATAATGGTTTTGTTAAGGTTTTGTTTTTTAAACAAATTTAGTGGAGGAAGTGGAAATGATTTAATGGGATTGGGTTTTCCCTAATCTAAACTTGTGGTTTGTTGAAATGAAATGTTTTGAATGTGTGAATCATTTTAAAGTAAGTATGAAACTTTTTTTCAAATGGGGTGTTTTGGGTTGTTGAAAAGTGTTTGAATCTGATGAATAGGTTTTGGAAATTCTGTTTTGTGTAGCTGGTGTTTTTCTAGAAAGGGGTTTTGGATTTTGTGGTTGTCAGATTATGAAAAGAGACCTTGATGATTTTTTTTATAAATGGGGAAGGTCTATTTAGAATAGAATGTTTGTTTTTGTAAGTTATATTAAATGAAATGGATTGTTTTTTTAATCAAGTGGTTCTTGATGAAGTGTGGTTTGTTTTTTGGAATATGAAAATCATTTTTGACTTGGTGGTTGGTGTTCCTTTTGACGGTACATGATTTTTGGAATGATATTGTTTTGTTTTAGCCTTTAGTGTTTTCATGGGTTCTCACATGCATGGTTTTATTTATATCTAGAAGGATGACCTATATGGCATGGTTGTTGAGTGCCTGGGGTGGCATTTAAATGTTCATGTGAGTGAGACTTGATGAAACACCATTGGTGAATGTGAAAATCCACCAAGTAGGTTTTTTTTTCAAAAGTGTTTTTAGATGAAAAATTGTGGTGTTTATTTTGAACCGACGGTTATGTGGATGATTTATCCTATGTCTTAGAAGTGTTTTTTATTCAGTATGAATCATTATGATCTATAATTCATACTCTAGTTTCATCTTGAGATGGGATCTTTTTGGTGGCCTGGTTTTGGAGTAATGTTCAGTGGGTTTCTAAATATGTGTTGGATGTTGTGATGTGGCCACATATAGTTATTTGTTTTCAAGATTTCCAATTGATAAACCTAAGGATTCTTTCTCATGTTTCACAAGCTATATCCACCTCCTAAAATAATTCCTCACCCCGTTAGTTTAAATAGAGAGTTGTTTGGGATCAATTTAAAGTGCTTCCAGTTCGTGATAATTCTTGTGGACATAACATTTGTGTTTGTTGATGTTGATGCATTTCGTCGTATTCATTTTCCATTCTACTCCTCGTTCTGAGTGAGATAGAATTCTAATATATATCTATGAGTTCATATTTATATGAAAGTGTTTTTTTGAGCAAGTGATTTTTTTTAGTGGTGTGATACTTATCACCTGACTACAGGGCAACAGATGCTTTATGATTTAGGGCTCCAACCTTAGGCCTCAGAGTGAATCTTTTTATGTAATTAGGAATTCTACAGAGGTGTGGGGTGCTTGACCAGGATCTTGCCTCCACCATTGTGGTAATTTGGTTTCTATTTCTATATTTTGGTTCCTCATTACTGTGAATTTCCATTTGTCACAACAAGTGTGGTGGACTTACCCCTCACACTGTGTCTATGGTTATGCCTTCATGGATGTGGGTTTCAGATAAATGTCCCATTTTGGACCACCTCTGTAAATCAGGTGCGGTCTTGGTGTTACCTATTTTTATGTGGAGAGTTTTGGTCAGTTCCTTGGTTTCTTTTGTGGTTCCAATGGCCAAATTATTGGGTCCCCTTCCCTCCCCTCCCCGAGTGGTGGTGATCCGGATCCGTGCTGAAAGTGTTGGCCAAGTTCTCATCCCCTTTGTTCGGGAGTGGGTGGTTTATATGTTCATGTTGCAACCCTCTTAACTTAGGTTGATGGGTTGTTGTGGTAGAGTTTTTTTTGTACTTGTGAAAGTGAGGTAATTTTGAGTTCTTGTTTTTTTTCATTGCTAGTTGGGTTCTAATGGTGGGGAGACCCACCACAGGTCTCGTTGATTTTTCCTCCTATGAACTTGTCTAGTGATATTTTTTATTAATATTGGGGAGTCCATTCTGTACTCCCCTATATTCCTTGGTTTTCTTGAGTGCTCTTTAGTTTGGGTGGTTATTTGTTTCATTGGGAGAAGGCTCAATAATCGAGTTCTTGGCTTGGTTGTGGAGGTGGTGGATTGACCGTTCCGTTGATTTTCACAAAGTGGTTGTGAGTCGGTGTTTTGTTTGGGAAAGAGGATTAATTTATGTTTATGGAAAATGTTATTTAACTATATTGATAGGTTGGATCATGTTGATAAGGAATCTTTAGGTGTTTATCTTTCAGCTGGAATGTTTTATGGCTTTCTGGGGGTGGAAAGCTTTAATGGTGGGGAGAATTGTCACACCCAGTTTTTCATGTCTTTGTTTTGATCCGATTCATTTGAAATCACGATACTTTTCTTGGGTCTTGTGTGAGATTAATGTTTATTTTTTAAGTTTCATCTATGTCTAATCACCCTAATTTGGGTTCTCCATTTCTTGTTTAGGAGTTTATGGAGAAAGGGTGGTTACTTCATGATTTGGGCCAACCGTGAGCCCATTTCCAGTTTTAAAAACCAAATTTTTTTCTTTTATAACTTCTTTTTTTTTCAACCTTTTTCACCCATTCTACTTACCACATGTCCTCAACTGATATATTAAAACTAACATATCATTTTGGAACCCTTAAGAATTCATAATCATGGTGAATTGGGGTTACTTATTTAGGAATTGGGCCAGCCCATGAGCCCATTTCTAGTTAAAAAAAACAATTTTCTTATTTTATATCTAATTCAATATTTAATATTTTTCAGTTATTCAACCTCCCACATGAATAAAATATCCCTACCCTCACCCCGATTATCTATTTTCCCTCTTTGGAGCTTATAATAGTCATGGAGTGGGGAAACATTCTCAATGTCTCTCAAATTGTCCAGAATTGACAAGGTAAATTGTATCATTCATAAATCAATAAATTCATACTATTTTGGACATAAATCTTCTTTAAATGGTTCTTCCAGACCTTATTAGTCTCTACAAAAAGTTTCAAGCCATTCCATTTTATCTATGGGTGCATATCTAGTGGAATACGAAGAGTTTTCTATTTGAAAAGGTGAGATTCCTTCTCCTTTATCCTCCATCTTCTTCCTCCTTTCATTATTTATTGGTTTTATAATCTCCACTAGTCCTGTTAGACTTAGGTTTCTGTTATTACATGATTTTTTATGGGGTTTTTATTCATTTGGGTCAGGTAGTCATAGGTTTAGGGTTTGTAAACCCTCAAATGGTGATTTTGGGAGTGCGTTTCCATTACGCCAAGGATTTGAGGTAGGATGTCCATTGCACAAGCCTTTATCATTTAAGTTTCATCATTATAATACTTTTATAACCTTATTTATATGATATGTTATGCTGTGAAACCTTGGTTTTAAAGGTTTTGTGTGCAAATTATTTTTTATGACTTATTTTGTTAAAAATATAGTTGTTTTGGTATAAATGTGAACTCCTCTTATTTGATAAATTATTCCATGAGCTTATACACTTGGTTTAAAGTATTTTGAGTATGTTTCAGTATATTGAATAACTTTATGGCATGAAAATGGTATTTTATCCTTTTTTAAGTGCTTAACATAAGTTGTTTTTTAAAGAGTGCATGCCACGTGTTCGGTAAATTGCCCGGTTGGATTTTATGTGTATAGTGTAATTTGAAATGATTTGTTTGGATTTATAAATAAATTGGAAACATGTAAAAAAATTATTTTGGGATAATTTTATGGATTTCAATTTTTTATTTTGTTTTACAAATAAATGGGTTTTTGTTTACAACATGTTTTGGCCCGAGTTGTTGGAAAATGGCCAGTTTCACATTCTTATGAAAATGGTTGTGTTTTGAATATGTAACCTGAGTGTTTTATGGGATTTATGAATGTGGTTTGATTATATATATGGTGTGTATATACCTCTTTAAAAAAATTGAAATTCATATATTTTTCAAATGTTAGTTTTTGGAAAATGTTTAAAGGCCTGTTTGGCCTTTCCTAAAAATGAAGAATGAGTGTTTTACTTGTATATACCATGTTGTGTCAATTGGGATTGTTTTATCATCCATGAAATGATTTTATTAAATGTTTTTAGGGCTGCCAAATATGGTTGTGTATGGTATTGTTGTGTTTTTATAATTCAAATACTGTTTTTGAATGAGTTTTATGTGCAAATCCTCAATACACTCCTTAAAAATGTTTTACAAAAATTTGTAATGGTTTGTTGATTCATTAAAGAAATGTGAAGAAAGTTTATGGGATGTTTGTGTTTTTATGGTTTGGGAATGGAATTTGGATGTGAAATGTGTATTTGATAATATGTGTAACTTTATTGAGCACTAAAGGGAATCCCGAGTATCTAGGTGGGTGGATGTGTACTAGTATGCTAGTGATTCTGTGGGGGTTTGGCCCCTGTTTTACGAAGCAAGTTTGATGATGAAAACACTAACTAAACTATGATGATGATGATGTTGGGGGACCACTAGGTTATGGGTATTCTCCCTACTAGTGGATTGTGTGCACGAGAACAAATATTTATTATGGTTACTTTCACCGAGATATGAGGTACTTGGGGCTCACAACTAACTAGTGCCTAGGGGTGTTCCCGTGAGTTGTGCTCACTGGCTATTTTGTACTCACTGTCGGCATATGGTGTGTTTGGTTGGAAAATTCAGTAGTGTGTGTTATTTATTTAAAATTGTACAATATTTAAAGCACCCCTCATTGAAACAATTTTCATTTTGAAGTTTCACCTCTTTGAAAAATTGTTACTTGCATTTTTGTTTATTAAACATGCATGTTTTTGTCTGATAATTATTATAGAATGAAACCTCATTTTAAAAACATACTTTTATATCTTGTATTTAAAACTATAAATTGATGTTTCTTTTATTTTAAAGTAAGTTCATTGGGAATAGAATATCAGGCTAACCTACTGAGTTTTAATACTCACACTTATAGTCTTCTTCTGTTTTTAGCCCTTGTGCAGGTTTCAGCTCGAGTTTGATCATCTTGGGCGATGTATGATCATTTTGTTGGAGAGTGACCAGAGGGGTCACATGGAGTTCTTTGGTTAACTGGTTTGGTTAGTTGAGTTTTTGGTTTAGTTGTACTGTTAGTTTCTTGTACAAATAATGTTCAGTTCAATTTTTATATAAATGTTTTTTGGGCTGTCCATTTCTTTCCGTTGTTTGTTTGATTGTTTATATATGGGAAAAATCGTTTCCTTGTGTACTATATTGATGACCTTGGTGCTTGTCGCCATCCTGGGAGGATCGGGAATGCCTCTCAGGACTTGTCGCGGGCTGGCCTGGGTGACCGGTTCAGGGTTGACTCGGGCTGGTTCGTGACATGTGGTATGTATGATGGCATGGTATGCACCTCATGATAGCCCAACCTCAAATCAATATTAAAGAAAATCCTCACTCCCCAGAGATGGTCAAAGAGGCCATCTATATGTGGAATTGGATATCAGTTCTTAACCATAAGATGGTTTAACCAATGGAAATCCATGAAAATCCTGAGGGTACCATACATCATTTTGTGGGGAAGTACTGGGTCATATAAAACCCTTAGATTCCAAATTCTATGGCTGTTTCTTTAGTTCCTAAAGATCAGTAGGTTCCATAATGCTAGGAGGAATGGATGTCAGTGCTGAACTCGACACTATATCAATGATGAAATCCACCTCTCTTATAGGAGGCAATACAAAAAAGTTATCAGGGAATACATCCCTGAAATGATCCATAATGGAAGGGAATTCCATACATTGTATTCCTTGTTTACTCATAAAGAGACTAGATATATAATCTATTACTCTGCCCAATTCACCAATATCATGTTCATATCTACTCACCTAAATATCCCATTCATCCTTTTTAATTTAAGTACCACCATCGGGTGATGTGAAAGACACCATCCAAGGATAATAATCAACATGAGAATGATAAAACAAAAACTAGTCCATTTTGAGTATGATGTCATAACCCATCACATCGAGGAAAAAAGGCTCCATACAAAAGGATAAACACCTATATCAATGGGTAATTCCTTACATCATCATATGTTCTTGGATCATATTCCCAATTGTGTTTTGAGAGTCATTATTCCAGAAAATTACTCTATCTCTAGACCTAGGATTTCCATAATTTCTGCATATTTAAAATAATATGAAGCGTCTATGTCAAATAAGTTAAATACTAAAGTGTAGGTTACTAGAATAGTACCTATAACTATAGAAGGTATGACACTCTGCTCCTATGGGGTAGTATTCACTTCATAGATATAGCCAAACTTGTAGTCTTTAGATACAACCAGACTACCCTGGGCAGGTCCACTCTGCTGGTGCTAATTATATGGAGCCTGGCTACCTCGACCACAACCACCTCCTTGGCCTGATTGGATGGTATTAATCTAGATACTTACATGGAAAGGTGATAATTTTCTTGATCCTGAGAGTGGATCTGATACATATCCTCTCATACTAGTCATATATGGAAAGGTCCTACAAAATCACTAATGATTCCCCAACCTGATACAACCTCGACAGTTAACAGGATCTCTGGGACATTCGAGCTTCTTATTCCCTAGCTTCCTGCACTATTGGAACACTATATGAATATCATTAGGTGTCATTTGACTGATATTTTCTCCCACATAAATAATAAAAGTGATGCTTCCTAGTACTCAAATAATCACTTCCCTATCTTGATACGAAACTGACCTAGCCCACATTGTCAGTTTTCCTCAGGTTTTTCTCAGGGATGAGGTCCTGATTCAATATCTTAGAAATAGTGGTCAACTAAAATACATTTACCCATGATATAATGGTGTAAACAAGACCATACTCAAACCATCTCACTATTGTCAACTTATCACTGCTAAGTGTTAGTGTGTAGCACTGAAGTGTGGTGAAAAAATCCAAATATTTCATCATAGACATAATACACTACTTTAGGTTCATAAATTCACTAAGGCGTCCTGTTCTCATAATTCGTGGAAAGAAGTAATCATATAAGTATGTTTATAAGTCTTCCATACCATACCCTAATGACAAAAATCCTGGGTAATCATGTCCCACTAATGACTGGAAGAATCATGAATCATATAAGTCACAAGCTTTCACCTCCTATTTAGAGTCATCTCAAGATGATAAAATATCAATAGTATGGCCTCTATCAATGAATCAGCAACCAGGGGGACACTATCCCCTGAGAAGGTAGGAATATTCTACTACTATAATTCTTATGTCAACTCTCTATAGTAGGGTTAGTTCTTGGAGCTCCTTGTACCGACTGCATAAATTGTAAGAAGCTCTCTTGGAATCAAGAATTAGTACCCATATTAGAAACAATGAGAGGTACCTTAATTGAAACTAATATAGGTAATTATGATGGATTGGGGCCCAAAAAATCTTGAGCATGATCACCACCACCTTCCCGATGCATGACCCGAGGACTTCTTGGTGGTATAGTTCTACAATTTCCAAGCACACACCTTAGATAAGATTCAAAAACAAACAGGATCAAAAATATCAAAATAGAACAGGTAAATAACCTTCCTATAGATTATTCAAACCTCTTTACCTAATTCTAAATATAGGTCTAGGTGATAATGAACACCATAAGTATTTCAAGATACATTTCCTACTTCCCACTACTAAGGTTAGGTTAGGTTCAAGGTCTCACATCACATAGTAGATGCCTAATACATGGAGTGTCAATTACAAGGTATAGAGGAAAAAAACTTTACATTGAAATTTATATCCCCATTTAATGGTAACCATTTTATTTATGGATTTAAATTTATTTTAATTCATAGTCATTTATAAGTATAAATATATCCCAGTCCTATTAGACGAGTCACTATTCCCAAGTTTTTAAGGGAATGAGCTCTATAAGTTACAATTAGCACATCATGTAATTGAAAATAACCCTTAAATCTGGTATCAAGATGTAACATGTTGTATAAAATGATTTTATTAGATTAATTACTATTCCTAATTTATAGAAGTAAATGATTCATAAATTATAATTGGCATTCATGTAATCAAATCAACTAACATTTCAGCCCATGCGACCAATGTTCCTTTGGTCAAACATGGTGTAATTGGTTAATTAAGGTGCCTCCATCAATCTATATAGGAAAACACCATTTAGGTTGATGTATACACTTTAATTAATCCAGTTATTATATCCCTATAAGAAATGTTAGCACAATTCCAAATATAATGATCAAGGAACTTACAATAATCATAGGCAATTCAAGCAACAAGATACACCTATATGTCATGGAATAATGCATGACATGTGAATCCATAGGTTCCTATTATGATGCATGAAATGTTACCTACTTTCCTTACCAGGCCAAGGAAAAATAAAATCACAATAATAATAACAATAATAAAACCACAAATCATGTGTATCACCCATCAGTGAAATCAATACAACTATAAGAAGTAAAAACACAACAACAGTATCCCAACCTAGGTAATTTGGATTTCCCCCATATGTGGGTTAGCTACTCCCAAGAATAGTCTCATTACCAAATTTTGACACATTCATAGTCTCATATATAATAACCCAAATAGTAATACATAGGAAAATAATCTCTGATACTACTTTATGATGTCCTGATCCTAGTTCACTCATAAGTAATCAAAGTTAGTTGACCAAATGGATTCAAGAGTGCCACTCCATATGAAAGAGTCTTCCAACTAGTAGTGAGGCTCTATGATGCTAGGGTGGGGAGGATATACCCTCATGTTCAGAGTGTAGCACAATAGTATAAAATTACAACAAGTAGTGAAAACAATATAACCAATGAACTATAGAATCATAAATGTTAAAATAAAATAAAATGCTAAAATTAGAATCATTATCACCTATAAAATTATGATCATGTCATGATTCTATACAAAAGGGGATATACATGGGATACAAAGGCATATTCATATACAACATGCTATACAAAAAAATAAAAGACCAAAATATATCTCCACTAGTATCATGATCATAAGCTTGATCCACTACTCCCACACTCCATCCTAGTATATAAGTAAAGTATCCAAAGATGGACGCTTCCCCTTTTCCCTAATTGCATTCATAAGATCTATTCAGGTACCAATAGGTGTACCAAATATGGTGTGAGATATACTCAATAGGCCACCACCAATAGTGTCTAGTATAATCTAGACAGTGCATATAAAATGAGCAGCGTGCATCTATAACAATGTAAGTAAAATGATAAACTATAAATGGGTTGGCTTTGGTTCCTAAAGGATACCAAGATGACACTACCTGCTTCGATCTAAGCTGGGAGATCACTCAACAAGTGACTATATGTATATATAAAAATATGTATGTATATATATGGTCTATATATGTAGTGATGTTTATATCCATTTATATAGATACCAATACTATCCAGGATCTAAGGCATAATTTATGCATCCATGGATAGTCATAAGAGTCTCATAGAGTGTTAGGGGACACCATAGCCAGGTATCATGGATTATATGTGTCACTATGCCCAAGTATCACATAATTAAGTGGGATTACATTTTCATATATCACATGTATATGGGAATCCATGCCTGATTATAACATTTATGTGGGTTTCAATGCTCAAGTATCACAAGTAGATCAGACGCCATGCCCAAGTATCATAAGTAGATGGGACACCATACTTGAGTATCACAAGTAGTTGTGATTCCATTCTTGAGTATCAAAAATATATGGGATACCATTCCTGAGTATCACAAATATATGGGATGCCATGCTTGGGTATCACAAATGTATGGGAGGTCATGAATGTGTATCATAATTGATGTTAAAATTCGATCATAATTTAATAAAATTCCAAGTATCAATTCCAAGTCATTAAAATTTTATTTAATCTTGGTATTAATCAACTAATTATATAGAGTAAATGTTATGTGGTCTCACCAATCACTTGTATTTAATTCAAATTAGTCAATTCAATTGGGAATTAAACCAAGACCACTTAGAAGGTGTTTTATACATATAAACATTAAATAAGTCATGGGAAATTCATGATCACACCTCAAAGGGTGGAACAAGTCAAAAGGGGTCATCCACCATCTACAATTAAGGGTATATAGGGAAATTATAACATGAATAACAATTTAGTTTATGGAAATTTATATATTTAAGGAAATTCATGGAAAGTTTGGTGTGCAACATGACATTTCATGATATAGAATGACTTAGCTTTAGGAAAAAAGTATTATACCACCTACCTTATCTTGATAGTGATCTCTTCATTCATTTTAATGCTTTAATTTAAGACAGAATTTATGAAATAGATAAAATAGACAAATTCCATGAGACTAGGGAATATTAGCTCACCTAGAAATAGTGTTTGATATGGTGAGGTAAATTAAGGAAGGAAGGAAGAGGAATGAAGGGCTTACTAGTATGATTCTAATGTGACAGGTGTCAAAGGAATCATACATTAGATCAAATCTTAAGAAGAAAACCAATAGAGAGCTTGAAGTGGCTATGTCTGCGAATTGGATAAGAAATTTTGGTAAAAAACTTAAATAAATTTAGGGAAAAAATGGATATTTTATCCACTTTTAAGGTTGTATGGTTTGGAAGAACCGTGTGCCAACCATGCGCCCTTACTGCCTAAGTGGAACTAAGGGTGTGGGATAAATACACAATTTGGGAAAACCATTTAAAAAACATATACCTTACTATGGATCCTTTTTAATTCAAAGAACGACCATGTATCCCAGGATGCATGGTTTAAAAAAACCACGCGGACCACCTGGTTCTTCCAAAAGTTGGGGATCTAGGCTATGAAAAAACCTTAGACACCCACTAAACATTCCTGATTCCCTTGGACACTTCCATAAGGATATAAAGAAGGGCTTAAACCAAAAATTAATGTGTCTATACTACATGATAAAAACCAGGATCTTATATTAAGACCATGTTTAAGAGTGTATTCAGTTAGAAGAGCTTAGATTATGTCACTTAGAGGTGACTGTAGGATGCCACATAGTTTGTGATTATTTGAATATTATGCTAAGTTGGTGCATGAGGTCTGTGACCAAACTTAAAATAATGAAAATAAATTAATTTCATCATATAACTTTGGGAGTGGTGAAGAGAGTGATTTTGGAGGAGACTTGGGTGACACGTTTTCATAAGAGACTTTGGAAGAAATATTTTTAGTGAGGAGCAGAGATAGAGCTCGGATTGTCCAGTTTTCAAGCAAGATCAAAGAGGATATTTCTCTTTCCATTCTTCTTATTTATTTCATTTTTGTTGTAGTTGATTTTTAATTTATGTAATTATTCTTGAATAAAATTATTTTTGGATAAATTTTTGTGTTGAGGGGAATAAGTCTGAGTTGAACATCTCTTTTCCTCCATTAATTTAACAATTTTAAATTAGATTGTTGTATTTATTTGAAATTAAAAGTATTCTATGAGAAGATATTTCTTTTGAATATAATCCAAATACAACTCATATAGGATGATCATTAGACCATCTTGGTGTTTTATTTTCACACACATCTTTTCCCTATTATTGATTCAGTAGTTTATGAATTTCTAGATTTATCCTGCAACTACTACTTCTCAAGAGAGTTAGTAGGAAATATTTATTTTAAATGCATGAAGCTCCAGTTATATTTCTAACTAAATAAAGGATTATTTTTAATTGATAAATCATATTTTTTCCCAAATCATGCATTGATTGTTTTTAGATTCATTCCTCATTATCTTTCATCTTAGAATTTTTCACCCCTACACTAATTACTAGAAGCAATTTTTCATTCTTTTTTATTTTCATTATTTGATATTTTGAGTTTTTTAATCCATTGGTCTGCACAAATAAATACCCTTACCTATGGGTTTGACACCCTACTAATAGCTATACAAGTAGTTAGTAGGAATAAAAAATAATTAAATTTGATATTTTTAATAAATAAGTATCATAAACCATAGTGTAATGATTTGAGTGAAAGGAAAAACCACACCTTTTTAGATATGGTGAGGTTTGATGATGAGCCATGAAGATCTTCCATTATCCTTTTAGTGATATTCATTATAAACTATAGTGTAAAAACTAAACTTGATTCTAACTAAAGTGAAAAAATGGAATTCTATATGAGTTAATATATGGGAAGAAGTCTGTGTTGTTGAATTTATGTGTGTGGGGTTGTGGATCATTTTTTAAGGCTATCTTCAACAAAAAACTAACTCCTTAGGACATAAAGTGTATCTTCATAGGATTTTACAAGGAAACAAGAGGATATTATCTATATGCACCCTTATATAATAAGGTAATAGTGGTAATATAGGACATATTACTTGAGAGGGAGAATATCTCCAAAAGATATAGTTGGAGAAAGATTGTCTTCAATGAAGTTAATCCTCAATATATACAAGAGGTGACATAGGAACAAATTCCACCAAAATCTATAGAAGAGGTTTTCTAGAGACACTAGTACCACATAGGATAACTATAGGGGTTAGATATATATATATATATATATATATATATATATATATCTATTCAAAAAGGTTGGTGCCTTAATATTAGTTGATAATAATGATCCTTTTCTCTATAAGGAGGCAATAAGTAGCTTAGAATTTTAAAAAATGGTAAGAAGTTATGAATTGTGAGATAAATTCTATATATCAAAACTAAGTTTAGGTTCTAGTATATTCTCCAGTAGATGTAAAGCCTACTGGGTTAAAATGGTTATTCAATATGAAACTAGATGTGGAAGGTAAAGTTAGTACCCATATAACATGACTAGTGGCTAAATGATTCAAGAAATGTCAAGGAATAAACTATGATGAAACCCTTTTACCAGTTTCTATACTGAAATCCATCAGAATTTTTCTTCCCATGATATATTACCATGGTTATTAGATTTGAAAAAATGGATATCAAAACAAATTTCCTTAATGGGAACCTTATAGAATATGTCTCCATGACACAACTAGAAGTGTTTTTGACTCCAAAGGATGCTGATAAGTTATAAAAGTTATAGAGATATATTTATGGATTTAAGTGATCATTGAGATCATTAAATATTCACTTTGATTATTCCATAAGGGAATTTGGTTTCATAAATAATGCATGTGATCCCTATATTTACAATAGGTTTAGAGAGAGTGAAACTGTTTTCCTAGGGGTATATATTGATTAAATATTACTAATTAGAAAAGAGTTACCGGTCTTATAGTCAGTTAAGATGTGGTTGAACAGGTGATTCTCCATTAAGTAATTAGGTAAAACATCCTATATTCTATAGATCAATATCATTCATGACAGATCTAAGAGGATTATTGGACTAATTCAAAGTACATACAATGACTAGATACTATAGATATTCAGTAAAGAACAATCCAAGATGGGATTTTACCCATGTAAAATTTCATAAATCTATCCAAGAAAATGTTTCCTCAAACATAAGAGAAGAGAAAGATGATGAGTAGAATCACATATGCTTCTATGATAGTATTTATCATGTATTCCATGGTGAATATAGAGCTCTATGTTTCCTACACCTTGAGCATGGTAGGAAAATATCAAGAAGAACCATGAGAACAAAATTAGAATACTATTAAGATTACCCTAAAGTATTTGAGGTGTAATGAGGATAATTTCCTATTTTATGGAGGATATGAGGAACTAATCTGTCACAACCTGACCCTAACTGGGGCTCAAGGCGCAACTACTCCAAGCCCGTCTCCATAGGCTAGGGGGTGGTGAAAAGCACCAAAAGGCTTATCCCAAATGGGAAACTTTTTATCAAGTACATGCACGCACAAAACCAACCATATTAATAAATAAGTGCATAAGAATAATAATAAAAATACTTAATAGATAGAAATTAAACCAATAATTTATAAACTCTAGGGTGTACAAGAGTATGACAATGAAAAATTAAAAGTAAAGGGAAAACACATGCTTGACCAGAAATATGTCAAAAACAAAAAAAACTAGAAAATAAACTGTTGAGAGAGCCCAACTCCTAATCTCCAAGTTGTGACCATTGTATGTGGTCTAAAATACCAGGTATCCCTAAGCTCCTCTGAAGTCACTACTAACCTATCCATCGTCTTAATAAGACATGACACATGTGAGAAAATCCCATGCGGGGGTGAGTATATACATACACAGTAGGATGCCCTGAAAGATGAAGGGGGAGCAGTAAGAGATATAATAGGAATGGAAAGACAGTAGATAGTACACATAATACAAGATACAATGGAAGAGAATAGATCAACCCAAACCAAGAGAGATTAAACTCATCCAAACACAAGGGGATCAACACAGTGTGTAGATGGACTACATGTCGAGTCTTTACCACCTATAGTAGGAGAGTAGACTCATCCAATCATGAGAATATAAACACGAAAAGCACATGTCATACCCTGTGAATCTTTGAATCTCATGGAAAGAGAGTAAAAACAATCCAAATGTATGGATACAAATGTATATATATATTCCCATTCAAAATAAGCTCAATCGAGAGAAAAAGGGGATCTACATTTCACATCTCATCCTAGGAAGAAGAGTCGCAAATGGTTCTAAAAGTCCATAAATAATGTCTAAAATCCCACAAATTTGGTCATAAGTAACCATCCAAGTCAAGGAACACCTTTTCACTATGCCACATAGTCGAGGGGACACAAACTATAAGTAGAGGAACTATGGCCTCATACAATAAAAGGGTTCCAATTTAATAGTCGATGGATGACCGATGCCCTGTCTAGCAGGAGGGTTCCACTCCGGTGGTAGAAGACTCATGCCTAGACCAGCTGGAGGTTTCACTCTAGAAGTCATCGGGTACACATTCCTAGCTCGAATGGAGGGTTCCACTCGAGAATCCATCGAGTACCCATGCCCTTATCTACTAGAGGGTTCCACTTGAGAAGTTTATAGAGGACCCATTCCTTGTGATGATAGGACAGTTCCACTCTAGAAGTCATTAAGGACCCATGACCGGCTTGATTGGAGGGTTCCACTCCAGAATCCATCAAGGACCAATGGCCAACTCTACTAGAGGGTTCCACTCGGGAAGTTTGTAGAGGATCCATGCCCTGTGCTGATAGGAGGGTTCCACTCTAGTCATCAAGGACCCATTCCCATCATGACTAGAGGGTTACACTCATGAATCCATTGAGAACCCATGCCTAGCTTGACTGGAGAGTTCAACTTAAAAAGTATGTAGAGGACCCATGCCCTATTCTAATAGAAGAGTTATACTCTAGGAGTTGGTAGAGGAACTATTCCTAGACCAGCTGAAGGGTTACACCCTAAAATTCACCGAGGACCCATGCCCAACCTAGTTGGAGGGTTCCACTTAGGATGCCTATAGTGATACTACATGATCACTACCATAATCGAGAATTTCCTAACCAAGAATCATTCCCAGAACATTACACATCATATCTCAAAATCTACAACTAAGGGAACCATCACATTCTACATGAAAAAACACTCATGATAGTTTACTCGTGGGCCAAAATCAGAGTCTAAACGAAGAAGAGACAACAACTTGAATATTCATAAAAGAGTATACGTCATGTAAGGGGTTCACACTGTATGTGGCCTCACACATATTTCTGGCCATGTCCTCACCAACACACAACATATTGGCCATGTAGTACTACACAACATGTAAGGGTACTACATGAGGTTTCTTGGCCAAAATCCTGATGAACGCATAAGTCTCATCGTTGATATAAAGTGAAAAATGTAATTCTAATTATATTCCTCTAAAAATGGCCCTAGATGACCAAATAGATTACACTATTGTGATCCTCATGGAAAAACACTCGGGGTAGGCTATTCACTTGCCCAAAATGGACATTCGGTGAAAAAGTCACATTTTACTACATAACGCATGAAGTAAGTTTTGTAGGCCTGATCCATGAGCATTAATTAAATGCCCAATATTGGTAACAAAGAATTTTCTTCAATATCAAGGTCACAATTCCATAGATGGTTCATCAATCTGACACCGTATGAATAAAATATGTTAGATACCAGATTTAATAATAATAATTATATTATTATTATTGGGTGCTCTGTGGTCCTGGGCCATGAGTCTAAATTAAATATACAACATCAGTCTTAAAATGACCATATCAAAGTCAAGGTAATGATGCTGCTAACGACGTGTCAATCTGACATTATATGAAGAATTTATAGGCATATTGGGGTTTGACAATCGAAATAAATAATAATAATAATTTATATTACTATTTTCTTCTTTTTAGATCTAATACACCTTCACGCCTCCCTCCCCTTAATGGATATAGTCTTCTCTACAAAGTTAATCCCCTTTAGATTTCCCCATTTTATATATATTATTATTATTATTTTATATAATAATAATAATAATAATACTTTAAAAATAAGGGTGGATTCCCTTTATTATGCACAGGAAACATGTACAGGGAAGTTTCCCCCATCTATTCTTACCTTTTTATTTATTTATTTAAATTCAACCATTATTATTATTATTTAATATAACAATAATAACATTCCCAATAAATAGGTGCATATACACCCACATTTCTAGGCGCCTCACCCATCATGCCTGGGTCTTCCGACCTTTATTTTCTTTATTGTATTAAAAAAATATAATTATAGTGTTATAATTTAAATAATAATATTTATTATTCCAATTTAGTTCCATTAAATTAGTTTACCATGGATCTTCTCAAATTTAATTAAATACATTTGATTTAATTAACCACACACACATTTAATGTTATTATTATTATTAAGTAATATTAATAACACCCATCACATTGACCATGTTCGACCACCTCATTAGAGATCCAAGTCTAATCACCACTACATACACACAAATCATCCACTACCATGATACCCCATTCATGGATTCCACTTGGCACCAATCTCATGGCACCGTATGTAATCGCCACGCTCCAACTGGGAAAATGAGGATCATCGATCTGATCTCGAACCACCTCCAATCACAAATCCACACCCAAAATACCGATCCAATCCTCTCACAAAACACCATATTTTTTGTTTATCAATTCTTCCACCAACCATTAATTTGCATTTCATTTGTGCCACCACAACAAATCTTAGGGGTTCGGTCGCACTTGAACCCATCCCGACAATGTCGAATTGTGAACCCATGGTTAAATGATGAAGAATGAGAATAAATATGGGGGAAAAGAACCAATAAAAAAAATATAAACATTGTTTTCCAATAATTATTGGCCAATAATTTCATTGCGGGGAAACTGGGGTGAGAAACATGGCATAAATAATAAATAAATTGAAAGAATGATTTATTTTGATATACGGGCTCATGTGAAGGTTCATTTAAATGAAGATTAAATAAAATAGATTTGATCATGCTAAATATTTTAATCATAAGGGTGGAAACTACAAATTATGAGTCCTACCTCGATTATGGATTGATCATTGGTGAAGAATGCATCCTCTAGCGATGAAGATGATCCACTGCATCTGCCGCCTGTCGATTCTCCTCGATCCAATCACTGGTTGTCATCTGGTCTTAATTCCACCAATGAAGAAGAGGTGGAAGCTCCTCTAAATGATCCTAGGGTTATGTGGATAACCTTGATGATTCTATATATCTACTTACTTATAGAGAAAAGTGGTTTATGTCATTTAATTCAAAATAAAAAAATAAATTATTTATTTCAATTAAATGCACCTGCCAATAACTGCCTTTACCAGATGTCCCATGCTGACCAACTTTTTATTGTTTCTAGGGTAAAATCCACATTACAAACTCAATAGTGGTCTCATATTTCCTATATGAGTATCTTTTTGTGAGTTATTTGGGTTATGGTTATTAAATAAATAAATTAAATTAATTAATTTATCCAATTCACCTGTCAACAACTGCCCCATTTGAATGTCCCGTGCCGACCAACCTTAGGCCGCACCTAGGGTAAACCCCATGATCCAGATTCAAACACAGTATTAGATTTATAATTAGAGACTCTATTAAGGATATATTCCATTTTTTCAAGAAAATTGTTCATGAGTAATATAAAATATATAAAATATATTTAATATTTTTATAAAATTAATTCCGGTCTCATAGAGCCTCACAATTATGCGCCATCTAAGTGTTTGGCTTGGAAAATATTCCTAGGAATATTCCAAAGTCTTACATAAAAAAACAAGAGTCTCTAAATTATTCCATTCGAAAAATATTTTCATCCCCAAAAAGCACAAAAAAAGGAAAAATATGGGGACACTGAGCCCCTATCCAGCTCTCTCATTCCCATGAGCTCCCCCGAGGGTTTTCTATTCTTCCAAAAAACATGCACCCAAAGAGAACATTTTCTCACAAAGGATCTTTCTACATTGATTCTCAACGACACCATATCCTTGAAAAAAAGGAACCCCACTCTCACAACCTAGCTTACCATGGTCGGTATCATACTCCGAGTTGTGTACATACCTCCTCAGTTGTGGCATGTAGTGAACACTAAGGACCCGATCTAAATTCAAATAGGTCAACTACTATGTCACCTCACTTGACAATAGAGGATGAAAAACTGAACTATGAGCATCTTATACCACAGACACACCCTAAGTGGCCCTCAAGCACATGCCGCCTCAACCTCTATAGGGTCCACTATCACTCCCATGTATGAGAAGACATATCCCAAGAAGTGGACATTATAATATAGATCTAGATCCATGAGAGCTACCATATGACTAGAACTCCCGGGGCATGTCTAACATCATCTTCATGTGTTTCACATGCTTCAAATTTTATGCTAAGAACATGAGGCTACCATTGCAAAATACTACCATGAAATTACCAAATAAATGTTAAGTATCCATGTCATAAGTCTTGCGAACTCTGCCGGGGCATTCAACACACCAAAGGGTATCACCAAGAACTCAAAGCAACAACAATGTCTCCAGGAATCCATGATTGGTACATCCAATTCTCGAAACTAGAGTTGGTGATAATCCATGTTGAGATCAAACTCTGAGAACCACTTCATCCCAAACCACTGGTCGAAGAACTCAAAGATTCTTGAGGGTGGATACTATTTCTTGTTCCACCTTGTTCACATGACACTAATCCACACCTAACATCAAGCTCTCATCTGCATCTTAGGCGAATGACACCGAGCTTACCAGAGAAACACATTGGGTCTTATAAAACCCCCTCTTTGTAGACTCCTCCAACCACACCTTCAGATCTCACAGCTACCGAGGGTCATCTGATATTCTAACGCAAACATCAGGTCATCCCTAGTGAAAGTCCATGAAAAAAAACAAAATCTCAATGGTGAGTTAAACCTAACGCATCCTCAAGAAGGATGTACTCATACTACTCCTACATAATAAAAAATTGAAAGATCAAAGTACCTTCTAATCCAAGGGAATACTAGACAACTATTGAATCGGCTATAACCTCCTACGAATGAGATCATCCTACTCCATCTGGGGATCACTCCTCATCAAGGAGGAAAAATTTGTCCCACAACCTGGAAGTACTACCACACTTACTGCCTGAAATCATCTGAGTGTGGATCTTCAATGACCAGTACATACCTAGGAAAACATCATAGGGTCCCATTTCCACTATAGAAAGATTTCATGTGAGGCTCCCTCTATTCATAGAGTAAGGTCACCCCATCAGTAGAAATGTGTGATCGATGATTCTCACTACAGCCTCCAAAATAAGGGTCGAGAAAAAAAAAATCCAATGGTATCACTAGGTCTCAAATAAGGCCTCTGTATAGGGAAATGTGGATTTCAACTCCATTTTAACAACTTTTATTGGAGTAGTAGTGAAATAATTCATACCCTGGACCACACTCAAGCCTCTCATCCAGAAGTTCCATCTACTAAGAGCTTATCCTTTCCCTTTCTTTTATTCTCTTCTTAACCAGTTACTTCTCCAAAACCTCATCATATCCACACACCTTGAACATGCAAGTCAAAGGAACTCCTCCACCACACCCCAATACTATACTCTTTGGGATGACACTATCTCACCCGCATGGTTTTGAACCGCATCACATGGACATGTATTGGTGGGGGAAGTTTCCCTATTTATTGAATGTCTAATTCTAAGATAAAAAATCTCCATTATACGAATATAATGATTCCCAACGCCATCATAGAGAGGTATAACCATGAGTATCACCATTGAAAGGGATCCTAACTGAGTGGAATATCCAAACCATAGGATTGGACCTGACCTCAACCACCCAAGTAGGGAGTCCGACTCAACATGAAACCTGGGTGATCCCTGTCTTTGGAAATTAAAATTCACACTCAACATGGGTACGTAATCCTTTGATACTATCAGAACCAACTACTTATATACAAATAGCACTAGTTGTGAGTGAAACCATCCGATTGACTAGGATCTGCACAAGTCTAGGAACTCAGAACACTAACTCAAGCCAATAATATACTACCTAGGGATTTGTATCATCATAGAACCTTGGAAGACCCTAGTGTTGGAACTCATGGAGTGCGTTAAGACCACTAAAATTCTCAACATTCTATGCTGGTACTAACTGCTGCTCGGTAGGCACGGGTATTGCTACCTTCTTTCCTAAAGAAAAAATCTCATAGGATGGGAGCTAAACTGAGGCCTCATCACTCATATGATCATCATAATGGTATAAAACTAGTATCTTGGATGACTGTCATTGTAGAGAATTCTCAAAAGTGATCAAGACATACCACAGTTAAATGAGTATATATATATATATATATATGTATAATAAAAATGATGAGATGACTCAAGAAGGAAAATTAAAGACTCAATCCTATATGATGTATGTACCATTGATCCTTGAAACCAATGTCTCATTATACTGAGTCGACAAGTAGGTAGTTAGGGTCTCAATGAATGGATACATCGACCACCTACACCATCACTAGATTCCCTGGTCTGAGAGACGCACTCAAGACACTATGACACTGTTTCCCCAATCCCAACCAAATCCTTATAAGAGGAATACTCCAGAAAAAATTCCAAGAAACGAACTGGTCTGATACCAATATTTCATCACCTGACCCTAACCATGGATTGAACTGTAACTACCCCATGCTCGCCTCTATAGGCTAGGGGTGGAGAAAAGCACTAAAAGGCATATCCTAAATGAGAGTCCTTTACCAAAGTACCTATAAACAAACACCCAACCATCTAAATTCATAAGCGTAGAGGTATAATAATAAAAAGATGCAAAATCTAGATAGTAAACCAAGAATACATAACCTCTAGGGTGTACAAGATTACAATAGTAAAAATTGAAAAGTAAAGGATAAAAATACACACCCAACCAGAAATATTTTCCAACCTAAAAAAATTGGAAAAGTAAACTACTGAGAGAGCCCTACTCCTGATCTCCAATCTGCAACCACTGTACGTGGTCTAAAGTACTAGGTATCCCTAAGCTCCTCTAAAGTCACCATCAACCTATCCTTCATTTTTATAAGTAACAACACATGTGGGAAAATCCCATGAAGGGGTGAGTATATACATACAAAGTAGGACTCCATGAAAGATAAAGGGGGAGTATTAAGATATACAATAGGAATAAAAATACAATATATAGTACACATGATACAAGATACAATGAAAGAGAATAGATCAACCCAAACCAAGAGAGAGTAACCTCATCCAAACACAAGGAGATTAACATGATGTGTAGATGAGTTACACATCAAGTCTATGTCACCTATATTAGGAGAGTAGACTCAACTAACCACAAGAATCTAAACATAGAAAGAACATGACATACCCCATGCATATTCACATATCATGGAAAGAGCATAACCAAATACAAAGGTATGGATATATATATATATGATCATTCAAAATAATCCCAATCGAGATAGAAAGGGGACCTCCATATCACATATCAGTCTTAGAAGAAGAGTTTTCAATAGTTATAAAAATTCATCAATGATGTCCAACATCCCATACGTTTGGTCAGAAGTAACCATCCAAGTAAATCCACACCTCATCACTATGACACATAGTCAAGGGGTCATAATCTATAGGTAGAGGACCCATGCCTTAGTACAATAGGAGGGTTACACTATGATAGTCTATAGAGGATCCATGCCCTGCCCAATAGAAGGGTTCCACTCTAGTGGTAGAGGATCCATGCTAAGATCAGCTGGAGGTTTCCAATCTAGAATTCATCGAGGAACCATGCCTAAATCAATTGGAGGGTTCCACTTGGGAAGCCGTTGAGGACCCATGCCCAGATTTATTAGAGGGTTACACTTGGGAAGTCTGTAGAGGAACCATGACCTGTGTTAATAGGAGGGTTCCACTCTAGAAGTCATTGAAGACCCATGCCCAGCTCGACTGGAGGGTTCCACTCAAGAATTCATAGAGGACCCATACCCAGCTCAAATGGAGGGTTCAACTCAGGAAGTCTGTAGAGGAACCATACCCTATGTTGACAGGAGGGTTCCACTCTAGTCATCAAGGACCCATGACTAGCTTGACTAGAGGGTTCCACTCAAGAAGCTGTCGAGGACCCGTGCCTAACTCGACTGGAGGGTTTCACTTGGGAAGTCTATAGAGGACCCATGACCTATAATGATAGGAGAGTTCCACTCTAGTAGTTATTATAGGACTCTTTCCCAACCCATTTAGAGGGTTACACTCTAAAAGTCATTGAGGACCCATGCCCAGCCTAGCTGGAGGGTTCCACTCAGGATACCTTTGGTGATTCTGTGCAATCACTATCACCATTGAGTTTCACCTAACCAAACTTCATGTTTGAAAAATTTCAAATTGTATCTAAAAATCCACAATTGAGGGAACCATAATGTTCTACATGAAAAAACACTTAGGATAGGCTACTCACAGGCCAAAATCTAAGTCCAAACAAATAAGAAATGATAACTTGAAGATTCATAAAAGAGTACATGATGTGTGGCCCCATACCTCTATCTAATTGTGTCCTCACCAGCACATGGCTTTCTGTCTATATAGTTTTACACAACGTGTAAGGGTACTGCGCAATGTATCTCGGCCAAAATTATGACGAACGCACAAGGCTCATCATTAGTCCAAAGGGTAAAAATGTAATTCCACTAATATTCCTCTATAAAATACCCAAGATGGACAAACAAATTACATCATTGTGATCCTCATGGAAAAATGCTCATGGTAGGCTATTCACTTTCCTAAAAAGGACAGTCGATGAAAAAGTTACATTTCACTATATAATGAGTGAACAAAGTTTCATGTACCCGAGACATGAGCCTAAATTAAATACTCAATATTGGTCTCAAAACTTTTGTCTAAATATTATGGTTGAAATGCTACAAATGGTTTGTCAATCTAATAGTGTATAAAGAAAATACATCGGATTCCAGATTTCATATTATTATTATTAGGTGTTCTATGGAACCGTGCCATGAGTTTGAATTAAATATATAAAATTGGTATTAACACAACCTTCTCAAATTTAGGGTCATGCTGCCACTAACTACACTTCAATACAAAACCGTATGAAGAAGTTACGGGTAGATTAAAGTTTGACAACCAAAATAAATAATAATAATATTTTATATTATTATTATTATTTTATTTTTAAACCTCATAAACCTTCACGCCACCTCCCCTTAACCACTATAGGCACCTATTCAAATATCCTCCCATTTTCATTTCCTCCTTTTTTATATATTATAATTTTTATTATTTTACATAATAATAATAATTTAAAAATAAGGGTGGATTCCCTTTATTATGCCCAAGAAACACGTACAGGGGAGTTCCCCCATATATTCTTTACTTTTTTTATTTAAATGCCACCATTATTATTATTATTATTTAATATAAAAATAATAACATACCCAATTAAGAGTTATACATCTACATCTCCAGGCACCTCACCCATCATGCCCGAGTCTTCCAACCTTTATTTGATTTATTGTATTAAAAAAATATAATTATAATGTGATAATTTAAATAATAATATTAATTATTATAATTTAATTCCATTAAATTAGTTTCCTATGGATATACTCATATTGAATTAAATTCATTTGATTTAATTAACCACACACACATTTAATGTAATTATTAATAATAATAAATAATAATAACATCAACTGTGTTGACCACATCTAACCACCTCATCGGAGATTCAAGTCTAATAATTTCCACATTCACACTGAGAAGTCTTCTCTATGAGACCCCCACACAAATTTCACTAAGAACCAATCTCATCACACCACACATCATTGCCACATGCCAACCGGGAAAATGGGGATCACTGATCCGATCCAAAACCACCACCAATCACAAAACCACACCCATGGTACCAATCCAATCCATTCAAAAAACACCATCATACTCATTTATCAATCCTTCCAAAAACCATCGATCTACGTGTTGTTTGTGCCACTACAATGAATCTATGGGTTCAGTCGTACTTGAAACTCATTCTGACATTGTTGAATTGTGACTCAATGGTCTAATGATGAAGAACGCGAAGAACAGTGGGGGAAAAGAACCAGTAAAAATCATTGGCCTAGAATTCCTGAACAATGATTTCATAGTAGGTAAAATAGGGTGATAAACTTGGCATAGATAAGAAATAAATTGAATGAATAATTTATTTCAATATACAGGCTCATGTAAAGGTTCATTTAAATGAAGATCAAAGAAAATAGATTTTATCATGCTAAATATTTTAATCATAAGGGTATAAACCATAAATAATGAGTCCTAACTCAATTATGGATCACCCATTGGTGATGAATGCATCCACAAGAAATGAAGATGATTTTCTGCATCCGCCGCCTGTCGATTCACCTCGATCTGATCACCAATCGTCATTCAATCTCAATTATACCAACAAAGAAGGGGTGATAACTCCTCTCAATGATCCCAAGGTTATGAAACTAACCCTAGAAATTCTCCATATAAGATTACTTATAGAGAAAAATATTTTAGGTCATTTAATTCAAAATAAACAAATAAATTATTTATTTTAATTAAACACACCCGCCAATAGCTTCTTTTATCAGACATCCTACACCGGCCAAATTTAGGTCGCTCCTAGGGTAAAATATACATTTTTAACTCAAAGATGGTTTCATATTTCTCATATGAGTCTTAATTTGTGAGTTATTTGGGTTATGGTTATTAAATAAATAAATTAAATTAATTAGTTTATCCAATGCACCCACTAATGGTTTCCTCATCCGGACGTCCCACGCCGACCAACCTTAGGCCATGCCTAGGGTAAAACCCATGATTATATTCAACTGTAGTATCAAATTTCTGATTAGATACTCCATTCATGAGATATTATACTTTTTTAGGAAAACCATGTGCGCGTAATATAAAATATATTTAATATATTTATATAATTAATTCTGGGATCACCTAGCCTCAGAATCTTGCTCCATCTTAGTTCATGGATCTGAAAAATATTCTTAGGAATATTCCAAAGTTTTACACAGAAAAACCATAGTCTCTACATAATCATCGGGGGATATATAGATGCTAGTTTCCAGATAGATCAGGATGATCTAAGATTATAGTCTAGATATGTATTTTATCTTAATGAAGGTTTTATGATCTAGAAGAGCTAAAAGTTTCTAGTGTTCACCAATTCTATAGAATAGATCGAGTATATTATGGATTATGATGTAGCTAAAGTAGTATTTTGAATAAAAAATTCATCTTGGATCATGATATGGTTCTTAGAAGTAAAACCACATCACATTGTATTGTGTGAGATAACTCCACACTCTCCAAGAGGTGCAATGTCTCCCTATCCTAGGGTTTTATGTCTCCTTAACAACATCTTTCATATCCCATTTGATGGATGAGGTATGAAGGTGCCTTTGTTTCTATATCTTCTTCGGTGAATCCGATGGATACTGATTGGTCAAAGCTTTTTTTGGGTCTTTTCCATCTTCATCATTGTTAAAGCCATCATGGAAGTTTTTGGGTTCCTGTTTGTCCTCATCAGCTACATATTTCTTCATATATGGTTTGTATCTATACTTTTTCTACCTATTTCAAGTTTCAAGTTTAGTACTTATGGTTTCATTGTAAAACGTTTCCCAGGTGGCGAAGATGGACTTAGGTGATGTCTTATTCCTTCGCGTATCATTTGTTGGGGGGTCTATTGGGATGATATCAGGCGATGGTTGTATCGGTTCTTTTTGTGGTAAGTCTGATGGATGACTGCAAGATCTCAGATAGAGGTTTGTAGTGAATTTGGGTCACCAATTATCCTATGGTAGGAGGTGGGTTTTAGGTCTTTAGTGGTGCTCAGTGGGTGTTTTCTACTTCGGTAACGATGTTCTCAGGTATATTGGAATCACTAGTTTCATTTTTGGTTCAGGGGAACATATTTTGTATTTTTTGTGTGGATTTATTTATTTGATTGGTTTCTTATGGATTTACGAGATTTGGATTATGCCTCCTTGAATTTGGATGGAGTTATTTCATCCTGCAGTGGATACCAGGTGGGAGGCCTTGAAATAGGGATGGGTGTGATGGCACCCATTCATCAATTATCTATTTTTTTGGACAGATGAGAACCTTACAGATCTTTTTAACTGTGATTTTTTTGGTTTTGGTTCGCATCAAGTTGACTGTGCAGGTTTCTTCACATGTACTTTCAGGTGGGTGGATCAAAAGAGAGATAGGTATGCTAGCACTTATCATCTGGTCCTCCTTTAACATGTCAGTGTGCATTGGAAGAGTGCTCTACCAAATTGTGTTGTTCCAACATGAAAAAACTTCTTGGAAGGGGGGTGAGGCATCTCCACCGACTAATCTCACTTTTCATTGTCTGTCATGGGGTGATGTGGTTTTTTATGTTTCTTTTATTGACATATACTCCCCTTTTGACTTTCAGATCCATGTTAAGGTTTTTGAGTCCTATTTTTAAGGAATTTGTGCCTCTGTCATGTTATGGGTTCCATCTCATACCGGTCTTACAAATAGGTTTTCATTTTTTTTATATTTAATAAAAGGGGGATTTACTATAAACCTTTCAAAAAAAAATATTGTATTGTGATAATACTACAATGATGACCCTCGTAAAAAAATCCAAGGTCACATCCACTGAAGAATCATATACTTTTAGAAGTGAAACCACTTGAGGGATTTTTCTCAAGGAGGTAAGGTTGTATTAACTAGTGTTTACATGAAGGATAATGTGGTGGACATAATTACTATATACTTATCTCAATAGTAGCATGCACATCATGTGTGAGATAAAAGATTGAATGTTGTTAGTAGTTAGTTCTAGTGTAAGTGAGAGTCTAATGAAGTTGGTTCCCTAGAACCAATTACTTTTTAATTTTGATGACCTATATATTCATCATAATAAATATTAATATTTATCTTATCACATAATGAGTATTATTTTTTACAACATTAATGCGATAATTTCCTTAGAGTATCTGTCACATTGAAATGTAATAAAAGTTCCCTACTATGGTGAAAACCTTAAAGTGTTATGAAAATATTATTAAATATATATTTTATGGCTTAATTAAATATATCTAACTAGACATAGATAATGTAGGTTATTAGGTGTCAGGGGATCATAAGAAATTAATAGTTCTTCTCATGAAGTCCTCGCTTAGTAATCTCCAAGAGAGGAGGTTATTAGAACATACCCACCCATAGAAATTTCATATTTTTTATATGTTTTCTGATATTTATATCCATGAAAATTTGTATTATTCCTTAGACTTGAGATTATTATTAATGTATATAATGGTTTTAATGATTAGATGTATCGATAAAGACTATGATGACATATGCTCGTAGTGAGTTAGGATATGTTGGGTGTATCACAAGTGATATGAAATTAATGAATAAGTTAAGAAAGGATTTGTCCATTTGGAGTTAATGGAAGTATATATCTTAGGAACCTTGATGGAAATTGAACTATATGACTAAGTATATGCCCATGTATGTTTATAATTGAGTTCATTTTTGGGAAGTAAAAGTATGATATATCAATCATATAGGTTGATGAAATAAGTAATGCAATCTTCTTGATGAGATGTTGAGATAAAGAGATTATATTACACATCGATCATTCATAGGTGATATTCATAGCCATGACTTATCATTATCTCTTTTTGGGTAATGATGTGTCACTAAAAACCTCTCTTGGTCTATGAGTAGGTATCCCTGTTATTTATATGAGGGTCTATAGGTCCACACACAAAGTGTATCCACAAGTTCCACTAATTTGGATGAATTGGAGTTCAGGATGAAGTGGACCCCATGTGTGCAGACCAATATAATTCCAAGTGAACGATTACAAGTGAATTAATTCAATTATATTATTTGAGTTTAGAATAATGAGAATTGAATTTATTTCTTAAGGTGGGAGCCTCTGAGCGGCGTCTTCCTTCACCCTCGCGGAAGCTAGGGTTTCCCATCGTTTCTCCGTCTTCTTCCCCCTCCGGCTTGGATCGACTCGCCGCTCCATCTGGCATCGGCTCGTCGTAGGTGTGGCTTGGCATCGGGGGTGTGCATCGGCATCTGGTGGTTCTCCGGCTCCCGTTCTCAGCATCGTCGCTCAGTTCGGCGTGTCACTTCCAAACGAGGGCCGAAGGTGGATCCGGTTCGGTGAGTCCTTTGTGACCTTGCCTCACTTTCGGCAGGCTCCTTGTGTTGCTCGACGTCGATTCCGTGTTCCCGGAGGGGGAGGATTTGGGCTTCGGATTCGATGAGCTTTTGCAGGTTCTTCGTTTTGGTTGTTCTGGATATTTTTGGTGATTTGGGTTTTCGTCGATTGGTTTTGAATCTGGTGGATTTTTTCTGATTTCTGTCGCTGGTCCCTCTATTTTCATGCTGATTTTATCAACATCGCGAATGGCCTGCTTCGGAACCCGGTTAGGGTTCATCCGTGGTCTGATTGGAACAGATCTATGCCCTTGGTGGCGTTTCTGGTTCATGACGACTCGGATCCTCCCATCGGTGGCTTTCCTTTGGTATAATGTTGGACTATCCAGTCTTGGTGATGATGGCGTTATCGCGTGTCCCTTGGAATGTCTTCTGAGCTTATGCACCGGTGATGGTGTGATTCCTCATGGAGTACGATGGTACTCTCCCATGATGGTGGTAATGTGTTGTTGAAAGCTGGATGCAATGGTGACTTTTTGATGAAGCGGGAGAGCTGTTGGTTGAATGTGTTGACTCTGCTGAATGGTTTTTGTTGAATGTGTTGACTCAGTTGAATGGTTTTTTGGTTTTGTGGTAATATGGTGGGGACTCTTGATTGGGTTTGGGCAAGATGTTCGCCCTCATCCATTTCCTTGTTTACTGCACTTTTAATTTCTATTTAATAAATGGTCAGAGGTTTTCCTCTGACTAAACTTTCCTGGAATTTATTTCTTAAGGTATTAACATGTTATTTTATTATAAAAGTGAATATGAGAAAGTATTATTTTTCAAATGAATGTTACATGTTCAAGGTTCATTAAATAATTATAGGAGGAACAAGATGAGTTAATGACTCATGGTTCATCACATGTAATTTAATAATTTCACCATTAAGTGGAGAAATATTCATTAAATTCATAAAGAATTTACTTAGTTATTCATTTTGTTTCGAGACAGTTTAAGAGTTTTAACATATCTAAGGGATTAAGTGAAATTTTAGAAAGTTAAAATTAACCATTTAAACTCTTTTTAAGATATGAATAGTAAGGGAAACCATTTTCATGAATTTATATATTATTCTACCTTATATAAATCTTATAGATAGAAAAAGTGAAGGGAATATCAAGAACATATCAATCTAAGTTTTGGGATTGATTTCATGATCTTCTGAAGATCATACAAGAAATGTTATGACTTCGATCCTCCACACTAGAACCTGATAATTAAATCAAAATTTTTGAGGGTTTCAGTATATATGTGGATGGTGTCATTGATCTATGGTGATATGAAGATGAGTAGATAACACCAGGATCATACCATTCCATTGAGGCACCATTTTGATTTTTTTCACAATTAAAATGAATTTCATGAGATCTTTGGCATGAATCACGTATCTTCATACTGAATCAAGTATCAAATGATATATTAATTGATTTTTTTTTAAATTTACACTTCCACTACGTACCCGTTTCCTTCCCCAATAAATAAATATTCAAGTGATGATAATAAAACCCAAAAAAAATCAAAAAAATCAAAACCAATTGTTGTTACCAATCTTTGTGTGATATGTAGGTCTTCTCTCTTTATATCACCTCCTCTAAACCAAATCTAAGATAATAATAGTAACCATCACCTCCAAGTAGATTATTTTATTTATGTGTGTTATTCAAAATAAGGTATGTATACACTTAGAGGGTTCATGTAGGACGTGAACATAATAATCCCAATAGGATCCCACAAAGTACTCCATGTTTGACCCATAAAAAATAAACTATAGCTCACTATTTTGAACTATAAAATATAAAATAAATATTTTCCATTAAAAAAAAGTAATGATGATGATATTAATTTAAAAAATCTATAAATGGAAGAAAATGAAAGTATTTAAAGTAAATATGAATGTTTAAGGAACCAAAAAATCATCATGGGAAAGGCTATGAGAAACTAAGGTTGGGAAACCTAGGATCATTGTAATAATATATCTAGTGGTTCATGAGATCTTATAGGTAGAGTCTCATCATTCCCTAGTGTGGGACCATAAGGGGTTAACTCTAGAGACTATCCACTAGAAATAGATTACTATACACTAGCATGGGCTCATGGTGGGAATATCTAATGAAATCCACTAGGTAGATAATTCCATAATCCTAAAGTGTTACGTATCCCAGTCCCCCCTATGTACACAAGACTTCCCATAAGGCTTTAAGTATTTCTATGATTCACCATAGATCATTTATAAACCAAATTTAATCTATTCTTCTCACATTGAATAACCTTTTAGAAAGAAATATAATTCAAGTAAGTAAATTATTTTAAACATCTCAAACACCAATTATAACATAGATAGTTACCCTCAAAACTAATTTGAAAATCCATTATAAATCAAGGATAACCATTTCTATAAAACATAATTTATTATTTCAATGAAACTCCATAGAGTAATTTCAACAAACACCTTAAGTGCGTGTTATAATAAAAAACCAGTTTAGAACCATTCAAGAAACACTCTTCTAAAAACATTTAAATAACCAAAAAGGAATATAAGTGGAAATTTTATCAGTTACCAAAGTATTAAATAAACCCTCATTCTATTTAAAACCATTTGAAAACATTAATAAAACATGGTTCCCCAAATATAAAAAACACATAGAGTCACCTAAATTTATGTAATTTCTAGTGGAGTGTATTACTCTACCAAATAAAAGAAAAATGAACCCTTAAAAATAAAAAGGAAACCCTAAAATTAAGATCTCCCAAGATAGACCATTGAAATTCAAAACCCTAAGACACTACAACCTTAGAAGTGGGAAAGAAATGATAAATAAGGAAAAAGAATAAGGAAAAGAGGGTTCATAGGAACTTACTTAAATATATCAGACTTATTTGATGAATAATACACCAAGGGAGAAAGAGGAGAGGGTGGAAAAAATGGGTTTGATGGATAGAGATCCTAGAGAGTTCAAATGGGGGTGGAAATAGGCCGAAATGGAATTAAAACAAGAAAAGTAAAGATAAGAAAAACAAAAAATAAATTATGGGAAGCTCATAGGTTTAAAAAACTATGAAAGAACCATGTGAATACTTTTGTAAAGTGTTGAACCCCCTTGAATAGTTTAGGTTGTATGTTTAGTACTAACCATTTTCTAATCGTGCAACATGAACTATCTCCCATTTTATCCATTTTTCAAGAAAATACAACCTAAAACTAAAAATAATGAAAATGATAAAAAATTAATGAATTATGTACAAAAAAAATAACATCTTGTATGTCATAATTCTCCACACTATATAACTTTATGCCCCTATAAATTCATCCCACAACCTAGTGATCTAAAAAGAGGTGAGGTCATTTCTACCTCATGTGAGATTACCTGTCCCTGCATCATGAGAATCCTTACCATGTTTCCATAAGAACCAAAATAAATAAAAAAATATTTTAATCACAATACTTTATTTTAAGAGTCAATAATCTGAACCCATTTCTTATTCACTGAAATGTCTAGCTCTAATTCCATATCATTCTAACTTAGCATAAGGGAGGGATCAAGACAGTACTTCTATAATTGAGATGCATGGAAGACATCATGAATTATCATCATATAATATGGAAACACCAACCAATATATGACATTATCGATTCTTTTAGTGATATAAAGGGTCATGCATATCTCGATATTAGCTTTACTTGCCTCTCAATCCATCAGTGATCCAAATGAGGCTATAATTTTAAGAATACATAGACACCCATTGAAAATTATAAAGTCTAGTGATGATGACCAACATAAGACTTCTGATTTCTCTTATATGTCACTAATAATTACTAAATAAGTTGGATCATTTCTTTCATGTCTTGAAATATTCTCATTCCCACTATAGAAACTTCACCAACCTCAATCAAGCAGAGTAGATATTAGCATGATAGACTATATAGTGCTTTGAAAGGACCCCATATTGACATGAATTAACCAACTAATCCCCATATTGATCCATAAGTAAGATGAGTGTGCTACCCTAAGACCATCTATAGTTTTCTAGGGGATTATGACTAACATTGAGTAGGCATACCACACAACATGAGGGGAATTAACTCATATCAACTTAAAATAGACACATATATCCAATACAAAAAATAATCAACAACACCATCATTATATATAAAAATAAATTAAATGTGTAGAAACAATTAATAAAACATCACATGATAATTATATCTCCATATTTGAAAAACACCAAAGAAATAATACACACGATAAGGTCTCTAAATTCAATGAATGTAATGACCCATTACCTTTCTATCAGGTATGTTTTAAACTTTGTTTTTTGGTTTCCTTTTTCATTGTTTAAGTAAGAACAAAAATAAATTTAGAGGATACCTATAATGGTGAAGTCATGGATTTGTTGGAATTTTCAGCTTAAACATATAGTTTTTGTTATTTGATTAGCAGTTTCATACCGTGTAATGGGAGTAAACACCATATAATGTCCTCTGGGAAGAATATATTAAATGGATACACAACGTGATAGGTTTATATTCCATTTAAAGGGTTCACATTATGCAGTGAAAAATACTAAGTTTTTAATAAAAAGGTTATGGGTTTTCTGGCATATTTGAGATTCGTGGATTACACAATGTGTAAGGGGAGTACACACCGTGTAATAGTCATGAACTGAGATTTTAGGGTACTGTACAAGTGGTTTATCATTTCATTAATTTTAGGATTCCTTGTTCACGAACTAGAGGATCTTCCTAGGTGATTTTGGGTGACTGCTTACCTTTTTGTTTGCTTCGTTTAATGATTGATCACCATTGTGGTTGGGTTGCTTCTCTTCAGGTATGTAATCCTTTTGGTTCTTCTTTGGATTTGGTTGAAACTATGGTTTTAACTATATTTGTGTTCATATTTGTGATCGGATTCTATTTTTTATTGTACCTTTTAAATTTCTTGGTGTTCCTTGTCTTTCGAAGGCCATTATATTGGTTTTCGGTCACTATTATCGAAGTTAGCTAGGTTTCTACTATGTTGAGGTACGTGTTTCTATAAAATGGGTTAATTTGATCAATTTAAAGTGATTATTGATATTTTTTTTGTTTTTCATTGATTTGAAATGATAATTTGTTTCAAATTATTTTTTAGAAAGACAAATGTTTTCAAAAAGGGGTTTTACTTTGAAAACAGATTTTCTGAATTTGGAAATAGGTTTTAAAAATCCGAAGCAGATTATCTTGGATTTGAAAATGTTTTATAAAATTATTATAATGGTTTTGAAAATTTATTTGGAAAATTTCACATTGGTAACCTTGGGTGCATCAGGAAAGAGACACAGGTAGCCTCAATGCGTGTTGCACCACTAGGAGGCATCTTTTTTGTGATATCGACTGAGATGACTTGATATCTATTGGATCCAACATATTCTTATTTAGGATTTTGAGTGTCTAGTATGAATTTTCTAATGGGATAAATCCCAATATGAGGTTATTTTTAATTTTCCACTTATGGTTATTTATCACATGATTTTTTTATCATGTATTTTTGCTCATAGGTTTTTATATGAGGTTGTATCACATAGCTTGTCATGATAGGTTATTTCATGGATATGTGCACCTCTTGAGGCTTGGATTAGATTTTTTGTTTTATCACTTCTACTTGTCATATTTTTGGTTTGAGAATATAAAATGATTTTATGAAAACAAAATGGAAAATTATTTACAAATGGATTTAATTTTTGAAAATTATTTTTAAAACTATTTTGTTTTAAAAGCTAGAATTGTTGAATTATTGATATTAGACCTTGTATAAAAACTATGGCGGTATCATAATAGTATTTGGATCACACCATACTTGTGGACTTGTGAATTTTTAGATGTTGTATTATAGGATTCAAGTAAAGGTAAGATAATCTTATTTTATGTTGGTTTCTCTTATTGCTGCTGGATTTTGTTTGGGTTGGTATGGAGGTGAATATTGGTCACATGGGGTTTGACTTACTTTATGGTTTAGACTATTTTGGTTGGGATTGTATGTTTTTTTGGTATATATGTTTTATCTTTGTACTCTGGTTGTATGTCTTGTTTTTATTATATTCAATATTGGTTTTGGTTATCCTATTTTAACTATATTACATGACAGGATGGTTTGGGTGGCTTGTCTAGTTGACTCAGATTGTTTTGTTATAATTTGGTATCAAAAATATGCTCAACTTGAAATGTGTTAACACTACATAAGTTTGGTTCTATGTATAGGGTAGAAAATAGTTATAACCATTGAAATTCAGATAGCAAGTTCTGAAAAGAGGCCTGGCCAGCTCACTTCTGTGATTGAAACCAAATTACCATGGGTGGTCAGGGACTTTTACCAGGTGTGAGAATTAAAGTTTTAAGTCATTTGAATGAATTGTATGGAAATTTTATTTAAATTGATTTATTATTTTTTAAGTAATGTCTTTAGTGGTTTCTTTAAATTCTTAATATTTTAAATATTTAATATCAATACCCAAATTTAGTCCTATGATTTTTTAATTTTCTCATGACTGATTAGTTTTTTTATTTTTTTAGACAATGCTTATAAGAATATCTCTTCCAAAATCGAGAGAGGAATGTATCAGATAGGTTACATAGTTTAATCCTCTAGTGTACCCTACTTTGGTAGAATATATTATTTTCACTATTCATACTTTGGGTCTATTGGGCGTTGGGAACCAAGGATGCATGGTGGATCATGGATCTGAATTCAATAAGTGACATCTACCTATATTTCATTGTGATAAGGGACCCCAGGAATATGAGAAGCATCTTGAGTGTATAGAGAGGATATTTAACTTCTTAGAGACTCCTTAATACTCTAAGTTTGGTTTTTCTATGTATATGTTTGAGGGTCTGGGAAAGAGATGATGAGACACTATTGTACAAGCTAAGTTACATGAGGATCTTACCTAGGCTTCATTAAAGAGAATAATTAACCAAAAATTTTACCCAAATACATTGTGTGCGATAAATACATGAGAGATTTTGACTTTAGAGTAGGAGGGGAATACCATTCTCAAGTATTCTACCTATTTTTCTGAGTTGGTGCATCTAGCACCGGAGCTTGTCACTAATGAGTACCTGAAGGCTAATATGTTTGAGTTGGGACTGAGGCCTAATATTCCATCGATGTTGATACTCATTTTACTTTAAACCTCTTTAGAGGTAGTTGATAAGGAAGCTTTGTTTTAGGTAGACATAGATGAGAAGATAAGTTTTGGTGGAGCTTCAGTTGGTTCAGTATTTTTCCAGGGTGTATCTTCTAGCTAGAAAAGGAAGCATAAGAGTGGTCATTTTTCTTCAAGAATAATTTCAAGGGCTTTGATAGGGTATAATAAAGTTTTAAACTACTAGTGTGAGAGGTGTGGTCATACCAGGAATAACCATATGGAGGCTCCTAGGACTTTTCATCTTTGTATATGATCTGTCCATCTATGATGTTTTGTGAAAATATATCTCAAAATAGTAGGGAATGATCCAATCTCACCAAGGGTTTGAAGGTTCTTACTGATGCTTCCAAGGGTGGTGGGTCTAATCCTTAGGCTAAGGGATATGTTCATGTGGATAATATTGGATGAATTTATGCAGCGAAGTATGCTCTAGAGGAATCTGAAGTAGGGTCATCTACTATTAGAGGTACGATGTTTATCTTGTCTTTTATAGTGCTAGATTTGTTTGATACAGGTGTTACACATTCTTTTATGTCATAAATGTTAGTTATCATGTTGGGTTTGTGTTTGAGACTTATTACATTCTTTTTGGACATTTCCAAACCTTTGGTAAAGAGTTTTGAAAAAGGTTTTAAATGTCCTTCATTTCGGGTGATAATAGCCAACTTTAATGCGGAGTGAGACTTTTTAGTGATTTATCTTAACATCTTCAACATGATTATTGAAATGGATTAGATGAACAGTGTTAAATATTAGATTGAATTTTATCACCATTTGGTTTAGTTTTTATCTATCGATGGGGTCACTCTTGTTTTTCAGGGTGAGTGAGACTCTAGATCAGGAAGGACAGGGCCTATTGTTCCTTATACTGGGGTAATCTCGTGCCAGCTATCAGAGATTTTTATTGCTATAGTTGACCCTTTTTGGGTGTTCAACTTATTATAGTTGTGTGTTCACACCTTGAGGTATTTCTAGATTATTTTTCTGGTTTAACACCCTATATAGAGGTCTATTTTACTATAGAAATGCTCCCTGATATGATGACCATTTCTATACCGTCTTACCGTGTGGAACCTAATGAGTTGGTGAAACTTAAGGTCCATCTTGAGGACCTAGAGGTTAAAGGATTTATTCATCCTAGTGTGTCACTATGGAATTTTCCTCTCCTCTTTAATAATAAAAAATACAAGAGACTCATACTCTTTATTGATTATTGAAAGTTGAATCGGGTGACCGTTAAGAATAAATACCCTTTTATAATGATTGATGACCTATTTGATAAACTTAGAGGGTCTCATTGGGTTTTTAAGATTTACCTGTAGTCAGGGTACCACCATTTGAGAGTCTAAGAAGAGGATATACCTAATACAACATTTAGGAGTTGATATGGAAATTTTGAGTTTTTGGTTATTCCATTCAGTCTCACTAATGCTCTAGTGGTGTTTATAGCCTCGATGAACCAGATATTTCATCAGTTCTTGGTCTCTTTTATTGTTGTGTTCTTGTATGATATTTTAGTGTACTCCAAGACAAAGGATGATCATATGGACCATTTGGATATCATTCTTGAAACCTTTAAAGGACATCATTTGTATGATAATCTTTCTAAATGTGAGTTTTGGATCTGAGAAGTGAAGTTTCCAGGGCATGTGATATTTGAGAGGGGCATCTCAGTTGATCCTAAAAAGGTATAGGTAGTTATTTCCTAGTTTTATTCTAGAAATATGTTTGATATCCAAATATTATTGGGTTTGGTTTGTTACTATAGACAGTTTGTTCAGGAATTTAAAAGCTCGCATCATTGATAACAACTTTAACCCATAATGGTGTAAAATATGAATGGAATGACAAGTTTCAGAGATATTTTGAGGATATTAAGGCGAGGTTGTCTTGATATCTAGTTTTGATTATTAAAAAATTGGGATTGGGTTATGATGTTTTGTATAATGATCTTATTATGGGTTTGAGAAGTGTCTTGATGTAGAGTAAACAGGTAGTTGATTATGGATCTTTCCAGTTATTCCCTCATGAGAATAACTACCCTACCCATTATCTCAAAACTAATATAGAAGCAGTTTGATAAAAACACTACTATATTTTTATTCTTTTTAAAATTAGTGGTGGTTTTAATTAAACTGTCACTAAATGTTTTTAAAAAACCCTAATCCCACCTCCCCCTCCCTCTATGAAACCCTGAACACTTTCCACCCATCCCTCCCCTGTCCTCCTCCTATCCCATCCCTAGTGGCGACTAGACCCCACAAACCCCATTCCCCCTCTAACCTAACTCTTCACTTCTCGGCAGATACCTCGACCCCCATGACACCCCCTCTGACCCCGACCCCCATAACCTCCCCTCTAACCTACCTCTCCCTGGCTTGTGGTTCACCTCCTCACCAGTGATACAAACCCCCCTCCGAATTCCCTCTCCCCATCTTGGTTCCCCTCCTCGGTGGTGATGCACCCCCCCTCCGACCTCCCTCTCCTCAGATCAGATCCCCTCCTCGGTGGCTTCAAGACCCCCTTAAAGCTTTCATCATCCTCACCCTAAATCTATCATTGAGTAGCATTAGATGGACAATCATAGGTGATAAAAAGTGTATATAATTTGTTTTTCATTCATTAAAAAGAAATTTATATATGTAATTTTGGTTTATAATGTGTTATTTGTATTTTTTAGTTATTTTTTTGGAGTTATAATAATCATTAATTTTGGTTATGTTGTATTAAATTGAAAAAATAAATTCATTTATGATATAAGTCAGTTATGTAATCTATATCATTTATAATTTCATAGTTTATATTTGATATTAATGAATTAAACTTTGTTCTATATATGTTAATGCCCCAAATTTTTGAAATATAAATAATTGAGACTATTTTCCAACTCAAGACCAATTGGTGGTGGGATTTGGGGTCACACATGATTTTATCACCAACCCCGGAAAGATATATAAGGATAAAATCCTTAAAAATGAGATATTAGACCCTTTTTAAATTTATCATAATGATTCATGATTTATGAATATGTGAGGAATCATTTAGTTTAAAAAAATCTATCAAATAATGATAGATTAGTTAGGGTTAAGTTTTACATGCATGATAATCAATTATTGGTTATGGTAATTATAAGAACCAAAATTGTTTCATTGATTTTATTTTAACTAACATGATTTTTAAGATAACTAATTACAGCACGTAGTTTGTTTTTTTGAGTCAAAGGACTAATTTTTTATCATTTTATTTTAAAATCATAATACACATTATTCAAATTTATGGTAACATCATTTTTTTATGTTTATCTTAAATTGAAGGAATATTTGATTTGATGTTATGTGAATAGAGTTGATTTATATGATTCATGGAACAACATTAAGTCACACTAAACTAGTTCAATAGAATATAGACATATAGAGTTGAATATTTTGGGTATGCATGAAATATCATGATATCCAAATAAATTATACTTTACATTCATATTTTTAAAGGGTTGATCTTGGTCTTAGTTATATCATGGGAGATGGTTCAGGCATTGCTCAATGTAGCCAATTTTTCAATGGAATGAACCCTACTTAGTTATAACACTAAATTAGAATACACCATTATCTTTTTCTCCCATAAAAATAATATCATCAACATGTAAAATATAAAAAATTGATAAATATTTATTATATTTAATGTAGAGGATGTTTCCCACACTTACATAATTAAATATTAATTGTTTCAAACATGTATATAAATTTAAATACCATGATCTTGAGTCTCATCTTAACCTGTATCGATCCTTCATTAACCTAAAAAAATTAATTTTATTTTTACCAAGAAAGAAAATCCATCTTCCAACTCTCAATTTAGGAAGTCGTATTTGATATATTTTAGAATTTTCATGAGTTTCCTTTTTGCTAACATGTGGTGGAAATCTAATTTATTTCATTATTCATCCATGTTTGTGAGAAATAATAATTTATTTGATTCATGTTTTTATATTATAATTTTATTAAGAAAAATTTCATTATTTTATTCAACCCCTTTTCCTTTATAGTTGTTATGAATGAGTCAATGGATAAGTTGGGTGACATTTAATTTTGATTATACCTATTTGATTAAAAATTTATATCTTTATATTTAATGTACAAGGATAATACAATATAATACCTATGGATAAAAGTTGGATTAATTTACCTCAAAACACACCTCAATATTCCAAGGGTTTGGAAGAATTTTTATATTATGCAATTGTAAACTGATTAGTGGATGGTAGAATAAAATTTCCATGTTCAAAATTTAAATTCAAGTGATGGTTGAATAGAAATGAAGTATATGATCATTTAATATTGAAACAATTTCCTGATCGATATGTATGTTGTATTTGTAATGGTGGATCAAATGTTATGGAAAGTCAAAACAATGAAAATACTATCAATGAAATACAAAGTGACCCTGCAGAGGAGAATTTAGTTCAAAATTTTTTAAATGACACATTTGGTTTTTTAGAATACAATGTCCAAGATTTTAATAGATCAACAGAACCTTCAGTTGATCTTGAGTAGGTTAATATTGATAAGAACTTTAGTGACCAAAAAATAATTTTCATGAATTAGTTGAAGACTGATAGAAAGAACTATATGAAGGGTATGCCAAGTATTCAAAGTTTCCTTTTCCACTTAATTTGTATCATATCAAGTGTCTCTATGTAATTACTAAAAAAGTAGTGTACATGATTTTAGAGTTTCTTCATGATGAATTTAGTTAAGCTAAGATCCCTGTATCATTCTATGAGATGAAGAAAGTCATACAAAAACTTGTACTTGATTATAAAAAGATACATGCATGCCCTAATAATTGCATGCTTTACTGGGGAGAATATTCTAATAAAGAAGAATACACAAGATATCATACAAGAATATTGAATTAAATGAAAAAAATGATAATATAAATCAATGAAACCCTAGGAAGAAACATAAGAAGAAAACCCCTTCAAAGGTATTGCATTACTTTCCTCTAAAACCACTTGAAAAGATTATTCATGCCATCTAAGACTACATATGACATGAAGTGGAATGCTTAGGATAGTAAAAATGGATTGAGGAGACATAAAAAAACATTCAACATCATGGAAGATGTTTGATTCTCTATATCCATATTTTTATCCAGATCCTAGGAATGTACATTTGGGATTGGATTCTAATGGTTTTAACCCTTTTGGTACTTTAAGTACTAATTATATAATTTGTCCAATTGTTTTGATCCCCTATAATCTACCTCCATGGATGTGTATGAATAAGAATTATTTCATTATTTTGATGATTATTCCTAGAAATCAAATGACTAGAAATTAAAATAATGTATACCTTCATCTTCTAATCAAAGAATTATGGGATGATGGTGTGGAAACATATAATGATTCAATGAGACAAATATTAAAAATTCATGCTGATTTAATGTGGACAATTAGTGACTTTCCTAGAATAGGAAATTTATCTGGTTGGAACACTCATACTAGTTTGTCTTGTTCAGTTTGTAATTTCTATTTTGATCCTTAATAATTAACTCATAAAATAAAATGGTGTTTTATGTGTCATCATCGATTTCTTGATTCTTCTCATAAATTCAGGTTTAATAAGACATGATTAAATGGAGATATTGAAATCATAAAGTCACAAAAAGTGTTATCTAGTTCAAAAATCTTGGGACAATTAATGAATGTCGCTAAAGAATTTGGAAAATGTCATCAGTTTAAAGAAGGGGGAAAGGGTATGAGGTACAATATCTGAAGAATATGAAACACAACGATGGAATAAAAAGAGTATATTTTACAAACTTATTTATTAAGAGTTTAATTTGATATGTTATAATCTTGACATAATGCATATTGAGAAAAATGTCTGTGATAATGTAATTTTTATAGTGCTTAATGAGAAGGGTAAATCGAATGATCAACTTAATGCTCATAAGGATTTGGAGTCAATGAATATAAAGCATGGTTTGTGGAAAACTGAGAATGGAAAGTATCATTTGGATATTTTTACAATGAAAAATCATGAGAAAGATGTATTTATTTAAACTTTAAAGAATGTAAAAGTTCCATATGGATATTCGAGTAACATATCAAGGTGTGTTGACTTAAAACATCAAAAGTTACATGTATTGAAAAGTCATGACTCCCATATTTTGATGGAGTAGTTGTTACCATTGGATTTTCATAATACATTACCTGAAAAAGTAACTACAATTCTATTGTACTTTTGTGCCTTTTTAAGAGAGATTTGTGAAAAAACTCTAAATCCAACTGATCTTGATTAACATCAAGAAATAATTTTTTTGACACTATAATTTAGAGATGTTATTTCCCCCTTAATTCTTCAAAGTCATGATTTATTTGACTATTAATTTGGTTGAAGAAGCTAATCTTGGTGGATAGATATACTATTGATGGATGTATCCAATTGAGAGGTATGTTGATATATTTTTATTTTCATTGGTGAATTTGATTTTATAAATTAATTTTTTAATTTTTTTAATATGTTTCTTATTTTTTCCCATTGGGTAATTAGGTCATTTAAAATCATATGTGAGGAATAAAGCTAAAATATAAGGCTCCATTTCTGAAGGTTGCATAATCGAAGAGTGATTAACCTTATGTTCTAGGTATTTGGATGGGATTGAGACTAGATTCAATCATGCTGGAAGTTCCAACGACATCTCCCCTAATTCTCATTCTGAAAATCAATCATCAATATTTCCAACTATTGGATGAACAATTGGAGTGGGTTCAAATTTTACACAGACTGAATTGGAGCTTCTACAAGCACATAGATATGTGCTACTCAATAGTGTTATTTCAGATCCATTTATTGAATAATTAAAACTACAAATAAAGAGGTGTCTAAGGGGTTGAGCTCTAAATGAGTTGAAATTAACAAAATCTATTAATAAGGATCTTGTAAAATGGTTCTCCCATCATGTAAGTAAATACTCATATTCATATTATTGATGTGTGGTTATTTTTTCTATGTTAAAAGTAATAAATCATATCTTTTTGTATAGATAATGAATGTTGAAAATTGAGATGAAATATCGAATGATTTTATGTTTTTTTCTTGAGTTCTGCTAAGTCAAGCTAAAAGATTTGATGCCTATAATATTCATGGCTTCATGTTTCATACAATTTATCGTGAAGAAGACTTGAAAACTAAGAATAGTTGTGTATTTACATATGTAGAGGTGGGATACTATGAGAATATGAATGATATAGATGAATTAAACAATCATGTATAGTTTTCAGCTGTCTTATTAAAATGAAAGTAGATCAACATTGATAGGGGTATAATGAAATATTTGTTACATTTTACTTCTATCAACTTCCCTTGCTTGATGAATACTAGTGAGCATGAAGAGCATGATACATTTATCTTGGATTCAAAAGAGAAGATGATTTATTATGTGGATGATGAAATATATGAATTTTGGAGCATTTTTGTACACTTAAAGAAGTCATACTTATATGATATGGGTGATGAAGATCAACTAGCGCTTTATGACAGTGAACCTCATCAACCAAAAACCATTGAACAATTTTTTTCCTAACAATATCAAAATAGTAGAACTTGAAATAGAGGGTGAAAATGAAGGACTCATCGCAATAGAAGTTGATGAAAATAAAGATAATGAAGATGAAAATAATTGAATATATAAATTGGTAATGAAAATGTATTACAATTTATCATTGATAAGTGTTTCGTACATATATACATTGTTCTAGTTTTTTTTGTAAAAATATTTTAGATTTTAATTTTTTATTCATTTAATATACCTTAACCATTTGAAATATAAGAATTTTGGGAACAAATTTTTTTAGGATCCTAGATAATTAGAATCTCAGATCACACCACCACTATCATCATATTTTGTGGATGCTAGTGATTCTGTTGTACCTGATACTACTAGTAAACCAACCATTTACCCAGATTTCATTGGTATCATACCACGTGATTCCCATCCGGTGATGGAGAAGTTCCTCACCCCTCTATCTAGGGGATATTGGTGAGTTACCGTTATTTGTATGTATGTAATTTTTCAAAAAAACTTTATAAATTATTAATTCTTTGATGAATTTTTCAAACAGATAAAGGAAACCAAAAAGGGATACAGATATGAACATGAAATATGTATGGTACCTAAAAGAATTCAATATTATTGTTCCATTTGATGAGTTAGGGGTGCCTATCGATGACGCTTCCAGAATATATAGGAAGATTCTTGGGTAGCTTTCTTGAAAAACGGTGAGCTTTACCATTAATTATAAATATTGGAGGCATATTACTACATATTGGAAAAATTATGTCTTTGATACTCAAGTAAAGGTAATATTAATTTAATATTCCTTGAAAACTAATTTAAATGACATGAGGAAATTTTTTTAATATACTGATAAAGTTTCATGTTTTTTACTTCTAGATGTTTTTTCATTTTGATGTCCCTAGATCCGTTTCATGCCCATGGAATTTGAGAAATTTGGGAAAGAAATTGAGAGATTTTAATGGGAGATTACTCCATGATTTTAAAAAAACTTCTTTGCGCTCTTGAAAAATGTATGAGAAAGTGCCTAAAGGCATTTCTCATGAGTAATGGAAGATCTTTTTCGATATCAACATAGATGTATCTCATGAGGTAATTTCATATTTTATAGTATCTTAATAACATAAACACAATAAAATTAATTTTTTTTATAAATGTTTCCATTTTTTAGGAATTATCTAAAAAAATATGTGAATTTTGAGAAGCAAGTCATTCCTCACATCACAGAGTCTCAGAGTTTTTTGAGAAAAAGAACAATTTTGGTTTTTATTTTATTCATTATTATTTATATCATTTTATTATAACTCATGGTTTTTTTATAACTTGTTTACATTTTTTATATGATAATGAATTAGGTCACTCTGTTGTTAGAATAGAGATGTGGTTTAAATTGCTTAGGAAACCTGATGGTATTTTTGTAAATAACCCTTCCAAAGACGTTGGAGTAAGTAATTTTCATTAAAATTTCATATTATTTCATTACCATAAAAATGTGATAATGAAAAATATATTATAAAAAATAATAAGGCTTGAACCCAATTAAATTAGGACAACTACATGAATCAAACAATGCAAATTTGGCATCATTTGATACATATAGCTGGCTCGAATTAATCAGGTTTAAGGTTTGTTTGTTGTTATAATATAAATCTCATTATGATGTTTTTATAGTTTTTAAATAACAATAAATACAAATGAAAAATTTATTAATTATATAACATTATGAATTTTAGATATTTTAAAAAAACATTATTATTACTTTTGTATTAATAGGTTAAAATTCAAGAAGTTTGGGATGCGAACCATTTATAATCATCACCGGTTTCCCAGAACGATACAATTGAAATATTTTTAGGGATGGAGCATCCCAGACGTGTATGAGGGATGGGTTTTGGTCCTACTCCAAGAGCTATCTTTTATAAGGCGGTGTTATTCATTACTGCTACACCTGGTGGGGGTTCGATTAGTGTCGTTGATCGGGAATCACAAAGAGAAATTGAAATATTGAAATAAAAAGTGCAAGAACAAGACTCTTATAAGAAAACATAGGATTAATGGTGGTTGCAAATGGAAAATTCTTTAGTTTTTGTATTTTAGTAGATGACCAACATGATCCTTGAGGAAATTACCAGCCTTATAGCTCATCCCACTAAGGTAAATTCTAAATTCCATAGATCATTCACACATTTTCAAAGAACACATACAACATCCATAAATAAAACTAAAATGAAAATTTTATATAGAAAACTAGAATTTCAAGTCATGCCGACCACATATTGTGTTAGATTGATATATTATTGATTCCTGCTTGTCAAAAATAATTTATAGACCATTATCCATATGTTTGAAAACAATATGAGCTTGTTTTCTCAGTTTTGACACGATAAACACTTCTAAAAGGTATAAAATCCTATAAAAAAGTATTGGGGGTGGGGGGGGGGGTCAAAACTAGGGAAACAATTTTGAATTACCCATAAATCATGATAAAACAACCATATATTTAATTTTGAAATGTAGGAACTAATGACACATCATTCCAAATTACAATTTTCCCGTTATGACCATAAACACGTTTTTAGTGTTTTAAAGTACTAAAACATGAATGGAATGGTAAAAAGCATATAAAATGATCTCATATTGATGTGAAATAATGGGAAAACCACTACTGAGTTGTTTTTGAAATGTACATATAGAAAAAACGTCAATCCTACATGCGGTGTGGTTGTAATTACTCGGTATACACTTCCAAAAGGTACAAAATCCTTTAAAAACAAGTGTCGGGGGTTAAAAACCAGAAAAATGACATCAGATTTCCAAAAAAATCATGGAAAAATAACCTTAGATTTAATTTTTAAATGTGGGTACTAACGACATGTCATTATAAATTATAGTTTTCCAGTTATGTATGTAAATTCATTTTTAGTGTTTTAAATCACTAAAATGTGTGTGGAATGGTAAAAACCATATAAAAAACCTTAGATTTATGTGAAATCATGGGGAAACCACCTATGAGTTGTTTTTTATGTTTACGCATAGACAACACATCAATTTGACATGTAGTGTGGTCGGAATTACTCGATATACACTTCTGAAAGGTATAAAAGCCTTTAAAAACAAGTGTTGGGGGGGTCCAAAACCAAGAAAAAGTCATATTTCCCTAAAATCATGGGAAAATGACCATATATTTAATTTTGAAATGTAGGAACTGACAACATATAATTCCAAATTACAGTTTTCCCATTATTTCTATTAATATGTTTTTAGTGTTATAAAACACTAAAACATGCATGGAATGGTCAAAACCATAGAGAACAACCTCAGATTGATGTGAAATCATAAAAAAAAAACTACCAATGAATTATTTTTGACCAATACACACAGAAACCACCTCAATATGATGTGCGGTGTGGTTGAAATTACTTATTATACACTTATAAAAGTTATAAAAGCCTTTAAAAACAAGTATCAGGGAGTCAAAACTAGATAAAAAGACATTGGATTACCCTAAAATCATAGGTAAAATACCGTAGATTTAATTTTTAAATGTAGAAATTTACATCACATCATCCTAAATTAGGGTTTTTCTGTTATGGCATTAAACATGTTTTTATTGTTTTAAAACACAAAAATATGCGTTGAATGATTAAAACCATATCAAACGATCTCAGATTGATGTGAAATCATGGGAAAACCACTGTTGAGTTGTTTTTTATGTGTACACATAAACAAAACATCAATCTAATGTGGTGTGGTCATAATTACTCAGTATACACTTCTAAAAGGTACAAAATCCTTTAAAAACAAGTGTCGGGGAGTCCAAACTAGGAAAATGATGTCAGATAGCCCTGAAATCATGGAACAATGACCTTAAATTTAATTTTTAAATATAGGAACCAATGAAATGTAATTATGAATTACAGCTTTCCCATTATGGTCATAAAAGTATTTTTAGTGTTTTAAAACACTAAAACGTGCATGGAACAGTCAAAACCATAGAAAATGACCTCATATTGATGTGAAATCATGGAAAACCACTGATGAGTTGTTTTTTATGTGTACGCATAGAAAATATGTCAATTTGACATGCAGCATGGTCATAATTACTCTGTATACACTTATAAAAGGTACAAATGCCTTTAAAAACAAGGGTTGGTGGGTCAAAACCAAACAAACAATGTCATATTTCCCTAAAATCATGGGAGAATGATAGTAGATTTAATTGTGAAATGTAGGAACTGGTTGAATTTTATTCTCAATTATAGTTTTTCCATTATGACTGTAAACACATTTTTAGTGTTTTAAAACACTAAAACATGAGTGTAATGGTAAAAACCATAGAAAACGACCTCATATTGATGTGAAATAATTGGAAAAATATCGATGAGTTGTTTTTGATGTGTACGTTTTGACAACATGTCAACTCGATGTGTGGTGTGGTCGAAATTACTCAGTATACACTTCTAAAAGGTACACAAGACTTTAAAAACTAGTGTTGTGGGGTCAAAACCAGGAAAACAACATCAAATTTCCTTGAAATTATGGGAAAACAACCTTAATTTTAATTTTAAAATGTAGGAACTAACTACATATCATTTTGAATTACAGTTTTCCCGTTATGGTCATAAATACATTTTTAGCGTCTTAAAACACTAAAATGTGCATGGAACGGTCAAAACCATAGAAAAAAACCTTATATTGATGTGAAATCATGGTAAAACCATCTTCGAGTTACTTTTCATGTGTACACAAAGAAAACACGTTAATCAAACGCACAATGTGGTCAGAATTACTCGGTATACACTTTTAAAAGGTAGAAAATCCTTTAAAAACATGTGTTGGGGGTAAAAACTAGGAAAACAATGTTAGATTGCCCTAAAATCATGAGATAATGACCATAGATTTAATTGTAAAATGTATGAACTGACTGCATGTAATTCCGAATTATAGTTTTCCTGTTATGGTCGTAAATGCGTTTTTAGGTTTTTAAAATACTAAAACATGCATGGAACGGTCAAAACCATAGAAAACAACCTCATATTGATGTGAAATCATGTGAAAACCATTGATGATTTGTTTTTGATGTGTATTCATAGAAAATACATCAATCTGACATGTGGTGTGGTTGAAATTACTTGGTATACACTTTTGAAAGGCACAAACACCTTTAAAAACAAGCATAAGAGGGTCAAAACTAGGAACAAATTGGATTTCCCTAAAATAAGAGAGAAAAAACCATATATTTAATCCTGAAATTTAGGAACTGACAACAAATCATTATGAATTATGGTTTTTCCATTATATCCATAAATGTATTTTTAGTGTTTTAAAACACTAAAACGTGTGTGGATTAGTCAAAATCATAGAAAACAAACTCAGATTGATATGAAATCATGGAAAAACCACCTCTGAGTTTTTTTGATGTGTACACACAAACAACATGTTAATCGGATGTGCGGTGTGGTTAGAATTACTTGGTATACACTTCTGAAAGGTACAAAAGCCTTCAAAAACAAGTGTCGAGGGGTCAAAACTAGGAAAATGATGTTATATTGACCTTAAATCATGGGAAAATATTATTATAATTAATTTTGAAATATAGGAATTGATGGAACATCATTATGAATTACAGTTTTCCCGTTATATTTGTAAATGCATTTTTAGTGTTTTAAAACACTAAAACATGCATGGAATGGTCAAAACCATAACAAAAGACCTCATATTGATGTGAAATAATGATAAAACCACTATTTAGTTTTTTTGAAATATAGGACATGCTGTGATATCAAAATCTTTAAAAAAATGTATTAAGTAAATTTCAAGCACACCACACATTGCTTTAAAAATAAATTAGAATATTTGCTTATCCCTTTTTGATTTCAACTATTGAATCTTATCTTAAATAGGTATTTTTATGTTTTTAAATTGTTTTTAATTATATATTACTTTTTAATGTTCAAATTTATTCTTTTTTATTAAAAAATTAACAAATTTTATGTGCAACATTCTGAATACATTCTGTGTCTTTTCTTATTCACATTTCTTTTCTTAAATGTTCTTGTTTTTATTAAAGGTGAAGGTTTCCAATAGTAGGTAGGAGGTTGACCATTACAATCCATAAAAGGTAATTGTTATGATTCTTAGTTTCTATGGTATGTTAAAATTTTATCAATTATTATACTTTAATTCTAATTTATTATGTGTAGTTTTAATTTTTGTTTTCTTTTTCGTTACAGTTGGTGAGATAACATGGTCAATTTTAGTTGATGAGATGATGTGGAGGTAGAAATATGCATTGGAGGTCATGACATGGATGTATATTAGGCATGAGTTATTTTTGGACATATTTTATATGTATATTGACCGATGTAGGGTTGACTAAGATTGAGGTTATGATGACCGGATGTTTGTATATAACTGTGGATGTATGATATATGTATGATTAGTTTATCATATATTTATATTTTAGTTTATTAAATGTTAGTTTTTTATATTTATAGTTTTTATTAAATATAAAAAAATGATTTAGTGGTAGTTTTAAGTAACCGCCACTAATAACATTACATATAATATGTTTAGCAGTGGTTACGCCTAATCGCTAGTAAAAGAAACCTTCATTAATATGTTCTATGGTGATTTATTTTATTTTATTTATATTCCCCTAGATATTTTATTTATAAAAGAACTACTGCTAAATAAATAAGTAACCTTTGCTAAATGATCCAAAAATAACACTTAAAAAACCACCATGAAATTTAAAAAACCACCGCTAAATGACTAGAGACCATGCAATATACGCCCGTTTTAATAACTGATGCTACACTATTAGATGATGGTTTAAAATGCCATTAGTTCATGAAAAATCTGCTACTACTGCCTCATTGTTTTGTAGTTTGAGTTAGTAGTGATTATGTATGCACTCAAAACGTGCCATCACTATCTCTTTGGGGATAGGATTATGATATATTATGATCATAAGTGCCTGAAATATATTTTTACTCATAAGGATCTGAATTTGTAACAAAGAAACTAGGAAGATTATATTCTGGATTTTTTTTTATATTTCTTATAACCCTGGGAAGGGGAATGTGGTTGCTGATGCATTGAGAAGAAAATTACTGACACAAGTCATGAAGTAATCAGTTGAGGAGTGGTCTCTCAGGAGTTTGTTTGCTAAGATGAGCTTGGAAGTGAAAGAGGTTGGTGAACATGTGTTTTTGGCTTTTATGAAAGATGAATAATCTTTTTATGAGTGATTTCGGCTCAAGAAGGTGATATAAACAAGTGACATCATTTTACTGAAAGACTTTATGATTGGGAGACCTCAGGTGAGTGGTATCAGTATCCCAATGGAGCTTTATTCTTTCGTAAAAGGTTGGTTGTTCCATTTTACCTGATGTAAGAGTTATTGGAAAGTGGAAACTATTCTTGTTGGTCTGTGCACCTAGGTACTACCAAGATGTATCATGATTTAAGATATCGGTATTGGTGGTAGGGGATGAGATGATCGATTACGAATTTTGTATTATAGTGTCTTACTTTTCAGAGAATTAATGTGGAACACCAAATACCTATATGGTTATTGCATCTCTACCCATTCCAATTTAAAAGTGGGATGATATTTACATGGATTTTTCCTTATATTTCCATATAATCCTAATGGGAAGGATTTAATTTGGGTGATCATTTATCGTTTCATGAAATCAACACATTTCCTACCTATAAAGGAGATGAAAAAAGTAGAACAAATTGAGGAATTATATGTTCGAGAGATTGTGAGACTTCATGGGGTTCCCTCTACAGTTGCTTATGATAGGGATCGAGGTTCACATCCATGTTTTGGAAAGTTTTATAGAAGGAAATGGGTTCCCAATTGAAATTGAGAATGACTTATCGTCCACAGATTGATGGACAGAGAAAGAGGGATATCCAGGTTCTAGAGTATATTCTCTGGGATTGTGTCATTGATTTCATAGGATCTTAGGAAAATAATTTTACTTTGGTTGAATTTTCCTATAACAATAGTTATTAGGATTCAATAAATATGGTTCCCTTCAAGGATTTTCATGGGAATCTATGTATATCTCCCTTGCATTGGGAAGAGTTGGTAGAGCGGTCCTTTGTTGGGACAAGTCTTATTCAGGAGACAACGGAGATGGTGCGGTTGATCTAGAAGAGGTTTATCATGACACATAGTCATTAGAAATATTATGCAGACTATTGTCATCACCACCAGAGTTTGAGGTTAGTGATCAGGTCTTTCTCATAGTTTCACCTCGCTTGAGAAATCATCAACTGAGTAAGCAGGGTAAGTTAGAACTGAGGTTTGTGGCCCCCTTTGATATCATTGGACTACTAGATAGGGTGGCCTATTGATTGTAATCACCATACCTATTGAATTATATCCATGAAATGTTTCATGTTTATCAGTTGAATATGTATATAATAGATCTTTCCCATGTGATTAGATGGGAGGATGTTGATCTTGAGCCTGATACCACTTTGGTTGAAAATCCATTTCAGATTACGGATTTCCAGGATAAGTACTCCATGGTAAAACAATACCCCCTAGTCTAGGTATTGTGGAAGTGCAGATAGGATAACCACAATACATGAGAACATGAGTCATTGATGAGGTAGTAGGACCCTCTCATTTTGCATATCCAGGATCTTGAGGGCTTTCTGGGGGAAAAAATAATTTATGGTGGGGATATTATAACACCTTGTTCCCTTTCTATCAGGTATTTTTTAATCTTTATTTTTGGATTCTTTTTTCATTGGTTAAGTAATGCCAAAAATAAATTTTGAGGATACCTTTAATGATGAAGTTAGGTATTTGTTGGAATTCTCAGCTTAAACCTACATTTTTTGTTATTCGGTGGGTGATTACATTCCATGTAATGGGAGTACGACCCATATAATGTCCACCGAGAGGAATCCATGAATCAGATACACAATGTGAGAGGTTTACATTCTATGTAAAGGTTTCACATAATGTAATGAAAAATACTGGGTTTTTAATAAAAGGGTGAATATTTTTCTGATGCTTGTGATCTTTGTGGATTAAAAAATTTATAAGGGGAGTACACACTGTGTAATAGTCTCAAATTGGGATTTTAGGGTGTTGCATGAGTGGTTTATCATTTCATTCATCACAAGATTCCTTTCTCTTGAACTAGAAGCTCTTCCTAGAATATTTGGGTCACTCCTTCCCTTTTGGATCTCTTAGTTCAGTGATTGATCACCACTGTGGTTGGGTTTCTTCTCTCCGGGTTTGTAATCCTTTTGGATATTCTTTGGCTTTGGTTGTGGCTATGATTTTGGCTATGGTTTTGTTCTAATTTGTGATCGAATGGTGTTTTTTATCGATCATTTTCAGTTTATTGGAATTCCTTGTCTTTTAAAGGCCGTTCTCTTAATTTCCAGTCACCGTTGTCGAAGGCAGCTAGGTTTCTACCATGTTGAGGTAGGTGTTTCTATACAATCAGTTAATTTTATGAATTTCAAGTCAATTTTGATAAATTCCTTTGGGTTGTTAATTTATTTGAAGTGAAAAGTTATTTAACATGATTTCTTGGAAAGGAAAATTTCTTCAAAAAGGTATTTTTCTTTGAAAAGGGATTTTCTTGATTTGGAAATGAGTTTTTAAACTCTGAATCATATTGGATTGGATTTGAAAATGGTTTGTAAAATATTTTAGCATTATTTTGAAAATTTATTTATACAATTACACATTGGGAACCTTGGGTGCATCAGGAAAGAGACACGGGTAGACTTAGTGTGTGTTGCATCACAAGGAGGTAACTTTTTATGATATTGACTAGCAGGACTCAATATCTATTGGATCAAGAGTATTCCTTTTTAGGATTGTGAATGTCTAGTATGCATTTCTCCATAGTCTAGATCCCAATATGAGGTGCTTTTTCATTTTCCCTTTATGGTTATTTATCACATGATTATTTTTATCATGGATTATTGGTCATAAGTTTTTATATGAGGTTATATCACATAACTTTTCATGATAGGTTATTTCATAGATATGTGTATCTCTTGATGCATGGATATTTTTTTTTGTTTTATAAATTTTACTTTTCATGTTTCTAGTTTGTGAATATGAAAGGATTTTATGAAAACCAATGGTAAAACGATTTACAACTGAATTTAATTTTTGAAAATTCTTTGTAAAAATGTTTTGTTTTAAAATCTAGAATTGTTGAATTCTTGATATTAGACTTTTTATTGAAATTGTGGTGGTATCCTACCGAGCTTTGGATCATAACATACTTGTGACTTTGGGTGTTTTTAGATGTTGTATTTCTAGATTCATGTAAAGGAAAGAGCATCTTGAAGTATGCTGGGTTCTCTTATTATTACTGCCTTCAGTTTGGTTTGGTTTGGAGGTGACTGTTGGTCACATGGGGTTTAAATTACTTTTTATTTTAGTCTATTTTGGTTTGGATTATATGTTTTTGTGGTATCTAACATGTTTCATATTTTTAATCTGGTTGTATGTATTTTTTTCTTATATTCAAGACTGGTTTATGTTATCTTATTTTACCTAAATTACATGATGAGATGGCTCGAGTGGATTTTCTAGTTGACTTGGGTTGGTTTGTTATAATGAACATGGATAAAGAGATAGCTCCTTATCACTAAAAGGAAACCTAAATTGGTCTCTCATTGTAATAGTCACCACTACTAATAGGAACCACCAAACAACACCATGCATCAGTGTCAAATAACTTTCACTAGATCTACATCCATCTAGACCACCTTTGAATTTCATATCATATACACAAACACAATACATACATGCATGAATCTCATATTAGGGTGATTACAAACATACTCCGTAGGATTCCTTAAAAATACAAATGAAAGATAAAAAAAACATTCCAATTCAATATTCTGTAATAAAAGAGGAACCATCAAGAAGTCAAGAGATCCATATATTCTCTATAACTAAAATTATCAAAGATATAAAGAATTATTAGTCATCTTAACTCAAATACATAAAATATTACATGTCACGAGAAACTAGGGATACTATAATATCAAAAGTCTCAAAAGTTTTTAATTCAATGACCCATATATAGTTATGAATTGAAGAAAACCAAGGGGTTCCCGAGGCGTTGTAAGATCAGGAACATCCACACTATTCAACCTTTCCATGATACCACCCTAAAACATAGTGAGAGACCTTCTCCTCACTAAAGTACATGCATTAGTCAAGGGAGTACCACACCCAAATATCTATAACTATTGTGTCACTATTTTATAATCTATATTGGGGAAACCAGAACCCTTTCTAAGAATAGTTGTTGGTCAAGGGAGAACTAACCTATACTATCATAACTACTTAGACATGAAAAATCCCATTCACCTCACAGATTGTGTGATGGGGGACCCATGCCTCATTGAAGTATATGTATCAGTTGAGGGAGTACCAAACTATGATAGAGAACCCATTCTTCTTTGACTAGTGAATGTTATACGAGAGTGTAATTATCTTCATGGACAAAGGAACAATTCCTCAAGTATGTGGGGGAGTGAAAAACTCTATTAATTATTTGGGGGGCCCACACCTTGTTAGGGATAAGGGGGGTACCAACCCCACACCTAATTTATAGGACCCATACCCTGAATATGTAGGGGGATTACCAAACTTTAGGAAGATAATGGGGGACCCATGCCTTACCGTCTACACATTGCTAGGGGATCTCCCAACCTCGATAAAATCCTTGAACTATCCATGATGCCTCATAAATGGTCTATGATGACCAAGATGACCATAAAATCACATTCTATGTGGAAAATTATGAAAATGGTCGATTTACTAGTCCAATTATAGAACCCAGGTGAGAAGATATGAAAAATTCCAAAGGATAATGAGTACATGACATATACTTTCTTATACATGCCATGTATCCCCATTCCATGTGTTGCCTAGCTACATGACATATAACTTTAAGTAAAGACCATATAGATCTCACAGATTTCCATATCTAATACTCTAGTACACTCCATGTAGAATAGTACACAAGTTATACCTACACGCCATTTATTAGTTAGGTGTGTACTTCAATACACACCATGTTAAATTCTATATGAGGTTTACTTACATGTAATGTACTGCATGGGTGTGAAATTTAGTACACATCATGTTGAGTGGTATAAAACTACATGAAACGTACTTATAAACTACAATATATGTATTTTTAAGGTAAAACCTATCCCCCACCAGTGAACATACCTGATATGTATTTCTTAATTACATGCCATGCAATATTTTCCTCCCCACACATGGAAAAGTACACACTGTGTAGTTAGAAAAATTATAGTACTTGATCTCTTTATTGAAAACACCATCTTTTCTACACTTTTCACCTCCAATAATGATCAAATAATAATCTTAAACCCCCAGTAGTTCCATCACACCTCTAAGACTCTTTTTTGAATGATTCTTTGCTGCAAAAATGCATAGGAATAGATTCACATGATCATTGGGTTCCTTTTCATGCCTTTTACCTTGAAGATACTACATTTTCATGATTCATAATGATCCACCAATACTCTTTATTAATCCCATATTCCTTAATATTCATTGTTGTGTCAAAATAAATTCATCATAGATCCATATTCTGATCATTCAATGATGTAGGATGGTTTTTATTGAACCTCTAACCATAGTGAAGGCTGACAATGAATTCAAGAAGAAATGGGGAGGAAAAATAAATTTAATCCATATATAGGATCATTGGAAATAAATGTGAAGGCCCAAACACCAAACATTGGGAATATATTTTCCAATGATAAAGAATAGAAGAAAAACAGTGCAGAATTCAAGCATATAATGAGCAGGTAAAATTCAAGGATTCGCAATGGTCAATAATTTTAAGATAATAAATATATCACAAAATTTTCATGATAATATTAATAAATTGATTAATAATTGAAGTAAATAGCCTTAAATTAATGTAAAATCATCTTCTCTTCAAAGTTTCATTGATTCCATGAGCTCGTTCATCATCACCACATGATCCGATCATCGATGCCATTATAGAAAGGACCCCATTCCTTAAATCCAATATGAATTCCATTATAAGATAACTCCCCCATATCTTAAGGTATCTCTGTAGATCAATATCCATTGGTGGTTTTAATTATCTAGCCCAAAGGACAAACAATAATTCCCCAAGCCATTGAGCTGTGTGACCTTAGGTGCACCTCCTCATATTCCAGAGGCTACCAACTAGCGATGAGGGCCAAATACATATAATAGAGAGACTATGAAATAAAAAATAGTAATAAAACAATGGAAATAACCCAAAAATATCTATCAAAAAGCATAAAATTATGCATAATCAAATAATCACAATTCTATAACACAATGTTCAATGTGAAAGAATACAACCGTACACCAATTGATTTCTCACTGGAACAATCACATTAAAAAGAAAACAAAATAAGAAAAATAAAAAAGCCCTATTACAATACTTGAGCCTCAAAAACCCTATTTCTAAATACCCATTAAGCTTCCCTAGAACGATTTACTATACATCCTATGCTCTGACCTAAAATACATACATAAGGTCAACATGTGCACTGGGGTGACCATTTAAAATATGAGAATAAAACTCACCAGGGTCTCACCAAGCACCCCTAATATACACCTCTATATGTGTATGCATGAATAAGAAAAGTAAATACATAAATAAACAGGATAATTAGGTTGTCATGTGATAACTAGGACACCATGACACCTGATGCAGCACACATTCCCTCCAGGACACTATGCGTTAACCAGACCACTATGGTACCCAACCATACCTACTTTAATGCCATGCCAGAATCTAGTCATCTCATTATACTAGAACCTAACCTGTACCTGTATAATCATTGTAGGGAATCATCCATAGCTTTGGACCATACAAAAATATGCATGGTAGGGCATCATATAAATCCCGAACACTACCTAAAGGGATGGGTATGGTTCTATGTTCAAGTCCTAGACCATCTCTTATGTTATCTCCTGACCTGGGTGCCACACACCGGTACCCCAAGCTAGTCAGTCACATGAACTCAAGCACGCCTCCTTATATGACAGAGGCTGTCAACTAGTAACAAGAGTCTATTAGTCATGGGAGACTATACCCTATTTATCAGAGTAATACACCAGAAGAAATAAATAAACAATAACCAAATAATGATATAACATATATTGAATAATCCAGTATCACAAGATAACCAAAACCGAAAATATAATATCAAAACTAAATAGTAGATATGCGATGCTAAAGTAGATTCCAAGTGTCAAAATGCAACTCAAAACTAAAGACACCGATAAATCCCAAGTGGGTCTTGAACCACGTCTAGTTCCCTTATCCATGATCTATCCTAACTCAGTCATCTAACACAAAGACTTTTCCATTATCCTATCCCGTAATTAGGAAATCTATTTAGGTACCGATCAGGTGGCCTGATTAGGGTGAGTACAACTCAGTAGACCACCACTAACTATGTCCAAAACAATATCCAATCAATAATAGTGTATGCATTTGTATAAATAAATAAATTTAATTCATAAGTAAACAACTACCACATCAGCAATTATTATTTATTTAACCACATAAACCCTCAAGTTCTCAAGGACACCGAAACTCTCAATACCTACTTCATCCCATGCTCGATTTTGAACTATCCCTAATGGATATCATATCTCAAAACTACATTTTTACCATTCTTCATCTCAATTTACATATGAATTACATTTTTACCATTAATCATTTCAATTCACATATGAATTTCATTGTTACCATTCATCATTTCAATTCACATATGAATTTCATTGTAACCAATCATCATTTCAATTCATATATGAATTCCATTATTACCATTCATCATTTCAATTCACATATAAATTCAATTGTTACCATTCATCATTTCAATTCACTTATGAATACCATTGTTTCCATTCATCATTTTAATTCACATATGAATTCCATTATTACAATTAATCATTTCAATTCACATATAAATTCCATTATTACCATTCATCATTTCAATTCACATATAAATTCCATTGTTACCATTCATCATTTCAATTCACTTATGAATACCATTGTTTCCATTCATTATTTTAATTAACATATGAATTCCATTATTAAAATTAATCATTTCAATTCACATATGAATTCTATTATTACCATTCATCATTTCAATTCACAAATGAAAAACATTGTTACTATTCATCATTTCAATTCACATTTACCACGTCAACCCATTAATTAATTCACTAATTAATTAATAACAATTATCAATCTCATTGATTAATTCATAATTAATTAATCACGTTTATCTCATTAATTAATTCAAAGATTAATTAATCACATCTATCTCAATAATTAATTAAAAAATTAATCAATCATATCTATCTCATTAATTAATTCAACAATTAATTAATCACATCTATCTCAATAATTAATTCAAAAATTAATTAATCACATCTATCTAATTAATTAATTCAATAATTAATTAATCACATTCCATCAATTGTGTAAACATAATTATCTCCATTAATTAATTCAATAATTAATTAATCAATTCACAATTTCAATGTAACTATAATTAATTCAACAATTAATTATCCTAATGTGATATTCACAATATCTCAATAATTAATTCAACAATTAATTATCTCAAATCAATAATCTTAATATCCCATAATCAATTCAACAATTAATTATTCAATTAAATCAATTCAATATCCCCAATTTGACAATTCCTTAATTAATTAATTTTACCAATTAATTAATCCAATTTAGGAAACTCAATTTCTAATCATCCAATAACAATTATATAATTACATACACGTAATTGAAATCATGACTATGATATTTGAATAATATACCACCTACCATAATTTGTTGATGAGCGATGACCTAAAGGAAATCCCTAATTTGAGCGAAATAACCCTAATCATGATGATGAAAGAAATCTTACATAAAATATTAGAAACAAGATAAAAAAGATCAAGATATAACAAAACTAGATCTAGAATCAATAATGAATAAACATCCCTCTTTTATATGGGAAGAGGAGTGGGAGTGAGAGAGATAGATCTAAAATGGAAGAAAATACATACCTGGGAAGTGCATATCTTCAATCCACCCTTATATTTTCCAAGAACAGAGTTCGAGAAGGATTGTAATCTATCAAGGACCCTATAAAATAATGAAAGAGAGGTTAGGGTTGATCTAGGACCGAATAGGGGTTAAAATGGGGGAATAAGAAATTTTAACACAAAAATTAGTGTTAAATTAAATCCCACACATAGTTTTCTAGAAAGAGGTGCACAGTTCTCCAAACCATGCCACTTAATAGTGCACCTCTTCTAGGGTGGTGCACAATTTTTCTTTTTTAGGGTGCACAGTTTGACAATTCGTATGCCAACCATGTAAACCCTCTCTGTCTAGGGTTGCACGATTTGCTGGGTTAGATCGCATGGTTAGGGAAAACCATGCACCAACCGTGCACTACCCTATTTCTTCCATTTTTCTCAAATTTTCACCCAAACACAACCCAAGGTAAAACCCAAATGAAAACTACTCAAAACAAGGAAAAAGAGTACCTGTAAAAGTGCATGAGACATCCCTAAAAAAGTCTGAGGTTTTATAATCTCCCCACCTCATAACAGCTTGTCCTTGAGATTTATTCCCAAGAATATCTAAGATTCTAAGTCAAAAATATTTGTCCACTGAGCCCTCATACCTACTTCTCTCTCCCAAGTTTACTTCTAAACACAACCATGTTACCACAATTCATGAACTATCAACACTTTATTTCCCTACAATACTTTATCACTATAATCAAACATAAGTATCGATTTATTCTAAAAGGACACATCCATCTCAAGCTTAAAATCATCCACATAGATCCAATGAGAAGATTTGGGGTGATGCCACTGAAGTTGTGACACTTGGAAAACATCATGCATAACACTTTATATCTATGTAAGAGCCAATCAGTATGCCACCAACTCAATTATCTCCATAACCTCAAATAGTCCAACAAACTGAGTGATAACTTTTCCTGTCTCCATATCATGCGGTGACCCAATCTAGGTGACACCTGAAGGAATACATGATCACCCTCTATAAACTCTAGGGCTCATCTACGTCTATTGGCATAGAACTTCTATATGCTCTGATCCATATCTATATGCTTCTAAATCATCTGAACTTGCTTCAATTTCTCCTACACAAGACTCAATCCCAACAACTTTGACTCACCTAACTCTATCTAAAATATAGGTGATCTGCATGGACTACCATAAAGAGCCTCATATGGTGTCATGTATATAGTTATAGTTTCCTGATAACTATTTTTATAGGAAAACTCCACCAAATCTTGGTGCTTCTCCCAATACCCATCAAAGTCAAGAAAACATGATCACAACATATCCTCAAGCACATGTATAATACACTCTGACTTACCATATGTCTGTGGGTGGAATTCTATACTTAGTAACACCTATGTACTAACCACCTTCTGTAGGCCCTATTAGAAGCACAAATTAAAATGTGATTTGTGGTCTGAAAAAATAGTCCATGGTACCCCATACAGATAGACTATCTTTTGAACATATAACTCTCCTAACTAATCCATTGAGAAAGTATCCCGTATAGGAAGAAAATGCGCAACCTTTTTCAAATGGTCTACAATCACCCAAATAGAGCCATTCTTCCGAGGCATCCTTGGGATACCCACCAAAAATTCCATATTCACGTCATCCCACTTTTATTCTGGAATAGACAATGGCTGCAACAAACCACCTGGTCATTGATGATCAGTCTTCACCCACTGATAGGTGTAGCATCATTTCACAAACCCCACTATCTCCTTTTTCATGCATGACCACCAAAACTATCATTGTAGGTCATGATACATTTTGGTCACACCTGGTTGTACTGCCCACTTCGAGGCATGAAACTCATGAATCAGATCCTCTCGCATGCTTATAGGAACAATAACTTGATTCCTGACATATATTAACTCATCCTTATCTATGGTCCAATCGAAAGGTGACTCCCCACCTTCAAGGATTTCCCTCAAGGTCAAACACTCTAGATCCTCATATTTTCTATCTCTGATCCATATAAAAGGTGAATAATCTACTAAAAATGATACGGGAGTCATCTGATCCTAACTCTCTTGAACCACAACATGCATCTCAGCTAGTAAAGTCATCATCTTCCACTCAACACTAAATTCCCGAACCACCTAAGTTTGAGTTTTCCTACTCAAAGAATAAAACACACTGTTTCCCTTATTAGGTATATATGATAGCTCAAAATAGAATGACTGCATATACTCAACCCATATCCACCACCGTAGATTCAAATATCATTGAGATACGATATAATTTAATCTCTTATGATCAGTATACACAGTAAGATTATCACCCAACAGACAATACCACTAGCACTTTAAAGCATAAACCACTAAAACCAACTCGAGGTCATGCGTAGGGTAGTTCTGTTCCTATGGCCTCAAATGTTGAGACCCACATTCCATAACTTGGTATCCCTACATCAACACTACTCCAATATTTATTCCAAAAGAATCACAAAACACCGTATAATCCTCACTTTTCTTAGGTAGGATCAAGATTGGTGCTGATGTAAATCGATTCTTCATCTCATTGGAAGAATTATCACATGATCTAGAATAGTCAAAATTGATCCCCTTTTTTGTTTAAACCCAAAAGAAGCACTTAAAAATAAGAAAAGTCCTAAATGAACCGCTGATAATATCCAGTTAATCTCAGAAAGCTACGAATATTGAAAAAATTCTTTAGATCCTCCCAAGAAACTACTATCTAAATCTTCTCTGGGTCCACTAACACACCTTCCTCCTAGATTATGTGAACCAATAATTATACATGATCAATACAGAAATAACACATAGATATATTGGTGTATAGAATATGATCTCTAAGTTTACTCAGGATGATTTGAAGGTGTTGGGAATGATTTTCACAAGTCTTGGAGTACACCAATATGTCATCTACAAAAAACTACCACATACTGATCTAGGTATGGATGGAAGTTTCTGTTCATCAAGTCCATAAACACTGATAATGAATTCTTCAACCCAAAAGACATTATGAAAAACTCATATAGGCCATAACTACTTCTGAAATCAGTTCGAGGTATATCAGAAGGTCGAAATCTCAACTGATGATGTCTTGATCTCAATTAAATCTTGGTAAAAACACAAGATCCTCTCAACTGGTCAAATAAATCGTCAATATGTAGAAGAGGATACCTATTCTTCATTTTCATCTAGTTCAAATTTTATAAATTGACACACAAACGTATAGTCCTGGCAGCCTTCTTAGAAAATAAGAATAGATGGCCCCAAGGTGATGTAATTGGTTGGATAAACCCCTTATCCTCTAACTCTTCTAGTTGAGTCTTGAGATCTTGAAGCTCTATTGGTGCCATTCTTTATGGTGTAATAAAAATTGTTTCATCCCCCAACATGAGTTCAATAGAAAATTACACATCTCACTAAGGTGAAAACCCTGATAAGTATTTAGGAAACACATCCTGAAATCTTTTGAATACAGGTGGAAATACATCCTGTTTTAAACCTCCATCATCTAACAAAAAAATAGAAAACTAGGCAGTAATATTCCCTAATTGTTGGTGAACTGGCTATGCACAACCCACCTTGATATCCCATTCTCCACAGTGAATATAATTGTCACCCTTAGAATACGTAAAGGTCACTCTCCTTCGGTAATAATCTATATGGGATTGGTATTCTACTAACCATCCCATACCCAAAATTAGGTCAAAGCCTAACTTGTTAAGAATAAAGATATCCCATAGAAATTGATACTCTCCAACCTCAAGAGAACACCCCTTTCACAAGAAAATGTTTATCGACCATACCCCTAAAGATGTTTTTATCATCAACATCCCACTTATGAAATCCACCGCCAGTCTCAAACCATTAACAAGTTGTGAAGAAATAAAGTAACGAGAGGAACCAATATCAAATAAGGCACTAGATAGCATAGAATCTACAAAAATAATACCTCTCACTATCAGCAGTCCTTCATCTCTCTCCAAAAGTGTAGACTGAATGAAATGAAACTATCCTGCCCATCTTCCTTGTGATGAGACTTGAGTCCATTGTGCTACACCACTCTGATGATATGGGTTCTCTTTACCAAAAGCATCGAATCCACTACCTCTACTGCCTCAGCCAATATAAATCCAATTTCTAGACTGATATGGTAAAAAATATCCAATTACCGCACCCTAGTTCTATCTAGATCCTAAATCACTACTAGTATATTGTGGGTTATTATATAACTTCTATAGATGTCCCATCCTACCACAATATTGACACTCTATTGGTGGATGGGGATAGTGTCTATGATAGTGAATCTGCCTACCGCACTGGTGATATACAATCGAGGTAAGATCCTGTGTGACTGACCCATACCCCTGTCCACTCTTGCTACTATCCCCCTAGATAACATTCTCATAGTGATGCTTCCTACTCTTAGAATTAGTAAATCATTATCATCAAATAGAAACCATCTTTCCTACACTGGAATCATCCTTCAATTTCCCTTAATCTATGAGAGCCTGATCCACAACCTCAACAAACTTCTTTAATTGAAAGAGGTTTACCTGAGACTTAATATCACAATTAAGTGCATCTTAGAGACACCTAACCATACCTATTTCATTCCCTTATAACTCTGGATCAAAGAACTATAAGTCTATAAATCATCCATTATAGTTTGTAACATACATACACCCCTGATTCAACCTCACTAACTTAACTACTCTCTCCTGCCTCAACATCTCTAGATAGAAGTTCTCCAAGAACTTCTCTAAGAAGTCCTTCCATAACATACAATCAACCTATCTAGTACGAGCCTAAACGTCCCACTATCACTTCTCTAATCATCATTTCATATAATTATCCAACTTGACCCTCTTCTCACCAGGTTTCTCTAAATGGTCAATTATAGTCTTGATGGACTCAATCCATAACAAAACTCCCTTAGGTCTACCATCTATAGTAAAAGTTTGTGGGTACGACAACTAAAAATCCCACGTAAAGTAATACACGCTATTCAAAACCCACTCTGGGACTCTTTCCATGAATTACACAAAGTGAGAAAATTTCACTCAAAAACTTCTCCCCTTCTTCCCCACCTGGCGCTATCGGTGCCTCAGGTTCCACTAATGGTAGATCATCTCCATTAATATCCTCCTATCATCCTCTCAACAAGCGTATCTATGAAAGTATATCTCTACAATGTCAAATAAATGTATTAGGACACATAAAAACACTTTATCATGTTTATATAAGAGTAAAATAGAACAATTCACAACAAATATTGTTCCCCAAACCCCACCACACAGTCAAAATTGAGGCTCTATCACAACCCTTAACCATCATAAATCTAGGTCATGGTTAACAAAGGGTAAAATAATTCTCATAATCAAGTTTATCATCAGAAACCCATTTATTCTCATTTACATCATTTTAAAATTATCAATTTCATAGTAGGAATATTTTTCATTTTAATTTCACAATAAATGAAAAACTGTTCAAGTTCAACAACTTACCCATAACCCATTTTCCCATGTGTTCCTAAAATGATGCATGTAAAAAAATAATCCCGAGTGCCTAGAATGATTCATGAAAATTCATATCTCATTCCATATTGATCACGAGTCAAATCTCAAAAAATATTTGAAGCACTAATCACATCACACAAAAAGTCTTTCACCCAAGGTGAAATAATATTTAACTACAACAACAAACACCAATAACAACAATCCCACCCTAGGTACCTGGGTTCTCCCTCATACATTGGTTAGCTACTCCCATGCATAAGCTCATAACCAAGGCCCAAATCTTCCTAATATCTTATATACGTTTCCTAAATAGTAAAACAATAAAAAAGAAAATAAAACTAGGCTATTATACCACCTTTTATTTTCCTAACCCGGGTGCCACACACCGATGCCCCAAGATGGTTGGTCACAAGACCTCAAGCGCACCTCCCTGTACTCTAGAGGCTACCGACTAGTAGTGAGGGTCTAATATCAGTCATGGGGATACTATACCCTCTTTATCAGAGTAATAAACTAGCATAAATAAATTAACAATAACCAAAGAATGATATAACATAACCTAAATAATCCAGTATCACAAGATGACCAAAACTGGAAATACAATATCAAAACTAAACTGTAGATATGCCAAGTTAAAGTACATGCCAAGTGTCAAAATAAAACTCAAAAGTAAAGACACTGAAAACTCCCAAGAGGGTCCCAAACCACTTTTGGTTCCCTAATCCATGCTCCATCTCGACTTATCCATCTAACACAGGGCCTTTTCCATTATCCTGTCCCGCAATTATGAAATCTATTCAGGTACCAATTAGGCATCCCAAGTAGGGTGTGAGTACAACTCAGCTAGCCACCACCAACGACCTCTAAAACAATATCCATTCAATAATAGTCTATGTAGTTTTATAAAGAAATAAATACAATTCATAAGTAAAGAGTTATCAAATTATAAATTATTCTTTATTTAACCACATAAACCCCTTGAGTTCTCGAGAACACCCGAACTCTCAATACCTACTTTAGCCTGTTCCCGAGTTTGAACTATACCAAAGGGATATTATATCTTAGAATTCCATTTTTACCATTCTTCATATCAATTTAAATATGAATGATATTGTTACCATTCATTATTTCAATTCACATATGAATTTCATTGTTACCATTCACCATTTCAATTCACATATGAATTCCATTGTCACCATTCACCATTTCTATTCTCATATGAATTCCATTGTTACTATTCATCATTTAAATTCACATATGAATTCTATTATTACCATTCATTATTTCAATTCACATATTAATTCCATTATCACCATTCATAATTTAATTCACATAAGAATTCCATTGTTACCATTCATCATTTAAATTAACATATGAATTCCATTGTTACCATTAATCATTTCAATTCACAAATGAATGCCATTATTACCATTCATCATTTAAATTCAAATTTACCATATCAACCCATTAATTAATTCACCAATTAATTAATCACAAATATATCATTAATTAATTCAACAATTAACTAATCAAATAAGTCTCATTGATTAATTTACAATTAATTAATCACATCTATCTCATTAATTAATTAAAAAATTAATTAATCACATATATCACATTAATTAATTCAAAAATTAATTAATCACATAAATCTCATTAATTAATTCAATAATTAATTAATCACATTCCATCAATTATGTAAAAACAACTATCTCCATTAATTAATTCAACAATTACTTAATCAATTCAGAATTTTAATGTAACAATAATTAATTGAAAATTTAATTATCCCAATTTCATATTCACAATATCTCAATAATTAATTCAACAATTAATTATCTGAAATCAACAATATCAATATCCCATAATTTATTCAATATCAATTCAATCAATTAAATATACCCAATTTGACAATTACTTGATTAATTAATTTTCCAAAATAATTAATCCAATTTAGGAAACTTTATTGGTAATCATCAAATATAAAATATACAATTACATATACATAATTAAAAGCATGACTATGAAACTTGAATAATAGACCACCCACCTCAATTCGTTGATGAGAATTCACCCAATGGAAATCCCTAATTTGAGTAGAATAAACCTAGTCACGATGATGAATGATATCTTGAATCAAATACTAGAAATAAGATCAAAATATCAAGATATAACAAACCTAGATATAAATATATAACCAACAATGGATAAACATTCAAATTTTATCTGGTAAGAGGAGCGAGAGAGAGAGAGAGAGATAAAGAGAGATCTAAATGGGAAGAAACTACATACCTGGATGGTGTAGATCTTTAATCCACCCTTCTATTCGCTAAGAATGGAGGTTTGGAAGGCTTGGAATCTATTCAGGAGCCTACAAAATCATGAAAGAGAGGTTAGGGTTGAGCTAGGGCCAAATAGGGGTTAAACTGGGGGCTTAGGAAATTTTAAAACAAACATTTGGGTTAACTTAAATCCCACGCATTGATTGATGGGTAGAGGCACATAGTTTTCCAAACTGTGTTCCTTAACCATGTGCATCATCTAGGGTGGTGTACAGTTTCTCCTTTTAGGGCGCACTGTTTGAAAAAATGTGCACCAGCCATGCAAATCCTCTATATCTAGGGTTGCATGGTTTTCTAGGCCAAGGCGCATGGTTAGGGTAAACTGTCCAACCGTGCACTGCCCTCTTTCTTCCATTTTTCTCAAAATTTCACCCAAACACACCCCAAGGTAAAATCCAAAAGAAATTTACTTAACATAAGGAAAAAGAGTACCAGTAAACACACCTAAGACATCTCCAAAAAGGTCAAGGTTTTACACCTTATCACTCAAATGAGGTCATCTATCTAACTTTTGACCTATAACTTATTACTTAGGATAAGCTCCGTAATCCATTTACCGACCTACTAACTTATAACACAAGGTAGGGTCCATTATCCACATATTATACTACATCACAACCAAACTACTCTTCTCACACAAGTCATTTGTAAGATCTTGGGTTTTCGTATGAGGTATGGATCTCTTAAATTTCGATTTAAATGATTAATTATGGCCTAATGTGAATACCCTTTGAGGTCATAGGTATAACGACCCATACTTTACATACATTGTTATTACTTAAGAATTGAAGCACACCTAGTACAACATATAAAAAAACCAGGAAAGGACCATATAGGTATAGAGTCTTTAGAAACTGGGAAACATAAACAACTGGTTCATAAAACATCTACTTTGCCTCCCATTTATTTCATCATATCTAGAGTCCCTTTTGGAATATTCTACTTAATAACCTTATTCCTGACCTGGGGAAATAAAACATACAAAAGGGTGAGCTCAAATGCTCAGTAAGGGTAAACAAAAGAAATATCAATCACATCATATACATAAGAACATATCTTTTGGAAATGTTAACCTGCAAAAGAGATCATAATTTCATAACATGGGATAAATCATAGTAGTGAAATGTAATCCCAATAATCAGAACTTAAAACATGAAACTTTGTGGCATACACACATAATCATAGAGAATCATTTCTTATTAGTCAAGACTCATTTCCAAGACTATCTTAGTGGACAAAGTCCATTTCTGAACCGAGTTCACTCCTCGTTTCAGTCCTGTTTCACTGAACCGGTTTAACCTGCCGTTCCAGCCATGTCTATCTCATGAGATATAAAATCCCCAATGCATTGGAGGGAGATATAGGTCCCACCCATCTCATAATGATACCATTATTATGTGTGCCACAAAATCATAAACCATACATCATAGCATAACCCATGTAATAAAAATGGGATTCTTAAACATCGTGACATCATAAAACAATTCATATAAGATAAAGGAATTCATAAAAATAATTCCATCACAACATAATCAAATAAATGTAATAATAGGGATAGAAACAGAACCCTTTATTATCTTAGATGGAAAATAATTTTGATAAAACACTTGAACTCCATTCTTGAGGAAAATATCATTTCTACTTCAAAAACACTTTTCCTTTCTTAACATGGCATACAATTCTAAACTAAAAGAAGTTGATTAAAAATAAACTTGAAAACTTGTAAAGGAAGATTCTTGGAAATAATGTTTTAAAAATCCATTCATGCTGTATAAGTTAAAAAAAACATTCTTCTCGTACTTTTGTCAGAAAAGTGAAAACGTACCTCGTAAGAAAAACGACAAAAGATTCCTTTCATATCTTTTACTAAAAACTCACCGAAGGGTAAAATTGGATTTAAAAAATTGTAGGTGGATGGAAAAAATATTACATATTGAGGAAACATGGATGTGGATGATAAAATACACCCCAGTAAATACCAAAGTATAAACAATCTTGGATAAAATGAGATTGTGATATTTTCCCTTACCTTATGTCCGATTTGCTTCGTAAGTGTCCGAACCTCCTGTATAATGATTTAAATAATGTTACTGACTTATTCCAGAATCATACTTATTTTTATGATATCATATATGGTCATATTATTAGCTTCTTATTAGTAATATTTCATTACTACTTGTTATTCAGGTGTTTATTACTTTTTTGTTCTTATGTGTGTTTTGTCGAATAAATTATTATTCTTATTTTTAGGTTATAGATACCTCATTTACAGAATGGTATTAGTGTAATATATATCATATTAATTCATTAAACTCATTTATATAATCATTATTCAATGAAGATCATGTAGAACGAGTCACATCACATCGTGGAGACTGTATTCCGTACGTACGCACAAGCGATGATATCGTTCCCATGATTGTGAAATTGTAATGGAGTGTATATATAATATTTCAGAATGAATATCACTTTAAAATAATCATATATAGTTATTATTTACACCATTATACCCATCCAAGTAAGGTGGTGGTGGAAAATAGATTACACCACGGCGTGGAGACGGTATTCCGTACGTACACACGCAAGGTGATTTCGTTTTCTGTAGGATGGATAGATGGTGAAATAGGGTTGTTTCATACTTATAATAACATATAAGTATATGGGTGATACTGATTTTATTACTTCATAATGAAACAACTAAATAAGAAGAAGTGGAAGAAGAAATAAAGTTGAATGAATCGGTAACAGACATTACCTCTTCTTTGAAGCGCCTCTTTGAGACTTCCTATTAGGGCACTAAAATTGGTATTTGAAAAAGACCAGGACCTCTAGGATGTTTCTAGGGAAGTGGAGAAGATAATTTGGTAGGGGTTTGACGAGCTTGAAGGCTCAAAGTGGTGTGAGGAAAAGAGGGAGGAGGTGACCTTTTATAAGGGAGGAGAGGGGCACCTTTGGAATAACTAAAAATATTATTTTATTATAAAGTCAAATTCTGTTTTTAATAGCTACAAATTGATATATTTCGAAGATAAGGTGGGTATGGGTCGAAATAATCTCATCCAATAGAATTTAGACAAGTTTAGGTCATTATATTAACCTTATATTTTAGTTTTAACTCTTAGTTAATTAGATTGACATTTACCATGTCACTTTGTATTTTTATATTATATAGTTAATAAACTTACCATATACATCCAAGCGACCCCCAAGTGGTCCATTAATGATACACCTATCATGATATAAGTATCTTGGCCTAACCTTAGATTTTTATGAATATAATAACAATTAATAATATAATATTTGTTTTAAAAACTATTTTATGTCAGTTTTGACACTATTTAGTAATTGATTTTTGTGAAAATTATAACAGAATGATTAATTATAAAAAAGTTAATTAAATCAATATTAACATGTCATATTAACCTATAAAATTAGTGGAATTCATTAAAAGTCTCAAATTACATTTATTTGGGTATTTATAACATCAATTATGTCAATATTTCATTGATAAGATAATTACTGCATCATCTTTGTGTCATAAATAAATTAAATTATTTAATCTAAAAATTACAAATAAAATACCATTATGTAGGAAATATTTTTTATCTTTATAATTAATATTTATAGTCGAATTTATCTCATGTATAACCCTATATTAAAAATTATTTACTTATTAAACTTTGATTTTAACTATTTTAACCCTTCTTTAAATAAATTAATAATAAATGTCCTAATCTAATCCGAGTGGGCCTAAATGGTCATATTTTATTCCTAAGGTTGTTTTTGGTCGAATTACACTTATCCAATAGAATTAGGACATGTGTTAGGGTAATAATAATATCATTTTTACTCTTAATTACCCTATTTACTTTTAACCGTGGAAAATAAAAGTAAAAAGTTACTATTCACCAAAAATTATTTTCATCTCATCGAACCGCATTTTACTTACTAACATCAACCGTGTCTCTCGGATTTTTGAAATTCCACTCACAGAAGTGGTAAAATTAAGTTTTATGTAAATTTGCAAATTCTTCTAGGAGGTGGGTAAAAGACGGTGAAAAGTTCAATAAAATTTTTATATATCTAAAATTATTATAAAATTTCTCCAATGAATTACATTGAAATTATATAGGTATTATGTTTCAATTTTGACCTAAAATAAATTTAAATAAAATAAAAAATTATTTAAATAAAAAGTCGGTTTTTAAATAGTAACCCAGTGTTTTCACTATTCATCAAAAATTGAAAGTTTTCAGAAAAATACCAAAAATTCACCCTAGGCTAATTTCGATATTCCGAATCCAAAAATGAAGTCCATTTTGAAAAATAAAATTTATAAAATTTCAAAAAGTGGTTATTACTATTCATAACGACTAGTTTTAATAATATTTTAATAGCATATCGTTGTTTAGTGAAACTCGGTATTGCGTATGACGCAAGCTAGTGTGTAAAGAAAGCCAAGCTAGTGTTGTGTGTAGTGAAAGATTATTTTGATGATTTATATAACATAAAAACAAAATATTTCTCATAAAAGTCTTGGGTGTTACATTCTACCCCCCTTAAAATGAATTTCGCCCTCAAAATTCTTCACTTTGTAACAAACAGTTGAGGATACCTCTCCCTCATCATACCCTAGAGCTCCCATGTAGCTTCTTCTAATTGGTGGTTCCTCCATAAAACTTTCAACAAGTGAGTGGTCTTGTTCCGTAGGACTTTTTCGCTACGATCTAGAATCTCTATCGGCTGTTCTTCATAAGAAAGATCTTGTTCCAGCGGTACAACTTCTGAGCTGAGTACATGTGAGGGATCATGTATATACTTTCTCAGGAGAGATACATGGAACACATCGTGAACTTGAGAGAGATTCGATGGAAGCGCTAATTGGTAAACTACCTTCCCAACATGATCCAGTATTTCGAAAGGACCGATATATCTAGGGCTCAACTTTCCCTTCTTTCCAAATCTCATGACCCTCTTCCAGGGAGATATTCATAAGAACACTTTATCACCCACTTCAAACTCTAAGTCTTTTCTTCGGTTGTCGGCATAACTTTTTTGTCGACTCTGAGCTGCTCTTATGTGTTGTTGAATAGATCTGACATTTTCTACCATTTCATCAACGAGATCGGGTCCTAATAGCTTTCTTTCCCCAACTTCATCCCAACAAGTTGGAGTCATGCATTTATTTCCATAGAGAGCTTCATAAGGAGCCATTTGAATACTGGAGTGAAAGCTATTATTATAAGAAAATTCCACCAGAGGTAGGTGTTGATCCCAACCACCTTTGAAATCTATAGAGCAAACTCTCAACATATCTTCCAGAGTTTGAATTGTTCTCTCAGACTGACCGTCTGTCTGAGGATGATAAGTAGTGCTGAAACTCAACTCTGTATCCAGAGTATGCTGAAGACTTCTCCAGAACTTCGAGGTAAATATCAGATCCCGATCAGATATAATAGAAATTGGTACTCCATGCAATCTTACCACTTCCTTTATATATATCCTGGCAAGATGATCCAGAGAGAAATCCTCTCTAATAGCAATGAAGTGTGTAGACTTTGTAAGATGATCAACTATGACCCAGATAGCATTATTTCCTTTGGATGTTTTAGGAAGTCCTGTGACAAAGTCCATAGTGATGTTTTCCCATTTCCATTCGGGTATGGGTAATGGTTGTAACATCCCCTTAGACTTCTGTCTCTCAACTTTAACTTGCTGACAAACCAAGAATCGAGAGACATATTCAACAACATCTCCTTTCATGCTATCCCACCAGAAGTACTCTTTCAGGTCCTTATACATCTTTGTACTTCCAGGATGAATAGAGAATGAAGAACTATGAGCCTCATCCAGCAGCTCCTTCTTTAATTTGGGGATAGGAGGAACACAAACCCGATTCCTAAACTTTATTATCCCATCATAATCAAGGTTGAATTCAGGAACATTTCTCACCTTCTTTTGTAACTTGACATCTTCTTTCTATGCCTCTTTAATCTTCACATGTATAGATGGTTGAACATTCATTTGAGAAAGATAAGATTTTTCCCCTTCCATTATAATTCCATGATCCATCCTTTGTAAATCCATAAATATTGGATCTTTTGTGATCCTCATCATGGATAAACTGGCATGGTCTTGTCGACTTAATGCATCTGCCACCTTGTTTGCTTTCCCAGGGTGGTAATGAATTGAGCAGTCATAATCCTTAATGAGCTCCAACCACCTTCTTTGGCGCATATTCAACTCCTTTTGTGTGAAAATATACTTTAAACTTTTATAATCAGTATAAATGTCACACCTTTCTCCATAAAGATAATGCCTCCAAATCTTTAATGCAAAGATTACCGCAGCTAACTCCAAATCATGAGTTGGGTAATTTTGCTCATGTATTTTCAACTTTTGTGAGGCATAAGCTATGACCATATCATTTTTCATAAGAACACACCCCAATCCCTTCTTGGATTCATCACTGTAGATCACAAACCTTTCTCCACTACAAGGCAGTGTGAGCACAGGTGCACTGGATAACCTTCTTTTCAACTCCTTGAAATTCTCTTTACATTCCTCCGTCCAAACAAACTTAACTCCTTTCCGAGTCAACTTGGTGAGTGGATTAGATAATCGTGAAAAATATTTCACAAAACGTCAATAATATCCAGCCAAACCAAGAAAAATTCGGATCTCAGTTACTGTTGTTGGTCTCGACCATCTTTTGATAACCTCTGTTTTTGCTGGATCCACATATATCCCCTATTTTGAGATTATGTGACCCAAAAATGAAACTTTTTGAATCCAAAATTCACACTTGGTAAATTTGGCATAAAGCTTCTCCTTTCTCAGGGTCTTCAATATAATTCTCAAGTTATTTTCATGTTCTTCCTTGCTCTTTGAATAGACAAGAATATCGTCTATAAAGACTACCACAAACTGATCAAGATAGTCTCTAAAGACTCTATTCATCAGATCCATGAAGATAGCAGGGGCATTAGTAAGACCAAATGGAATCACTATAAATTCATAGTGTACATACCTTGTACGGAAAGCTGTCTTTGGTATATCCTCCCTTTTGACCTATAATTGATGATACCCTGAATGAAGATCAATCTTGGAAAAGTATTGAGCTCCGCGTAGTTGGTCAAATAAGTCATCAATGCGCGGGAGAGGATATTTGTTCTTGATAGTGATCTTGTTAAGTTCTCGATAATCAATGCAGAGTCTCATTGATCCATATTTCTTCTTAACAAACAGAACAGGTGCTCCCCAAGGTGACACACTAGGGCATATGAATCCCTTATCAAGATTCTCTTGGAGTTGCTTATTCAATTCCTACAACTCAATTGGGGCCATTCTATAAGGTGTCTTTGAAATAGGCAAAGCACCCGGTACGAGTTCTATTGAAAACTCTACTTCACGATTTGGTGGAAGACCCGACAATTTCTATGGAAAAACATCGTCAAACTCCCGTACAATGGGCATATTCTTAATTGTGAGTTTCTCACCAACCATTTGAGATAAATAACCTTCATTTAGTGGAATCAAGACCCATAAGATGGAATAAATTTCCACTGGAAGGTTATGTTCATCCTTGCATCGATAGATGATAACAGATTGATCTGGAATATGAAATATGACTTGCCTTGTTTGGCAATTGATATGAGATCTATATAAAGAAATCCAACCCATTCCAAGAATCACATCAAATTCAACTATAGGAAGGATCACAAGATTTTCAGGAATCACTTTCCCACAAACTTCAATCGGAGAAGAATTATAAACTTTTGATGCGGCTGTTGTGCCATTAGGGGTTGTCACAGCTAACTCAACATCTAATTGTTGAGGTAATACGATGATACCCTTAGAAAATTCTTCAGAAATAAAAGAGTGGGTGGATCCAGAATCAAATAAAATATTTGCTACTTTAGAGTGGATGGTAAGTGTACCTTTCACCACATTGTTATCGTAATCCACATTGCTGATAGAAATTGCATGTGACTTTCCTTTGTCTTTAGCCTTAAGAGTTTGTTGACGTCAACCATCATCATCAACCCTTGGATTTGGGCATTGATTGGCATAATTCCCCATCTCCTTGCACTTGAAACATTGAAGTATAGTAGGTTCATTCTGTGTATCCCTTACTTTGTTTGCATCATTAGACATCTTCTTCCCATCATTGAGGCATTCAAATTCCCGATGACCTTCCTTTCCACATTTGAAACATTTACTTGTCCCTTTAAGACAACTCCCTCCATGTTTCTTTCCACAATTTGAGCATAAGAGAAATCTCATCTTCTTTTCAGTGTGCTCTTTAGATTTTCCTTTGAATTCCATTTTCCTCTTCTTATCAAACCCATATGACTGATGGGTTACTCCAATCTCCATCTCAACTTTGAGAGAACATCGAACGATTTCCTCGTAGCTATTGAAGTCCCTTATGGATAACGCCCTTCGAAGACTTGGTTTTAAGCCACTAAAGAATCGATCGATCTTACTCTTGGGTTGGATAATAATACCAGAAGCGTACCTTGCAAGTCTTGTAAAATTTTCTTCATAGGTACCAACAGATTCATCATCCTTTTTCTTTAGTTCAAGAAACTCATTATCCATCTTTGTTTGGAGAATACGAGGGAAGTACTTATTGAAAAATAAGTTCTTGAACTCGTCTCATTCCATGGACTCAATTTCATCCCTTTGACTTGTATTCTTAATAAGATTCCACCATTGATCAGCATCACCTTCCAAATGATACACTGCTAAGATGAATTTATCATGTTCAGAACATTGAAGAACTGAAAATATCTTTTCAGTGGTACTGATCCATTGTTCAACCACTAATGGATTCGAAGACCCGCTGAATGAAGGTGGACGCTGCCTCATGAAGGATTCAATAGAATGTTGCTCCTTCCTTTTCTCGTTTGGAACTCCTGCATGATTCATAGCTTGAGAAAGTTGTGTGAGCATGGCTACAAGATTTTTCATTCCATCTCCCATAACGTTTGGTTGCTCAGGGGGACAATCATTGCATTGCCCGTCACATTCCGCATTAACACGGTTCCTTCAGGTTCCAGCCATTGACTAAAACCAAGAAGAATAGTGTGAGCAACACTAATTATAATAGGAAAACCACATAATCAAGAATAAAATTTCACACTTAAGGTCTTATCCTAGGTTATTCATGTCAATTTCTAAAACACTAAGATTGTGTTCTATGCTTAGACATATCCTTATGTTTCTTACTAAGGTTTTCACATCCTAGTTTCCAAAGGTTGACTATACCTTTCCTCTGATACCAACTATAACGACCCATACTTTACATACATTGTTATTACTTAAGAATTTAAGCACATTTATTACAACATATAACAAAACCAGGAAAGGACCGTATAGGTATAGAGTCTTTAGAAACTGGGAAACATAAACAACTGGTTCATAAAGCATCTACTTTAAGTCCCATTTATTTCATCATATCTAGAGTCCCTTTTGGCATATCCTACTTAATAACCTTCTTCCTGACCTGGGGAAATAAAACATACAAAAGGGTGAGCTCAAATGCTCAGTAAGGGTAAACAAACGAAATATCAATCACATCATATACATAAGAACATATCTTTTGGAAATCTTAACCTGCAAAAGAGATCATAATTTCATAACATGGGATAAATCATAGTAGTGAAATGTAATCCCAATAATCATAACTTAAAACATGAAACTTTGTGGCATACACACATAATCATAGAGAATCATTTCTTATTAGTCAAGACTCATTGCCAAGACTATCTTAGTGGACAAAGTCCATTTCTGAACCGAGTTCACTCCTCGTTTCAGTCCTGTTTCACTGAACCGGTTTAACCTGCTGTTCCAGCCATGTCTATCTCATGAGATATAAAATCTTTACCTAATGAATTGGAGGGATATATATGTCCCACCCATCTCATAATGATACCATTCTTATGTGTTCCACAAAATCATAAACCATACATCATAGCATAACCCATGTAATAAAAATGGGATTCTTAAACATCATGACATCATAAAACAATTCATATAAGATAAAGGAATTCATAAAAATAATTCCATCACAACATAATCAAATCAATGTAATAATAGGTATAGAAACAGAACCCTTTATTATCTTAGATGTAAAATAATTTTGATAAAACACTTGAACTCCATTCTTGAGGAAAATATCATTTCTACTTCAAAAACACTTTTCCTTTCTTAACATGTCATACAATTCTAAACTAAAAGAAGTTGATTAAAAATAAACTTGAAAACTTGTAAAGTAATATTCTTTGAAATAATGTTTTAAAAATCCATTCATGCTGTATAAGTTAAAAAAACATTCTTCTCGTACTTTTGTCGGAAAAGTCAAAACGTACCTCGTACGAAAAACAACAAAAGATTCCTTTCATATATTTTACTAAAAACTCATCGAAGGGTAAAATTAGATTTAAACAATTGTAGGTGGATGGAAAAAATATTACATATTGAGGAAACATGGATGTGGATGATAAAATATACCCCAGTAAATACCAAAGTAAAAACAATCTCGGATAAAATGAGATTGTGATATTTTCCCTTACCTTAGGTCCGATTTTCTTCGTAAGTGTCCGAACCTCCTGTATAATGATTTAAATAATGTTATTGACTTATTCTAGAATCATAATTATTTTTATGATATCATATATGGTCATATTGTTATCTTCTTATTAGTAATATTTCATTACTACTTGTTATTCAGGTGTTTATTACTTTTTTGTTCTTATGCGTGTTTTGTCGAATAAATTCTTATTCTTCTTTTTAGGTTATAGATACCTCATTTACATAATGGTATTAGTGTAATATATATCATATTAATTCATTCAATTCATTTATATAATCATTATGCAATGAAGATCATGTATAACGAGTCGCATCACATCGTGGAGACGGTATTCCGTACGTATGCACGAGCGATGATATCGTTCCCATGATCGTGAAATTGTAATGGAGTATATATATAATATTTCAGAATCAATATAACTTTACAATAATCATATATAGTTATTATTTACACCATTATACCCATCCAAGTAAGGTGGTGGTGGAAAATAGATTACACCACGGCGTGGAGACGGTATTCCGTACGTACGCACGCAAGGTGATTTTGTTTTCCGTAGGATGGATAGATGGTTAAATAGGGTTGTTTCATACTTATAATAACATATCAGTATATGGGTGATACTGATTTTATTACTTCATAATGAAACAAATAAAGAAGAATAAGTGGAAGAAGAAATAAAGTCGAATGAATCGGTAACAGACATTACCTCTTCTTTGAAGCGCCTCTTTGAGACTTCCTCTTAGGGCACTAAAATTGGTATTTGAAAAAGACCAGGACCTCTAGGATGTTTCTAGGGAAGTGGAGAAGATAATTTTTCAGGGGTTTTCCGAGCTTGAAGGATCAAAGTGGTGTGAGGAAAAGAGGGAGGAGGTGACCTTTTATAAGGGAGGAGAGGGGCACCTTTGGAATAACTAAAAATATTATTTTATTATATAGTCAAATTCGGTTTTTAATAGCTCCAAATTGATATATTTCGAAGCTAAGGTGGGGATGGGTCGAAATAATATCATCCAACAGAATTTAGACAAGTTTAGGTCATTATATTAACCTTATATTTTAGTTTTAACTCTTAGTTAATTAGATTGACATTTACCATGTCACTTTGTATTTTTATATTATATAGTTAATAAACTTACCATATACATCAAAGATACCCCTAAGTGGTCCATTAATGACACCTATCATGATATAAGTATCTTGGCCGAACCTTATATTTTTATGAATATAATAAAAATTAATAATATAATATTTGTTTTAAAAACTATTTTATGTCAATTTTGACACTATTTAGTAATTGATTGTTGTGAAAATTAAAACAGAATGATTAATTCAAAAAAAGTTAATTCAATAAATAATAACATGTAATATTAACCTATAAAATTAGTGGAATTCATAAAAAGTCTGAAATTACATTTATTTGGGTATTTGTAACATCAATTATGTCAATATTTCATTGATAAGATAATTACTGCATCGTCTTTGTTTCATAAATAAATTAAATTATTTAATGTCTAAAAATTAAAAATAAAATACCATTATGTAGGAAATATTTTTTTATCTTTCTAATGAATATTTATAGTCGAATTTATCTCATGTATAACCCTATATTAAAAATTATTTACTTATTAAAATTTGATTTTAACTATTTTAACCCCTCTTTAAATAAATTAATAATAAATGTCCTAATCTAATCCGAGTGGGCTTAAATGGTCATATTTTATTCCTAATGTTGTTTTTGGTCGAATTACACTTATCCAATAGAATTAGGACACGTGTTAGGGTAATAATAATATCATTTTATTCTTAATTACCCTATTTACTTTTAACCGTGGTAAATAAAAGTAAAAAGTTACTATTCACCAAAAATTATTTTCATCTCATTGAACGACATTTTACTTACTGAAATCAACCGTGTTTCTCGGATTTTTGAAATTCCACTCACAGAAACGGTAAAATTAAGTTTTATGTAAATTTGCAAATTCTCCTAGGAGGTGGGTAAAAGACGGTGAAAAGTTCAATAAAATTTTTGTATATCTAAAATTATTATAAAATTACTCCAATGAATTACATTGAACTTATATAGGTATTATGTATCAATTTTGACCTAAAATAAATTTAAATAAAATAAACAATTATTTAAATAAAAAGTTGGTTTTTAAATAGTAACCTAGTGTTTTCACTATTCATCAAAAATTGAAAGTTTTCAGAAAAATACCAAAATTTCACCCTAGGCTAATTTCGATATTCCGAATCCAAAAATGAAGTCCATTTTGAAAAATAAAATTTATAAAATTTCAAAAAGTGGTTATTACTATTCACAACGGCTAGTTTTAATAATATTTTAATAGCATATCGTTGTTTAGTGAAACTCGGTATTGCGTACAACGCAAGCTATCGAGGAAGGCCGCGTTTGCATGTAAAGCAAGCCAAGCTAGTGTTGTGTGTAGTGAAATATTCCTTTGATGATTTATATAACATAAAAACAAAATATTTCTCATAAAAGTCTCAGGTGTTACAATAGGTGTATCAGGGGTGTCTAGGACTTGCTCAAAGCCTGAATCCTAGCCTTTTGGAGAAATAGGATAAGACACATGGTTAGTAGAAACCAGGTGGCATAGGCAGCATGGTTACTCCTAACCGTGAAGGGCTCGGCAGTGTGATATAGGAGCCTACACAGTTTGAGGAATCCATGTAGATAGAGGCACCCACCCATACAAGAGCACCTATAATTTTTAATAGAGGTTTTTTTATTGTTTGCACATGGTTATTCAAACCATGCACAGTGACCGTGCAGGTGAACCCTTATAACTATAAAGGATGTAGGGTTGGAGCACAGTTTGGCCAAACATGTGACCAAACCATGTGACCCAGTTTTTTGAGAAAAATTGACCTTTTCCCCTTATATTATGTTATAACCTAAAAATCCTATTCTTCTCCTTCGTTGGGAAGCCTCTTCACATAGAGAGACCTCATTGAATCTATTTGATGGATTTTTATCTCGTTCTTCCATCCAATATTGGAATCAAGAGTTTTTCATCTCATTGGATCCATACTGTTGAGTACTCCATTCATTTTGATCCATTCTTCATTTTTCTTGGTATTAGCTGTTCTATTTAGGTGCAAGATAATATGCCCTATTATTTGGGTTTTCATCTATTCCTCATTTTTCTCCTGATCTGAGTCGAATCAGGAGCTTATACTGGATAGGAACTCTACTACAGACCTATAGTAGGTGGTCTATACTTTTACCGAATGATTTTGTGATATATAGAGCTAGTTTCCATTCTTCTACCCACCAGACTTTCTGACTATTCCCCAATAATAAATTGATTAATTTAATTAAATGATATGGAACATGTTAGGGATTCACTTTAGTTATGTTGAGATGTGTTGGAGGTTGTTTTCCCAACCAAGGCCACCCATGGGGTGTTCCATGTGAATTTTCCTTGCCTATTCCTTTGTTAAACCACCCATGGGGTGATTTAGTGCTTTCCTAGTTGGAGAAAGCCTATTAATAAATGAATTGGATTAAATTTTATAAATAGAAGATGGTTTTACTCACTTTACATTTGTTAGCATGATGTTGTTTGATTGAATTGTTTGAATATATTATTTAGAAATTTTGGAAATGAGTGGGTAAACTCATTAAATGTGAATGGATGTGAATTTTTATATGAGTGGGTAAACTCATGGTATGAAATGGTAATTGAATTTAATGATGAATGATTCCATAGGATGCCATTGGTGTGCTACACCATGGGTCATGATAGTAGTAAATAATGACTTGGACCTATATGCACCTTGTATTCTAATTCTATGGGATGCCATGGGACTTGATACCCCTTGAATCTAGTTTGTTTGGGCTCGTAATGGACATGGTATGTAGTCATAATCTATGGAATCCAATTAAATCCTAATTGAGTTTCCATTGAGATGATCCTGGGACTAGAAGAGGATGCCTTGGTCCACTATACCTTGGATCTAGCCTTGTAGGGTCTAACATTTCTAGTTATATGGAATGACCATGGTAAATGTGACATGCTTGATTATACGACTCGACCATGGTATTTTGTGATACATCTTATTATATGGTGTGTCCATGATGGATATGATATACATGTTATACAGAAAGGATGTTGTGATGTGATATATTTTGTATATGGCATGGATGTGGTGTTTACTTCCTTTTTCTATACTGTTTCCTTGTTAGAGGAGTTTGAGACTTGTTTTGCAGGGAGCATTGAAAGGATGTACAAGATCACATGTTTGTTTACTTTTTCCATGGGAACTTTACTTTAAATAATTCCATACATGTTATACTATGAACTCTTATTTAGATTATATTTCACAACCAGGATTTGTTATAGACACTTTGGGTGGTGACCAAATGGTATTGTATCTCACACCCTATTAGGGCCATTGTTGGGTACCTGGACAGACTATATGGATATAGGTAGGGATTGGGGAAAGCACCCACAATTCTATGCTTGACTTTGTTCCATGCTTAGGAGCATGGGAGCATAAGACCGAGCTGAATCTCATGATGCTATTTAGAGATAACTCTTTTTGGTCTTTTTGGTATTTTTTTACATGTATTATACTGGAAATATTTATACCTATTTTGGATTCTTTGCAGATACATGAAATAATCATCAGTGTATATGATATTACTTCTGACATTGTTACAAATATCTATCTTTTAGATATTTATCTATTATCTGATTGAATTATTATTTCCACTATTTATTGTATGTTTTATACCTCTATGTTAAACTTTGAAAAGAGGGAATAGTCTCCCCACAGACACACCCTAGGCCCTCATAGCTAGTTGAAAACCTCTAACATTCAGGGAGATGCACTCGGGTCCATGTGGCCAACCAGGATCGAGGCACCATTTAGTGGAATCTGGGTCTAGGATGTCACAACTGTCCACTACCCCGACTATTACTTTAGGTCCTTGATTCAATGCCTATCTAATCACCCCAAAACACCAACCATTCCACATTTCATGTCTAAAAACACATTCTTGACATGTTCCAAAGCTCATATTGCCAATAAAATTCTGGATTCATGAAATAACCCCTACTCTTGGAAAAAAATCTAAACTCCCCTGAGAAGTAACAACCCTAAAATTCATGGGTCATCACAAACTACCCACCATAACACTTCTCATCCTAGAGAAGTTATGGTAATCCTACAACCATAAAACTCATCCTACCATGGTCAAAAAATTACAATGGATTTTCACATTCCATCTATGGGTACAAAATTATATTTTTCTTCCCAACTCCAAACACCAAATCCCACTATTCACCAAAAGTTGAGTCACCTACTCATCAACAGTGAAAACACTGAGGCATGATAAAAAAAACCCATATAACTCAATTCACCAAAGTGCCATCAACTGATTTATCTTGAGTATTATAGTTCTCCCCACCATAAGACTCCACTAATAGTGACTTATTCTGATCCATAGTGCTCTCCATTATAGGAATCACCTATTTAAAATAAATTACAATGGTAAAATGATACACTCAACACCATTTTAATCTCATAACATCCAATTCCATGTGAAAAAAACAATCATTACTACCATGGCCAACTTTTCTTAGAAAATATCAACTTCAACTACCAAGAATCACCTCACAACCTCACCCGATCATGATGCCTTCTCTCATGGATCCATAAAAAGTATCCCAAACACCCACACTAAAGTTTGAACCCAAATCTTGGTATAATTACATTATTGGATCAACAACCAACCAAACCATCCATAGTAATGTCACCCCAAACACCAATTCACCTTTGATCCAAATCACTCTCGGATCACACCAACTCTAACCTGACCTTGAATCCAACACTTGAAATCCATCTGACACCATATATGATTTTCGATTAAAGTATTCCCCAAGGAACTAGATATCAATGGATCTTACCACATTCCAATATCCAAATGGAATATAGACTATCCACCAATCAGTGTCATCGCATCCATGGCCCTTACACCAGAAGGGTCATACACCCATGATCATTATGATACTCCTCACCATAGGTGTATCGTTATCATCACCCCAATAAACCAAAACACTGATCTCCATGACCCATGATCTATACATTATCTAATGCAATGAATTGATGTAGTTTCCCCACTCATACCCAAGAATCATTCTAAAATTCAAAAATTTTCATTCTTAGATCACCAAAAAAATCAGTATTTTCATTCAACATTACTCTCAAAATGGGGATCACACCCTCCGATATCTAATGGTGCACTCTCTACCACATGGATTCCCTTACACCACTCCTTTAGAGATGACCCAAAAAAGTCCCATCAACAATATCAACTATACTTTAAATCCTTAATAGGGATAAAAAATCTAGGAAAACATTCCCAAAAGCATATCACTAATCACATCAATCCTTATCCCACACACGACCTCTCATCGATTCAAAAATCATTGGCACCATGCATAACCAGTTCACACCTTCCCTTGTACATTGAGACTTTACTAAAAAACCTTAATACACTCACCCACCTCTTCTAAAGGAGGAATGATCATCCAAGAACCATCTCACATGTTCTTAACCACTATTTACCCCAATCTCACCCAAACCTAATAGTTGTATGCTTCCATACTACCTGATCGCACAACCTGACTCATGCTCCCATGAGTCACATCCCACCAAACCTTAACTCACATGAACAACCGACTAATGATTATACTATTGTAGATAAATATCACTCCACAATCCTAAGTAATCTCACTCATTCCAATTTGAACCACAAAATCACCCACTACACGAGCATTATTCAAAAATCATGACCATTTATCCATGCTCTACTCATCCTAGGTTGCACCACATAAGATCTCAATATATAGGGATAATAATCTAACTAATCCTTCCCTATAACTCATCCTCATACTAAAATTTTTCCACGTGCCTCAGATCCCAAAATCCAAAGGCATTTCTCATGCCTCTCCTTGACCCTCTTATGGGAATCAACCAACCAGTTGGTCTGGTTAGGTAAAATTCCACTGAGAAGCTACATGGGAAAACACCATATAGGTTATTATTGAAAATTTGAGTAACTAAAACCTATACTAGAGATAACCCATGACTATCCTTTGATCATCCATTAGGCATACTATTTATGCATTGAACCCACCAAGGTTCCATTACTGAGGCATCACATGCCTGCATTGATCCACTAAGGGTCTCTATACATCTATTGCATGAAGGGATCATATAGTTGTAGCTGGAGAACGTCATATAACATGATACACATGACCTATAATTAGAGAAAATAATATGGTTAAGTTGAGTATAATGGTACCAATAAGTTATATGGAAAAACAACATATAAGTTTTTATTGACACCTTAAACAACTGAATCCCCATTTTTAGTGAAATCAATCATACAAAATCACACATATGCCAGGTGAATACTATTTTACAACCATGATGCATGTACATAGAACTATTTCCAACGGTCCAAGAGCCTAAAAAATAGATAAAAACCTTCAAGAACACATTATATTTAATAAAAATCTCAATCATAATAGCAAAAACTAATAACAACAATCACGTACCCATGGTAACCAGGACTTCACATCAAAATAGTGTTCATGATGAACTCCATAATAATATTTAACACATTACTATACCACCTTTACACCATATCTACAAATAGTAAAACAAAATATAATTCTTTGATATCACTTTGTAATGCCCCGATCTAGAGGCCACTCGACAGTGCCCCAAGTCGAGGATCCATGTGACCTCAAGCATGCCTTGCCATACACCAAAGGATGAAAAACTATGATTGGGGAATAATCTATACAATGGGGAGACCATTAACCAAAATAGATTAATAGAAAAAATGGAAATAAACCATATATATCCACCAAAAATCATCAGAGTATGCATAACCAAATAAACACAATGCTATAACTAAATGTTCCATATGAAAGAATACAATCATACATTTACTAATCGACCATTGGACCAATCACAGACAAAATAATATCTCCCACCCATTACCCCTCAGTGACATTATAGACTACAATATATTTTAAACCCATACCTCATATCCTGATCTAACCTCATCATAATCCATTATCACTCTTGGCTCTACTACCCAGGGACTATACCAAGATATCCTATTCTAAGACCCTAAAAAACCCAATGCCAAGTCCTGACAAATTCTCATGAACCACCCTTATGTACCAACCCACATCTCCTAAGGATGATATCTCATATCATCACCCAAAGGATAACCTCCCACACCACACCTTTTCAAGCCACAAAGGATTATCCCACTCACAACACTTTCCATGCCACAATACACCTTCATGAGGGTGTCATGTAATGAACTAACTCGGGTCGAACCAACACGTCACTCAAGCTATCCAGCCACATAGCCCAAAGTATGTTCTTGATTTCCATGGGATAATGAAAAACATTAGGCATAACCAACTATCTCTTGGGAATGGTTTCACCACTGGTAAACTGACATGACCCATCCATGAAATGGGATGAAAACACTAATAATATCGGATTCAACAACATAAAGGAAAATTCAGAGTGTGTAGTAAAGGATAAGTAGATACCATAAAAAATACCACACATTATATAAAAAACATTCCATAACAGGAAATATACATGGTATCTCAATTAAATTCCCAAAAACTCAAAATAAAGGGGTATAAGACCAAGAAAGGTCTATACATACATCCCAACAGATACAAATACCAAAAATGACTTCACATGATCGAACCCCTATGATACCATGTCTCAAATTAAAAACCCTAGTACATGGTACCCTTTCCCTTACCTGTATCCTGAAAAACAAAGTATACACATGCCCAAAGGCCCATATAGGGTGTGTGGCACATATACTAGTAGGATACCACCATGAATTTGTTTAAGGATTTTACCCATAAAAACCAATAAAATAGTTTGAAAATAATTTTTCAAAACTAAATCACTTTGAAAAGATACCACTTTCAAATAAACATTTTAAATTCAATTGGTTTTCCATTTCAAATAAAACACATTTTCCAAATAATTTCTCAACATGGATCACAAAAATTAACAATTCCACATAGTAAAAAATTCTCAAAATACCCAACAAGTAAGGGAAATCATAAGATCATCATCAAATAACCACATAAATAGGAATGAGAATCATATATCTCATCACATAAAATAGAACCAATAAAATGCATAAACAATATAATACAAACTGACATGAGTAATGTTTATAAAGGGCTATAACCATCAGGACTATCATGAGTGATTCTACCATGTATTCTAGATAGATAATAAATAGTGGGAGATATCATGATCTCCCTCAGGCCTAACTCCAAGAGCTATCATGGTCTCTTGACAAACAAACATGGAAGATATCATAGTATTCTTACCCAAAGGAACTCATGGTCCCTTGGAAACTAAAATAGAAGCTTACATAATCTTCCCTCTGAAGGCTCACATGGTCCCTTAAACAATCCCCTCGCTCACACCCCATTTAACCCATGTGCTACTCCATGTCAGACAATCAAAAAACATGTGCCTCATAAATCAAATCCACATCACAAACCATTTTCATAATAAAACTTTCCCATTTTATCAAAACACATTTAATAAATAATAACCATTTCTAAACTCATTTTATAAATCCATTTAAATACATAAAACCTATTTGATCCATTTTATCAAACACTTGGTGGGAACACAAGACACACCTTTTAGAAAACCCACTTTAAACCATAAAATTGTGAAATCAATCTATAAATAAAAATAAACATGGAATAAAAATTAACCATAAATAAAAAAATTGTAATTTAAACAATACAAACCAAAGGAGATTAGAAATTTAAAGGAAATCCATGGAAAATGAAATTAAATAGAGACACCTACCTTAGATTTGTTCCAAATATTTTCTCCTTTAACAAAAACCACGCAAAAAAGGTATAATAAGGCATAAAACACATAATACATAATAAAAAAAATAAAACCCCAATTACATATCCTATATTTGTTAAAAATCACCCCTAAGGTTCCACACTTCCACAAAAATGGAAAAACAAGCAAGGAGAAGGGGGAAAGAAGGATAAAAACTAAAGGATTTGGACTTACCTAAATCCAAATTACCAATAACTCAAGATAAATCAACCAAAAACAAAGATGGGAAGCTCCAAAACCAAGGGAGTTGGGCTGAAAATGATGGGAGGAAGAAATGAGGGATAAAGGAGGTATAAAATCAATAGGAAAAAATGGAACATTACCAATTTTTAAGTTACTAGGATAGGCCACATGATTTTTCCACACGTTTAGGCAAACCATGCAACAACCATGTAGGGATACTCTCTCCCAAAAATTATATCCACATGGTTACTCCTGGGTGTCACATGGTTTGAAAAACCATGCTAAAACCATGTAAAATCCCACTGTACCAACCTTTAGGACCCTCACATGATTAGAAAAACAATGAGATAACCATACACCATGTTTTTTCTTCTAAAAAACAACCTTTTCAACCCTTGTTACCCGAGAACTCCAAGTACAAACCAAAAGGGTAAATAAAACTCAAAATTAGTCATACTAGTGATCTGGAAAGTGTTAAAAACTCCCCACCATGACACTTTCTACCCCCCAAAGTCCTCAAGAATCTAAAGAAGAAAACAGGTGAGGTCACTACTCCCTCACCTCAAATTTCCACTCCCATGTCTCATGGCTATTACCACCATGATACTAGAGCACAAAAACCAATGAGATTGACTTCCCATAAAGAACTATGTTTTGATGATCCATGACATGAATAGGTTTATCCATAATGGTGGCATCAAGTTTAAGCTCCATATCTTCTAAATCTAACACATGATATGGGTTTGGATGGTATCTCTTCAACTGGGAAACATGAAAGGAATCATGGATTAAGGTTAAGTGTGGTGGAAAATTAAATGGATAGGATACCTTCCCCAGATTATCAACAATACAAAATGACTTAACATAATGTGGTGCCATCTTCCACTGCTTTCCCAAGTGATAGAGACCCAGTCAAACTAATACTCAAAGGAACACCTGATTACCAACCTAAAACTAAAATGGGAAATGATGATGGTTGGAATATTACTTTTGGTGGATCTGAGTTGTCACTAACCATTTTTGAATCAGCCAAACTCTCTCAGTCATCTTATGGATGAGGGTCACTCCAACTAAGGAATGATCACCCACCTCAGCCCAACACAAAGGGGATTGAAATGATCATACATACAACACATTAAATGGGGATATCCTGATATAGGCTTGGTATACATTTCTATAAGAAAAATCAACCAATGACACGTGTATTTCCCATAAACATTTGAAATCAAGCACACAAAATCACAACATATCATTGAGATTATGAATGGTCCACTTAGACTAACCATCCGTTTTTGGGTGATATGTGGTGCTCAATTTTAGTAGGGTTCCCAACAACTCATGGAGTCCCTACTATAATTGAGATATGAAATGGGCATCACATTCTAATACTATTATTTAGGGAACTCTATGAAGATGAACAACCTCTCAAACATACAATTTTCCTAGTTCCTATACCTTTATTGACTCCCTGATGGGAATAAATGGGAAGATTTTTTTATAAGATAGAAAATAAACCATATGAAATCTTTCCCACTGAGGTATCTTGATAAAAAAATAAATATATATCTCATCCCACTTCTATACTAGAATAGGAAGTTTCTACAACATCCTAACTGGTATTTTATGCTCAAATTTGATCCTTTGGTAGGTCAATCATCTAGAAATAAATTCCACTAATTCACGTCTCATCTTGGGACACTAATAATGACCTATCAAGGTATAAAAAATCTTGGTTTCCCTGGGGTGAATGAACTAAGAAGAATGATTCACCTCATACATCACCTCCTATATTAGGCTCAAAGGAACCACCTGACACCTCTAAAAAATAATAGAACCATTGAGATACCAAGACCAATCAACTGAGGTCTCCCCACTATTTAAATCACTACTAATCTACTAGGAATTAGGTTCAGATACATACTAACTCCTAACTCAATCGATAAGAGTGGGTGTAACCTACACACTAGCCAAGACCACATTCCCTCTATCCTTATACATTTCCAGCCTCAGATCATCCAACAAACTCATCATACCCCACTTATCCACTGACTCTCAAATAGACTACACTAGAAGCTTTATACTTAACATGTTAATGAAAACATTCTCATTCCTGGGTGTATAAGCAATCTTGAAATCAAATGTCCAGAGATACTCCACCCACCATCTATGTTTGAGGTTCTAGTCCCTCTAGGTGAAAATATACCTTAGGATATTATGATCTAAATACACAGTAAAATAATCTCCCAAAATTTAATACCGCCACATCTTCAATTCATGCATTACAATAGCCAATTCAAGGTCATGGGTGGGATAATTCTTCTCATGTGGTCTATAATCCATGATCCATTTTCTACCACATGGCCATCCTACATTATCACACATCTCCACCCCACACTAAAAGCATAACAAAATACTGCATAAGATATTCCAGTTTTAGGAAGAATAAAAATGGGAACAAATGTCAAATGGGCCTAAAAATTATCAAAATCACTTTGTGAATTCTCATCCCAATCAAACTTCACCCCTTTCCTAGTCAAATCCATCAAGGGATAAGATATCTTGGATAAGTCCCAAACTAAATGTTTATAATACCCAAAAATCCTTGAAAACAGTGAATCTAGAACATATTCTTGGAATGATACCAAGACATGACTACTCAAACTTTCTATGGATCTACTGAAACTTATACTTTGGAAATCATATGCCCCAAAAAATTAACTTATTTAATCAAAAACTAGAACTTGGATGATTTTTCATATATATAGTTCCCCCTAAAAACACCCAAAACAATCTCCAAATGGTCCACATTCCCCCTTCATATTAGAATGCACCAAAATTTCATCCAAAAACATGACCATGAAGGAGTCCAAAAATCGGTGGAAGATTTGGTTCATCAATTCCATTAAGACTATTGGAGTGTTGGTAAGCCCAAATGACATAACCAAATACTCAAAATTTACATACCTACTTGGAAAGGTGGTATTTGGAACATCCTCTATCTAGAAACTCAAATAGAGATACATGGATCTTAGATCAATCATTGAGAATCAACCAGCTCCCCTAAGATGATAAAAAAAGGTTATCAATTCCAGACAATAAGTATTTATTCTTCATGGTCACCTAATTAATATTATAGTAGTCTATGAAAAGTCAGAGGCTCCCACTACCTTCTTTGAAAAATTACACTGGTGAAGCCCATGGTGATACACTAGGATAGATAAAACCCTTACCCTCAATGTACTGTAACTAAAAATTTAGATCTTTCAACTCTACTGAAGCCATCCAATAAGACAACAAGGAGATAAGGCCCATCACGGAGAGTAGATAAATAGTGAAATCAACCTCTCAATAGGGTGTAAATTCAGAAAAATCCTATAGAAACATGTCTATGTACCTTTCCATGACCATTGGAATCTCACTCACTGAACATTTCTCAATAACATCAAGAAAAAACCTATACACCTGAAATGAGATCAACCCCAACTCTGAAGAAACCAATCCCACCCCCCTGAACTCAGATCCCACTCTCCCTGAAATACATGAGTTCCTTCATCAGGAGTGAGGAACATTACCCTATGGTGATAAAATTTGACTAGATACTTAAATATGATCAACCAATCCATGCTAATAATAATATTGAAAATGTATAGGAAAAAACAAGGAATTACCAAATGACTTCCACTACAGCTAACGAAACATGTCACTTTGGGAACTTGAAACATTTCTCCTTATATCTACCTAATGGGGTTATAAAATACATTAAAAATTAAATCAACTCATCTTTTATACCCAAATAATCAATCAATTTCAATTAAATGAATTAATGGGATGAATTAGTGTAAAAAAGAAACCCTGATGCTATGGAAGAACCAATAAACACCATACCTCACATGGTGGTCAACCCAGAATTTGTTTCCTCTAGAAAAACCTCATCTGTATGGAGATTACCTAGCTCAGAACCTACCTATATATTCTTACCCTGGTGAGAATGTACCTTACCATGAGGGTAAAGATCCACTACCCTTGTAAGCCTTTGACTAAACCTGATATCCTTTAAAAAAAGTGGATCCCACATTGATCCCCCATGAAGCCAGCTGACAGAAGCACTAAAGATGAACTAGACATCCACACTGGTGGAACCTTCTTAGAGTCTTTAAGAAACGAGTCCTAATGTGTCCATACTTCTCATACAGATAACAAAAAATAGTATTACACCCTAAATAAGCCATAGGAGTTGAACCTGATGACTATTGAACACTCTTTACACTGCCCCATTGAGACTCATCTCACTTCGGTTTCTACCCTAACAAATAACTCTAGCTTCCACCCATCAAAGGAACACCACTAAGGCATGTATTTTCAGTAAAATCTACCTCTTTAATATCTACCTTATCAAACACAATTGAATAGGTTAATAGACATATAATAATGAGCATATATTTGATCTCTGGCCTCAATCCCATATCAAAATGTTGTACCTTAAGGTAATAGTTCATAAGGAGATCTGGATAAAAAAGCACCAATTTGGTAAAATGAGAAGCATACTTCATCAAAAAATGATTAAATTACTCCAAATTCAATATCTCTCAGGCCTTCTCCATCCTCAAGGTCTCCAGCTAGATATTCCATTTGAAAGACACCATGAAAGTGGTTCAAGTGAGATCCTCATACTTCCTTGAGAGCATTATCAACTCCCACCACTTCATATAAAATCCTTCTAGAACATACATGGTGATTCAAAATTTATATGTCTTAGGGGTATTTAATAACTTTAATATCCACTAAACATGATCTAAACGCTCCTTAGGACCACTGGGTCCCTTATCTCTATGGAACACTGGTGGATTTTTCCTCAAAAAATCTTGAGCATGGTCCATGGTCTAGGGATTATCTCACCTATCTATTTGACCCAAGGACTAGATCATACGAATCACTAAATCCAATAAATCCAGATCAAGAGGAGGGTCCAACTAAAGGTTTTTATCTGAAGAACCCTCTCTATTCCTAGATGAGTCTCTTCTAGGAGGAATCATCTACAATACATAAAAACCCAAGCTTCATCAAGCATAATTCAACCACAAACACACCAAAATATCCAAAAGAAACCCCCATCATGGGTATCAATAAGTAAAACTAGCATAAAATGTAACTCCAAATGAAAAGGAGGAAAACATGAAAAATTACAAGTATTTCCCACCATGAATGGTTTTCCCAAAAAGTTAGGAAAACCATGCACCAACCGTGAATGTGTCACTATAGGTTGGTAGAAAAGGTACCATGAGCTACATACGTCTATTACTAACCATGCACACTAAACACATGCCTCCTCCAGACCTTCCTTTTCAACCCCCAACACTCAAAAATATCCCTAGTCCCACCTTGAGTCTCAACATTGACCATAAAACACTTTAAAATATCATTAAAATAAGCTATAAACAAGCTAAAAAATAACCACAATCCCAGACCACCCATGGAAACTCAAGGTTTGACACAAAGAAGAGCTATTTAGAAACTCCCCCATACCTACCTCCCAATCCCCAATGGTCTTAGATCTAGTCCACCAAGTAATACCAAGTTAAAACCATCTCTAATACCATTTTGTAATGAACCAACCTGGGTCAACCCAACCCGTCACCTGAGCTGGCCCACCACACAAATCGAAGTGTGTTCTCGATTGACATAGGGTTTCTATAAGCACCAGTCATAACCAACTATCTCTCGGGAATGGTTTTTCCACTAGTAATTTGGAATGACCCATCCATGAAATTGGATGGCCATACCAATAATATTAGATTCAATAGCATAAAGGAACATCCAGAGGATAAAATAAAGAACAAGAAGATACCGTACGTAATATCACACATTATATAAAAAACATGCCATAAAAGGAAATATACATGGTATCTAAAGTCAAAACCCAAAACTCAAAAAAGGAGAAGAAGATAAAAAAGGCCTATGAATACATCCTGATAGATACAAATAGAAAAAGCGACTCCACATGATCTAACCCTTGTGAGACCACATATCCTCCACAAAACCCTGGACAATGGTAATCAAGAAGAGCCACCCTGGTACATGATTCCCTTTCCCCTACCCATGTCCTGTAAAACAAAGTCTACACATGCCTTAAGGCCCATTTAGGGTGTGAGGCAGATAGCCTAGTAGTACACCAACATGAATCTATATATGGATTTCACCTATGAAAAAAAATAAACTAGTTTGAAAACACTTTTCAAAACTAAATCACTTTGAAAAAATAAAAATTTCAAATAAACCTTTAAAATCCATTTTGTTCTCCATTTCAATTAAAAAATATTTTCAAAATCATTTATTAATATGGATGAAACAAATAAACAATCACACAAGGCACAACACACTCAAAATAGCTAAAAATCAAGGGAAATCATAAGATAATCATAAAATAACCATATAAATGGGAATGATCATCATACATCTTATCGCATAAAAATGGAACTAATAAAATGAATAAATCATATAAACCAATCTGATATTAGTAACATTCAGCAAGTGATTTAACCATCATGATTATCTTGAGTGATTCTAACAAGTTTTCCAGTTAATAAATAATGGGAGCTCTCACAGTATCCTCTAGTCCCAACTCCAAGAGCTCTCATAATATCTCAGTAACTGAACATGGAATATCTCATGGTATTCCTACCCAAAGTCACTCATGGTACCTTGGAAACCAAAATGGAAGCTTGTAAGGTCTTTTCTCCAAAGTCTCACATGGTCCCTCAAATAATCACCTCATTCACACCCCAGTTAACATATGTGCTACTCCATGCCACATAATCACAAAAAATGTTCCACATAAATAAAATCCACATTACAATCCATTTTCATAATAAAACATGACAATTTTATTAAAACATATTCAAAAAGGTAAAACCATTTTTGAACCCATTTTAAAAATCCATTTAAATCCATAAAACATCTTTGATCCATTTTATCAAACACTTAGTGGGAACACGAGCCACACCCTTTGGAAAACCCACTTTAAATCATCAAATTTTGAAATAAATCCATAAAACACAACAAAAATGGGATAAACATCAACCATAAATAAAAAAATGGAAATTTAAACAAAAAAAACCAAAGGTGATTAGAAATTTAAAGTTAATACATGGAAAATGCCCTTAAATACATACAACTACCTCAGATTCAGTACAAATCCTATTTCCTTTGAGTAAAACCACTTGAAAGAGGTCTAACAAGGCCTAAAGAACCTAATCCATAAGAAAAAAAAAACTAAAATCACCATTAAATACCCTATATTCGACCAAAATCACCCCTAGTGTTCCACAATTCTATAAAAATGGAAGAACAAGAAAGGAGAAGGGGGAAGAAAGGAGAAAAACCAAATTATTTAGACTTAACTCAAGAAAAATCACTAAACAATCATGAGAAACCCAACAAAAAAAGAGAGAGGAATATATAAAACCAAGGGATATGGTTTATGCATGACGGTAGGAAGAAATGAGGGCTAAATGAGGTATAAAATTTATAGGAAGAAAATGGGAAATTACTAATTTTTAAGTGACCTAGAAAGGTCACATGGTTTGACTGAACGATTAGGAAAACCATGTTCCAACCATGTGGGGATACCATCAAACCAAAATTTGAGCTACATGGTTACTCCTAGGTGTCGTATGGTTTAAAAAACCATGCTTAAATCATGAAAAATACCATTGTCCCAACCTAAAGCACCCTCACATGGTTAGCCACATAGTTAAACAAATCATGCACTAACCATACACCTTGGTATGTATTCCCAAAAACTCATTTTTCAACCCAATATACCTATGAACTCTAATAAAAAACCAAAAGGGTAAATAAAAATCAAAAGAAAACATACCAATGACCTTACGGGTGTCACATGTCATTTTTCTAGCATGATATGTACAACCATATCACCTACTTTCACACTAGGCCTAACACTCTCCTTCCTACCTAACTAGCCCTAGGGATACCAACTTATTCTACACATGTCACACCTCACAACCTAAGTCCTAAGGTCTCTTGTTAACTCCAAAAACACCTTCTCTCCTTAGAAACATAGTTTTAAATGATCCCAAACTACTTAAAGTGCTAAAGAGCACTTATCCTGAGCCTAAGAGGACCAACACCCTCCTATCTCTTTCTCTAGGGTGCTCTTGGTTCTTATCCATCTATTTTTTCTCATGAAACATGCATGAAGGCAAGAAAACATGCATAAATAAGAATATGGATTTGTATTAAAGGGACCATCTACTTCTAAAATGAATTTACAACCCAATTCGTGCTCTCCACATCCTTGACCAAGCCCATCCATTCCTTTTCAAAGCTCGTAATACCAAACAAGATCCTATCTCATTCCATAATACACAAATAATTAATTATAATAATTTACAATTAAATATTTAAATTAAAAAATGGAACATTCGTTAAAAAAATCACTAGGAATCATCATCACACTAAAACTTCATCCAATGGAATGCGATCAACCTTCCAAGATCTCCTCTTGCCACCACACATGAAAAATCAATTGGCCAAGAAGATTTCACCATGCTCTGGTGAAATCATCACTAAAACCCTAGCCAAAGGAATCCCAAAATTAGTGGCCATCAATGAGAAACAAGAATAGAGGAAGAAACATATATCATACCTTATATTCTCTATAGGAACACCACCAAAATCATCCCCCACCATAGAGGATTTAATGGGGTTATGAGAGGTGGAGCACCGATAAGAAATGGACTCCTCTCGATCCCTTAGTCCCCAAAAACAAAAGGATCCCAATCCTATAATGTCCCACCCCAAATCACTATGAATATTATCTTGAATAGATCACCACATGACCTCAGGCATGACCCCTTTTATGCTAGAGGCTGCCGACTAGCAGTGGGGGTCTAAGGTGGTACCGTGAGAAGACTATACCCCCTGTATCATAGTGCACAATCATAAAAAAATAACCAATAATCATACACATATGGAAAGTACAAAGTATACAAGTTATATGAAACATCCAATAATGGTAATATGAAACATAGATACATACATACAGTCATACAAACTCAACCACCTACTGGGCCGATCACATATGAAAAATAAAAATAAAAGAATAAAAAGACCAAAAGAAAATATAAGAGGCTCCACTATAATCTCACAATCTTACCTCATCCTGAACACTAATCCCATCCAAGATGCTCCAAATTGATTATGAAACCTTGAGCCTCAACCCAACCTGAACCTAAAATAAGTAGGGGATTCTTGGGTACCGAAGTGTAATGGAATTATGAGCATGGTGTGAGTACGTAACTCAGCAGGGCACCACCAATATAGTCCCATACTATACCATCAATTCAGTGTTATGTGCATGTGACCTAATTTTAAAAAATAATACATTGTTGAAAATAATAATCAAAACTACCATCGACACCTACTTTGAACTGATACTGAAATTTCTTTGAGAACATCACGAGGTCTATTCCAACCCATGTACCAAGTATCATACCATGATCGATCCTTAGGTCTATGACCTCAATTGACCACAATTTATTTGTCTATTGCTGGGGTGTCTATGATCATGTCATGATGACCATTCCTCCATATATAATAGACCCAAGTCTCTCCAATATATAGGTAAGTAACATAAACCTCCCCTATATTAGTTTTCTTAGCTAGGGAATAAGCCTATAAGTATAAAAAACCTAGGGAATTATCCAAAAAAGTTCCACCATGGTATACCAGAACAACCTAAAATCCAAATCTATAGCAACCCCACAGATAGTAAAAAATACCCCCTATGATATTTTTCTCAACCAGGTATCACAGACCCCCCATGTGAGTTTTCTCAGTGAAGTGAATAACCTATAAGTGTAATGGAACTTCCCTATGGGAGTTTTCTCAGCCTGATATCATAGAATATTCTAAGGTTGTTTTCCATATATTATTAAAAGACCAGCCCATAGTCATACTTAATTTCATATAAAAACCTCCCAAAGGGTGGATACCATCATAAATAATAAAACACTACCCAATGGAATTTACCAAACCATTTATAATCAAAAAAAGAATAAGGGATGGCTAAAATCCTAAACCTCCCAATAGAAACCATGCCAAAGCTCACCCTCCCACTAGGTCAAAATCACTTGGGCACCCACTAGGGTCCCCTAGGTCTCATTCAAGTCACTCAATCCCCAACCTACCTTACAGGGGGATGTCAAAATCCCTAGTAGTGTTATAAATAGAATATGGACTCACATGAAACATGGGGCATGCCACAATGACACATGCTAAAGGATATGGATCACAACCCATATAAATTCCATAGCCATCCTAGGTTGATCTACTCACCCAACCCAAAACCATCCTACCCATGGTCTGTCAATATAGGATAATCAATCCCCAGGGTCATGAAACAACCTATTGGGGTCATTCTACAAAATCTATCACATCCCCTCAGGGGTTCTAGTACCAATGCCTCTCTATTAGTCTAAGCCTAGACCATCGATTATTGAGCGGTCAAGCCAGAGCACTGGGTCCATAGTGTCCTAGGAAATTTGTTCCATTTTCTCTTAGGTGTCCATGATACTTAATAATCAAATTTAAGTTAAAATATTTACATTAAAATAAACAATCCATTTATAAAAAGGGTCCATCACCTTAATGGAAATACCACACATGCACATGAATCATAACAAATAATAAATGACACAGGGAAAGTAAATAAACCACATAACTCATTTTGAAGATTTTAACATTATTTTCCAAAGGTTGACAATGGATTCTAAGGTCTATCAATGCCCTTCCAATCCCAACACAACACTCAAACACCTAGATCACGCCACATTCCAAATACTTAATTATAAACAAGTTATAATAAATTATTTTAAATAATTAACAATCTAATTACTACTTTATTCAATTTGGAATAACCACTATAACACTCACCGAGAAACACTGCATCACCGAAACCTCAACCAACCAACCATTGGAGGTCCATTCCATACCTCCAGCACCAACCTAGAAAAAATCCTTAAGAACCAAAACCAAAAACCTAATTAATTTAATAATTTCATAAGAAAAAACCAATGAAAATTCACCATGCAATGTAACTTTTATGAATCAACAAGAAATGATAGGTGGGAATTATCTTGGATCATCCCTTATACAGGCTGCATGAATTTTTTGGAGAAAACCAATGATTTTACTAAGTTCTGGTGAAATATTTAGTTCAACACTAAACTAAACCAATTTCGAAATAAATAAAGAAATAAGAGGAGAGGAGAAAAGTGAGGAGGTTTATCATACCTTTAATTGATACCATAATCTCTAATAAAAACTACCCAATGAAAGGGGTATGAAGGAGGATGTGGGAGAGATGACCCCTTGGTCATGCGAGAAATGTTAGAGGAAGAGGAGAGATTACTTCTCTAAAAATTCAAGGGAAAAAATATAAATTTTCCCATTTAAAGGACACCAGATAATCAATACTGGGCCACCAATGAGCTGATTGTTACAGTAGCCTACAAGTAACTAATTTTAGCCACCGATAGGTCAATGACTCCCACTGAATGTCCAGTGGATTATACAACCACAACTTTATATAACCAAGGCTACAATAGCCATCCCATCCCATCTTGGGTCCCTCCCAAGCTCCTTGGTCACCTCTTAAGTATCATTCCTCATCCAAAAAAATTATTTTGAGGTACCCAAAATCTCATAATTTGATTCCTAGTTCCAGTATTTAAAATAATCATCCACCAAATATAAAAATAAAAAAACCTTATTAATTTCAAACTATTAGTACATCCGAGATATCACAAACTACCCACTATAACACTTATCATTCCTGAGAATTCCTAATGGTTGTCCAATTATACTTATTGACCTACCCCAATTTGTCAGTTCCCATTTAAATAGCCACATTACATTCCTAAATGTTCAACATTCTTGTAGATAATGACCTTGAATTCAAATTACATAAACCACCAAAACCAATCCAATGATCTTAACTCACCATCAAAGCACTGAGATGAAATTTACCCAATCCTATCCACCTCAAGATATGAAGGTGTCATAATTTGATTAAACACCCAATCCATGGTGATCCCCACCATAATAATTAACTCACATGGCCAATTACAATCCATGGTGCCTCCCCACCATTAAAATTGCCTATCAAAACACAATTCTAGAAGTCCATTAACCTGCTCAACATGGTTCTCAACACATCATACCTAAAAAAAGAAAGAGAATTAATTAAACATTGGTACCAATTCTCACTTCACACTTCCAAATAAAACAAACGTTCCTACACTATCCAAGCCTTACATGAGCATGCTGACTTCTTCTTGAAAGGACCAAACAATTCATAAAACATACCTATCATATTTGAAATGATGTGATTAATGAAGTTTTTGTCCTACCACATCCAATTCCATGTAATATTACTGACCAAACCTCCTTTGGTCGAATTGTCTCAAAATTTCTTAGTTACAATTGCCAACACTCCACTTGATCATCCAATCCCATTTCCCCTACCCCTAAAGGCATCCCATGATCCTCTGAACATGTCCACCGAAGTCCATACCCAAATACTAGTGAAATTCCTTAATTAGACCATGAAACATACTTTACACTATCATTCCATATTGTGAACACTGACACACCACTAACTCAATATCTTTTGAATAAATTAAATTTATTGCAATTTTGAGGCTGATACTCAAACTCCATCCAGTATCATACCCAAATTAATACTCAAAATTCAACAAGGAATCTAGTTGAATATGTCTTCATCATTTAACCATCAAACAAAAATCACAGAGATCATCCAATGACTAATTCCACACAAAAAATGACCCCCCATAATCATAATCACTAGTATAAAAACATGCTTTCATATTGGAGTTTTAATGTTTATTAATAAATAACTGAAATAAAAAACTTCTTAATATTGGTTATTTAGAGAACTGAAGTTAAATCCCTTTCCCTGGTGAACTTTAAAATTATTTATCAACTAGATGATGTTAAAACATTTTTTTTACATTGGTAAGTATATAAATGAAGTTAAAATAACCCCAAAGAGAGTTTTTTATTCTAGTTATTTAAATAAAAAATATCAAAACTAACATTTCTAATACTGCTTAGTTAATTTTGAAAAATTTACACAGTGTGAATTTAACTTTTTAAAATATCACCTGAAATTTATAATAACACAATACACTTTATAAATAACCCTTTATAAGTTTTTATGAACCTTATTTCATCATTTTCATTATGTTCATCGGTTGATCCATATCGTCTTTCCACCAGTTCTCATTTCAATTATTTCTCTAAGGTATTTATATTTATTCTATAATTATTTAATTTTTTAACTTTATTTATCTTAGTAGATTTTTTTTGATGATTTTTTTTCTTATGATGGATAATTATTCTTTCGATCGAGTTAGAAAAAAATTCTATATGAGATTCATTGACCAGAGTTTGAAATTACTTTCCATTCACATCTTTGGTTTCCTTTTGTGTTCTTTCCTCAAAAGAAAATAAATATCAAAAAACAAAATATTGAATCAAAGGAAACATAAATGAGCATGTATTTGAAGTCAAATATTTAAGTTTCTATTTTTTTATTTCATTTGGTTTCTTTAATTTTCTACCTTATGTATATTAAATTTTCATTTAAGCGAGTAATCAATATTGAAATTAAAAAATAATCACTTTATATGTTGCTAATTCTATAATCATAATAGAAAGTGACATATTATGACATTTATAAGTAAAAATGATGTTATACGTGATTTTTGAAATCAGTTATAGAAATAATTGACATTGAGAGTCTTTATTTTTCTCTCAAAATAAGGTTTTTATGAAGATTTTTAGTAGCTAATGTTAAAAATGTATTTTTTCATCGATTACAATGATGTCACATAAAAATCGACATTAAAAAAAACCAATGTAAAAAACATATTTTTATACTAGTGGATGGTAAAAATCCATGAATGACAGGATGTATCCCTCCATAGAAGTATCATTTTCATCAAATCACTAAGTCAAATCCTGGTCACCACAACCCACATTCTATGGGTCACCAATCATCAGGGATGGACATGGAAGGAACCGATCATGCCTAAGAACTATTATGAAACATAATTTTGTCACCTTTTCCTAGTAAATGGGGAAATCAAACATGGAATCCACTAATATTTAATCTACAATGAGAGTCACCACCCTTAACCAACCACCAGTTCAATCCCCACCATATGAATTTACTTATATCACTCCTTGAGTGTAACCTCATTGTGTTCATCCATAATCATTTGTGCATCACTCCATTTGATCCACACTCATGCATTTCATCAATATAAAAGGTATTTGGATTAATCATGACCATTATAGATTCAAAATTAAACAACATGTGAACAACATGCGTTACCTCAATCACCTTCCAAAGGAAACATGTGTACACTTCTGTAACACTCAGTCCCTCAACCCAAATCATGCTCCCATGAGTCAAAAATTAGTAGAACTAGGATCAAACTCCTAACCACTAACCATGATTTGTGGTATGTAAAATCCATATAACTAGATTACCCTAGGCACTCTCATTATAAATCAAGAACTCCACTTGTGGCTTGGTCTATCTTATGATCAGCCGCCACATGGGCATCATCCCAACACTGCAGGTGTCTATCCATGGTATAATGACATGCTTATCCTACACTCGATGCTATAATAAAAACAAATTCATCTAACCATTCTTTCACGACGCTTTTAAATAACTTAAAGATTCAATAGGGCTATGCACCTAAACAATACTTCCTTATGAAACCAGTACAAAAACAAAACACTCAAAGTGTCTCACATTTTAAGGTGCTATCCTTATAAAATCCCAAGGAATAACCATGCCTTTTCCATATACTCAATAACACCTTTAGTGCATTAATCTCAAGTGAAAACACCTACCTGATCTGTTTTCCTTGAAGGAACTAATAAGACCAACTAAACCCTCTCATGGGTAGCCATAAAGCATCAATAAACACCAAATCACTAAATTCTTAATCACATATAAGGGTCAATAGAGTCTCCCACATAGACTAACCAGTTAGGTTTCAAGAAGCATCATAACTCACAGGATATCATCCATGTTCCTACCTCAAATAACTATGAAATCCATCATGACCAACCACCCACTCATGGGTCTTATATACATAAACATAAAAAATCACATGCCAAACCATCATCACACTAGGAATCAAATCTCATGAGCATCCACCTACATAACAGCTCCCTTGAGAATCACACTCATTAGTTAGAATCACACACACACACACACATTGAAATCATCCTAGATGACCCATACTAAGGGAAATAAAATCACTTGCTCAGTTAAATATAACTTCATTACAATATATATGAGAAATATCCATATAGTTTGTTACCAAAACTTTAAATAAATGAGACCAAGATAATAAAAACCCTCTAGGGATTTCCCAACAAGGAATCATGTTCCTTATTGACCCACCAAGGTCACCTCATGTCCCCTACACCGAGGGAATATACCATCATCCTCACCAAAAAGAATCTCACCATAAACCCAAATGATCTGCCATCAGAAGAAAATACATATACATAGTGGTCCAATTGAGTAGAATGAAACTAAGTGCTTACATGGGAAAACACCATATGAGTACTTGTTGAAACTTTAAACAACTGTACCTCTCATCAGTGAAAAAAATGACACTAGAAGGTGACTAAATGTAATGTTGATCCTATATGCCAAGAATGATGCATGAATAGACACCTCCTGCCTCCATGGGCCAAGATCCGAAAGTATAAGAACTGGCCTCTTGCTAATTTTCCAAGAGAAAAAAATACAACAACTTATAAATCCAAAAATCATGTGCATAAAACAAGGTGGAAATTATATCAATTATAACATCACATGACAATAATGATAATCCTGATCTCCTAGTAAACCGAACTTCCTACCAAAATAGGTTTTCATGACACACGAACCCAGTATCCATCACGAGCTCCAACACATTTCTATATCTCTAGTCTACCATATCCCAAATAGTAAAACAAAATAAAAGGAATCTATGATAATACTTTGTAACATCCATCCCTGACTCACTATGAATAGTATTCAGGCCAAATTACCACAAGAACTTAGGCAAACCTCCTTGTATGCTAGAGGCCATTGACTAGTAGTGGGGGTCTAAGGTGATACTATGAGAACACTATAACCCAAATATCAGTGTGCACAATCATAAATAAAATAATAATGAATCATACACAAAAGGAAAGGGAAAAGTACATAGGATAAATAAAACATACAACACTGGTAATATGAAATACAGAGACATACATAGTCATACAAAATCGACCACCAATTGGGTCGATCACATATGCAGAATAGAAATAAAAGAATAAAAAAACTGAAAATAAAGAAAATTAGGTTCCAATACAATCCTTGAGAATCACCTTATCCCGAAATATAATACCATTTTAATTTCCCTAGCTCGATTATGAATTCTTAGGCCTCAACCCAACATAAATATATAATAAGTGGGGGTTTCTTGGTTACCCAAGTGTAGTGGAGGACCAAGTAGGGTGTGAGTACTTAACTTAGTAGGGAACCACCAATGCGACCCTGTACTATACCAACAATGCAATGTTATGTGAAAATTACATGCTATGAATAAATAAGAAACTATTGAAAATAACAAAAAAACTAAAATTAATACCTAATTTATCTCGATGATAGAATATATCTGATCACATTGTGGAGACTGTACCAACCCATATACCAAGTACCACACCATTATCGATCCTTAGGTTCATGAGCCTAATTGAATATACCTACTTCAACCAGTGCTAGGGTATCTTAAAGAACATCATAATGACCATGCATCCATATATAATAGAGACTTAGGTTTCTTTGGTATTTTGATTAGTAGTACATACCTCCATTGTGGGAGTTTATTAGTCAGGGAATAAGCCCATAAGTATTACATACCTAAGGAATAAACCTAAAAATGTATATCCTAGTATACCATATCAACCTCGACCCCATATCCATGGAAGCCCCAAAGATAGTAACACATACCTAACCTATGGAATTTTTATAAGATAGGTATCATACACCCCCTATAAGAGTTTTCTAAGTCAAGGGCATATACCACAAGTATAACTTACCTCTCTCATGAGAGTTTCTCAGCCAGATATCACAAAACACCAATGGAAGTTTTATAGACATAAATAAAAGACCACCACACAAGTGAATTACATTTCATATAAAAATATCCATAAGGGTGTTTACCATTATAAATAATAAAAAAATATCTCCATGGTAATTTCCTAAACCATTCATAATAAAAAGGAACAAGGGTTGGATGAATGCCTAAACCTTCCAATACTAACCATTCCCAAGATCATCATAACACTAGGTAAATATCACCGGGGAATCCACTAGGGTCCCCTAGGTCACATGTGAGTCACTCATGCCACAAATCACCTCATATGGGGATGTAACACTCCTCAACTATCACACCCTGACATATATAATCAGGCATGAAGCCTATATTTTTATTTTTTTAGTTTCTGGGGAGTTAGAGGTGAAAAATAAATTAAAAAATATATTTTGGTCTTTATGGTTTAAAATAATGAAGACCAAGATTGTGGTGTAGGATGTGGTCCAATTTCATGTTTATTGAGTGAAATGTCCAGTTCTAAAATGGGCATGGCCCTAGGCATGGTCTAATAGTGGTCATCTTTTGTTACATGACCTACAAGCTTTAACTTAGTCATAGTGGATTTTGTGGCTAGGTCAAAATGGCCTAGGTTTTGGGACCAGGTCAAGGGTGATGGTCATGGATCGTCTCTAGGAAAATCCACCACAACTATAGTGGATGCCTCTAGGATGTGGTGGTTGGGGTTTCAAATTTTGAAACTCCCAATAGACTCTCGATCTCCTTGGGGTATTTACTCCAACCACATGAAAACTTAATGGGGGGGGGGGTGAATCATTTCTTATTTCATTTTTCATTTATTAAACCATTATCCCTCCACTTTTGCTTATATTTCAGGATGATTGCATTCTAGGAAAGTTTTTTGAGCACTCCTCTCTCACCCAACAGTGTCTTAGGTGTTTCCTTTCCTCTTTATATTTATCTTGGTAGATCTAGGATCTTGTGGATCATATTTAATCATTTCTCATCACCAGTTTTTAAGGAAAAAATATTTTCTTGGTTATTTAGGTAAATTTCTATATCTTATGATTCATACCTTACCATGCCTTATGTTATTTTAATTTACCTTTGGTTTTGGTTTATGAAATTAATTATTTTAAATTCGTGAGAAGTGAACTTGATCTTTGTTGCCTATGTAATTTTTTTCAAAAGGTATTTTATTTGAAAAATATTTTTTAATATAAAATGATGAAATGCCTTAAAGATAGTATTTTCCTTGAGAACTCCTCTCTCATCCAACAGTGTCTTAGGTGTTTTCTTTCCTATATAGATTTCTCTTGGTAGATATAGGCTCATGTGGATCATATTTACTCATTTCCCACCACCAATTTTTAAGGAAAAAATATTTTATTGGTTATTTAGGTAAGTTTATATATCATATGATCTATCCCTTATCATGAATTATGTTCTTTTAATTTAACTTTGGTTTTGGTTTCTAAAATTGATGATTTTAAATCCATGAGAAGTGAACTTGATCTTTTTTTCCTATGTAATTTTTTTCAAAAGGTATTTTCTTTAAAAAATATTTTTTAATATCAAATGATGACATGATTCAAAGATAGTTTTTAAATGGTTTTTAAAGAAATGAGAGTGGCATGGAATCCCTGTAGGAAATGTTTTGTGAAAATATGGGCTTGGAATGAACTAACCCTTCCTTGTAAAATGTTTTATGAAACATGAATTTGGTTTCTTTAATGGAATAATATTGTAATTTAACATTGGTAATACCTTAGGGTATGAGAAAAAACTAAAAATATGTGAGCCATAGTGGAGTTAACTATCACTAGGGGTGTTCCCATAATTCCATGGATTTTTATCAAGTATCTTTTTTGGGGGAACAAGGCTCTCAGAAATTAGAGTTCAATTAAGTTAACTAGTGTTTCTTGTTGGTATTAGTTGTGTACAACCTTGTGTTTTGATTATCCCCTTAGTGATTTATGGATTCATTATATGCATGTTCATTTTATATGATTATTTCCCAATAGATATGGATATCGATGCTTAATTTTTTTATACATGTACTTATACATCATATAAATAAATTATTCCATATTGATTTGTTTATTTAAATTTTATTTTTATTTAAAATAAAATAAAAAGATGATTTTATATGAAAAAAAAATCAATTTATTTGTTTTATAAATCTTCTTTATACAAGAAATAAAAAATGAACATGGATAGAAATTTTATATATTCTTGGTGGAATTCTACTGAGATTTAGTGATAACATCCTAATTTTTCCTTTGGGAATCTGTACCTATGGTTTTATAGGATATAGGTATAGGGAAGAGCATCATGTAGAGGCTAAATCTCTTAGTTTTTGTTTCTTTCAAGTTGGTTGGAATATTGGTGACTTATAGTCACATAGAGATAGACCCATGGGTTGATTCAGATTCTATGTTGTTGGTATTGTTTCTTTCTCATCTAGAAATTGTTATCCATATTTGGATGTTACCATCATTGTTTGGTTGTTTTTGAAATATTTTGTATTTTGGTAATTGTAGTGATACCAGGTTTGTTTCTATCTTATAATTTTTCTGTTGTGAGTTAAATAATTCCCACATTTCTTTGTATGACACCTTGGTACTTTTTTCCATCCCTTGGAGACCAGGAACATGCTTTGGGCTTTATAGTGGGCCAATTTAGGTGACATTATGGGTTGAACCGGGCTGGTAAGTTAAAAATTGGTATTAAAGGGAGGTTGTGGTTAAATACTATTTTCATTCTTGAGTATCACCCCTTTGTGTCTGGGGGTTATTGATAGATTAGAGATATGATTAGCCACTAAATGAGGCTAATATTCATTGTTAATATACATAATTTTCATGTTCTTTGTTATTCATAAACACCATTTTAGTGCATTTTACACTTTGAACATCATTTCACATTATGTTTGTAATACCTTCTTAAAATGCACTATTATGTGGTACATTTTTGAACATCATTTAAAGTAACCAATGATTCATCTAATTGTAAGGAATTGAATTTTACATATTTTAATTTGATATTTTTTGAAATTGATCTACACTTAAATATGAACATGTTTGATTCAGGGATCAATGGAGAATTCATGGAGGATGATGGAGATATTTGGCAATGAAAGGAAGCAATTCTGGAGAAGGCAGATTGGACACCATCCCACTGATGAGACTGTGGGGCCCAACATACAGGCCCAATTAATCCCAAATTTCGTGGGATGATAGAAGACATGTACAGGAACAAATAACTCTTCAGGAGTTAATGCTAATTCGGCCTCCATGTTGGTCATTTAGGCGGCCCAAGTTAGAGATAAAATTCTGGGCCAGATTCTGCGGCCCAGAAAAACAGTCCACCATTTTGATCATATCTCGGAATACACAACTCCAAATGGGCCCAAATTTTACAGGCGGTTAGAAGACATCCGGAGATCCATTTTCTTCTTCTATGGCCCACCCTGATTCGGCCATCTAGAAGGTCATCCAAACGCGTCTGTTCGGTGGATGAAATCTGGCTGCCACCTCGGGTCAAATGTGGAAAATTCCAAATTCCACAAACTTTCCACCACCCTAGGCCTACCATACTCAAGTGGGATGACTTGTACTGTTGAAGGCTCGACCCAAGGCTCCCAAAATGCCTATTTAAGGCAGTGGTGGTGAAGGAGTTGAAGATCTTGGATGCTTTGTTCAATTGTAATGTTATGCTGCATTTTTGTTGCCTCAATTTTGTCTTTCACATGTAAGTTGTTCAATTCACTTTAGTTTCTTAATAAAAGTTCTTATTCTCCTCTTATTATGTTGTTCTTAATATCACTTTGATACCGTTGGATCAAGGTGTGAATTTATTCACACCAACCCTTGTGAAATTATTCACACAACGGTGGAGTGATCATTTTATTTTTTGTTGTTTTCTTTACTTCTCCATTTTCTCCCTTATGAGTCTACTTTCCGCTTCCATTGAAACCATGGGATCAATGGAGGGCTAACCCACTTATGGGTTGATCCAAGGGAGTAGCAAGGGGTTGTATTGGATTTTATTTATCACCTAATTAATGTATAATCACTTCTTTAATTGGGATTTTTATTTGATGATTTTTAAACTCCATCGTCCTTGTTGAATTTAAGGCCACACACTTCAAGTACTAATACGATCCTTTACCTTGAAGTGCTCAAAACTTTGATCCTTCAAGTGTATAGGTGATTAGTATTAGAGGGTTTAGGCATTAAACCAGTAAGTGATGATGTTGTTTTATCTCCTTAAATGAACCCATCTCAAATTTAAGAAATTGAAATCATTAAAAAGAAAATACGTCCAATCCACCCCGAGTGATAACCTAGGATCAACTCATTATTTTAAATTGAATCCACTTAAATCTTTTAGATATCTTTAAAACCCATCCAAAATCAATCCAAGTTGGCCACTTCATAGCCAAAAATCCATCCCTTAGGTTGTGTATCTTAGGTATCTTCTTAGGTCTCTGTGGAATCGACAACCCAAGCTACACTACAAGGACCGTTCTACCCTTCTTCTCTTGGGTAAATTTGGGCGTGAACCAAATTTTGGCGCCGTTGCCGGGGACCAAGTAAGTACCTTAGATCCAAAAAAAAAACTTTCTTTCCTCACCTCCATTCTTCTACTCTCACCCAAGATCTCTTATCTTGTCCCTTTCTCGCTTTTTTTTGGCGCATGTCCGCCTACACCCGCGATTTCTCAAACAGACTAGTTAGGGTGGAAAGTCCTAGGATAGGGGAGTCAAGTGCACCTAAGGGATTGTTTAAATCAGATTCAAATATTCTTGAAATCCCAAAGTCAGAACTTGAAACAAGTCCAATGGAGGGTCATCCACAAAATCAAATTGTAAACCCTGGGGGGAATCAAATGGGAAACCAAAACCAAGAAGCTCCAAACTTAGGGAATGTAGTTGATCAAACCATGAACGACTACCTCACTCCAACTTGGACCAATGCCCCCTCATGCATTAGACACAATTCCATAGGAGACACCAACTACATATTCAAACCCCATGTCCTAAACCACCTTCCAACCTTTCATGGGATGGAGTCAGAAATGCCATACCTTCATGTCAAAGAGTTCAACGACATTGTTGAAACCATGTGTCCCCCACATCAACTAGAATCCGCTAAGATGAGGCTATTTCCTTTTTCATTAAAGGATCGAGCTAAAAATTGGCTAAACAACTTGAGACCTGCATCAATCCACTCTTGGGACCAACTACAAAGAGAATTCTACAAAAAATACTTCCCTCATCACAAAACAATTGCACTTAAAAAGAGCATCCAAAACTTTTTTGAAAAAGAGGGAGAGTCATTTTATGAAACATGGGAGAGGTTCAAAGACACCCTAAACATGGTTCCACACCATGGGTTTTCCATACCTGAACAAGTGAGAATTTTCTATGAAGGGTTGGGTCCGGGTAATAAACAATTCATTGACATGATGTGTAATGGAACCTTTAAAAACAAGGCCCCAAATGATGCTTACGAGTATCTCGAAAGTCTGGCTGAACAAAACCAAACTTGGGGAACTTCACCTTATTCTGAAAAGCCACAAAGAACCACTGGAATTCATACACTTAGAGAAGAGGAAAGCCTTAGGGCTAAACTCGCAGCACTCTCTAGGAAGGTTGAAGAGATAGACCTTAGGAAAGTCCATGAAATCCAAAATGTAGACCTTGTTTGCACAATTTGTGACAAACATGACCATAAAACAGACAACTGCCCAACCATTCCATCCATCAAGGATGTTCTTCTAGGAGGACCCCCAGCGGAAGTCAATGCCCTAAAATTTCAAAAGCCCCAATACCAAAACACCTTCAATCCAAGGTACAATGACCACCCAGGCTTCCGCTGGAAAGATAACCAACAACCTAGCCAACCACAGGGACAAAATCCTTACCCCCATCAGAACTACCAAAACCATAACCAGTTCCAAACCCAACCTATCCAATACCAACAACCACCGGTCCATTTTCAACAAACCATCCCACCTCCAAAATATCCCTCTGGGATAAACCAACCTACTCAAGCACCAACCCAAACTGTTCCACAAAGCCTACTAGAACAACTATGCAAACAAATGGAGAGGATGAACTCAGAAGTCTCTTCCCTAAAACAAGAACTTCAAACCATCAAAACAGGAAAGGCACCCATGCCTACTCAGGCGGTGCCATCCTCAACTTCAAGGGGAGAGTCAAGTTGTGCTCAAACAACTCATGAACAACTAAAGGCTGTGACTGTTTTAAGAAGTGGGAAATCAATTGAGAAACCTGAACAACCAATTCAGAACCCACCTGAAGATTCAAACTTGGATGAAAATTTAAATGAACCACAAGATCAAACTGATGAAACTGATAACAATGTGAAAGAAACAACTCTTCAACAAACAACCCCACAACCTGCACCATTTTCTCAACGCATGAGGGGGAAAACCAAACCTGAACTGAGTGAAACGTTGAGGGAAATATTTTCACAAGTCAAGTTGAACATACCCCTTCTCGATGCAATCCAAACCATACCTGCCTACTCAAAGTACCTTAAGGACTTGTGCACTTTTAAAAGAAAATTTTCACATAAAAACCAAGTCCTTTTGGCTGCTAATGTGAGTACCACCATTCAAGGTACAATTCCTCCTAAGTTGAAAGACCCAGGTTGCCCTTACATCAATGTTGAACTAGGAGAAAGCAAAGTTGTCAAAGCCTTGTGTGACCTAGGTGCTAGTGTCAATCTCATCCCATATGCTGTGTACTGCCAGTTAGGCCTAGAAGAACTTCAACCCACATCTGTCACACTTCAACTTGCTGATCGTAGCATTAGGGTTCCAAAGGGGATTTTAAAGGATGTTCTGGTAAAGGTTGAAAACTTCATCTACCCTGCTGACTTCATTGTCCTTGACAATCATCCAAGCTTAGGTCCTAGGGAGAAAACTCCAATCATTCTTGGCCGTCCTTTCCTTGCAACAATCAACTCTGTTATCCGAGTCCGAAATGGGAACATGACCATCACCTTTGGGAACATGAGTCTAGACTTGAACATCTATAATGCAAGCTTACAAATAGGAGATGATGAGGACATTCATGAAGTAAACATGATAGGAAGCATTGATAATGAGTCCATGGAACATCAAGGAATATTTGATGGATGTTTAAGTCAGGATGAGATTGATTTCCTTTGTTCACATGAAGGAAGTTTATCTCCTTGGCTCGAATCATTTTCAAATTGCTCCTATGATGATGTCTTAGGACCAACAATCAGTGAAACCTTTCAGGAAACCACATTCATGGAGACAACTCAAACTCCCTTCCCTAACCCAGGTCAATACAATCTTGTGGCTGAAACTTCTACACATAGGGAATCAATTCAATCTGAAAATCTAGGAAACAAATTTGATCTTGATCCAATGCCCCAATCTTCTGCTAAAATTATGAACCAACCAGATCTTGAATTAAAGGAACTTCCTACTTCCCTCAAGTATGCCTTCCTAGGGGAAAATCAAACACATCCTATAGTCATATCTTCTTCTCTTGAATCCAATCAGGAGGGGATGCTTCTAGATGTCCTTAGGAAACACAAGAAAGCCATTGGTTGGACCCTGTCTGATATTCCTGGGATTAGCCCACTTATTGGAACTCATAGGATTACTCTTGAATCTGAATCCAAACCATGTCGTCAACCTCAGAGGAGACTCAATCCAAATCTTATGGATGTGGTAAGGAAAGAACTTCTTAAGTTTTTGAAAGCTGGTATCATCTACCCCATAGCTGAGAGTGAGTGGGTAAGCCCAATTCAAGTTGTCCCAAAGAAAGCTGGAATCACTGTGATCACTAATAAGGATGGGGAAATTCTTCCAACTAGGGTGAGTAGTGGCTGGAGAGTCTGTATTGACTATAGGAAGCTCAACTCTTGTACCAAGAAGGACCATTTTCCCTTGCCCTTTATTGATCAAGTCCTCGAGCGAGTGGCGGGTCATCAATTCTATTGCTTCCTAGATGGGTACTCAGGTTACAATCAAATTGAGGTCTCTCTAGAGGATCAAGGGAAGACTACATTCACATGTCCTTTCGGTACCTTTGCCTTTAAACGCATGCCGTTCGGGTTATGCAATGCCCCTGGAACCTTCCAGCGGTGCATGATGGGAATCTTCTCAGATATGGTAGGGGATTTTCTAGAGGTCTTCATGGATGACTTCTCTGTCTTTGGGGATACATTTGAGGGATGTCTTAGGAATGTGGAGAGAGTTTTGTCAAGATGTGAAGAAAAGAATCTGGTCCTAAACTGGGAAAAATGCCATTTCATGGTAAAAGAGGGGTTAGTCCTTGGCCATATAGTCTCAGGTAGGGGAATTGAAGTTGATAAAGCAAAGGTTGACATCATTCGTCACCTTCCATCACCCAGAACTGTTAAGGAAGTGAGGTCCTTCTTAGGACATGCTGGTTTCTATAGAAGATTCATTAAGGACTTTAGTTCAATCTCTCGCCCTCTTTGTGCTCTCCTAGTAAAGGATGCTCCATTTGTTTGGACAGAAAGCTGTGAGGGTTCATTTTCAACCCTTAAATCCGCTCTCACCTCTCCTCCCATTATGAAATCTCCAAATTGGGACCTTCCTTTCGAACTCATGTGTGATGCCAGTGACTTTGCTGTAGGAGCTGTGTTAGGACAACGGTGTGATAAAACTCCTTATGTCATTTCTTATGCAAGAAAATCCTTAAATGATGCCCAAATCAATTACACCACCACTGAAAAGGAGTTACTTGCTGTTGTGTTTGCCTTAGAGAAATTCAGGTCCTACCTCTTAGGATCACCCATCATTGTATTCACCGACCATTCAGCTCTAAAATATCTCTTCCAAAAACAAGATGCCAAGGCTAGATTGATTAGGTGGGTCCTTCTTCTTCAAGAGTTCGATTTAACCATTAAGGATAAAAAAGGTGTCGAGAATGTTGTAGCTGATCACCTCTCTAGGTTGGAATTCAAGGACAACTCACATCACCTTTCTGTGTCTGATTCATTTCCCGATGAGAACCTCTATTCTGTGAGTGATTGCCCTTGGTATGCTGACATAACCAACTTCTTAGTTTCAGGGGTCATTCCAAAATTCTTAGGGACCCAAGCTAGAAGAAAATTTCTTTCTGATGTCAAGCATTATGTGTTTGATGATCCATACCTATATAAGTTCTGTCCTGACCAAGTCATTAGGAGGTGTGTGCCAGAATCCGAACAAGAGTCCATCCTAATGTTCTGTCATAGTGAGGCTTGTGGAGGTCACTTTTCCTCTAAGAAAACTTCTGCCAAGGTTCTTCAATGTGGTCTCTTTTGGCCCACCCTCTCAAGGGACTCCTACACATTTTGTCAAAGCTGTCCTAGGTGTCAACAAGTAGGGTCCATCACAAAAAGGAATCAAATGCCTCTCACTCCAATATTAGTGGTTGAAATCTTTGACTGTTGGGGAATTGACTTCATGGGTCCCTTCCCAAACTCTAGGGGATATCTTTACATTCTCTTGGCTGTCGATTATGTCTCAAAATGGGTTGAGGCCATTCCTACAAAATCCAATGACCATCAAACTGTGCTTAGATTCCTTAAAGAAAACATCTTCTCTAGATTTGGGATTCCTAGGGCTATCATTAGTGATCGTGGAACTCATTTCTGCAATCGCCCATTCTCATCGCTCATGGAGAAGTATGGAATTTCTCACAAAATGTCCACCACTTACCACCCACAAACCAATGGTCAAGCTGAGTTAGCCAATCGAGAAATCAAACAAATTCTTGAGAAAACTGTTAATCCATCTAGGAAAGATTGGTCGAGCAAACTCCTAGATGCTCTTTGGGCATATCGAACAGCATTTAAAACTATCCTAGGAATGTCCCCATATAGGTTGGTTTATGGTAAAGCATGCCATTTGCCAGTGGAGATTGAGCATAAGGCCTTTTGGGCAATAAAAAAAATGAACTTTGACATTTCTTTGGCCGGAATAAAGAGGAAATTGGATCTAAACGAGCTTGAGGAACTTAGGATGGAGGCTTATGAAAATTCAAGGATCAATAAAGCTAGAGTTCAAGCTTACCAGTCTAGGAATCTTAAAACTAAACACATTGAACCAGGGAAACCTGTGCTTTTGTATAGTTCTAAACTTCATTTGCACCCGAGAAAGTTGAGGTCTAGATGGTCCGGTCCATACATAGTGCATAAGGTGTACCCCCATGGGGCTGTTGAAATTCAAGATCCTACCAATGGTCAAATATTTAAAGTTAATGGTCATAGAGTCAAAACATTCATAGAACCATTCCAAAAACATGAAGTTGATGAAGACCTGAGTGAACCTACCTTTGATGAAAAAAAAACAACAATTAATCAATAAGGGGTTAAAGTCGAGCTAACGACGTTAAACAAAGCACTGCACAGGAGGCAACCCGTGGTTTTTATGTTTCTAATATTTCTGAATCATCTTTATTTTTCAAATAAGATTACTTAATCATTTTTATATTTAAAAATAAAAAAAAATAGACTTTTGACCTGTTCTTCTATTATGATTATGGATGGGTACGAAAGAGGAGCACCATATTCATCCGTGTCACGTGGTGTGATCCTTGAGTAATACCTTACCCAGAAATTTAAAAAGAAGACAATGTATCATCAGTTTATTTTGTTTTTATTATTCAATGGGTTAAATATATATATATATATATAATAATACAAAAAAAAAAGTCCACGCCATAGGCCGTGGGGCAAACCCCGTCACAACCGGCGAAGCCGCGGGGACTCGAACCCGGGACCGAAGGGAGACAGGGGCGCGCGCTTACCACTGACCTGCGGCTTCTTATGCTACCTTATTCTATAATTTTTATATATATTCTTATATTTTACTTCCTTTATTATATAAATATATATATATATATATATATTATTTGTTTTTGTTTGTTTTGTTTGTTTGTTTTGTTTTTTCCTTTTTCCACTAGGGAACTTTGCAAGCAACATGGATATCAAAGGAATAAATTCGAGCGGCAAGAACTTCAAACTTCAACCACCAGGTGACTTCATTCCATAATCCTCATTTTCAATTTCCTTTTTAAATTTTTATTCCCTACCTCTACTCCTTCTAATTTTTCATTTCTTCAAACACTGAGGACAATGTTGTTTTAAGTTGGGGGGGAGATAAAATAAAAAAAAATGCTTTTGTGTCAAAAACAAAAATTGAATGATTTAAAAAAAAAAGTAAATGGAAGGAAAAATTCCTTTAACTTTGAACATGGTAATACACATTGCACACTTTGAAACTGTATATCAAATAATTTAGCATGCCCTGATTCTGATTTTAATCCTTGTATAATCTCATGAGCATAGATTTTGGAAAGTGTGGCTGTCCAATGTGATATTTCATCGTTTATATTTTCATCCAAATAAAAAAAAATGCCATAATGCACATCCTCTAGACTGTGGGGTACTAATTTGAATTTTTGGGGTCCCATAATAAATAGCATAGGATGGTTTTATTTTTATAAATAATATGAGTATTCAAAAATAAAAATAAAAAAAATAAAAAAAATAAATAAAAAATAAAAAATTATTAAAAAAATAAAATAAAATAAAAAATAAAAATAAAAATTTGCGTGTAGAGCAATGGATTGATAAAATGCGAGGCTTTCGGCACTTGGGGATCGTGACTCCAGAGTTGTCTAGCCCTGAGTTTTTCAATCTATCTCTATTTATGGTAATATGACTTTGTTTTTGATTAAGTTAACTCGAGACGATGCCCGAGTATGTGGGCTTCACTTGGTGCCCTAAGGCCTTTGAGTCTGGGAGTCATCGGCAAAGTCTTGCTACATGGGTTAATTTGATTAATTGCAATCTCAATTACTATAGCAATATTGCAAAAAACAAATCAAAAAAAAAGAGGGATGAAGAATACTCATATTAGGATTAAATGTGATTCCACCTAGCGCTTCCATGATTTCCCCCTTGAATGAAAATGAACCCCCATATCTATTGTGATTCACAACACATCATTACACCTAATTGAGTTGGATGAAGTATGATGATGGATTTGATCAAAGGAATGGGCTTGGGATTGGGATCTGCTTATGAAACTATCTCGTATTAAAATATTTTGATGGGTTTCATGATTGTTTGGTATAAGTTTTTTTTGGTGATCATTTTGTATTAAAATGTTTTTGGAAAAGGGAATTCGAATTTCGTTTTTGATGAGATATATTTTGCTCGGGACTAGCAAAACTCAAGTTGGGGGGTGTGATTAGCCACTAAATGAGGCTAATATTCATTGTTAATATACATAATTTTCATGTTCTTTGTTATTCATAAACACCATTTTAGTGCATTTTACACTTTGAACATCATTTCACATTATGTTTGTAATACCTTCTTAAAATGCACTATTATGTGGTACATTTTTGAACATCATTTAAAGTAACCAATGATTCATCTAATTGTAAGGAATTGAATTTTACATATTTTAATTTGATATTTTTTGAAATTGATCTACACTTAAATATGAACATGTTTGATTCAGGGATCAATGGAGAATTCATGGAGGATGATGGAGATATTTGGCAATGAAAGGAAGCAATTCTGGAGAAGGCAGATTGGACACCAGCCCACTGATGAGACTGTGGGGCCCAACATACAGGCCCAATTAATCCCAAATTTCGTGGGATGATAGAAGAAATGTACAGGAACAAATAACTCTTCAGGAGTTAATGCTAATTCGGCCTCCATGTTGGTCATTTAGGCGGCCCAAGTTAGAGATAAAATTCTGGGCCAGATTCTGCGGCCCAGAAACACAGTCCACCATTTTGATCATATCTCGGAATACACAACTCCAAATGGGTCCAAATTTTACAGACGGTTAGAAGACATCCGGAGCTCCATTTTCTTCTTCTATGGACCACCCTGATTCGGCCATCTAGAAGGTCATCCAAACGCGTCTGTTCGGTGGATGAAATCTGGCTGCCACCTCGGGTCAAATGTGGAAAATTCCAAATTCCACAAACTTTCCACCACCCTAGGCCTACCATACTCAAGTGGGATGACTTGTACTGTTGAAGGCTCGACCCAAGGCTCCCAAAATTCCTATTTAAGGCAGTGGTGGTGAAGGAGTTGAAGATCTTGGATGCTTTGTTCAATTGTAATGTTATGCTGCATTTTTGTTGCCTCAATTTTGTCTTTCACATGTAAGTTGTTCAATTCACTTTAGTTTCTTAATAAAAGTTCTTCTTCTCCTCTTATTATGTTGTTATTAATATCACTTTGATACCGTTGGATCAAGGTGTGAATTTATTCACACCAACCCTTGTGAAATTATTCACACAACGGTGGAGTGATCATTTTATTTTTTGTTGTTTTCTTTACTTCTCCATTTTCTCCCTTATGAGTCTACTTTCCGCTTCCATTGAAACCATGGGATCAATGGAGGGCTAACCCACTTATGGGTTGATCCAAGGGAGTAGCAAGGGGCTGTATTGGATGTTATTTATCACCTAATTAATGTATAATCACTTCTTTAATTGGGATTTTTATTTGATGATTTTTAAACTCCATCGTCCTTGTTGAATTTAAGGCCACACACTTCAAGTACTAATACGATCCTTTACCTTGAAGTGATCAAAACTTTGATCCTTCAAGTGTATAGGTGATTAGTATTAGAGGGTTTAGGCATTAAACCAGTAAGTGATGATGTTGTTTTATCTCCTTAAATGAACCCATCTCAAATTTAAGAAATTGAAATCATTAAAAAGAAAATACGTCCAATCCACCCCGAGTGATAACCTAGGATCAACTCATTCTTTTAAATTGAATCCACTTAAATCTTTTAGATATCTTTAAAACCCATCCAAAATCAATCCAAGTTGGCCACTTCATAGCCAAAAATCCATCCCTTAGGTTGTGTATCTTAGGTATCTTCTTAGGTCTCTGTGGAATCGACAACCCATGCTACACTACAAGGACCGTTCTACCCTTCTTCTCTTGGGTAAATTTGGGCGTGAACCAAGATATTACTATCAAAACTCGAGAGGTAGTACTGGAGTGAGCCTAGCCAGCTCACTTTCATGACAAGCCTCAAGTTACCATGGGAAGTCTGGGGTTGTCCATCATCCTTTCTTACAGTTTTATACCTTTTGGATTCTATCCTAAAAAATTCGGTTTATTATAAAGTAATCCAGTTTTGTTCTTGATAGTTTTAATTCTATTTGTTTTGTAGAACATGGATCCTCCAACAATACCATCTCAGAGTACTAGATATGAAGTTGTAGAGAAAGTCCTATAGAAGAATCCCTCGAATGAATCAGTATTGGTGAAAACAATAGTCTGAACGATCCAATAATTGGGCCAAGTATCTAGTGTAGAATGAGAAAATAAGGTATACCATGCTATAAAGTTCACTAAGAAACATCCACCAATATTATATGTTGATAAGGGTCCATAAGAATTGGAAGAATGGATCAAGAGGATTGAGAGGATTTTCCACTTCCTAAAAACTCTAGAAGACTCCAAGATTGGTTTCTCCACATATATATTTGAGGGACTATGAAGGAGGTGGTGGGTATCTATTATGCAAGTCAAGTTACATGAAGATATCATTTGGAATAATTTTAAGAAATCCTTCATCCAATAGTTTTATATAGAGATGTTATGAATAGTGAAGAGTTGGGATTTCTTGACCTTGGAGCAAGAGGAGTATTCAATTCTAGAGTATGCTACTTGGTTTTTCAATTTGGTTCACCTATCACATAATATTGTTTCCAATGACTACCTTAAATCTTTGAGGTTTGATATGGGTTTTAGGTATGATATTAAGTCAATGTTTATCCTCTTGTTCCTACCAAAATTTTCTAAAGTGGTTGATAAAGTAGATATAGTAGAGGGAAATTATCTAGAAAGACAGGTTTAGGTGGTATTTTAGTGATAGAAGGAGGTAGTGAGAGTTATTTTTCTATCAAAAAGAGGAAGAAAGGTGACCAACATAAAAGTTATGGTAGGAGTGTGTAACAAACATCAGGACACATTTAGGTGTTTTTCTACTAGTATGAGAGAAAGGGACACCTCAAACCTAATTTCATGACTTCACCTTGGGTTTGTCACACAAGTTGGAAATATGGTTATCTTTAGTGTTTCTATTAGAGGTAATCCTAGTGGAGTAGATCTAGATGAACCTTTACCAATGTATCTTAGTTTAGATCTATTTTAGTAAAATGGGTGGGATCTCAATCTCATGCTAAGGGTGATTCTCATGTTGTGAAGAAATTGAAGGATGAGGTTGGATGTATCTACGTAGTAGAGTGTGCAATAGAGGAGTCAGAGGAATTACCAACCACTATGAGAGGTATGGTGTTTATTGTATCTTCTATGGTTATAGATTTTTTTGATACTAGTGATACTCATTTCTTTATATCTTATAAGATCATTGATGCATTGGGTTTGCGTTCAGAGTTCATGTATTTCTTATTAACTCTTTCCACTAATTTAGGAAAGAATCTAGAGTAATGTTTTAGATGTCCTAAGTGTTGGGTGATGATTATAGACCATGAAAATGTTTGGTATTTTTTATTTCCTAACCTTGATATATTTTATATCATCATTGGCATGGATTTGATGATTAGTTATCAAGCCTATATCGGTTTCTATCATCATCGAGTTCAGTTTGTTTCCTCTAATGGAGTCACTCATATCTTTCAAAGTGAGTGGGACACTAGATTTGGAAGATAAGGACTATTTTCCTATAATTTTGTGATTATTTCATGCTAGTTTTTATAGATTTTCCTTAATATTGTCGATCCATGTCTTAGTGTCCCTCTTCCTATGGTGGTGAGTGAGTATCCCAACATTTTTCCAAATGATTTCTTAGGGTTACCACCTTATAGGGAAGTTGAGTTTTCTATAGATTTTATTCTGGGGATGAGTCCTATTTCTATACCTTCATACCATATGGAACCCATTAAATTGAAATAATTAAAGGTTAAAATTGAGTATATTAAGGCTAAGGGATTTATTCATCCGAGAATTTCACCTTGGTAATTGATAGTTTTCTTTAAAAATAATGAATATGGGAGTATTTGGATATGTGTTGATTATCATAAACTCAACCAGGTGGTGGTTAAGAAAAAATATCACTTTCCTTGAATTAGTGACCTTCTTGATCATCTAAAGGGAGATCCATGGTTTCCAAAGATTTATCTGATACCAAGGTACCATCAACTGAGGGTTTGAGATGAATATATTCCTAATATGATGTTCAAGAATCGGTATAGGAATTATAAGTATCTAGTTATGCTATTTGGACTTACTAATACTCTTATAGTGTTTATGGAATAAATTAATAAAATATTCCATTTGTTATTGGATTCTTTTGTGTTTATTTTTGTGGATTATATCCTTGTTTATTCTAGATTGGAGAAGGATCATGTTGATAAAATGAATATCATACTTGGAATCTTGAAATAACATCATATATACAGGAAGATATCCAAATGTAAATTATATATTCAAGAGGTGAAATTTCTGGGCCATGTGATTTCTAAGAAAGGCATCTGAGTGTATCCTTAGACGATTTCAGCAATGATGTATCAGGAGAAACTTAGAAATGTTCTTGACATCCAAAGTTTCTTGGGGTTAGCTAGATATTAAAGGAGATTTGTTCACAACTTATCCTAGATTTCATATCTTATAATAGAGTTAACCTATAATGGTGTGAAGTTTTTTAGATTGATTAGTGTTAGAGATATTTTGAATAGTTTAAAGTGATACCAACTTCAACTCCAGTCATGATTATTCTAGACTCGAGTTTGGGATATGATGTCTATTATGATTCCTTAGGTATGATTTTGGGTTGTGTTCTGATGTAGGTTAGATATGTGGTAGCATGTGGATCTTGTTAACTATTCCCTCACAAGAAGAATTACTCCATTCATGATCATTAGTTGGTGATAGTGATGCAGGTTCTCAAGTCCTAGTGCCATTATCTTTTCGGGGAGTGATTTACAGTGTATTTAGACCATAAGAGTGTAAATTATATCTTTAATTAAAGGTATATGAACTTGAGATAGTGATGATGGGTTTATTACCTTTATATCTTTTATTTTTATATTTCATACACCCATGGAAATGTAAATGTGGTCATAGATTATTTGGGGAGAAAATTACCAACTTAGATAGTAAAGGAATTAGTTGAAGATTGGTGCTTGATGTGATTATTTTTTAGATGCACATGGATAAAGGGAGAGATGATAGATAAGTATTCCTAGAATGTAGTCAGGTTGGTCTATCCATGGATGATTATATTCGACTTCGACATGATGATGATGTAGAGTGTCTGTGCTTTAGTAGGAACCTTTATGGTAGGGAGACCTCAGGTGAGTGGTATCAATCTTCTAATGGGGTTTTATGCTTCTAAAGAAGAATAGTTGTTCTGATAGACTTAAGACATGATTTGATGGATAATGAAAACTAATCCAATCAGTCTATGCACCCTAGAGATACCAAGATGTATCTTGACCTATGAAATTATTATTAGTGGTTAGGAATGAGATGATTGATTGTGGATTTTGTGTATCGATGCCTTACATGTCATAGAATTAAGGTAGAACATTCGAGAACTACTAGTTTACTATAAAAATTACCCATTATGGTATGGAGATGGGATAATATAGCCACAAACTTTGTGATTGGGATACCACAAACTCTTAGTGTCAAGGATACGATACAGGTTATTATTGAACAACTCATGAAATCAGTATATTTATTAACTATCAAGGAGTTGATGAAGGTAGAAGATCTTGGGAATTTTTATGTGCAAGATATTGAATGTGGTTCATGGTTTTTACTAACCATGCACAAACCGTGCACCTTCATCAACACTTCAAAACATTCCAAAACTTCCCTGAACCTACCAAAACATAACCCAAGTATTATATAATATAAAATTACATAAAACAAGGGTAAATTACCTAAAAATTAGGGTGATAAATTCTCACCAACATTGGTATTTCCATCCCTAGAAAGAAGAAAACACTTATTGTCCTAAAAGAGTTTGGGCCACTACTCTAACATTTTATTTTCATGCTCCCATGTCTCTTCTTAAATCTGACCATGATTCCATAAAACCTATAAAAAAACTAATGATTTTCCCATGAAATATCTTATCTTTCCTATCCACATACTCATCAACACATGAATTAATGCGGTATCTAGTTCAAGATTAACATGGTCCCATTGAATGAAATGGTTAGGATCTGGTTGGTACTTCATTAATTGAGATACATGAAACACATTTTTCACTAAACTGAACCTCAGTGATTATGTTTTGGATGGTGAAAATTGGATCACCTTCATCAACATCAACATCAGAAATGTAAAGTTTATGATTTTAGCACTGGATATTGTAGTGTGGGTTTGGGGCTGTTATAGTATGTTTGGGAAATAAGAATATCTGGTCTAATTTTTATTTAAAGCCTTCATGTTAGTGAAATATTGGATCATGGGTAGTGCATGTTCATCTCACATGATAGGTTATCTAATTTTTTTTAATAATATTGAGAAATATGAAGGAGGAGCTGTGACATTGTTAATGATATCCCTTTAAATATCAAAGGTGTTGGAACAACTAACATTGGGAAAAGTAAAATCATTCTTGATAGTGTTTTATTTATTTATTAGTAAAATCACAACTTAATAATTATATCAATTTTTTTTATTCTATAAATGAAGATATTTTCAAGAAAAATTGATTCATATTAAAAAGAATAAAACATGAGGTTTTGGTTTCTAGGGGTTTGAGAACACCAAAAAATTTGTTCTAAGTTAGAGAAGAAAACTCATGTTGTTACTTAAGTAAAAAATAATATAATTATTCATGGAATAGAAATCTTGGAAACCTTGGAAAAAAGAATATGAAGAATTTGATTAAAGAAGATACAGTGAGAAATTTACCTCTATATAAATATAAGATCACTAATATTTTTAAAAAATGTAAAAAGGGAAAATAGTGAATAAAACTCACAATAGAGGTGAAAACCCAACATTAAAACCTCTTGAGATGATTCATTATAATGTGTGTGGTCTTATAACTAATAATTCAACAATTAGAGAATGATATTTCATCAAATTCATACATATTTCACAATAATGACATGAATTATACTTATGAAACACAAATCATTGGCTTTGGACATATTCAAGATCTTTAGAAGACTCTTAGAGAAGAAAATTGGTTTATATTAGAAGAGAATAAGGTCATATAATGGGAGTTATTATACTAAAACATAGTTCACTAAATATTTGAACAATCCTATAATAAGTAATGAATTCAATTATCTATATAAAACTCAATATAATGAAATGTATGATAGAAATAATATAATTTGATTTGATATGTCTAGAACCATACATAAAAATCATGACACCATAGGGTATTACTGGTTACAAGACATTACAATATCTATAATAATTCATAATAGATGTATCATAATACCAAACTCAAAATATTAATCCCCATGATATGTGTTTCAAAAAAATACAAATGTTTAACATTTCAAAGTGTTTGGAAATCTATTTCTAATTTAGAAAAAGGGTCAAAGTGGATGGATGTTTTATAAAAAAGTAGAACATGGAATTTTCATTGGATGCACAAGAAATGTATGCTCTTATAGGTGTTAAACAAGAAAAATAAAACAATTTTTGGATGTGATGATATATTTTTTTCTTGAAAATAAACAAGGAATAAAAAATGCTATCATTGTAAATGATGAGTATGATGTTGTCAGTTCTGAACCTATTGAAGAAAATGAAGAAAACAAATAGTCTAAGTATAAAGATATATATTATGTTATTAACGGTGAATAATACTAAGAACATAATTATAACAGATCAAATTTAAAGATATTAAAACATGTTGATGTTGGGAATAAATTTTTTTATCCAAATCAAGGTATGAAAACAAGATGAACAATCACCACAATTAGTCACATTAACTTTCTTCTATAAGAGGAGTGAAAACTTATTGAAGAGGATTTTGGACAAAAGGTGTGAGTTCAAGCTATGAGTGAATATATTTTCTAGATTTGAAATATTTTAAATTAATAAATTTCTCCCATACCCACTAAAAAGAATGTTATTAGAGAAAAAATGGGTCATCAAAAAAAAACTTGATGATAATTTTTTAGTGGAAATAAATAAATATAGGCTGGTATGAAAGGGATATTGAGAAATTGAAGTGGTGGATTTATAAGAAACCTTTATTCCAATGGAAAGACATGAGTCCATAAAAATTTTCCTAGACATAATAGCTCGGAAAAATTCAAAATATTTTAACTTGATGTTAATTCTGCTTTTCTGAATGGTAAAATTGACAATGATGTGTATATATAAAAACATAAAAGTTTTTTATTTGATTAATATGATATTATTGTTTGTAATATTAATAAATATCTCTATGGTTTGAAGTGGGCTTCAATATCCTAATATATAAATCTTGATGAGTATCTAGAAAGCATGGAATCTTGGAGAGGATATGTGGAAATTGTTTTTTTGTAATGTAGACCAACACCACATAATTATTTGTTATAGTCTATGTTGATGACATTATATTTTCCATAAATAAATAAATATTATGTTAGTATTTATCAAGATACATGAATGAAATATTTTAAATGTTTATTCTTTGATAAATGATGTTTTTATTTGGATTATATGTTACCCAAACAACATAATACATTTTTATTTAGAAATAAAAATATTCTAGATAAATTATGATGAAGTTTTACATGAATGAATCCATAGGTGTGTCTATAAAAATTCAAGTGGTATAAAATATGAGTAAGGATGATGAGTGAAAAGAATTAAACGTGAATTAATTCCAAATCATGATTAGAATTATTATATATTTGAAACCCACAATACATGGTATTATATTTGTTGCCACCCTTTATGCCTAGTTTCATTCCAATACTAAAGAATCACATCTATTGGTAGTAAATAGGATATTGATATAATTCTAAAATACTTTCAATTATAGGATTATGTATAATAAGAAATATGAGTCAACCCCAAGTGGCTATTCTGATATTGATTGAATATGAGATATTGATGACTGGAATTCCACATATGGTGGACCTTTATTTGTTGAGAAAAGATATGTTTCATGGAATTCAAAGAAGAGAAAATAAGATAAATTGATATCAAATGAGTTTGATTATGTGGATTCATCATATGGATCTTCATAGATTTTTTGGATGTAGTAAAAATTGAAATATTTGAGTGGTGAAGTTGAGTGTCCTGTAGTTTTAGGTTGTGAAAAAACATATTCCATAAATCCATATAAAAATATTATACATAACTCTAAGTATATACACATTGATATAAAATACCATTACATAAAAGTGAATCTGACAAAATATATCTTGAAATATGAGTTTTTTACTTATAAGATAAAGTTAGTGGATATCCTTAAAAAATCTATCACAACTGAATGATTTGATAACCAAAGGTTGTATCTTGGAGTGCAGTATACTCCCTCTCATTGTGGAATAATAGTATTTGATTTTCTTCCTTGATACCATCTTGTTCAAATTTTTAAAGAGATGTTGTTTACAGGGGAAAAATATTATTCCCCTATTTGGGATTTTTTTAATGTGTGGGATGATTTTTTAGGGGAAAAATATATTTTAAGTGTTTCATATGTTTTTCAATCAAATGAGTAAGAAGTTTTAAAATTTGAGTTGAGGTATTTTTAAATAAAAAATAGATGATTTATTTAATCACACTTGTTTTCTATAAAGAGATAGCTCACATAGACTAAGCGATGATTATTTCATGAATCTTTAATTTTTTTCTTTGGCGGACAACCCTATCTTTTATTCACTTTCGTTTTATTGTCAATAATGGGTGAGAGAATTTTGATGCATTGAAAAAAAATCCAAATGGGGATATTTTTTTATTCCACTTCAGGATAGTGTTGTATTTATTTTCAATACATGTTAAGTGTGAATATTATGAACTACTCTTCATGTTAATGATTTATCTTCTTATTAGTGAAATTTAATAATAAAGTGGATTTTATTTCAAAAAAAAAAATTGAAAAATTGGGTGAAACCAAGTATGTGAATCTTCTAGCTGAGGCATGAAGATTCCACCCATCTGATCACTAAGTTAAAGTTTCTAAAAATATATAGTGAAGATATAATGGATACTTTTTGAGATTATATAACATGTTTGTGAGATGAGTTTAAAGTTTTAGGAAGTCCCTATTATAGATTAAGTTTTCCCAAATTTGAAATGATTAAAGTCTTGAATTTACAGACTAAGACATGAAAAATGTACATATGGTCCCTTTTGTCACGGTTGAATCTCACTGCATAATTTTAATCATAATTTTCCTCATAAAGTTAATAAAAATTCTGTAGTTAATTGAGTTTGTACATATGGTTGATCAAGACTTGTTTTTGCAGTTAATCATCATGGAAAATCCAATGAATGGACAATTGATCTAGGATTTCTACATTAGATTGATTGGAAGGCACAATTGTTTCAACATGGTAGATTGGGTGTCTATATTCAGTCAAAAGGAATTGCTGATCCAGTACTTAGAGAATTTCATGAGCCCATCATATGAACTAAAACAAAAGATTAATTCCTTTCATATCGCATGAATTTAGGGGAAAACCATATGCCTTTGGATCATAAGTATTTTATGGACAACATAAGTCTTTTTCTAAAAAAGAAAGACATTCTGTTTTTAGGGACGATAAGTCTTTGATACAAATATAAGTATTCATCATGATACTTTTCAAACATAAGACTTTGGAAATTCCAAATGAAATACCTTTACACTTAGAAAAATATAAAGTTCCACTATATGAAAAATCTATGTTTTCAAATTTAATAATCTGAGAAAGAGATATATAAATATGATGATTCATTTGTGATTTTATTCATGAATAAAAAATCATGATCATACATATATCATGATCCAAGATGAGATGATATTAGATCCATTTGATGGAGAGGAAACTGATATTGAGATAGTTCCATGCTATATAATGAGGTCCCATATCACAACTACATGAAGTCATTCTTGTATAGAAATATCAAGAGAGATGAAAGACAAAAACTTCACAATAGTTTTAAATAAAAAAGTGGATTTTTATATTTCAAATATCACATGGAATAATTAATGACCAAGTCTTTAAGAAGTTTCGAAAGAAAAATATACATGTGATTTTATGGAAAATTAAAATGTAATGAAATCCATTATATTTCTTAAATCGTAAAGAAATGATAAATGAAGAATGTGATATACTAATATTTGAATGAATAATTGAATCCATTATTTTGATTTTGAATGAGTTTAATAATATCACAATCCAATAAATTTTCTATATTTATTATTGAAACATTATTCTCATAGAATTTAGTGAATAAAAATAGTTATAAAAGAGAAATGTAGTTGTTGATATTTCTGATAAGAAGAACTGATAAGCAAATATATTGAATAAGAATAAGAAACATTGATAATATATTGATGAGATTTATGTTCATGGAATAAAAATTAGATTATCATATATAGGCTATTTATAGGATTATATACTCACTAGAAATCATTCTTCAGAAGGAGTGGTGTTTTTTATATTGTTGTGATATTTTAATTGGTTGCTTCTAGTAGTCATATTAGTTCATGGTAATACACTTTCTCGAGTTCTCTTTGATAATAAAAAGGGGAGTGTGTTCATGGGATGAAAACCATGAGGCCCTAGGGAAGTAGTCATCCTTAAAATAGGAAAACCACTTTAACAAACTTGTTATGTCTATAAAATCCAAAAACTTTCACTCCCATATCCAGTATTAAAATAAAAATATTTTCATTTCTAGCTTTGATATCGATAAACGTGACCCAATTTTATCCATCCAAAAATACAACATCAAATGAAAATTTTAATATCCACAAACCCGAACTCCCATATCTAGTACTAAAAATATAAACTTTACATTTATATATTTGATACTGATAAATGTGACCCAATTTTTTTCGTCCAAACCTTACAAAATCAAAAAGAAATGTAGGATAATTTACATACCCATGGAACTTTTAGTATTAGATTTTTTCATAATTAGGAGAAAATCTTTCACAAAAAACACTCATGACTTCAAGAGATTATTTCTCTCACAATACCCATCTTTTCATATTCTATATTAAATATTAAACATATCCCATAAAATTATCTACATATAAAAACTCTCTAGAAACAAATCATTTTTCACCATTATTTATAACCTAGGGAAAATGAAATATAAAAAAGGTGATATCAATTTCATAGTAAGGGTAAAAATAAGCGTTAACAACTAAATGTTGCAGCGACGAGCACTGTAGCGGCAGCAGGTCATTGTAACGGCGACAGAGTACTGTAGTAGCGGCGGGTACTGTGCAGTACTATAACAGCACGGACACTGTAGCAGTACTATTCACAGAATGGTATTTGGGCCTAAAAAATGGGCCTATGGGCTATGTAATGGGTTAAATGCCCATTCGGCCTTCAGGCAATGTAATGGGTCTCCCTCTACCCAGTTAAAGAGGTCTTTTCTTTGCTTTAATAATAAATGAGGCTTCAGCCCTAAACTTTAAAAAAATCAATGAGAGTAAGATGAACATAAGGGTATTGTGACATAATCAAAGTATACGAGCATAACATAAGATAATTTATACTAGTAAATAATTGGATCATCAATAAGGAAACTTGGCATAAATATTTTATAGAGGACAAGATTCAAAATATTCAATAATCACGAGAAATTTGATTTGAACCATGATCAATGTAAAAATTTATAACCCATAGAAATAATAAAGAAAATGTGTTGGTACATTGGCACATCATCATCATATAACTCTTACAGAACCATTATCATTAAAATAACTATATGTTTTACTTACAATATAATTATCTAGAGTACATAATCATTACCTAATGCATTGGAGTGCTATCAGGGTGCACCCATTATATAATCTATATTTATCTCACCCATGAGCTATAATGGGGATAAACCCTTTGTATAAGCTATTTTAGGCTCACTCGTGAGCCATAATGTGGATCAACCCTTCAAAAACTATGACAAAACACCATATCATGAATAAAACCCTATTAAAAAATCTTTTAAACCCTTGTGTACAACAATTTTGGATATGAAAATACACTTTTCTATTAAAAAGAGATCTTAAAACATATATTACCCATAATGATATAAGGATGGTTTTCTTTATGAAAACATGAAATATTATCAGGTAATACAAACATATAATAAATGTTTTAATTGTGTGAAAATTCAATGTTATTGTATATGTTAAAATAGATAATTCCTTTCATAACATGATTAACCTATGGAGAAGAAATGAGTTCTATGAAAATATATTTTAAAAAATAATATACCATCCAGAAAAAGAATGAGGATGGAATTTGTAAGATCCCAGACTTCATGGAGGTATGTCCTTATTTAAAATTTTTCATTTCAATCTCTTTTTAGGGTTAATGAAATGTTTCCTAGGTGTATAAGGGTAATAGGGGGTGTTCTGGGGGTTCAGAACATGAAAGGAAAGGAAAACCAGGCCAATCTATGTAAGGAACATGATTAGGTTAACCGTGTGGCCTACCCAGGAAATGATAAGTCTGAAATTGTATTTTGCTTAGTTAGAACCTATGATCAACATTATGGTTGGGTAATTTGATGATTAATATGGGTCATGGGTAGTTGTTCCTATGATTGATAACAGAATAAGGGTTTTTTAGGCATGTTAAGAAAATGGAAAAAATAGGTTAAATGAGATTGTGTCGAATGCTTAATGAATTTTGTTAGAAATGCCTAAGAGTATTAGTGAATATGAAATGGTGAACTTGTAAATGGGTAATGGAAAGATAAATGTGAAATATGTTAAATGAGATGTAATAAGGGAATTGATGAATATGCTGAATGAGTTAATACATGGGAATTATGGTGTATACCTTGTGGGTTAAATGTAATAAAGTGGTTGTGCTATGTGATATAAGAATTGTACTTGTGAAATATTAAATGGGATAATGGTCTAAAGTATGGTAATTGATGAATATTGGATAACATATGGTAATTTTTTAATATAATTAATTAGTTAAGGTCTGAGGATGGGATTTGGGCTGAATGACTATGTAATGTAATGAAAAATGTGTTAAGGGGTTATGGCATAGTATCAATTCCCATGTCAATCATTATGGAATATGATTGTTATTTGGATTGGATGTGTTTTTTTGTGATATGAAATTTATGTGGTGAATGGATAAATAAGCATGTGCATGTGGTTTTGTAGTATGTGGTATTGAATTCAGGTTCTATGACCATGGGTTGAGTCAGACCGAGGCTCTAAACTCCACCCCAAAATACAGGGGTTAGGGAAGGAGACCGAGGATATATTACCCTAATGGTTTCATTCCACCCGGATTGATGCTTCAAGGTGAGGATAATGTGTTGTTGTGATGTGATTATCCCTAGCGATATAAGGACTTAATTTATTCCTTTATTCATAGTTTTTTATTTCCTTTGACCCATGTGTAGATGATGAAAATTCCAAACCCATGGAACACATGATGAAAATGGATTAAGTAAAGAAGTGGGCATAAAAGGAGGAAATAATAATAATGATAGAAAGGTAAAATGTAAAGTTTGTTAATTAATGGTACCAAAGTTGTCCTTATTTACTTGTCATTTATTTATTAATTACATGCACTATCTGTTAGACTGGATATTTTTTAGACACCGTTGGTGGAGGCCTACTGAGTTGCACTAACACCCTACTCGGGCTTCCATTGGGTGCCTGAGAAAACTTCATTATTATAGGTTTTGTTGAGGGAAAGGGCCTAATGCTATAGATTTGAGTTAGGCTTAGGATATTCATGGATGAGGATCATGACTTGGAGTTAAGACCATTTTGGGGATTCCACTATTGTCTTTATTTTTTTTGGGGTTTTTCCACTCGATACTGCATTATGATATGACATATTTATTATTTGTTGTGGTTGTACCCTGTTTTAAGAGATGGTTATTTATGCATGTTCATTGGTTATTGTATATTGTTTCTATTATTCTACATATTTTCTACTATGTCTTACTCTGGTAAAGAGGGTATAGTCTCCCTACACGACTTTTTGATCCTCTATGCTAGTCGAAAACCTCTGGCATACGGGGATGCATACTGGTGGTCATGTGGCGACCCAACTCGGGGCACTAGTTTAGTGGATTCCAGTCTGGGGACATTACAAAGTGGTCTTAGAGGAGGTATTTTATGTGAATTACTAGTTGTGGATGGTATATAGGAGGTTATTAAGGTTTCGGGCCTTGGTAATGAGCTCGTGCTTAGGAGTAGCTAACCCATGTATAGGGGAAAACCCAAGTTACCCTAGGAAGATGAAAAGGGGAAGTGTGTCATCAGTGGAAGATGGGTGTTCTAGGAAAATTCAGTCAGGGTGGTCCAACATGATAGGGTAATCAGAAATGGATGTGATGAATTGTGGCCCACCTCCAGTTTGATGTCGTATCAGCAAGTGCCATTAAAAAATGAAGTCACAGTTGAGTAAGTTCAAGTCGATATTAGTATTCAGATGGATAATGTAGGAATTTCCTTCTAGGAGGTTTCAATGGCAAGGCTAGATCCCAATACAGGGTAATGCCCATATGGATGTTTGGGAATGGAGAGATGGAACACGTCAGGAATGTTGTGAAAGTTGAGTTAAGATTCTGGTGGTATTTCATAGATAGTGGTGTTCCAAATAATAGGTGATGATAGAGAGAACCATAATGGTAAAGTGGTTGGTTGATGAAGTGATCAGAGTTTCAGGTTGGAGGGACTCAACTGATCACCGTCTAGGTAATATGTCCCTGATAGTGAGCATTGGCATGAGTTTAGTTGGTTGAGTGCCCGAGATCTTTGGTTTCTTTTGAATGTATGGTTATGGAATGGGATCTTCGGGACATGAGTGGTGGATCTATATAAGTTGGGAGATATGGTTGGAAAGATTATGTGTTTTCTTATGGGTGATAATGGGTTTTGGTCACCGTTATAGTTTTGAAAACTAAGTAAAATGATGCCAAGTGATTTAGGTCATGAGTTGTAAAGAGGATCAGATCGATGAGATGCCAATTGGTTCCTCCATGATGGTATGATGCTATGTGAAAAGTTTCCATCGTCTATGAATTAGGAACTATTGCCTATGTTTTCCCTATGAAGTTATAGTGGTTTATGTATGGTTAAAGTTGATGCATCCCTTGAGGAGTATCCAGTTTTTGTTGTGGGATTGTGGTGAGGAAGCCCTGTGGGGTAAGATCGTACCTTTGGTTTGAATTTTGTGATAGATTTGTAATTTTCATTGAGAAACTTGGAAAAGGGTAATGGATAGGTGGGCCTAGTGACATAATATATTTTTTATATAAGGTCATCGATTCTTGGGAACGCAACTTGAGGATGATCCATTATAAGGTGGGGAGGTTGTAAGATCTAAAACTTTTTAGAGGTATTCCATTGTTTAATTTTTTTGGTTTTAATATCCTATTAGGGTTAATGAAATGTTTCCAAGGTGTATAAGGGGAATCCTGGGTGTTTTGGGGGTTCAAAACATGAAAGGAAAGGGAAACTGAGCCAATCTTTTCATGGCACACAATTTTTGCATGGTTAGGTAAACCATGTAGCCTGCCCAAGAAAATCGTGTAACCTTACATAGTGGCATATCACACGAATGGAATTTTTTTTGTCAAACTGTGTGACCTACCCAGGTAACCATGTGACCCAGATCCCTTTAGACAGTGTCTTGTGCACAGTTTTTTCATAGTTTGGTAAATCGTGCGGGTAAACCATGTGACCCAGTAAAGTTGGGAAAAATTAAAAAATTTGAATTACAAGTTTTTTATGTTCTACCCAAGTTTTCCTTCAATTCTCTCCCTCTCAACCCTAGTGATGAACAATAACCCTCAAGGGATTCCAAGGGTGATTATCCTTTATCTCTAGTCCGTTTGGAGTGCCTTTGTTTGTAGATCAAATCCCTGGGTAAGTATAATCCTCTTCTTTCTTCTCATTTACTGATTAGGGTTTTCACCTTGGTCGATCTTCTTACAAATCTAGAAAACCCTTATTTTTCAGTGGAATATATGTTAAATATTAAATAGGTATTTTAATTAAGGTCTAAGGACACGTTTAGGAATTCTTTCATTATCGGATTTGAGGTAGATGGTTTACAATTTATATCCCATAGTTTTTATATAAATTTGTGCATGTGCGGTTGTATTCTTGTCTTCCCCTTGTTGTGCTTTTGGTGTTTTTAGTGAGATTTGGTATAATGGGCATCCAAATAAAAAATTTAACCTTTAATGATCCCCATGGGATTCATTTAGGATGATTTCACCAATTTAGGGCCACCCATGGGGTGCACTGACCTTCTCGAACTTGGATAACGAAAATATTAAGTATGAAATTGTATTGTGGTTAGGTAGATCCTAAGACAAAAATGATAGTTGGGTGATTTGATGATTAATATGGGTCATTTTTAGTTAGTCCTATGATTGATAATAGAATAAGGGGTTGTTTTTCATGACACAAAAATAGGAAAAATGGGTTAAATGAGGTTATGTCGAATGCTTAATGAATTTTGTTAGAAATGACTAAGAGGATTAGTGAATATGAAATGTGAACTTTTAAATGGGTAATGTAATGATAAATTTGGAATATGTTAAATGATATGTAATAAGGGAATTTATGAATATGTTTAATGAGTTAATACATGGAAGTTATGAGGTATACCTAGTGGGTTGAATGTAACAAAGTGGTTGTGCTATGTGATATAAGAATTGTACTTGTGAAATGATAAATGGGATAACATGATAAAGTATGTTAATTTATAAATATTGGATAATATATGGGAATTTTTGAATATACGTAATGGGTTAAGGTAAAAGTATGGGAATTGGGATAAATGGCTATGTAATGTAATGAAAAATTTATTAAGGGGTTATGGCATAATATCAATTCTCATGTTGATGGTTATGGAATATGATTTTTATTTGGATTGGTTGTCTTTGGTTGTGATATGAAATGTATGCGGTGAATGGATAAATAAGAATGTGAACATGGCTTGGTAGTGTGGGTTATTGAATTGAGCTTCTATGCCCATGGGTCAATTTAGACCGAGGATCTAAAATCCACCACAAAATGCACGAGTTAGGGATGGGGATATAGGATCTATTCTCCTAATGGTTTCATTCCACTGGACTGAGGCATTGAGGTGAGGATAATGTGCTGTTGTGATGTGATTATCCCTAGTGATATAGGGGCTTGATTTATTACTTTATGTATAGTGTTTTATTGCCTTAAACCCATGTGTAGATGATGAATATTCCAAAACCATGGAACACATGATGAAAATGGATTAAGTAAATAAGAGGACATAAAAGGCAGAAATGGTAATAATGATAGAAAGGGGTAAAGTAAAGATTTTTAATTAAAGATAGCCAAGTTTTTCTTGTTTAATTGTCATTTATTTATTACTTTCATGCACTATCTGTTAGAATAAATATTTTTTAGACACCATTGGTGGTGGCCTACTAAGTTGTACTCACACCTTGCTTGGCCTGCCGTTGGGTACCCAAGCAGACTTCATTGTTGTAGGTTTAAATAAGGGTAAGGGACCAGTGATAGGGAGTTGATTCAGGATTGGAATATTCATGGAAAAAGACCTAGACTTAGGGTTAGGATCATTTTAGGGATTTTCCTATTGTATTTATTTTTTTAGATTTTTCCACTTGGCACTGCATTATGACACGAAAGATTTATTATTGGTTGTGGTTGTACCCTATTTTGGGAGATGGTTATTTATGAATATTCATTGGTTATTTTATATTTTTTTCCTCTATTAGAATTATTTTATACTATAGATTACTATAGTAAAGATGGTATAGTCTCCCCATGTGACTTTTAGACCCTCAATTCTAGTCAGTAACCTCTAGCGTATGGGGAGGCGCGCTTGAGGTCATGTGGCGACCCGACTCGGGGCACTAGTTTAGTGACGTCTGGGTTAGAGATGTTACAAAATCAATAAAATATATCCCCATTAGTGTATAAGTAACATCAATGGTTTTTTTCATTAATGAATGTAAATACCATTATAATATCATTAAAAACAATTTTGTGGAAAATATATTTTTCACTTTGAAAAACATTTTTAAAAACTAAAAAACTAAAAAAATATTGTGAAAAAACTTTTATTTAAAAATAAACCTAGAAAATTTTAAAGGAGTATTAAAATAATATAATTGTCATGATTAAGGGAAAATCCATTCATGCTATAGATGTAAAAAATAAATATTATTTTTAATCATTTTGTAAAAGGATTCAAAATTGACCCCTTTAGAAAATTTTTAATATATTTTCTTTTTAAAAACATATAAGAGTAAAAATATAATGTAAAATAGTATTAGGAAATCATTTATTTTCATAAAATAAATTTTTGTAAAACATTCTAGAAAACATGGATATTGAAGAAAAATATTTCCAATCTAAAGGAAGATACAAGATGAGTATCACTTACAAACAACATTAATGATGTTTATTTAATCAACAAGGGAGGGAATGAAATTTAAACCTTTGAAACACATTCATAATAATAGGTGAATAAAATATATGTGGTTCAAGAAAACATGATCACACAATTTTATCTAAAAGGAACCTTGAACATAAACAATCAGAAAAAGAAAGAATATTGTAACATAAAACCTTATCCACTTTTGAAATATTTAAATCATAAGCCACAAGAAAAAATAAAATCAAATGACACATTATATATCATGAAAATAAGGAGATTCATGATATAACATTTAAAAGGGGGTGTATATAAACCTCATAAAATAATATCAGTTCATATCATAAACATATATCCCAAAGAAAGATAATTTGAGGCAAATTACGCTTACAAAGGTCATATCCTTGAATTGAGAATTGATAAGATGATAGATTATGTGTAATAGATATATATCTTCAAAAAATAGTGTAAATATAGAATAAATCAATTTATATATTAATTAAATAATAATCACTTTATATCAAAGCTAACAAAGACGATTTATAATCCAATAAAAGGAAATTGAGTTAAGAACCCTTTTACCACTTGGCAACTTTACAGTCAAATCCCATTGAATGAAGTAATTAAAATTTCACATTAAAATACCATGAATTTTGAATTATTCATGATATATCATGAAAATGGTTTATATATATATATATATCATAAAAAATAAATTAGGTGCATAATAATAAAATATTTCTCAATGAAAAGAAATTGAGACGAAATTCCTTACCTCAAGTCCAAACATGCTACATATATCCTTAAACCCATGTATAATAGACTCATATCTGTTATTTGATTTCTTAATAAAATTTTACTAGATTAATATCTTATATTTAAATCATTTTTTCCATTTATTACTATGACATATTTCATTAACTAATCAATTATGTCCACGTCAGGTGTTTTGAGGATGTTTAGTCCATAATTTCAAAATGGATTTGGTATACTGACCATGGTCCAAATCATTCATTGTTGCATCATATAAATAATAATAAAAAATAAATAATTATAATTTTTATACATCAATTATATTTTTAAATGTAACCATGAAATATTTTTATGAAAAATTAACTACGTTACAATCATAGATATGGTAGTGCATATATATATATATGTATAAGTAACATTTCAATTTTTCAAACATCATTATGGAAAGAAGGTAAGTACTAATATAACATTATATAATTTTCATAATCTAAGAAATATATTATTATTTATTTAAATAATATTATATATATCATCAATGTGATGTGGTGATAAAAAATGTATCACATTGCTTTGTGGAGATGGTTGTCCACATATTAGCACGAACGACATTATCATTTTTCAATGAATTGAAGGGTAAAAAATAGGTTTTATATTATCTTTAAAAATATTTCATGAATATCATATATATACATTAAATACATCATTATAACCATTTTTTAGAGTTGGTAATGGAAAATGAATTACATCAGTTAGTGAGGTAGTAGTCCTCCGTACACATGAACAATGGATTCCTCTCCAAATCGATGGAGGTTGGAGATGGATAAAAATTATTACATTAAAAAAATTAAATCTTGGTATATAGAAGATACTTATATTATTATATAATATTATTTAAGTAATATTTTAATTGATAGGAAGAATAAATAAAACAAAAACAAATGGTTAAGAACGATACATATTCTTTGGACAACCTCTAATAGTTTACATCAAAATCTTACCTAGGTGGGTTTTCTAATAAAAAAAGTCATATAGGATTTGAGGATAGATTTAAGGAAGGTATTTTGGAAAGTATTTGATGAACCAAATGGTTCTTGAAGTGTTAAGTAAAGAGAAGAAGATATTCCATTTTATAAGAGAGGCGAGGGGCACTCTTGGAATTTATCAAAATATTAAATTAATATAATTTAATTTTCAAGTCCAAATTGATCAAAAATTATTTATTTATAATATTGGATAAGCATGGGTCAAAATAATCTCATAAATTAAAAATTAAACAATTTTTATATATTTTTTTACACTGATATTTTGGTTTTAACCCCTCATTAACACCTTTCACACTTATTATGACAATAACTATTATTATAATTTGAGTGTTCATATAGTTACTACAAATAAAAAAATGGCCTATAAATGGACCAAGTTTGATATTATCAATATATCCTAATTAATTGGTTGGATATATTATTTTTAATAATTTTAAATAATTTAATAAAATATTATTTATTATAAAATATCATTGACTAAAAATTAACTTTTTATTTTTAAAATTACTTTTTAGGAAAAGTGAGAAACCATTACCAATCAATTAAGAGGTGAATCATCATAAGAGAAAAAATCCATCAAAGCATTGCCTCAACCTATTAGTGATTTCTTCTCTATACATTTTCCAGTTCATAGGGCATACCTTAGCACTAGGGTCTTTGTTGATAAAACCCTCAAAGCGATACGCCATTTTGTCCTAGGCTCGAATATACTATTATTTACTGATTTTCCTATCATTGAAGCCTCTCATCATGATCATATCCTATATGTCGATCCAATTAGCCTACTCGCTATTGACATCCACTTGAATACGCCTTCCTATCATCTCATCATCTTCCTGTGGGATGTTGACATAAATAAATTCATCCACCATTTCCTCCTCAGGGTAGAGGATAGGTTCTTTAGAGTCCTATGACGTTTCAGTAAATATTAAATTATCTTTACAACTCACAAGTATCATGTTGTTGCTAATTACCTAAACCATAACTTGAGACTTCTCCTACAAAAAAACCATGGAAGCTGATGAAATCTCCTTCTCATATGATTTAGATTTTTTACTTGATCATGTTTCCATTGGTTTTGGTAAATGTGAGTAGTCCTTGCATCATATACCCTTCTTATTCTTAGAGATATTACCCTCCTAATGAGCCTTAGATAATATGGAATCCTCCTTAGACTCCACACTTTCTATATATCCTCCGTCATGATCTTAGGGAGGATCCTGTACAAGCTCATCAGTGTCCAAACACTCAAAGGTGTTGTGGGTATGAACAAAATCTTGGACCAATCCCTTTCCTACTGATTGATTGTTAACCCCTGAAGTAGAATCACTCTGATTTAGAGTGATACAAGGTTCATTCTCCACCCCTTCCATACAAAACAAAATTTTCTTCCTAGAGAAACTCCCACCTTCATCTTGAGGTGACTGTGAAGAGAGTTCATTGACCTTATTTTCCACTGGTTTACCCATGTCCCTATCCCTAAAATACTCTTTCAGCCGATAAAATAACCCCAACACAGAGGGTTCATAAACATGTTTTTCCACTGGTTTACTATACACCGAATTTTACACCAATTGATTAGCCTGTTTAACATCATCTCCCTTCCTAGACTACAATGTAACCTTCCCCTGGTGAACACCCCATCCACAGTTAGTGTTCGAGTGACCCAGTTGATGACAAGATGAACAGAACTCCACCCAATGGTCAAAGAACATCAGCTACATACACTGTACCTCATTGCAGGATTCAATCCACATAGACTCAACCAGTGATCTTGACACATCAACCTCCACACACATGCGTGGGTTGATTAGATGGCACACATAAGCAGTACTCAAATCCACAAAGATAAACTGACCCATTAAATTTCCTTACATACATATAATCGCAGGATTTTGGAATGGGAGAGGTAGTTGAGGAAGACTTACCGAAACCAGAACTGTAGGAGAATCACGATTCAAGTATAAATCGTAGCTCCACCAAAACAGATATAATTCACATCCACCACACTTCCTATCAAAGTCACCCACCTAAGGCTCTTTGTTCCTAAATAATTCAACCAAAGATAGGTTCAGTAATCCCTCTGCCGCCTTAAACTCCAAAACTGACAGTGGAATCATGGTATCACTGATTAGCCACTAAATGAGGCTAATATTCATTGTTAATTTATATAATATTTATGTGATTTATTAGTCATAAACACAATTTTAGTTCATTTTACACTTTGAATATCATTTCACATTATGATTATAATTAGTTCTTAAAATGCACTATTATGTGGTACATTTTTGAACATCATTTAAATTACCCAATGATTCATCTGATTTTAAGGAATATAATTATAAATTTTTCAATTTTTTATTTTGGTAAATTGATCTACACTTCAATATGAACATGTTTCATTCAGTGATCAATGGATAATTCATGGAAGAAGATGGGGATATTTTGTGATAAAAGGAAACAATTATGGAGAAGTCAGATTGGACACCGGCCCATTGATTCGAATGTGGGGCCCACCATACAGGCCCAATAAATCCCAAATTTCGTGGGATTATATAATACATGTATAGGAACAAATCACTATTTAGGAGCCAATGCTAATTCGGCCTCCATTATGGTCATTTAGGCGGCCCAAATTAGAGATAAAATTCTGGTCCATATTTTGTGGCCTAGAAAAACAGCCCACTAATTTGATCATATCTAGGAATACAAAACTCCAAATGGTCCCAAATTTTACAGACGGTTATAAGACATCCGAAGCTCAATTTTATTATTCTATGACCCACTCTTATTCGTCCATATCGAAGGTCTTCCAAGCGCGTTTGTTCGGTGAAGGAAATATGGCTGCCACCTCGGGTCAAGGGTGGAAAAATCAACTCTCCCTTACTTTCCACCCACCTATGGACTACCACAATTAATTGAGGAGACTTGTAATGTTTTAGAATCGACCCAAGGGCTAAAAAATGCCTATTTAAGGTAGTGGTGTTGGAGGATTGAAGGATCTTTGGTGTTGGGTTCAATTGTAATGTTATGCTGTGATTTTGTTGTCTCAAATTTGTCTTTCACTTGTAAGTTGTTCAATTCACTTTAGTTTCTTAATAAAAGTTCTTGTTCTCATATTATTCTGCTGTTTACATCTTACTTTGATACCGTTGCCTCAAGGTGTGAATTTATTCACACCAAATCTTGTGAAATTATTCACACAACGGTGGAGTGATCATTTTATTTTTGTTGTTTTCTTTACTTCTCCATGTCCTCCCTCATGAGTCTACTTTCCGCTTCCATTGAAACCATAGAATCAATGGAGGGATAAACCACTTATGGGTTGATCCAAGGGATTAGAAAGGGGCTGGATTGGATGTTATTTATCACCTAATTAATGTATAATCACTTATTTAATTGAGATTTTTATTTGATGATTTTTAAACTCCATCGTCCTTGTTGAATTTAAGGCCACACACTTCATGTGCTAATACAAAACTTTACCTTGAAGTGCTCAAAACTTTGATCCTTCAAGTGTATAGGTGATTAGTATTAAAGGATTTAGGAACTGAACCAGTAAGTGATGATGTTGTTTTATCTTCTTAAATGAACCCATCTCAAATATGAGAAATTGAAATATTTGAAAAGGAAATACGTCTAATCCACCCCGAGCGATAACCTCAGATCAACTCATTATTTTAAATTGAATTCACTTAAGTCTCTTAGAGTTACTTTAAACCCATCTAAAATCAACCCAATTTGTCCACTTCATATCCAAAAACAGTCCATAGAATGTACGTGTCTATAGGTTACTTATTAGGTCTATGAGGATTCGACAACCCAAGCTAAACTACAAGGACCGTCCTACCTTCTTCTCTTGGGTAAATTTGAGCGAGAATCAAATTTTGGCACCGTTTCCGATGACCTAAGTAAGTTATCTTAGACATTAGATTCCTTTTCTCACCCCACTCCTCTAATCTCATCCCCAATTTCATTCCTATGGAAAACCCTTTTGAACAAATCCAAACTAGGGGAACCTCTCTTTACTTTGATCACCCAACCCCATGTGTGATGTACAATGACCATCCTAATTTCTACATGTGGGAGCATCAACAACCTAATGAACCACATTTTTTTTACCCCTATGATCCAAAAAACATTCCAACATATAATGAGTTTCAATCCCCACAAAGACAATTTGAATAACCTCCTATGTAATTCCAACAACTTAATTATCCACCTAGAATGGACCATTTGGATAAACCCCTTATCCATCCTAATCCACATCCATTACTTGAAAAACTGTGTCAAAAAATGGAGATAATTAATTTTGAGGTTTCAACATTGAGGTTAGAACTACAAAGCATTAAAACTTGTGAGGAACCCATCCCTACACAAACTGTCCCTTCCATAACCTTATGTGAAGTGTCTAGTTTCCCACAAACCTCTTATGAATTTACTGAAGAGAAAAAATTTGGATTAGGGGAAGATGAGTAGGATCATGTAATTGTTGATGGGTGTTTAAATCAAGAGGAAAATGATTTTTTGTATTCACAAGAGGGAAATTTGACATCATGGATTGAGTCTTATGAATATAACTCCATTGATGATTTTTCAAAAACACAAATCATTGAACCATTAAGAGAAATAAAAAAATTTGAGTCCATACCCATTATTGAAACCAGTCTTTCCAATTTGGTGGTTGAATCTTCTATTCAAAATGAACCAATTCTGTTGAGAAATTTTGAAAATGAAACCGAGTTCAATTCAAATTCCCAACCTATGTTTGAGAGTTTTATCCTACCTGAACTTATACAAAAGGACTTTCCATCCACCCTTAAGTTTCCATTCATTGGGGATAGCCAAAAACTTCCAGTTGTCACCATTTCTTATCTTGAAACCAATAAAGAGGCAATGATTCTTAATGTCTTAGAAAATACTACAAAAGAAATTGAATCCATCATTTCTGATATTCCTTGGATTTACCTGCTCATTTTAGAACAGAGGTTTGTGCATGAAACAAATTCTAAACATAGAATCAATTTCAACCTAGTAGAAGTGGTGAAAAAAGTGGTCCTTAAAATGTTGAAAGTTGGTATTGAATAAGTTGGGGGGTTCAAGTCAAGCTAATGACGTTAAACAAAGCGCTGCATGGGAGGCAACCCATGGTTTTCAAGTTTCTTATCATTTTGTTGTTTTAATCAACTTTATATTTTAAATAGGATTAATTAATCATTTTAATATTTAAAAAAATAGACTGTTGACCTATTCTTATATTATGAGTATGGATGGGTATGAAAGGGGAGCACCATATTCATCCGTGTCACGTGGTGTGATCCTTGAGTAATGCCTTACCCAGAAATTTAAAAAGAAGACAATGTATCATCAGTTTGTTTTATTTTAATGTGTTTGTAGGATAAAATAAAAATAAAAAAATTATAATAATAAAAATATAATAATAATAAAAAAAGGGACACGTCGTGGGTCGTGGGGAAAACCCCGTCACAACTGGCGAAGCCGCGAGGATTCGAACCCGGGACCGAAGGGAGACATGGGCGCGCGCTTACCACTGACCTACGACTTTTTTTTGTTTCCCTATTCTATAATTTTTATATATATACTTATATTTTACTTTATTTATTATATATATATATATAAATATATTGTTGTGTTTTGTTTAGTTTGTTTTGTTTTTCCTTTTTCTACTAGGGAACTCTACAAGCGACATGGATATCAAAGGACTAAAAGGGAGCAGCATGAATTTCAACTTCAACCACCAGGTGACTTCATTCCATGATCCTCATTTTCAATTTCCTTTTTGTACTTTCATTCTCTACCTTTACCCCCTTCTAAATTTTATTTTCTTTAAAAACTGGGGACATTGTTGTTTTTAGTTAGGGGGAGATAAAATAAAAAATGATTTCGTGTCAAAAAAAATGAATGATTTGAAAAAAAAAATGTGTAAATGGAAGGAAAAATTCCTTTAACTTTGAACATGGTAATACACATTGCACACTTTGAAACTGAATATCAAATAATTTTGCATGCCCTGATTCTGATTTTAATCCTTGTATAATTTCATGAGCATAGATTTTGGAAAGTGTGCCTGTCCAATGTGATATTTCATTGTTTATATTTTCATCCAAATAAAAAAAGATCACAATGAACGTCCTTTGGATAGTGGGGTATTAGTTTGAGTTCATGAGGTCCCCTAAATAAATATCATAGTTTTGGTGATAATTTTAGTTTAATATGAGTATTCAAAAAAAAAATGCACGTCGAGCAATGAAATGACCTAATGTGTGGATTTCGACACTTGGGGATCGTGACTCCATAGTTGTCTGGCCCAGAGTTAGTAATTTTATCTCTATTTTTGGTAATTTGAATTTGTTTTTGACTGAGTTAACTCGAGATGATACCTGAGTATGTGGGATTCACTTGGTTCCCTAAGGTCTTTGAGCCTGGGAGTCATCGACAAAGTCTCGCTACAGGGGTTGACTCTTTTGAGTGCAATTTCAATTACCATGGAAAAATTGCAAAAACAAAAAAAAACAAAAACAAAAAGACAAAAAAATATATATATAAAAAATTGAATACTCATCTTAATATTGAAATGTGATTCTACCTAGTGCTTCTGTAATTTTCCCCTTGAATAAAGATGAACCCCCATGTCTATTGTGATGCACAACACATCCTCATACTTAATTGATATTGGATGAAATATGACAATGAATTTGAACAAAGGAATGGGCTTGGGATTGGGATCTGCTTATGAAACTATATTGTATTAAAATATTTTTATGGGTTTCATGATTGTTAATATAAGGGTTTCTGGTGATCATTGTGTATTAAAATGATTTTGGAAAAGGGAATTCGAATTTCATATTGTTGAGATATATTTTGCTCGGGACTAGAAAAACTCAAGTTGTGGGGGTGTGATTAGCCACTAAATGAGGATAATATTCATTGTTAATTTATATAATATTCATGTGCTTTATTAGTAATAAACACAATTTTAGTGCATTTTACACTTTGAACATCATTTCACATTATGATTGTAATTACCTCTTAAAATGCCCTATTATGTGGTACATTTTTGAACACCATTTAATGTACCCAATGATTCATCTAATTTTAAGGAATATAATTATCCATTTTTCAATTTTATATTTGGTAAATTTATATACACTTCAATATTAACATGTTTCATTCAGGGATCAATGGATAATTCATGGAAGAAGATGGGGATATTTTGTGATAAAAGGAAACAATTCTGGAGAAGTCAGATTGGACAGCAGCCCACTGATTCGAATGTGGGGCCCACCATACAGTCCCAATGAATCCCAATTTTCGTGAATTATATAAGAAATGTATAGGAAAAAATAACTCTTTATGAGCCAATGCTAATTCGGCCTCCATGGTGGTCATTTAGGCGACCCAAGTTAGAGATAAAATTCTAGGCCAGATTCTGCGGCCTAGAAAAACATCGCACTAATGTAATCATATCTCGGAATCCAAAACTCCAAATGGGATAAAATTTTACAGGAGGTTATAAGACATCCGCAGATAAATTTTCTTCTTCTATGGACTACTCTTATTCGACCATCTAGAAGGTCTTCCAAGCGCGTCTGTTCGGTGAAGGAAATATGGATTCCACCTCAGGTCAAGGGTGGAGAAATCAACTCTCCCTTACTTTCCACCAACCTAGGGCCTACCAAAATTAATTGAGGAGACTTGTACTGTTGGAGGATAGACCCAAGGGATCAAAAATGCCTATTTAAGTTAGTGGTGTTGGAGGATTTAAGGATCTTTGGTGCTTGGTTCAATTGTAATGTTATGCTGCGATTTTGTTGTCTCAAATTTGTCTTTCACTTGTAAGTTGTTCAATTCATTTTAGTTTCTTAATAAAAGTTATTCTCCTCTTATTCTGTTGTTTAAATCTCACTTTGATACCGTTGCCTAAAGGTGTGAATTTATTCACACCAAATTTTGTGAAATTATTCACACAACGGTGGAGTGATCATTTTATTTTTGTTGTTTTCTTTACTTCTCCATGTCCTCCCTCATGAGTCTACTTTCCGCTTCCATTGAAACCATAGAATCAATGGAGGGATAACCCACTTATGGATTGATCCAAGAGAGTAGCAAGGGGATGAATTGGATGTTATTTATCACCCAATTAATGTATAATCACTTCTTTAATTGAGATTTTTATTTGATGATTTTTAAACTCCATCATCCTTGTTGAATTTAAGGCCACACACTTCATGTGCTAATACGGACCTTTAACTTGAAGTGCTCAAAACTTTTATCCTTCAAGTGTATAGGTGATTGGTATTAAAGGGTGTAGGAATTGAACCAGTAAGTGATGATGTTGTTTTATCTTCTTAAATGAACCCATCTCAAATATAAAAAATTGAAATCTTTGAAAAGGAAATACGTCCAATCCACCCTGAGCGATAACCTCTGATCAACTCATTATTTTAAATTGAATTCACCTAAGTCTCTTAGAGTTAATTTAAACCCATCTAAAATAAACCCAAGTTGGCCACTTCATATCCAAAAATAGCCCATAGAATATACGTGTCTATAGGTTACTTCTTAGGTCTCTGAGGATTTGACAACCCAAGCTAAACTACAAGGACCATCCCACCTTCTTCTCTTGGGTAAATTTGAGCGAGAATCAATCACCTTCCTGAATAAAAGGGACCTTTAGACCTAGATTAATCATAGGAAATTTTGGAATCGAATCAGGATCAGTGAAGGGGTAGAACTCGCACCTCCAGCCATTAAGAGGAAGTCGTGGATCCTCCCCCCTCCTGCTGTCTAGTAGCGGAGGGGGGAATGCCATCGTCCCCATTAGGGTTTTTCATTGCCACTTCAAGCTCCCACCACCACTTAGGTATTACTCATGGATTCCATTTGCATTAGAAAATGCTATAAAATATCATTAATATCAATTTTTGGAACTATTCATTTCTTTGAAAATAAAAACATCATGAAAAAAAATTAATTAAAAAAAATATTTTATTACATCTATAACCTTTTATATTAATCTAGAAAATTCATGGATCATTATGTGGCTATTAATTGATTTGTTTTGCAACATCTTTTATTTAACATGTTAATCATTTAATTAATTAATTTTTTTATTTTTATAATTATTTTTAATTTAATAATTTTTTAGTTTAATTTATTTATTAATAATTTTTTATAATTAATTTCATATTTTTATATTTTTAGAAAATTAATTTTTATTTTACTTATTTTTATCCATATTATTTTTTCTAATTACTTTTTAAATTTTAAATCTACTTTGAACTTTAATTTTTAGTATATTTTTTCTTTTTTTTCCTCTTTATAATCGAATAAATTTTAATTATATATTTCTTTAACAACTAATAATTTAATTAAATTTATTTTATTTTATCTTTATTTAAACATTTATTTCCACTCTAATTACAAATCTAATATTTAATCTTGATCCCATTATAATTTTAAGCTATTTTGATTTTAATTTCAACTTATAATTTTAGTTTTAATTAATTAATTAATTTTCTTTTTAATTTTTTGTTTTAATTAAATTTTATTTTTACTTTTAGTATTTAGATTTTGAATTTAATTAATTATTTTTTATTTTTAAAATTTTTATTTATTAAAATTTTTATTTGAATTTCATTTTCTTATTTAATTTAATTCATTTTCAATTTATTATATTTATATGATTTTAATTTCTTAATTTTAATTTTTAATATTTTATATTTTTTATTATGTGTGGTGATCCACTGTTGGACTCCTTCACCCACCGATAGGTCTAAACCACCGTTGCACTAACCTATAACCGACACCTCCCCTATTTTGGATAAATAATTGCTGACACCTCCCCTATTTGGGATGATTGAACACAAGCATTAAGATAAGAATAAGTCACCACCATAATTATTTTAGTGGTAGATAATCAACAGATAGTTGGAAACCCAACAATGACTCTACCAAGATTGAACCACCATTGCCAACAGCTGCCGAAGCTTCCCACCATTGGCCGACCACCCACTATTGGATGAGTACCAACTGTCAGGAATTAATGACCAAATTATGTCTAGGTTAATGCTTACTAATGGTCAATCATTATGTTACAATGGTTGGGATAGAGTTAACTACTAGTGACCTAATTTTTCAGTGACTTAGAGGAGATTTAGATGGAGTTAGTGTTCGCTATCAGTGATGTTCTAGAGAATGAAGAAGGATTGATAGATTGGAGGGAAAAATATAGAAGAGAGGATCATACAATACATTATAAATTCTTGATTCTAGAGATCTGGAGGGATAGGTAATGCTTTATTCAATTAGAAGAGGAAGACTGAGACATATCTAGGGAGAGAGACCTAGAGACAGAATCCCAGAACTTTTGAGATGAAGACCGAGGAGAAGAGCAGCACTGATTGCATATATTTCTTAAGGGATAAATCGTCCTCCCTCTTATATTCTTTCTTGAATTAGTAATTGATTTTTTAGTTCATTAATTTAATATGATTTGTTTATAATACTTTCACGATTAATGAAATTTAATTCTATTGCCCTATTCATGCACCTATTCATAGAAATTCTTTCTTTTAGAATCAATTGGAGAGATGGGTTTTGATTATTTTAAAATTATTTCACACCTCTTGTAAAATATTTCAAAAATTTATGATCATTCAATGAGATTGATCATGAGTGAATTTATTTTATTTTAATTTAATAAATGTTAGAATATTTTGGAGTGATTTGTTCCAATATCAATTATTCAAATTGAATTGATTTTTTATGTTTCTTGAAGTATCAAACTTGAAGGACCATTATATTTCCTATTTAATATCCTGGTGAGGGGAGTTAGACATTCCCCTTTTCAAGGATTGTATTTCTATAAAACTTCTATGAATGAGAAAATTTGTTTAGGTTAGTTAGAGTTAAATTAACTTATCCATTTCTCCTTGCACCTGTCCCAATAATTTTTTCCCAATTCTATATTATCACTGTCTCATCATATTATATTATCATTTGATTCTATAAATATTCATTTTCTCATCAAAACCATTTTTATTAGAAAAATTATAAGAAAAGAAAAAAAAATTCACCCATCATTTGTAGTGGATTTGTGTTTTGAAAAATTTGGTAAATAACCCTTCCTTGCAGTTCAACACCCTACAAACCACATTATTGTAGTTAGTAGGTGTTTATAAATATTTAAACTTTGGAACATATTAACAACATGCATGTCATGTTTTTGGCACTTTTGTGTGACAAAAAAAAAGCTAAAATAGAGAAGGACTAATGTTGTATGACAAAAAATGTGAAGGTTCAAACCAAAAAGAAGGACTAATGTTGTGTCACCAAAAAAAAGAAAAAAAAACTAAAATGAAAATAGTAAAAATGGAAGGCATTGTGAGGAGGAACAAAATAGTTTAGTGGAAACAAGAATTTATCAGGAAACAAACAATATATGAATTAGGGTTCTCAGGCTTCTTTTATCTAATAAAAATATATTCTTCTATTCTAATTAGATTAATTCAATCATTAAATTATTTAGAAAAATCATGATAATCCACTAAGCTATCACTTAAATTGATAAAAAACTCATTTAACTTTCTTGAGCTTCAATATTTCAATCGTAACCCTTGAATTAATCCGTTCAATATGGAGAAGACATACATTGACAATTTCCAATTTTTGGTGAATCTGTCAATGATCCAAGTCTATATGATTCACTACACTCACCTATCAATTATTGGGTAGTGAAAATTGATGCTCATAATTTAATGAAAAAGAAAATTAAAATTAAATTTTAACTGAAAAAAAGTTTTAAAAAAATAATAATGCATAAAAGGATGACTAGTTCATGACATTCTCATTCCCTTAAATCAAATTAACTACCCATGTTTGGGAAATATAAATGAAATGAATGAGAATAATTAATGGAGAAACATCTCTAGAAAGGTTGTTTTCTCAAGATCAAGATCCTAATTTATGAGAAAAAGGTCATTAATAGATTGGTTAGAGCCTAACAACCTAAAAAGAGAGATAAATTAAATTAATGTTTAATAATAGAGAAAACTATTATCTAAAAATCAATAAAAAATTAAAATAGTTATACAATAATTTTTACTAGAATAATTTTTAGAATATAAATAAATAAATAATAATAATTAAAGAGGAAAATAGAGAGAATATTGAGAGATAAAATTAAATAAATTAATAAAAATCAAGTGAATTTTTGACATTTTAAAAATAAAATAGAGAAAAGAAACAATAGAAAGAAAAGATGTGAATAAAATAGAGACTATAACATAAATAAAAACAGTGAAAAGGGGAGAGGGTCAACTTTATAAGGGATAATATGTTCTTTAATGTAATCCCATCAAATCTCTTTATTTTTTTTTGAATTTGGTTGTTTTTCAAGATTTTATCTTCACTTTTAGCGGGTCAAATTTTTTCTTTATTTTGAAAGATGTGAAGCCACTTCAGAAAGGATTCATCTTAATTACCCCATGAGGTTAATTGAGTAAATAATTTCCTGCTCTCTTGGAAGCTTTTTTTCATGGTTATATTTTAAAGATAATGTTATACAACTATAATTAAATTGATTTTCTGAATTCAATCAAACTTAGAAGACACTCATTTACATGAGCTATGAAATGAAAATCCTAATCCAGGTTTAGTTTAGTTCTTTCATTATCTTATTATTTTTTCTTGAAGTTAAAACTATTAGATGAGTTAATTATTCCTATATATATTTATTAAGCCCACTCATCCATTTAGTTATTTCTAATTTATTTGAATTGATAATTATGTGTTTCTGGTCACTCAAAGGTAAAGATATATTTTGAAGTCTCAATTAAATGAAAGTGTATGTTTTTTTAATTAAATTAAAAATTTCAATTCATTTGTTTCATAAAAAATGACTCCAATAGATAAGGAAATTATTTAATTAATTACAATCTTGGGTTAATTAATTTTGTAACCTTTCCAAAGTGGATTCACACCTTTAAAAATTAAGAAAAATTTTGACCCACAAAAAGTGAAGATAAAATCTTGAAAAACAACCAAATTTAAAAATTTTTAAGGGATTTTATGGGTACACATTAAATCACAATTAATATAATTTAAAGACCCTATTTCCAATAAAAATTCCAAAAACATGACATGAACATCATTAATACATTCGAAATTTTAATTATTTATAATCTTCGACTTTCTACAGTGTAGTGGTTTGTTAGGTATCGAACCTAATTGAAGGTTGTGCATAGAAATTTTGAAAATAGATAATCACTGCAAGAAGTAGATGCAATTTTTTTTTTTAATATTTTATATAGAAATTTTTTTAATGAGGTAGTAATTTTTTAAAAAGTACTAATTGGTATTGGAGTAATAATGAAACAACAATGAGAATATATTTTGAGGAAAATGATCAAGATAAATGCTCAGGGAATTGTAACACTACTGGTCAAATAGATGTCATAATAAATCTATTATATTATAAATTCACCTTATAAAATTATTGATTAATATACAAACCTAGGATGTTAATTAAATTAAAGAATTGATCTTGGATTTCACCACTCCAAGAATCATCAAATTGCAATAGAAATTGAAAAGAAATCAATAAAATAAATATATCCATAATATTCCATTTTTTTTGAAATTAAATCTTGATGTAATGTATTCAAGGTCAATCTCACTGATTAATATTGGATTTCTAAAATTAGAAACAAAAGGTGCGAAGCAATTTTAAATGAAATCAGAATCAACCTAACTGATCAATTATGTCATACATAGAAAAATTATTCGTGAATAAAAAAATTAATCTATACCAGATGTATTGAAAATATCCATGCTAAAGGGTTTAACTGAAGATCATAATGAATATAGGAATTCAAATGAAATTCTCAAACAATTACAGTCCAAATAAACTGAAAAATAGTGAATGAAATATCTTTATGGACTTCTATGATGCTGCTCAGTTTTTTGTTTCTCTATCCTCTCCTCTCCAATCTTCGGTCCTGCTGTTTCTCTGTCTCTATGTACAATTCCTAGAATTGTCTTCAATTATAGTATATCTCAAGTCTACCTCAAAACTTATGCTCTATAATACTCTAGTTGGGCATCAATATCGAACACCATCTTAACTTGGTTGTATCCAATTCACCGAAGACATGGCTTCATCTTCTATAATGCTTTTCAAGTTAGCAATCCCCTATAACTGAATATAACTAGGTGGTTGGAATGAAACCAATCCCAACTCTAGCTCGTATATGTACCAGAATAAAACAATAATAAATAATTTATTAATAATTATTTTTACTTACTTAAAATAGAAAATAAATATATTAAAATTTAAAATTAATAAATATAAAATTATCAATTTTAAAATTATTAGATTTAATTGTTTAAATATGTTAATCGATTAATGTTTATTATTATTATTATTAATACTATTATTTATTTTATTTAATTTATTTATTATTTATTAATCCTTATCTGTGAGGTTCAGGGGTATTTATATTCATAAGGTTTCGACACAGCCTAAGCCTTTGGCAGCTCTTGTCACAATATCATCTTCCTTGCGGTGAGGAAGAGCATGGACCGTTCTTCTCTTGGAGCTCGGTAGTGAGGTGTGCTCATAGACGTGACCGTCTTCCTTTGATCAACATCAATGTAAGGTTGGTTTTCATCTCCTTATTCGATGAAAACACTTGGTTGATAGAGTATGGGGTTCTTTGACTTCTCTCGTCAGTAACATCCCCAGTTCTAATGACGTTTGGCCTAAATGGTGTCGGATCTAGGTGGGGTGGTGAGTCGTGGGGTCACTGTAGGAAGGTGAAAGTGGTGGTGGCACTAGTCAGTCCCCAACACGGTGCCAACTTCTCTCTATATCTTTGTGGTAGATAGGGTAGTGGATATCCAATGGAAGGTGGGGTTGGAAAAGGAGCATCGTGACGATGGTGGGTGGGGTTTTCTGGTGGTGGTAGGTAGATGCTCTATTTTTTCTACCGATGACTTTGGTTGTAGAAAAAACTGAGACCGATAGCACTAAATATAAATATTGAAAAACAATTTAACATTAAAATTTAAAATGTTTAACAAAAAGAAAAGAAACAAAAAACAAAATCAATTAATTAATATTTGACACTCGAATTAAAAAACTAATTGATAAAAATTTAAAATTATTAAAAAATTAATTATATATTAAAACCTATTACTAAAAATTAAGAAAACAACTTTAATTCAATTACTAAACTTAAAATTCAAAATAATTTATGTATTTTGATAATAATTTATTAAATTTAAATAAAACATTAAATTCAAAAGAGATAAATTAAAAGTTGAGATCAAATTAAACATTAAAATTGAAACTTAATGAGAAATTATATTAAAAAGACAAAATAAAAAATAATAAATTAATGTTTCAATGAAAAAATATTGAATAATTGTTTAAATAATAATAAAAAAAATTAATAGTTTTAAGTCAAATATAATATTTTTTTAAATCTAATTAGAAAAAAAACACAAAATTAATAGTTCTAAGTCAAGTAGAATAGAATTTTTAAAACTAATTAGAAAAATAAAATAAATAAAAAAGTAAAATCAAACTAAAAGATTTATGAAGCTAAAAATACAAAATTAATTACAAAAAATATTATTTAACAAATTAAAATGAAAAATTATTAATGTGAAATTAATTAACAAAAATGAAATAAATAATTAATTAAATGATCATAAATTTAAATAAAATATTTCAAAAAACAATACATTTAAAGGAAACACCAAATTCCCCCATACTTAATTATTGTTTTTCCTCAAGAAAAAAATTATCAAATTTAGTAGGAAAAAATATATCTCAAATACAAAAAACTATAATACCTTAAAGAATTAATTAATGTAAAATAATATTCCCCCATTAATACATTTATGTTAATTTTATTAATTAAAAAATTATTAATATTTTATCTTTGAAACTTTAATTTAAATATATATATATATTTATATTTAATATAATTTAACTTTCATTTTCAATTTTAATATTTAATGTGATCTCAACTTTTAATTTAATTCTTTTGAATTTATTATTTTATTTTAATTTAATAATTGAGTATCAGAATACTTAAATTGTAATAAAAAAATAAATTCAAAAGAGTTATATTAAAATTTGAGATCACATTAAATAATAAAATTGAAAATTAAAATGAAAATTTATTAATAAGACAAAATATAAAAGAATAAATTAAAGTTTTAGTGAAAAAATATTAAATAGTTGTTTAATTAAAAAAAATATAAAATTAATAGTTCTAAGTAAAGTTGAATAAAAATTAAAAAAGTAACTAGAAAAATAAAATAATAAAAAACAAGTGAAATAAATTTTAAATATTTTAGAAGCTAAAAATAAAAAATTGATTATTAAAAAATTATTTAGTAAACTAAACTATAAAATTATTAAAGTGAAAATAATTAACAAAAAGGAAATAATTAATTAATAAAATGATAAAAAAGGTAAATAAAATATCTGGCCAAATAATATATTTAAAGGACACATCAGATCACATTAATTATCTCAAATTATATTACTGTTATTAATTTTATTATCATTTATTTTATTTTTCCATTAATTGAATAATTACTACGTCAGTTTTGTGTAAGAGTTTAAGGTAAATAGTTTTTCACTAAAAAATAAAAATAAAATATCATGATAAAGATAAATAAATTAGATTTGAAATTAATATTTATAGATGAAAATATACTCTAATTATCCCCATGTTAAAAAAATATTATATTCATTAAAAATAAGTGTGTCAATTTTTTTATTTTCCTTAAAAAACATTATAAAAGTAATAATCCCATCCAAAAAGAAAAAAATTTCATATAATTAAATCCTATATGAGTATGGATGAAATGGAATCATCCAATAAAATTATGGCCAGTAATAAGGTCATTTTATATCCTTATAATTTTATTTTTAACTTTAATTATCCAATTTACCCTTTACCGTAGAAAAAATACTAATGGTACTATTCATATTGACAAAAAATAAAAGAGCCATATTTACTAAATTTGTACCCATTTATTAAAAATATGAAACCCATTTTTAAAAATTAAAAACACATAAGGGGAATAATTTAATTTAATATCAAAATGAAAAAAACACGGTGAAAAACTTTATTTTTAGAAAAATTCCCTATTTTAACATAAAATGTTTTTATACTATATTCAAGTATAAAATTCATTTCAAAAAACCAGAATTGGATTAATTTAAATGAAAAATAAATAATTATATTTTAAAACTAATCCAAAATTGAATCTTATTTGTAAATAATTTTAAATAAAATAATGTTTTCAACAAATATCATTTTTTTCACTATTCATTGAAAAATCAAACTTTACAAAAAAAATTCAAAATTTCAAAATACGATAATTTTGATATGTTTATTTCAATAATAAAATTTATTTTATCAAATATAACTTCTAAAAACTCCATAAATTAATTATATTATTCTCTTTGTAAAAAATAATTTTTGATGAAAAAATATATTTAAAGAATAAAATGGATTTACTAAAAATTGAGTGCATATTTACTAAGAATTAATTAAAAATTTATCATTTATTAGAATTTTTATATATGTTTTAAATTTCATTTAATCCTATTCATACCCATTAGTTTAATGATTAGGTCATAATAGTAAAATTTAAATAATAATATTTCACGGTTTGTTTTTGTTATGTGTTGCATGCCAGGCATGTTATCGAACATAATATCCTTTTAAAATTGAGAGATATCCCATTTTACCCCCTTTAAGATATTTTATCATCAAAAATTTGAAATCAATCTTAGTAATCAAATGTTTATATTTTATAATACTATTTTCAAAATCCCACATCATAAAAAGGGTTAATACAACTTCTACTTGAAAAAAGTCAAAGGGAAATACAAAGGCCATTTATAGTACCACATAACTAAGTTTCAGGAAATAAAAAAATTAGGGGGAAGTGAAAATATGGACATGGAAGAAAATAATATTTTCCAAATACTGATGGATAATGATAGATATCATTGGTCACAAGAAAGTGAATGATCACGAAAATGTCAATGATCACAAAACCATAAACCAAAGAGGTGTGAAAAACACTATCAATTCATTGGAAGAGAAAGTTATAGGATATATGTTTTTTTCTAATATATTTCTTTTAATAGTTGAGTAATTCCTTACTATCTATACTAGTAACATAAGAAAATATATCTACTTGACAATTAGAATTTCATCATTTAATCAATTTCAATCACAATGTCATATTTTTCTCTAAATGATGAGCATTCAAGATTATTTTTTTATCATCATCAATAAAAACATCTAAATCCAAAAAAGGATAAAAATACATTTCTATTAACTTTATAAATTAACCAAAACCAAAATATTTATATAAAGATGACATAATTACCAAATTTATTAAACCTTCATACAAAGAAATAATACCTCAATCTCCAAAATTCAATAATGACACCAAATGTTCAAGAAAGATCCATAAAAATAATAATTTATTGATCATGTATTCTTTTAAGATAAATGTAACATTTATATTCAAATGAAAATAGTCTTTCTTAAACTATTCTACCAACAATGTATATTCCCTCATCACATAATCTCTAAGATATGCTAATCATTTCCTATATCCCAATAATAACATTAATAAAAGGTTTAACCTCCAAGGTTATATCATACCTTTCATATTATATTTTAAAGGGGAAACATAATTTTTTTTAAATAATAATTCATGTTAAACTTAAGGGTTACATAAACCTTTACCCAATAACAAGTTTCTCAAAATATCATTTCTCACCTTAAAATTCCATCAATTAAAGCCTAAAAAAGGGCGCCTTAAAATCTAAACTTATCATTAGAATTAAAATTATAAACGCCTGATGGTATCCCTAAATATTATCATAAACTCATATGAAATCATAATAATCTAAAAATTTATTTAAAACCCACTATAATACCAACTATAATGACTATGAACCCACACTCCCAAATCCAGTGTAAAAAAAATAATCATTTCATTTTTGTCCATGATAATGATAAATATGACCCAATTTTTTTCCATATAAACCATAAAAAATCAAAAGGAAATATTGGATCACTTATATACCCAAGTATATTTTAGGTTTATATTTTTTTAGAATTAGGAAAAACTATTAAATAAATAAAACTCAATACTTCAAGAGAGTATTTATCCAACTATATGTAACTTTTCATATTCCATATTAAGTCATCAATATCTCCCATAAAATTCTTCACATATGAAATATTTATATACAAAAGTAATTTTTCATTATTCTTCACAACCTTAGAAAAATGAAACATTATAAGGTTGATATGAAATTCTTAGTAATAGTAAAAATAAGCATTAACGATTGAATTCCATCAATGAGAGTAAGATTATTATAAGGGTATGATGACATGATCATAGTTCATGAGAACAAAATTAGATAATTCTTACATGTCAATACCCAAATCACCAATCATAAAACATGGAATAAATAATTCCCATAGGTTAAGATTCATAAGAATCAATAATCATGAGAAACTTGATGTCATACTTGATCAAAGAAAAACTTTATTACCTATATAAGGAATAATTTTTTTTTGTGGCCATGGAAAATCATCATCATAAAACCCTTATAGGACGCTTACAATTAGAATAACCACATAGACAACTTCCAATATAATTATCCATAATAACACAATCATTACCTAATGCATTGGAGCACTATCTGGGTGCACCCATTTTATAATCTATATCGAGCTCACTTGTGAACTATAATGGGGATAAACTACAAGGAGATGGATTTAATAATTACATAATATTTAATTAAAGCTAATAATTTTAATTTCTTTCACAAGGAAGATCTTTCCAGGTTTAGAGTTTTATATAATTAGGTCATAAATCATACATAAAAAAACCATAAAATACAAAGTGGACACTTCTCATTAGTATATATTTTATCATAATATAAAACATTTAAAATAAAGTACAAAATATTTCCATGGAAAATATAAATTACTTAAAATGTGACTTATTACTTTCTCTTACCCATCCTTAAACCCTGTGAAAATATTTTAAAAACTTGGGATGAGTAAAAATCTCATTAAGGTATATAAAACTAAAGGAATTTTTTTTTCGGTAAAAACATGAAAACACATATATCTTTTACCTTTATCTTAAATTTTCATTGAGAATATGAAATAAATTTATTTCAAATGAATAAAAAACACTATTTTTTCTCAAATAAAATCATTAAAACCCATATAAATAAATTAAAACTCCTTTAGGTGACATAGACCATCATATTAAAAAAACCCTTTTAATTGGAATAACCATAAGGATGACTTTAAAAATAATCATTACCCAATGCATTAGAGATCTATAACAGTGATAAAAGTTTGTATAATATATATCAAGATCACTTATGAGCTATAATGAGTATCAAACCTTCAGATAAACTATATCGGGCTCATCCATTTCTCTTGAGCTGTAATAGGGCTCAATTGTTTGTATAAGCTATATCAAGACCACCTGTGAGATAAAATGGAGGATAAAACCTTCATATAATCTATATAGGGCTCAAACATTTTATATATTTATCAATTAATATATCAATATTAAAATAATATCATCATAAAACCCTTTAAAAAACTCTTTTTAAACCCATGTGAAAAACACTTTTTGATAAAAATACCATTTCATTTGAAGAACACATTTTCAATACCAAAACACCATTTTATTTGAAAAACCTTTTTCAATACCAAAATACCCAAAAATATAAATATTAATTTTCATTTAAGGAAACATTAAATTTTTAAAAGAAATCGAAAAATAAAATATTTGCCACGGTGGTAGAAAATTCATTTTCATTGTGTACGTTAAGAATAGAACACTCCTTTTGTTGTTTGTCAAAATATTCTGTATAAAACACATAACAAGATTTTTTTGAAAACCTTCAAAAATAAATTAAAAATATAAATAAAATTTTCTTTATAATCCTTTTATATCCATATAAATAAAAATATAAAATAATATCAAGAATATTGATGTGAAGGAAAAGATTTTTAAATTGAATATTTGAACATTTAAAAATATATTTTTAAATCAAAGTTTCGCGTACTAATTTGAAATATTTGAATCATTAAAGTAATTAAAGAATAATATTAAAAAAATCATTAAATATAATTATAGTAGATAAAATTCATTATATAACATTTTAAAGGGTTTTTATATACACCTTATAAAAGAATAAATGTGCATAACATCAAGATAAGGCTCAATGAAAGGAGATCGAGACAAAGTCCCTTACATTGATTTTGAATTTTTAAATGTGTGTTTATATTCATGAATAATAAAATTATGATAATTATTTACATGATTCCAAAAAAAATTCAAGTTTATAATTACAATTATTTAACTCATTACATTGATTTATAAAACAACTTAAATAATTAAGTTTACGTTGGGTGTTTTGACCATGTTTAGTTTATGTGTCCAAAATGACTTTGGTATGTCAAATAAGGTTAAAGGGGTCATTATATAAACATATAAAGAATAATAATAACTACATAAATATTATATTTATACATAAATTATAATTTTAAAACCAATCATGAAATATGTTTATGAAAAATGAACCAATGTTATAATCATGGAGATGGTAGGCCATACGTACGCATGAGTAACATTCCCATTTTTCAATGATCATTATGGAAAGAAAGTAAGTAAAATTTATATTTATAGAATTATAATTATATCATTAATACCATATTAATTAATCATATATAATTATATATATAATTCTTAAGATATAAAATTAATCACATCGCTTCGAGGAGGCGGTAGTCTACACGTCCATGCGTCCACAAATGACGTCACTTTTTCAATGTCTGAAAAGGTTACAAATAAAATGATATATTATATTTATAGAAATTAAATGATGTGATTAATATAATATATATTTCATTTATATCACATATTTTTATTAAAACCATTCTTAGTATATTCCATGTAAAGTGTAAATGTATCACATTGCCTTGAGGTGATGGTAGTCCACACATCCACAAACGATGTTATCATATTCCCACAAAATGGAAATCATGAAGGTTTTCTTTATATAATAATTTAGAAAGTATGAAAAAATTATAAATATCATATATATCATATAAAAACTATATTTTCATCATAATTACCAACCATAATAGTTGTTAAAGGAAAAAATTAGTGACATCATTTCACGAGGCAGTAGTCCGCCGTACACACGACCAATAATTTTGTTAGCAATTTGACGGAAATGTGCATAAGTGCAGGTATAAAACTTATAATGAAAAGATATAAGTATATTTATGATACTTAGGATATTATATAATCACTAAATATGATGAATTTATGGGTTTGATAAATAAATAAAATAAAAGTGCTCGTTGAAGAATGTTACCTCTTCTTCAAGTAACTCTTTTTGGTTTGCACCAAAGGAATTCCTTGATTTGATTTATAAAAAAAATGAGGATTATAGGGTGAGATGAGGGATGTTTGGAACTTATTTGGTCATGGTTTTTATGATACAAAAGGCTCTATAGGTGTGGAGAAGTAGATAGAGTGAGTGCCTTTTTATAGTGGAGTGGGAGTGACATTCTTATATGTATAAAAAGGTAACAAATTTTGGGAGGTATAACTTACATAATGTGCCTAAAATAATTAAACAAATTAGAGAAAAGTGGATATATGGTCTAAATATGTCCATAAAATGTGTTCTTTAAAATTTTATAGGTCATTTGGAACCTTAAGATTAAATTTTAACTACTAAGTAAACTTATTTTTACATTAATCGATGTAATTAATTTTAATTTTGTTCACTAATAGTTTTGGTAAAAAACTAATTTGAACTTATTAGAAATTAATAATAATATTAATATTATATATTTAATACATTTATCCAAATTAAAATCAAATAAGTGGTAGAATTTAATTTAAAATTAATCCCACAAACAGAATGAGAAAGCGGGTTTTTAAAGTAAAAATTTCAAAAGCTTGAGATGTTTTTATATCTAATTTCAAAGTGAAATTGATTTAAATTACATAAATTTTATTACATGATATAAAATTTATATAATTATAATTTACAAAAAATTTAAAATATAATTAAAAATAAAAAATTCTTTTGATGATTATTTTAATTAAAATCCAGTATTTTTCACTATTCATCAAAACATGAAACTTCTCAAAAAATACCATAAATTAGACGAAAGTAAATTATAACATTATAATTTAAAAAATGAAGTTTATTTTTTAATATAAAATTTATAAAGTTTCAAAATTTATTTTTAAAATAATCGTGCCATTAAAAGGTAGTAAAACTGGCTTATAAATAAATATATATATATCTTAAAATTGGATTTATTATTATCTTAAGCCTATAAAACTTATTGGATGAATTTAATTTTTTTTATTAAATATATAACATTTAAATTTCATTAATATCTTTCACTAATAGCGATTAATTTAGTTTGTTTAGATAAAACACCATTCTGGTCATAATAATAGTTTTTCATAAAAACAAATACTTTATATTAAATTGGTCTTTATTTTCATTTCTAATTATTTGGTAACTAATGAATTAATTTTTTAAACATGTGTAAAATATAATTTTATAATTTAGTTAATATCATTCATTCTCTTCATTCTTACTGACTGAAAACTAACATTTTTATTGATTTTGAAATGAAACACAGGATACAAGAGAAATCACAGGGATCAAAAAAAGTGCAAGACCAAAGAATCATTAATAACAAAATTAATCCCCTCACTAGGAAATTACCCTATACTAAGGAAATATGACATAATTTGATTTGGTGATTCCATGGACTCCATGAAATCTTTCACCTGGTTCCCCTCCTGCCATGTGTGGGTGATCTCAATGTGATTGCCCAGAATCTGTTTGCACTTCCTAATTAAATATACACTATTCCACAGAACCCGAAATGTACCTTCTAGTGATTTAAAGAGAATTAAATAATCCATTTCCACCACCTTAAGCATGATTTCCCACTACCTACACATCTCTAAACTATTGAGCATAACCTGTGCTTTAGCCTGTAAAACATAATTCTTGATTTTGTGCATAACATAAGTCATCAAAGGAACTCGATGTTTCATGAAATACAAGATAAAATTGGTGTTTCATGTGGTGAAAGATAAACCATGTATTTAATGTAACATAATAATTTAAATAATTTTAATTAATTTGAAAGAATATATTTCATAAAATCTAAGGATGTTACATCAACCCTTCATATAAGTTATATCGAGATTACCCATAATATATAATGGGGATCAAAAATTCCTAAAAAATATACAAGTACCATATTATGAATAAACCCATTGAAAAATCTTTTAAACCCATGTGAAAAATACTTTCAGATATCAAAATACTATTTTCTCTTAAAAACCCATTTTCAAAACATAAATCTCCCAGAATGAGAGAAGGATGGTTTTTATTTAATGAAAAAACAAAATCTTATAAGGTAATTAAAACATAAAATAAATTTTATAGCAGTGAGAAAAGTCATTGTTGTTGTATAAATTAAAATATATCATTCCCTTTATGACAATATTAACCTATAAAAAAGAAACAGGTTTCATGGAAATCTCTTTTAACCAATAAAAATTAATCTAGATATATAATAAGATATTGTTATTTAGAAATATCCCTAGTGGTGCATAAGTAACATAAAAGGTTATCAACATTAATGAATTGAAATACCTTTATAATATTATTAAAAACATTCTTGTGGAAAATATTCTTTTCACTTTGAAAATTACTTTTCAAAACTAAAAAATTACAATATACTTTGAAAAAAATTCCTTCCAAAATAACCCTTGAAAATTATAAATTAATCCTCAAATAATATAATGGTCATGATAGTGGGGAAATCTGTTCATTTTGTAGAAGTAAAAGATAAATATTCTTTATAAATATTTTGTAAAAGGATTCAAGAGTGACCCATTTAGAAAACATTAACAAACTTCCTTTTTAAAACCTTTAAAAAGGAGTAAAATGAACATGTAAAATATCATTAGAAAATAATTGATTTTTATAAAAGAATTTTTTTGATTTTTTTTCAAAAACATGGATATAGAAGAGAAATATTCTTGATCTAAAGGAATATACAAGATCAAAATCACTTACAAACAACTTTTTTGATGTTTATTTAATCAAAAAATGGAATAAATGGAAATTACAAATTTGAAACAAATTTATAAATATAGGATAAGGAAGGATTTTTGGACCAATAAAATAAGAACATATAATTTCCTCCAAAAGAAACCTTGAACATAAACAATCATAAAAACAATGAACATTACAACATAAAGCCTTTAACACATTTAAAACATTTCAACATTAATCCCCATGAAATATTAATATAAAATGAAACTTTAAATATCATTAAAATAATAATATTCATGATATAACATGTTAAAGGGTTAGTATATACACCTCATAAAAGAATAAAGGTGTATATCATAAACGTATGTACCAAAGAAAGAGAATTTGAGAAGACTTAACCTTACCAAGGCCATATCATTTAATTGAGAATTACTCAATGGAGAGATGTTGTGTAACAAATATAAAACCAAAAAAGTGGAAATACAGAATAAATAAATTTACAAATAAATTTACTCATAATAATGTCATATCAAATTCAATGAAGATTAAATAGAAAATAAATAAATGAAATTGAGTTAATAATCCTTTTACCACTTGGTAAATTTTAAGTATAATCCCCTTGTATGAAATAATTAAAATTAAAAAATAAAATACCATGAATTATGAAGGATTCTTTAAATAAAATGTAAAATTTTATTATAGAAACCATATAAAATAAATTCAGTGCATACCGATAATATATTCCTCAATGAAAAGAAATCGAGATTAAATCCCTTACCTCAATTCCAAACATGATATATATGTCCTTCAACACCAGTATAATAGACTCATATCAATTATTTTATTTATTAAGAAAATTTTACTAGATTAATACCATAGCCTTGAACAATTTTTTTTTTCATTTGTTACAATGAAATATTTAATTACTTAAACAGTTAAGTCCATGTTGAGTGTTTTAAGGATGTTCTGTCTATAATTTCAAAACGGCTTCAGTATATTGACCGTGGTAAGAAGGAGTCATTATTCCATAACCAACAGAATATTAATAAAAAAATAATTAACCTTTTTATAAATCAATTATAATTTTAAATCCAACCATTATACATGGTCATCAAAAATGAACTATGTCATAATCTTAGAGATGGTAGGTCATACGTATGCAAGAGTAACATTTCCATTTTCCTCGATCATTATGGAAAGAAGATAAGTAGTGTTATATCATTAAATAATGATCAGAATATAATAAATATATTATTATTTATTTAAATACAATTATATATATATCATCCATGTGATGTGGTGATGAATAAAATCACATCATGTCATGGTGGTGGTAGTCCACACACACACACACGAACGACATTATCATTTTTTAGTGAGTGAAAGGGTAATAAAATAAGTGTTATATTATCATTAAAAAATGATAAATATTTCATAAATATTATATATATATATAAATTAAATACATCATTATAACTATCCATGAGTGGTGGTGATGGAAAATAAATTACATCAATCTGTGAGGCAGTAGTATACCATACACATAAATGATGTTTTCTTTTCCAATTGATGAAAGTTAGAGGTGGGTATAGGTTATGAAATTAATATAGTAAAATATTATTTTATATATTAGAATTATTTTATTATATTTTCTATTTAAAATAATATTTTAATTAATTGAAATAAAAAATAAAACAAATACAATCAGTTATTAATGATACATCTTCTTTGGATAACCTATTAAGGTTATCACCAAAATCTTCCAAGGGTTGTTTTTCTGATAAAAAGGTTTATAGGATGTGAGAATATATTTAAGGAAGGTATTTTTTAGGAATTATCAGAAAAAATGTTTCATGAAGTTTGAAGTAATGAGAATATGATATTCCCTTTCAAAAGGGAGGGGAGGGGCACTCTTATAAAGTCTCAAAATTATTAATTTAATATAAATTAATTTTCAATTGAAAATCACTCAAAACTGATTTATTTTAAAAATAGGATGATTATGGGAAAAAATTATGACATAAAATAATAATTATATAAGTTTTTATAGTTTTAGCCTTATAAATTGGTTTTAACACCTCATTAACCCCTTTCACACTTATAGTGAAAATAATATTTTACACTTTGAGGTCCTTAGTAATTACTATAAAGCATAAAATAGGCTATAAATTGACCAAGGGTGAAATTTAAAACCATATCCAAATCACTTGACCAAATCTATAATTTTTAGGAATTATATATCATTTAATAAAATATTATTTTTTATAAAATTTTATTAATGACAATTTTTAGTATTATTCATTACTTTGACATTAATAACATAAAAAATCAAAAAAATATTTCATTATATCAATAACCTATTATATTCCTCTATAAAATTCATGGATTGTTTTAATTATCTAAAATTATATCACTTTTATTATTTTTCATATCATTTATTTGATTTTTCCATTAAATGAATAATTACTACCTCAACATTGTGTAAGCATTTAGGTTAATTAATTATTCACAAAAAAAAATTACCATGATGAAGATAAATAATTTAGAATTCAAATGAATATTTATAACCCAACATGACCTCTGTTTATCCCCATGTTAAAAAATATTATATTTATTCAAAATAAGATTTTGACTTTTTTTGCATTTCTTTAAATAAAATATTAAAAGTCATAATCCCATCCTAAAGGGAAAAAAGTTTATATAAATGAATATTTTATGTGTATGGATTAAATAATCTCATAGAATAAAATTAAAGAAAGTATTTAGGTCATATAATTTTCCTTATAATTTTATTTTTAACTTTAATTACCCGATTTACCCTTTACCATAGAAGCAATAATTACTAAGGTTACTATTCATAGTGAAAAAAATAAAAGGGAAATATTTAATAAATTTGGAAATAATAATTTAAAATATGGAATCCATTTTTTAAAATTGAAATCATATAATTTGAATCATTTAATTTAAAATCAAAATGGAAAAACACAATGAAAAACAGTTTTTTAGAAAAGTTCTCCTTTTAAATATAAAATGTTTTTATAACAAAATCATATATAAAGTTCATTTAAAAACCCATAATTGGATTATTTTAAATAAAAAGAAACTAATTAAAATTTAAAAATAATCCAAAATATAATTTTACTTTGTAAATACTTTAAAATAACAAATAATTTTTTAATAAATATCATTATATTCACTATTTGTTGAAAAATCAAAACGTTTATAAAAAATTAAAAATTTAATTATAGGATAATTTTGTTTTAATGATTTAAAAAATGATATTTATTTTATCAAATATTAATTTTAAATTTTTGATAAATTAATTATATTATTCACTTAATAAATAACTATTTTTAATGAAAATCTATATTTGAAGAATAAAAAAACTTTACTAAAAATTGAGTGATTATTTACAAATAATTAATCAGTACATTTGTAATTATTAGAACCTATATTTCAAAAAAAATTTAATCATATTCATACCTATCAATTTAACGGCTAGGTTATAATGATCACATTTAAATAATAATATTCCATGGTTTGTTTATTCTCAATGTTGCATTTTGTACACGTTATCGAACATAATGTCCTTTTTATTAAATCTTAGGATATTATAGAAATATTGGATCATATATTTACCCAAAATAACATTTAGGTTTATAATTTTATAGAATTATGGTATAGTATTACATAACATTACTTATGCCTTTATATTATCATTTTTCTTACTATACCCATATTTTCTAATTCCATACCAAGTATTCATTATTTACTACATGAAAACATTCTACACATATAATAGTTAATATCTTAGTTGATAATCTAGGGTAAAGAAACATAATAAGGGTGAGATCAAATTCTGAATAAGGGTAAATGTAGGTATTAATAATTGAATATCTTTGGTGAGAAAAAGATGATCATAAGGGTATAAGAACATATTCAAAGTGCATGAGAATTACATAAGAGAATTAATACCATCAAAACCTGGATCATTAAACATGTGAATAGAATAAATCTTTAAAAAGGATAATATTCATAAGAATCAATAATCTTAAGCAATGTAGAGTCATTATTAATCAACAGAACTACTAAAAACCCATAAAAAGTATAGAGAAAACAAATTGGTAACTTGAATCATAATATCCACCACTCATGTTCACTCATGTAAAAAATAACCAGCCCCCGGTTAAACCCATAAGAGAAACCTCCCTAGTTGAATTCCTCATTTCCTTTAATGACAATGAACATTACCCAATATAACAACCCTAATTTTTTATTTCAAGTTAATACATGATTAATTACATAAGATTTCACTTAATACAACCTGGAATATCAAAAAGTCTAGTGTCTTTGGTAATTAGGTACATTAAATAACAACTTAAAATGGGGAACACATCATCTTTATTGAAAATTTCCTTAACATTATCACAATATTCCTTCGTACTTAAAACTACATAGGATAACCTGGGGACACATATAAGAAAGTGATGAACTATAAAGACTAGTAAGGGAATACACATGGAATAACATGAAGAAAATAATACATGTTAAACAATATTAATATAAATGGGGAATAAAATGAGTGAGAATCATAAACATGAACAATGAGGCATGATATAGCATGATAAAATAGAGGCAACATGTGAAATGTGTTAAAAACTTAAAACATTGCATCATAAACATATATCAAGGTTAACTGCTAATAAATTATGATGGAAAAAGTTTTCTAAAGGAATCAGGTTTACTCCATTTCCCAACATGATGTCTCATGAGACTAAACTTTACCCAATTCATTGGAGCGCTATATAATTCCAGACACATTCGTCACTTTTATTTTATTCTCATGCTTAAGTGTGCCACATAGATCATACAACATGGATCCATTCATCATCATATTTTATTCCATGATAATGAAGTGTGGGATACATACATGTAAGTCCAAATTAAATGAATTATAAGTGTATAAATTTGAACACCCTTGATAAGAAATGTGTATGGCATTCACTACACCATTGTTTTGGCATGGAAAATCACGATGAAATTTCGACAATATAACTGCGTGACATAAAAATTCCTAAAATGGTTTCATGAGAGAGAAATGGGTCTCTCATAATATGGAAATCCAATGGGAAGTAATAGGGGCATGCGAATACATATCCCAACATTAGGAGTTTGAAATCTAAGGCAAAAGATAATAAAGAAACTTGAATAAAGAAGAAAAGGTGAGGATCCCTTACCTTGAGAGTTTGACACCAAATTATTGGTAGGGGCTTCTTGAGAGCTTGGGGGCACCTTGGGAGGACTCTTGGGAGGGGATTTAAGAGAAGGAACGTGATTCAAGTATTATGATTGAATATAAATGTGATCTTGGGTGGGTTTATATAGAAAAAGAGTGGGGAATTCTTTATCATTTTTCAAACATAGGTTTTGGACTTTATATAATAAAAAAACAAAAAAGCAAACCTTCTCAAGTTTTTTCCCATGGTTTCATCAAAATAGTTATTTTTTCAGTATTATATAATTAAAAGTGCTTAAAATTTTAAAATATTATGATTGGTGATGTGAAGGTGAGTCATACTCTTAAATAAATGATCTTAAAACCTTAAAATATATTATAAGTTTTAGAGGATTCATGAAGGCTTTATAAAATAAATAAAATAAACATAAAATAAAATAATTTTAAATATAAAATATATAGGCCATAGATACCCTTTATAGTTTCTATTACACCACTTTTGGGTCATTATGAGGTCATAATATACACCGTATATTTATACGGTATTTAATTTTTACCTAAAAATTCAACTCTCTCAGAAAATATTAAAAAATAAACCATTGGATAATTTTGACATAATGATTTAAAAAAATAATATTCATTTTATCAAAACAATCTTCTAAATATGTTCATTTTCACTTTTAAAATAACATTCTTCATTTATTGAGAAATTCTCAGTTTTTTTTACAATAACAGTTTTTGAACCCTTATAAAAATAATTTGAATTAATAAAAATTATATGATAATTTATTTTAAATTAAAAATATTTAATAATAATATTTTATTAAAATATTATTTATTTGAAAAATCTATTAATTCCTTAAAATATAAATCTTAATTTAAACTAAATACCAAATAATAATACAATTTGCATTTTATTGTATACAAATCAAAATCATTTATAAAGAAATGATAAAAATAAATTATGAACATTATTATATTGAAAATAAAATATAAATATTCATATTATTATGGTCTTGATATATATCTATTTAACACACCAAAAAATTCCATAAGGCTAAGTTTACCAACGGTGAGACTTTCATGGGGTGGTTCGACGTACATGGTTTGTACTATGATTTTTAGGATCTTGAACTTATACCATAAATGTGTTATATCATGCTTAACTGGTTTGATTTCAACTTGGTCTTGGTCAAGTAAAAATCCTAGGGATTATATCTACCTCAGAAGCTCTGATAAATGGGCTTTATGGGGCATGATTCTACTAGTTGAGGCCATCACTTCCTTTTTCTATTTCAATTGAATTTGTTAAATCTATATATTTATACTAATCACATGATTAATGGTTAACAAATATATTATCATTGGTAAAGATTATTAACCATCTTTTAAATATTATAGGTTATAGTAAAACCAAAGAAGTGCATGTGTTTTCTCCACAACACTTTGACTAGGTTCATTGTCTTATTATGTAGTACCTTGTCTCTATGATCTAAGATCTTCACCAGCTGATCCTTATAGAAAATGTCATTCTCTAATTGTACCACATATTGATTGATTACATGTGAGTAGTCTAGTATATAATTAATCAGGAAGGATACATGGAATATATCATGTACTTGATATAGGTTTGGTAGGAGTGTTAGTCGGTAGGCCACTACACTGATACGATCAAGGATCTCAAAGGGGATGATGTATCTTGGACTAAGCTTTCCATTATTTCCAAATCTCATGACTTCTTTCTAAGGAGATATACAGAGTAATACCATATCTCCAACATCAAACTCTATGTCTCATCAATGATTGTCAGTTAAGCTCATTTTCTGACTCTAAGCAGTATTGATGTGCTGCTGAATGGTATTAACCTTTTCCACCATTTACTCAACCATTTTGGGAATAAGAAATTTCCCCCCTAACTTCATCCCAACATGTAGGTGTTCTACACCAATTCCCATAAAGGGATTTATAGGGATCTATTTGGATGTTTGAGTGGAAACTGTTATTGTAAGAGAACTTGACCAGATGAAGATATTGATCCCATCATCCTTTAAATTCAAGTGAGAATGATCTCAACATGTCCTCATGCGCCTAGATAGTTTGATCATATTGGACATATATTGGAGTGTGATAAGCCACGATGAAGTTCATCTCAGTATTTAGAGCATGTTGAAGACTCTTCTAGAACTTGGTGGTAAATCATAGATCTCAATCAGATATAATAAATTGTGGTGTTCTATGTAGCCTCCAAACTTATCTAATGTATATCCTTGCAAGTTGATTGAGTTATAGATACTCTTTAATTGAAATGAATTGAGAAGTATTCATAATATAATCCATCAGAACCCATATATCATTATTTTATCTCGATTCTTTATGATTACCAGTGATAAATTCCATGATGATGTTTTCCCATTTCTATGTAGGTATGGATAATGTTTGCATAATTCCCTTATATTTTTACCTTTGTACTTTCACTTGATGACATATAGTACATATCGATGTATACAATATGATCTAATATTTCATATTGTCCCACCAATAGTAATTTTTGAGATATCGATACGTCACTGTGATTATTGGGTGGATGGATAAGTTTTATTAATGTACACCATCCAATAGATCCTTCTTTAACTCCAGATTTGATGATGCACACAGTCTTGACCAAAATCTCACAACTCCTTCTTCATTAACATTGAACTCCAAGGATTTACATTTTATTATAGTTTCTTTTTTATTCTTAATTCCTACATCATCTCTTTGAGAATCCTTTATCTTCCTTGTCACACGCCAACCCATGCGTTTATTTTATTTTATGATTTCTTTGGCTTTAAATTATTTTGCAAGGGTTTTTGTTCAGTCTCAGATCATATTTTTGAGTTTATGTTAAAAAGTGTGTGTTTCGGGTTGACGTCGTTGGTGCTTGGGTGCAACGCATTTTGAAAAACCCCACGTAGCTCCGCCCGGACATTGCGTGACCTACCATCTTTGAAAAATAAATAAATAAATTAAAATAAATATATTTTGTAATTAGAGAGCACATTAATTGTTGTGTCATTTAAAAATTTTATTGTCTTAATGATTTTATTAATATTGAGATAATATGAAAACATTTATTATTTTTATTTTTATCATCATGTTATTATTGTTATTATAAACATTACAATTAAATTAATGTTAATTGAAAAAATTGTTTGGAATTATTTTATTGTTGTAATAATATTATTATTGTTTTGAATATTATTATTATGATGATGATGATGATGATACTTATTATTATCATTAAGGTATTACTATTATTATTATTATTATTATTATTATATTATTGATAATTATAATTGGTTGTTTTTTTGGTTTGTTTATTTTTTTATTGTTTCCGACAAACTTCTTTCCTCCCTCTCTCCAATGTCCTTGCCCCCATTTACCCTTCTGTCCAGAATGATCTAGCAACAACACCTCACCTGCCTCGCCTCCGATCTTCCCTTTATAACATGACCCGACTTCACTCCTCCAGTGGCGTGATTCCCTCCACATCCTCCCTCACTACAAAAAACTCCCCCACCGGCCCAGACACCCCTTAGCGCCGCCTCTCCCTCCTCAACACGGAAGCCTGCTACCCAGGTTCCCTTACCCTTGAAGCGACCATTCCTCCTTCACACCAGTGCCCCAACACTCCCCATCACAGGCCACCCATCACACCTCCTCGTCCCTCGACCACCCTAGCCAGTGCACCCCTTTCAGTGCCCCAACACCCGGATCCAACCCTAGGTCCCTCCCCTTACTGCACTTGACCAACCCATCAGTGTCGATCCAACTTCCAGCTAGTGCACAACCCCCTTGGACTTCGTGTTTAGTGCACCACAACCTCTCCTGCCGACCTAAAACCCCCCAATATGATAATTCCCAGCATGGCCCCTGTTGGCCGGCACACCCTTCTCCTTTGGAACATACGAGTAGGCCGACACTCCGGTCGAGAGCCCTCCTCCTACCCGACCTCTGCCCAACCAGCCCTCCCCTTCAGTATAATCATCTTCTCTCATTGTGTTGTTTTATTTAGTTTGGAGGTTTAATTGTTAGTGGTTATTTTGGTAGGTTTATAATGTTTTAAAACCCTCATTAAGTGGTCTTGTGTTTTTCATTGTCACCACACTTCAGTTTTGAGGTGAGAGTTTCTCCCCACCTATTGGTTTCACATACTCAAGTTGGGTTTTTATTTTTGGTATGTGTTCAAGTCCTTGATGTATATTTTGTTGATTGTTGGACCTTATTGCATGGTTCTGAACGTGCATTGTTATCGTTGTGCCACAAATCTGAGGTAGGAATCCCCTTTCACTTGCCATATTTAATTTAGGGAACTCTAATTCTATGTTTTTTACACTTCTTATATATGTTAAATATTTTTGTGCAACCTTATGGTTAGTTTCTTGGTATGTGCTTGACGTTAGAAGTCTTGTTTTAAATGGTATCATTGTGAAGTTAATTTTAAAATAGTATTTTTGGTGTGATATTGGGTGTGTTTCAGCATAGAACCTTGTTTTTCCTCTTGATGGCGTTTTATGAATTTCTCAAACATTTATTAAATTATTTTGGTAGTGCGAATTATAAAAGAGGGTGTTTCTGGGGTGCGTTCTATTTCAAAAATAGTTTTTTATGAATGAGTTGTGCATTGTGTCAAGTTGTGAATACCGAATGTTTACACACATGGTTTGTAAAGTTAAAAACAAGGTTCAAAAATTTAAATAAAATTATGGCATGCAGATTGGGGTTCATAATTCATTGAGTGTTAAATTGAAATTGTTTTATTCAACATTGCATGCCTTGTTTTCTTTATAAAATGCCTGTTTGGATTTTTAGAGTAAAGTGTGATGTAAAATAAATTGTTGATGTTTATAAATGTATCATCATAGTGCGTAACAATGTTTTTGGTTCTTTATGTGGTTTTCTAAGTGGTTTGACTTTTACAAAAGTGTGATTTTTTTAAGTATGTTTCGGAATTTCATTAAAAATGGGTGGGTCTTGAGTGTGTAGTCCAAATATATTAAAAAGCATTTTATCTATGTTTGGATGTGTTAAATGATGTGTTTACATATCTTTTGGAAATGTGGAAATTGTACCTTTGATAAAAGTGGGTTTTGTAAATAGTGTTTAAAGGCCCATTTGGCCACTTTAAAAAAATAATGTAATGTTTTTATTGTAAAACCCCCATGGATGTTCCTCATACCTCGTTGACATGGGATGGTTGGGATGTACTCGGTATGGAATCCCCAGGTTCCATTATATGGTTCCCTCGGTTGGGAACCCTTGGTATTTCTTGAATTTAAGGCATGAGGGAAATCCTTGGGGAGACTTGGGTTAAGACCTGCTGTGAAATTTTATTATAAATATAGGTTGTGATTTGATGCTCGACAACATCCGTTGGCTCACCTCCTTTTATAATCGCGACATATGAACCTAACATATTGATAGAATTGATTGAGATGAGTACTGCACTGGTAGGTTACGGTACTGAACTGTAACACCCCAAGCTTCCACAATACGCTTCCCTTTGAATAATACAGTAGCATGTGTTGTACGCAACTTTGAGTTCTAACACACACCACAACCAATCAAACTAGCCATTATGAATAGTAATACTCACTTTTAAAAATTTTATAAATTTTATCTTTAAAAATGGACTTCATTTTTGGATTCATAATATCAAAATTATCCAAGGGTGAAGTTTTGAAATTTTTTAGAAAACATTCAAATTTTGATGAATAGTGAAAAATACTAAACATTAATTAAAAACAACTTTATTAATCCAAATAATTTATAGTGATAAATTATACTATTTATAGGTTTTAAAGTATAATTAGAATATATTTTTACCATTTAATCCAATATTAGAAATTGGATGTAATTTCACATTTAAACTAAACATAAACAAGTGTCAATCTTTTGATAGATATTATTTCTTAAAAAACACGCTCTTTGTTTTGACAACGAGAATTAATTTTAAATTAATTTCTACCACTTCTGTGTTTTGAATTTAGAAAAATTGATTCCATATTTATAATCAGGAGGTCCAAATTGTGTAAATAGGTAACTTTTATTTTTAGACATTTTGAACAATTACTTCAGTAAATATTTTATTTACCATGGTTAAAGGGTAAATCTGGTAAATAAGGGAAGAAAATAATATTATAATAATATTAAATTACCCAAAAACGTGTCATAACCCTATTGGATGATACATTTATAACCATGGGAATCTTTGGGTCTATTTTGGGACCCAATGGAGCCACTTGTAAGTGATAATGACACTTTATATTAATTAAGTTAAAGTAAATACAAAAATGACATAATCATATATCTTTTAGTAAAACAATTTTTACATAGAGTTATACATGTTATCTATTTGAATATAAATATTAATTAAAAAGATAAAAATATTTCCTACATAATTGTATTTTATTTATAATTTTTAGACATTGAATAATTAAATTTATTTATGACACAATGATGATGCAATATTTTCCTTATTAATGAAAGAATCAAGTAAATGGTATTATAAATGTTAAAGTAAATAGAATTTGAAAGTTTTGATGACATAAAATAATTTTATAGGTTAATATGACATTTTAGGATTGCTTAAATGAATTTATTTTGAATTAATAAAGTTTTTAGGACTTTAAAAAAATCAATTATTAAATAGCGTCAACAATAAAATAAAAGAGTTTTTAAAACAAATATTATATTATTAATTGATATTCTATTCCTAAAAATCTAAGGTTAGGCCAAATGACTTATATAATTATAGTTGAATCATTAATTAACCACTTGGGGTTCTCTTAGAAGTATATAGTTAGTTTATTAACTATATAATATAAAAATACAAAGAGACATGGTAAATGTCAAACTAATTAACTAAGAGTTAAATATAAGTGTTAAGGTTAATATAGTGACCCAAACCTGTCTAAAACCTATTGGTTGAGTGGTTTTCGACCCATCCATGCCTTATACTTTAAATAATCCACTTTTTAGCCATTAGAAAGCGAAAATTATTTTATTATAAAATAATATTTCTAGATTTTCCTAAGGTTCCCCTCACCACTCTTATAAAAGGGCACTCCCCCTTCCATCTAATTAACACTTTCAAAGCCTTTTGTCTCTTCCAAACCCTACCCAAATATCCTATAAAATTCACTCAATTAATACTAGATGCCCTAATTTGGTTATAATCCAACTTAAGAAGCCCTTTTGAACAAATCAAAAGGAAGAACCCGAAGAAGAGGTAATAATTTCACCATCCTCTTTCAAGTTCTTTTCTTCTTCCACTTCTTCTTTATTTGTTATTTCTTTTCTAAAATAATAACTTAAATATCTTATATATACTTTGATGTTATTATAAATATGGTACATCCATCTTCATTATTCTATCCATCTTTTAAATGACATGTCACCATACGTGCGTATGTACGGATTACCGTCTCCACGTCGTGGTGTAATTGTTATTCAGTACATTATTATTTGGATGAGTATGATAATGATGTGTAATTAATGTAAATAATAGATATAACATTATAATGATTCTGAATATATGATATAACATCCAATTATATATTATTTTAATATCAAAATAATGATATTGTCACTCGTGCGTACGTACGGATTACCGTCTCCACGAACGCGATGAGATTCATTCCCCATCGTATCCATTCAAGAATAAATTTAATTTGATGATTAAAAATAATGTTTAGAGACATGATATAATTCTGGAAATGAATAATATACATCCCATACATAACAAATATGGCTCACATAAGAGAGAATATAAAGGAAAATGAATCCGTTAACACCTGAAAAGATGATAGTACTAAGATATTATTAACAAATCAATGTTAAAAGATCATATATGATATAATATTAATGTATATGATTCTTGTATAATTAAATAACAATTATTTAACCATTATACAGTAGGTTAACCTACCCTCGACCAAGGAAAAAGTACAAAGTAAGGGGTTTCTTATCTCACTTTTAATTCTGTGAGATTTCCATTGTTCACCACTTATTTATTGCATGTAGTGTTTGTACTTCCCATGATTGTTTTCATTGTGTAATATACTTTAACTTATGGATATTTAAATCATAATTGTGTGATCCTTCTTTCATGTTTGTATGTTTCGTAAGTTACCAAATCGATAAGGGAATTTGAAATTTCAATTTCCACTCATTCGGCTTTACGCATACTTCATTGATTATTTTACTCCAAGATTATGTGTGGAATCACTATTCACTTTCTTATGTCATAATTTACACTCCCCTTTCTGTGGATATACTTTTTATGCACATAATCAATTCATTGATAAATCATCAAGTCATCGATATGAACTTGATAAGAGTAATTTTAACTCAATCTCCATTTATTGAGTTAAACATCAAATTCATGGGTGTTGTTTTTACAAGAATATGTGTGAATTTACTATGATTTATTTACACTGAATATCCCATCATATTGAGTGTATTTATATTTGTCACACATAATTATGTCGTTTATTTATCTTTAACCTAAGGATACGGTCTTTATAAGAGATTTCATCTCAATTTACATTCCATTGAGACTTCTTTGTTGTTATAAAGCAAATCACTTTTATATAGTGTATATAACGTACTTTGACATAGTATATCATGAATCCCTTTATTCTCATGATATTAAAATGTTTTTATTACCTCAATTATTTGTATTCAAGTGTCTATATTTTGGTTAGGAACTCTAACTAAAATATCATTTTAAAATGTTTTAAATATTTATTATTCTAAATATTTCTCATTAATGTCCATGTTTTAAAAATGGTTTTAAGAATTTATTTATATGGACATTAAAGTTTTAAAATTTAAATTCATTTTAAAAGTTTCAAAGTGGTATGGGACACTTTGATTCAGAAATCTATTTTTAAATGGCTTCTTGAAAAATAGTGCGAATTTTAAATGATTTCAAGAAAAAGGGGGATATTTCTCTGTAATAGTTTTGATGATTATTTTCATCTATGCCAAAATCTTTCATTATTCTTGATTGAGGTTAATATGATACAATACAATGTTCTATATTGTATCGAATGAGTTATGTTTGACTATGGATGTGATATTTTTATACCATTCATGGTTTGTGTTTAAAGTATTGACATTTCGTATGCTAGTTTTATTATGAATGTTTAGGTTATGTTTCAAAATTTTCACATGAGGAATGTATTGGACTTAGTAAGTGATGGGTGGAGTCCGATATATCTCCTCGATGCATCGGTAGGTCTCATGAGACAAAATAGTGTCTTGGAACAAGGCCTTGAAAAAATCTTATTTGTAGTATTGGTACAAGGCCCTGACTATGTGGTTATGATAGTCTGACATTATGCATTCCATCATTATGAAAGTAGTTATTGATATTTCAAGTGATTATTCGACTAGTAGAATATCCATGTGAATATGTAAATGGCATTATTTCATTTTATTTTTTCCATATTATGCTTAAGTTCAAGTTTAAAAGGCTTTTGTTTTATTTATACATTGCCTTAAATATTTATGCTTATTTATGAAAGTTTCCGCTATATTGTTATCCTTACTGAGCATCTGAGCTCACAACTTTCTATGTTTTATTTTTTCCAGGATGTGAAGAAGTATTTTATGACTGACCTACAGGGATAGTCTGTGGGGATATGAGTGTGGACTATGGAGACTATGTTGTTTTATTTTTTCATTTTATGATGTAATGTAAACCTTATGAATTTATCTAGTACTTTCAAGGATACTAAACTAATCGGCCTTTCTGTACTTGATCTTTTATGATCATTCCAATGATACGTAATAATTCACCAACTCTAGAATTCTGGGGTCGGGGTGTTACATTTGGTATCATAGGAAGTTTAGTACAAACCTTGGAAACTAGATTTAGATAAACTCTGATTAGAGCACATAGACCTAAGAAAGATTTTGAGGATTATTATAGAAGAACTTCCTAGAATTTTGTTATTGTATAGATTTTGTGAGTTTTCCAAGAAATACATGGCTGTCTAGATACAAGCAGGTAGAGGCGGCTCTGACATAGATATACCTAGGGGTAAAACCCGAAGACACCGCTTTGAGCTAGACTCGAATGTGAACTGGTGCCTGACAACAGGGCTTAATGCACTCTTGGTTACGACACTCCTAGGGGATATGCTTAGGATAATTTATATTTTAATTACAAACCGATTTGAAGTATTTTAATATAAGATGAGAATAAATGACATTGGTTAATCCTAAGGTGTTTCAAATTGAGAATATGGTGTCATGATATTCTCTAAATGATTTTATGACTACTGTTACTCACACAATGCTTTCTGTTTTTTGTTAATGGATAGATTCCAAGGAATTCATAGTAAATTTGAGAATGATGTACAAGGTGGGAATAGTGGTGAAAATGAGAAACAAAATGGAATGTTGATAGGCATAAAAGATATCATGTTCATGCCAAATTAGTTTTCAAAAAATATGATCAACAACATATATATTAACCAACTCCCGGACTCAACAAAGAAGAGAAAGGTGATGAATGATAAGAGATCCAACAGTGGAGACCATGGAGAAAATAATCCTCAATTTCCATCATACGGGAAATGTGGAAGGAGACACCCATGAAAGTGTCTTAATAGAACAAAGAAATGCTTTACGTGCGGGAAATAAGGACATAAAGTGAAGAATTGCCGAGGAAAAATGAAGAGTACTATGGAAGAAAATAAAAATGGTCCCAAGAATCAATTTATAGTCATTTTCCATAAATTTAGGGGACCTAAATATTACCCAAGTGAATTCCCTATTCTATAGGATTTTTTCTTGCTCAAATAAGAAGCTATGTGGAAATAAATGGTTGTAGAAATGTTTAAAAGTATTAGTGCTCCTTGTTGATGGGATTACATTGGAATGATTTTCACTTGTATTTGTAACCCCGCAGTTTTCCATGTGAGAATGATATTTGAGGAAGACTTATCTTTTCTCTTGTGGATATAATTATAAATAACCATTTGGTTTTATATGATCATTGGGTTTGAGGCAATTATAAGTTATTATATTTTGGGATGAAAATTCAAGGTATGAGATAACATTTTTGGTTAAATTATGTTATGGTTATTTTGATGAATTTATCACATTTTGGTAATGTTATAAAATGTAGTTTTTGAAAAAGGGAAACACACATATCGTGTGACAACCCGTCACGTCGGAAAAAGCTGTGGGAATCAAAACCACAACCAAAGTGCGATTGGGATTTATAACCTACCACTGGACTACGTGAAGTCCCTGGTTACTGTAACTAATTATTTTTAGTGAAATGATTTTATTGATCAATAATAAGTTGATTTAGGATCTTATGTATTATCAAATGAATACCCTTAGTATAGAAAAATGATTTGGTGATTATGTGATAAATGTTATTTTGGAAGATGTTCGCTTTGTTGGGAACACTATATGCCCAAGGAAAATAGAATACTATGGGATTTCATTTGAGGATAAATGTTGGATTTTTATCTATGTTTTTTATTGTAGATTTATAGTGATTTGGGTTATTTATGGAAATTATTAACCTATAATAGAGAATATGTGATTAGGTTAATTACTTTTAAGTATGTGACTTTAAGAGTAGTTGGTGTCATTTGGAGATACAATTTAACTTGGAAGACAACATAACCAAATTCTTTTAAGTTTTGGGTTTCAATATTAATTTGGATTATATTGAAGGATTTTAAGGACAATTTTTTATTGAATGGTATTTATTTTACTTTGTGGTATTGTTGGTTTAATTTTAGAAATTAAGATTAGTGTTTCTTTCTCTAAGGGAATATCCTTTTGGGGGATCATCAGATCTTATACTAACTATTTTGGTTTTGATTAATCTCTAAATACAAGGTAAATATATAGTTTATCCTTCATAGATCATGTGATTCTATAGAAGTTTATTCTGGCTCTTCCAGTGTGACCAAGTCTTCTTGAATACTCATCATTTAAAAAAATGAGTTAGTGGTAGAAATTTATTAAAGAATGAAACTCTACTTAAAAAGTAAGTATATCTCTTTATGTTCTTATTCAATCTCATAAATGAGTTCCTTATATTTATGTAATGTAACTTAAGACAAAAAAATGTTGTCCGTTTACTTTTCCTACTGGGAAACTAATAACCGTTTGTCCCATCACAAGTTTGTGGTTTACTTGATGTTAAATTTCTCATGATCATGTTTTCTATCCCTCTCCATCAGAACATGACACTTAGTTTATCTTCCATATCCATGTTTTCTTACATGGAATCCTAGTATGGGTTATCTAGGGTGACCTTTGTACTTGTCTTTCTTTCTTTAAAAGTGATAGTTTTATTGACTCTTTTTCTGATGTGGGACTTTCCATTATATTCCCAAGACCAATTGTAAAAAAAATTCATGGAAGAAATTATTTGAATGAGGGTAGAATGTAACACCCCAAACATCCACGGTATGCTTCCCTTTTAATAATACAGTAGCGTGTGTTGTACACAACTTCGAGTTCTAACACACACCACAACCAATCAAACTAGCGGTTATGAATAGTAATACCCACTTTTTTGAAATTTTATAAATTTTATCTTTCAAAATGGACATCATTTTTGGATTTGAAATATTGAAATTATCCTAGGGTGAATCTTTGGTATTTTTTAGAAAACATTCAAATTTTGATGAATAGTGAAAAATACTAAACATTAATTAAAAACAACTTTTTTAATAAAAATAATTTATAGTGATAAATTATACTATTGAGAGGTTTTAAATTATAATTATAATATATTTTTACCATTTAATCCAATATTGGAAGTTGGATGTAATTTCACATTTAAACTAGACATAAACAAGTGTCAATCTTTTGATAGTTATTATTTCTTAAAAAACATGCTCCTTGTTTAGAAAACGAGAATTAATTTTAAATTAATTTCTTCCACTTCTATGTTTTGAATTTATAAAAATGGATTCTATATTTAGAATCAGGAGGTCAAAATTTTGTAAATTTGTAACTTTTATTTTTAGACATTTTGAATAATTACTTCGGTAAATATTTTATTTACCATGGTTAAAGGGTAAATCTGGTAAATAAGGGTAAAAAAATAATATTATAATAATATTAAATTTCCCTAACATGTGTCATAACTGTGTTGGATGATATATGTCCGACCATGGGAATATTTGGTTCTATTTTGGGACCCCATGGAGCCACTTGTAAGTGATAATGACACTTTATATTAATTAAGTTAAAGTAAATACAAAAATGACATAAGCATATATCTTTTAGTAATTTTTTTACATAGGGTTATACATGTTATCTATTAGACTATAAATATTCATTATAAATCTAAAAATATTTCCTACATAATGGTATTTTAATTATAATTTTTAGACATTGAATAATTAAATTTATTTTTGACACAATGATGATGCAATATTTTCCTTATTAATGAAAGAATCAAGTAAATGGTATTATAAATGTTAAAATAAATATAATTTTAAAGTTTTGATGACATAAAATTTTTTTAAAGGTTAATATGACATGTTATTATTGCTTAAATGGATTTATTTCTAATTAATAAAGTTTTTAGGACTTTACCAAAAATCAATTATTATATAGTGTCTAAAATGACATAAAAGAGTTTTTAAAACAAATATTATATTATTAATTGATATTATATTCCTAAAAATCTAAGGTTCGGAAAAAGGACTTATATAATAATAGTTTCATCATTAATGAAACACTTGGGGTTCTCTTGGAAGTATATAGTAAGTTTATTAACTATATAATATAAAAATACAAAGAGACATGGTAAATGTTAAACTATTTAACTAAGAGTTAAATCTAAATGTTAAGGTTAATATAGTGACCCAAACCTGTCTAAAACCTATTGGTTGAGTATTTTTCGACCCATATCCACCATAGAATTTAAATAATCCACTTTTGAGCCATTATAAACCAGAAAATATTTTATTATCAAATAATATTTCTAGCTTTTCCTAAGGTGCCCCTCACCCCTCTTATAAAAGGGCACTCCCCCTTCTCTCACCTTAAAAGCCTTTTGGTTCGCCCAAAAACTACCCAAATATCCTCTCAACTTCTCTCACTTCATCCTAGAGGCCCTACTTTGGTCAGAAGCCAACATAATGAGCCCTTTTAAACAAATCAAAAATAAGAACCCGAAGAAGAGGTAATAATTTCACCACCCTCTTTAAAGTTCTTTTCATCTTCCACTTCTTCTTTCTTTGTTATTTACATTATAAAATAATAACTCCAGTATATTATATATACTATGATATTATTATAAATATGGTACAACCATCTTCATTATTCTATTCATCCTTTGAATGACATGTCATCATACGTGCGTATGTATGGATTACCATCTCCACATTGTGGTGTAATTGTTATTCAATACATTATTATTTGGATGGGTATAATAATGATGTGTAATTCATTTAAATAATAAATATAACATTATAATGATTCTGTATATATGATATACCATCCAATTATATATTATTTTAATACCAAAAGAATTATATTGTCGCTCGTGCATACGTACAGATTACCGTCTCCACGAACGCGATGAGATTCATTCCCCATCATATCCATTCAAGAATAAATTTCATTTTATGATTAAAAATAATTTTTAGAGACATGATATCATTCAGGAAATGAATAAGATACATCCCATCCATAAAAAATATGGCTCAAATAACAAATAATATAATGGAAAATGAATCCGTTAACACCTGAAATGACGATAATACTAAGATATTATTAACAAATCAATGTTAAAAGATCATATAAGATATCATATTAATTCATATGATTCTTTTATAATTCAATAAAAATTATTTCTCCATTATACAAGAGGTTAACCTACCCTCTACCAAGGAAAAAGTACAAAGTAAGGGGTTTCTTATCTCACTTTTAATTCTGTGAGATTTCCATTGTTCACCACTTATTTATAGCATATAGTGTTTATAATGACCATGATTGTATTAATTGTGTAATATAATTTAATTTATGAATATTTAAATAATCATTTTATGATCCTTCTTTCATGGGTGTATGTTTCGTAAGTTACAAAATCGATAAGGGAATTTGAAATTTCAATTTCCACTCATTCGACTTTACGCATACTTCATTGATTATTTTACTACAAGATTATGTGTGGAATCACTATTAACTTGCTTATGTCATAATTTCCACTCCCCTTTCTATGGATATACTTTTTATGCACATAATCACTTCATTGATAAATCATCAAGTCATCGATATGAACTTGATAAGAGTAATTTTAACTCAATCTCCATTTATTGAGTTAAACATCCAATTCATGGGTGTTGTTTTTACAAGAATATGTGTGAATGTCCTCTAATTTATTTACACTTAATATCCAATAATATTTAGTGTATTTATATTTTTCACACATAATTATGTCGTTGATTTATCTTTAACCTAAGGATACTGTCTTTATAAGAGATTTCATCTCAATTTACATTCCATTGAGGCTTCTTTGTTGTTATACACCAAATCACTTTTATATAGTGTATATAACGTAATTTGACATAGTATATCATGAATCCCTTTATTCTCATGATATTAAAAAGTTTTGATTACCTCAATTATTTTTATTCAAGTGACTCTCTTTTGGTTAGGAACTCTAACTAAAATATCATTTTAAAATGTTTTAAAGATTTATTATTCTAAATATTTCTCAATAATGTCCATGTTTTAAAAATGGTTTTAATAATTTATTTATACAGGCATTAAAGTTTTAAAATTAAAATTCCTTTAAAAAGTGTCAAAGTGGTATGGGACACTTTGATTCAAAAATCTATTTTTAAATGGCTTCTTGAAAAATAGCGTGACTTTTAAATGATTTCAAGAAAAAGGGGGATATTTATTTCTAATAGTTTTGATGATTATTTTCATCTATGTCAAAATCCTTCATTATTCTCAATTTAGGTTAATATGATACAATACAATCTTCCATATTGTATCTAATGTGTTATGTTTGACTGTGGATGTGCTATTTTTATACCATTCATGGATTGTGGTTAAAGTATAGACATTTCGTATGCTAGTTTTAATACGGATGTTTATGTTATGTTTCAAAATTTTCATATGAGAAATGCATTGGACTTAGTAAGTGACGAGTGTACCCCACTATAGCTCCTCGATGCATCGGTAGGTCTCATGAGACAAACTAGTGTCTTGGCACAAGACCTTTAAAAAATCTTTTTTGTAGTCTTTCCACAAGGCCTTGAATATGTGGTTATGATAGTCTTGAATTATGAATTCCATCACTATGAAAGTGGTTATTGATATTTCATGTGATTATTCAACTAGTAGAATATCCATGTGAATAAGTAAATGGAATTATTTTATTTTATTTTTTCCATAGTATGATGAAGTTCAAGTTTAAAAGGCTTTTGTTTTAGTTATACAATGCCTTAAATGTTTATTCTTATTTATGAAAGTTTCCGCTATATTGTTATCGTTATTGAGCATCTAAGCTCACCCCTTTCTATGTTTTATTTTTCCCATGATGTGAAGAATTATTTTATGACTGACCTATAGGGATAGTTTGAGGGGATATGAGTGTGGACTATGGAGACTATGTTGTTGTAGTTTTTCATTTTATGATGTAATGTAAACCTTATTAATGTATCTAGTACTTTCAAGGCTACTAAACTAATCGGTCTTTCTAGACTTGATCTTTTATGATCATTCCAATGATACGTAATAATGCACCAACTCTGGGCTTTTGGGGTCTGGGAGTTACATGAACAGTGTCCCATAGTAGTCAGATATGTTTGGGTTTATTACTATAGGATTTTCCCTTGACCTACCTAAGAAAGGATGGCCGAGCATTTTGGAGCATTAGATTTCATCGTATGTGGCATGATACTATAGATGGGGTCGCAGGTATTAGTATCATCTGGATTATTCTTAATCTCTCAGGTTTGCCTATGTGTAGTGACTTTTTGATAATGAACTGTTGCTGAGATATTTACATACCTATTTACATTTCCCTTTCTATATCTGCCTTGGTGCCTTTGTGTGGTGCTTTTCAAGATGTGACATTTTGGTTTTCTTAACACCTATGGTAATGTTTTCAAAAGAAAATGTGTTCCAAACACCTTTGTTCTATTTTTTATGAAATGACTAATTGAAATGGTTTGTACATTGTTTTCAAGTAAAAATTATATAAATTCATACTTTAATATATTGTAGTTTAAACTTAGAATCGATATTTCTTAATTTTAAAGGTAGTGCATTGGGAATAGATATCGGGATACCTTACTGAGTTTTAGTACTCATGCTTATAGTTCTTTTTTGTTTTTAGTGTTTATGTAGGCTACAACTTTAGTGCGCTCATATTGGTCGATGCTTGATCGTTGAGTCAGAGAGTGACCCGCGGGGTCCCATGGAGTTAGTTTGTACGTTGAGTTTGGTTAGTTTCATTTTCTTTCATTCTTGTTTAGTCACTTTACTAGGTTTATTTATTATTCACTGCTCTGTATTATTTCTGCTGATTTATTTATTTATATTGAGAAAAATCATTCCCACAACCTCTGTTGATGCCCTAGTGCTTGTCACCAGCCTGGGAGGATCAGGAACGCCTCTCGGGCCTTGCTGCGGATCAACTCAGGTGACTAGTTCAGGGTTGACCCAGGTTGGTTCGTGAAAAAATGGTATCGGAGGAGGTCGGCTCTTAGAAGACCTTTCTTTTCAGAATATCCTTTGTTATTTGGGATGTCAAGGTAGATGGAGTAGGATTATCGGGACTTGAGGGGTAGGTGCGGGAAGAGCGCCGCGAACTCTTGCTCGTGCTGATTCTCAAGTTTCTATGAAAAGTCCGGTTTAATTTGTTTATTTTGGTTTTTATGGAAATGTTTTGCGATTGGGATATGACAAAGGGAGTTGGGATAATAGTCCTGCTAAGATGCACGGTCTAGAAACACATGTGGAGCTAGGGTCATGGTCCAAAAAGGATCTCCGTGTCGGTGACATGATAGGCATATGGCCGCCAACCATATGGTTAAGTCACCCACTAACAATAGTTCCCTATTTGAGTTGTTTTGGGTTTCCTTAGATTTCTGAAGTGGTTTGAATCAGGAAAGTTGGTTTTGAAATATGGTTTTTTGAAATGACATGTTTAATTTGTGGATTGTTTTAAAGGAAATGGAGTGAATGACTTATTTTTGGAAAATGAGGTTGTTTTTTTGGCCTTGGAGTTTCTGGGGGTGCTCAAATTCATAGTGATACGTAGAAATGTGGACAAATGTCTGGTATAGTGAATGGATTCCCAAGGTGGCACAAAAACATGCATGTGAGTGAGACTCTAAGGAATACCAGTGGTGGGTGTTTAACCCACCAATCTTGTTTTAAATTTAATATGTTTTCAAATAGAAATGTTTTGATGTTATGATAACTTGTTTTCATGTGTTTCGATCTTTTCACCTATGCAGTGTTTGATTTTGAGGTTTTTATTCACTCATTGAGTTGATCTTGATTGGGTTCTTGACTTTTCTTGTCCAACGGTTATCCCCTTAAAGCTTCGATGGGTGATCTTAGTACGGTTGATCAACCTAAGGATTTTATGCTTGAGTTTTGGAAGCTAGATCCACATCTCTTTTATAGTCAAGTAGACCCTTATGTAGCGGAGGAGTGGATGTGGAAGATTTAAAGTGACTTTAACCTCATTGAGTTGCCTGAGTTGTTGAAGTTAAAGTTTGTAACTTTCATGCTTGAAGGTTCACCGTGGATATGGTGGAAGTTGGTGTCTCAAAACAAGCCTTGTCAAGAGCTTACTTGGGAGTTTTTCAAGGCTTTATTCATTCGTCAGTATTTATCTGAGGAATAAATGGTGAGAAAGGGGATGGAGATGTGTTGTCTACAGAAGGGCGACAGATCCATGTTGGAATATTTCCAACGCTTCGTGGAGCTGGTCCCTTATGATTCAGGGTATACCACATATTACTCAATGAAGGCTCGACGTTTTGAGGCAGGTCTCTGCCCCGATCTACAGTCGAAGATGTCGGAGTCCAACTTAACATAATTTTCTAATGTGGTGAGAGAGGATTTTCATGCTGAAGACGTGATGGCAGGAGTTCTCGAAGTAGTCCTCCCACCTTAGATCCCTATGAGTAGTGGTGAAGATTCTGGAAAGGAGATGAGGGAGCGATTGAAAGTGGATGGAGTAGGTCATGGAATCAAAAGACCTTGGGATCTTTCATCAACCTCCTCAGAGCGAGAGATCCTCGTGTGTTATCAGTGTGGAAATCTAGGTCACAAGAAGTTTTCATTCCCAAGTACTCCTAAGACCTGTCATGCTTGCAGATGTTTGGGTCACTTACAACAATTTTTTCAGGGCATTGCTAGAAAGCGTCACAGAGGAAGTTCTCATAATTGATGTGTTTTGGGTTTTTTTAAAGTTTTTTATGTATGTTTTCTTACAGTGTAAGGGATATCTTATCATTGTAGTATATTTATGGTGTTTTGGGTTTTTAAATGTATAGGAATGTCGTGGGTCTTTTGATGAACTCCTGTCTTCAATGTCAGTATGTTTTTCATTTTAAAATATTTTCCTTTCTTTTTTCAAATAAAAAGGTGTATGTTTTTATTGGGATTATTATAACCTGACTGTGAGGCAAGAGATGCTTCATCCATCAGAGCTCCAAAAAAAAGGCCTCAGAGTGAATCTGGCACATAGTCAGGAACTCTGGGGAATTTTAAGGAGTTTCGTTAAGGTTGTGCCTCTATTGTCATGGTGAGACAGTTTTTGCAATTATGTTGTGGTTTCTCTATGGTTGTAAATTATTTCTCATTGAAAAAGGGTATGATAGAATTATCCCTCACACAATGTAAGTAATTGTTCATTTTTTATGCAAGTTTTTGATCAGTGGCCTTGCGTGGACCACCCATGTGAATCAATTGTGACTTTGGTTTGTGTCTATCCCAAAGTGATGGGTCATGAGTAGTTGTTCATCATGGTTTCATTGATCCAATCCTTGGTCCCTCCCTCCCCGCTCATGGGGTTAGGGTTTTTAGTTGGTGTGGAATTTTATTTTAAGCTCTTATCACTTTCAGACAGGAGTGAGTGGTTTAAATGTCCTTGTTTTGTTCTTTATAGCTTGAGTAAGGTCTGGTGCAGGTCTAAGTTGGATTTCTATTTGGTCGTTATTAGGTTGGTTCTTTATAGTTGGGAGACCCACCATGAGTCTCTTTGGTTTTTCTTTTAAGTCGTTATCAGATGATAGTTGAGTTCTTATGGTGGGGAGCTCGTTCAGGCCTCCCCTCTGCTGGTGATTTATTTTGGGAAATGAGGTTGAGTCCCATTGGTCGTCAATGGAATGTACTTGGGTAAATAGGTTGGAATGTGTTAATGTGGAATCCTTAGCTGTCGATCGATTGACTGGATAGTGTTTTGGATTTCCAGGGGTAGAAAGTGTTAGTGTGGGGAGAATTGTCACACCCCAACCCACATGTTTATTTTATTTTATGATTTATTTGGCTTTAAATTATTTTTCTAGGGTTCGTGTTCAATCTTAGATGAGATTTTTGAGTTTATGTTAAAATTTGTGCGTTTCAGGTTGATGTCATTGGCTCTTGGGCACAACGCGTTTTGAAAAACCCCACACGGCTCTGCCCAGACATTGTGCGACTTTTTATCTTCAAAAAATAAATAAATAAATTAAAATAAATGGATTTTGTAATTAGAGCTCACATTAATTGTTGTGTCAATTAAAATTTTTATTGTATTAATGATTTTATTAATATTGAGAAAATATGAAAACATTTATTATTTATATTTGTATCATCATGTTATTATTGTTATTCTAAACAATAAAATTAAAATAATGTTAATTGAAACAATTGTTCAGAATTATTTTATTATTTTAATAATATTATTTTTATTTTGAATATTATTTTAATGATTATGATTATTATTATTATTATTATTATTATCATTAAGGTATTACTATTATTATTATTATTATTATAATTTTATTATTATTATTATTATTATTATTATTATTATTATTATTCTTATTATTATTATTATATTGCTGATATTTATAAATGGTTTTTTTGGTTTGTTCTATTTTTTAAGGGTTTCCTATGGACTTCTTTCCTCCCTCTCTCCAATATCCTCGCCCCCCATTTCCCCCTCTGTGCGGTGCGATCCAGCAGCATCACCTCACCCGCCTCGCCCTGGGTCTTCCCTTTGCAGCGTGACCCGACACCACTCCTCCAACGGTGCAATTCCCACTGCATCCTCCCTCATTGAAAAACACTCCCCAGCCGGCCCGAACACCCTATAACACCACCTCAACCACCTCATCATGGAAGCCCGCCACCCAGGTTCCCTTACCCTTGCAGTGAACCTTCTTCCTTCACACCAGCGCCCCATCACTCCCCGTCATAGGCCGCCCATCACACCTCCTCGGCCCTCAGCCACCCTAGCTAGTGTGCCCCTCGTAGTGCCCCAACACCCTGCTCTAACCCCAAGTCCCTCCCCTTGCTACGCTCGAGCAACCCATCAGTGATGAGCTAACTTCCGGCTAGTGCGCAACCCCCTCAGACTTCGTGTTTGGTGCACTGCAACCTCTTCAGCTGACCTAAAACCCCCCTGACGCAACAATTCCTAGCACAACCCCTGTTGGCCGGTGCACCCTTCTCTTTTGCGGCGTGCGAGCAGGCCGACACTCCGGTCGAGACCCCTCCTCATGCCCGACCTCTGCCCAACCAACCCTCCCCTTCGGTATAATCATCTTCTCTCATTATGTTATTTTAGTTCTTTTGGAGGTTTAATTATTAGTGGTTATTTTGGTAGGTTTATGATGTTTTAAAACCCTCATGAAGCGGTCATAGGTTTTTCATTGTTGTCACACTTCAGTTTTGAGGTGAGAGTTTCTCCGCACCGCTTGGTTTCACATACTCAAGTTGGGTTTTTATTTTTGGTATTTGTTTAAGTCCTTGATGTTTATTTTTCAACATGTTGGACCTTACCGTGTGGTTCCAAACGAGTGTTGTTATCGTCGCGCCATGTATCTGAGGTAGGAATCCCCTTGCACTTTCCATCTTTAATTTAATAAACTATAATTCTATGTTTTTTTCACTTCGTATATATGTTAAATATTTTTGTGAAACGTTCTAGTTGGATTCTTGGTATGCGTTTAATGTTATAAGTCTTGTTTTAAATGGTCTCATTGTGAAATTAATTTTAAAATAGTATTTTTGGTGTGAAGTTGAGTGGGTTTCGGCATAGAACCTTGTTGTGCCTCTTGACAGTGTTTTATGAATTGCTCAAAAATTTATAAAATTATTTTGGTTGTGAAAATTATAAAAGAGGGTGTTTCTGGGGTGCGTTCTATTTCATAAATAGTTTTTTATGAATGGGTTGTGCGTTGTGTCGAGTTATGAATACTAGATGTTTACACACATGGTTTATAAAGTTAAAAACAAGGTTCAACAATTTAAATAAAATTATGGCATGCAGATTGGGGTTCATAATTCGTTGAGTGTTAAATTAAATTTTTTTATTCAACATTGCATGCCTTGTTTTCTTTATAAAATGCCCATTTGGATTTTTGGAGTAAAGTGTTATGTAAAATAAATTTTCGGGGTTTATAAATGTATCACCAATGTGCAGAACAATGTTTTTGTTTCTTTATGTGGTTTTCCAAGTGGTTTGGCTTTTACAAAAGTGTGGTTTGTGTTTTAGTATGTTTTGTTATTTCATTAAAAATGGTTGGGTCTTGAGTGTGTTGTCCAAATATATTGAAAAGCGTTTTATCAATGTTTGGATGTGTTAAATGATGCATTTACATCTCTTTTGGAAATGTGGAAATTGCAACTTTGATAAAAGTGGGTTTTGTAAATAGTGTTTAAAGGCCCATTTGGACACTTTAAAAAAATGATGTAAAGTGTTTATTTTAAAACCCCTGTGGATGTTCCTCGTACCTCGTTGACATGGGATGGTTGGGATGTCCTCAGTATGGAATCCCTGGGTTCCATTATCTGGTTCCCTCGATTGGGAACCCTTGGTATTTCTTGAATTTAAGGCATGAGGGAAATCCTTGGGGAGACTCAGGGTAAGAACTACTGTGAAATGTTATTATAAATATAGGTTGTGATTTGATGCCTGACATCATCTATTGGATCACCTCGTTTTATACTCATGACATACAAACCTGACATATTGAGAGAATTTTCTGAGACGAGTACTACACTGGTAGGCTACGATACTGACTAGTGGCCCATTGTAGGTGGATATGTTTGGGTTTATTGCTATGGGATTTTCCCTTGTCCTACATGAGAAAGGATGGCTGAGCGTTTTGGAGTGTTAGATTTCATTGTATGTGGAATGCTACTGTAGATGGGGTCACAAGTATTAATGTCATCTGGATTATTCTTGATCTCTTGGTTTTTCCAATGTCTAGTGACCTTTTTTTAATGAACTATTTCTATGATATTTTCATACCTATTTACATTTCCCTTGCTATATCCGCCTTGGTACCTTTGTGTGTTGCTTTTTAGGAAGTGAAATTTTGGTTTTCTTAACTCCTATGGTAATGTTTTCATAATAAAATGTGTTCCAAACTCTTTTGTTTTGTTTTTTTAAATGACAAAGGGAAATGGTTTGTACTTTGTTTTCAAGTAAAAATTATATAAATTCATACTTTAAGATATTGTAGTTCAAACTTAGAATTGATGTTTCTTAATTTTAAAGGTAGTGCATTGGAATAGATATCGGGATAGCCTAATGAGTTTTAATACTCACACCTATAATTATTTTCTATTTTTGGTGTTTGTGTATGCTACAACTTGAGTTTGCTTGCCTTGGGTGACGCTTGATAGTTGAGTCGTAGAGTGACCCGCAGGGTCACACGGAGTTAGTTCAAACGTCGAGTTTGGTTAGTTTTATTTTCTTTCATTCTTGTTTAGTCACTTTACCTGGTTTATTTATTCTACGTTACTCTGTATTATTTATACTACTTTATTTATTTGTATTGGGAGAAATCATTCCCACAGCCTTTGTTGATGCCCTGGTGCTTGTCGCCAGCCCGAGAGGATCGGGAATGCCTCTTGGGCCTTGATGTGGATCGGCTTGGGTGACCGGTTCAGGGTCAACCCGGGTTGGTTCATGACATTCCTCATAAGGGATGGTTGTGAAATCATTTGTAAATGGATTGATGATTTTACTTCCTTTATGATTCCTATATCCATCCTTTCCAAACCTAAGAAAATCACATCCCTCTCAATTCTCATCAATGATAGAATTGATGGATCCTTTATACTTATAGTGTCTTACACTTAATTCTCTTTCCTAGGATAGTATTGAATTGAGAAGTCATGGTCTTAGATCAGCTCTAACCATCTTCATTAACACATATTCATCTCCTTCTATGTGAATATATTCTTTAGGTTTTTGTGGTCTGTATATATTTAAAACCTCTACTCAAAGAGATAATGCTGCCATATTTTCAAATCAAAGATCTCTAAATCTAACTCTAGATCATGCATTGGGTAGTTTTATTCATGAAAATTCAACTTCATTAAAGCATATACTATCACCTTTTTACTCTCCATTAACACACATCCCAAGACCTTCTTCAAATAATTGATGAATACTATGAAAAGTTATCCACTTGTGGGTAGCGTGGGTACATGTGAAGTGTTAAGCCTCCTTTTCAACTACTTGAATATCTTTTCACATTCATCATTCTAATAAAACTTGAATTCCTTCCACATTATTTTGGTTAGAGGATTTGAAGATCATGAAAAATATTTCACAAATCGACGATAATACCCAGTTAATCCAAGGAAACTACAGATATGTATCACAAATATTGGCCTCGACCATCCTTTAATTTCTTATATTTTTGAAGGGTCCATAGATATCCCATTACTTATGATTATATTCCCCAACAATGATAATTTCTTCAACCAAAAATCACATTTTATATACTTTGAAAATAGATTCTCCTTTCCCATGGTCTTTAGAACAGTGCTCAGCTTCTCATGCCCCTCCTTGGTTTTTGAGAATATTTGAATATCATCTATAACGACTACTAAAAATTTGTTGATGTAATCCCTAAATACTCTATTCATAAATTCCATGAATATTTTTGGATCATTATTAAGTCTGAATGGAATTTATATGAAATCATAGTGCCCTTACCTTGTATGAAAAGAAGTCTTGGGGATATCCTCCTTCTTCACCCTTACTTGATAATATCCTGATTAAAGATTCATATTGGAGAAGTATTGTGCTCCATGTAGCTGATCGAATAGGCCATCAATCCATTCCATAGGATATATATTCTTTATCATGATCTTTTTGAGATCATGAAAATAAAATCAAAGGTGAATTAACCCATCCTTATTATTGAAGAAGAGGACTGGTGGACCTCAAGGTGAATCACTTGGGCATATGTATCCTTTATCCCAATTCTCCTGTAGTTTTTTATGTAGGTTACGGGCGCAACGGAAGTGCGTTGGTGGGTTTTACCAACTTAATTTTTCGTTAAACAATGTTCAATACGAGATCCGTCATGATATAAAACGCCGAATATTCAGAATAGAACGAAGAACGAAAAGAAAAGATGAGTCCCGAAACCCTTGAGAAGGATCATCATATGTTGACTATAATTAATTTAATTAATGCATAAGAATTATCTCATTGGAATTATTTCTTCGTTGATGTGTCCGGTCACGATTTGGTGATCCGTCGTTGCATCGTAGAATCCAAGTGTAGGATTCCTCTAGCGGTGATCCACACGTGTGTCACGTATCTCTGGACGTTGCCGAAGAGATCTCCAGGTGCTAGCGCGGAAGAACCTTCGCTTGCGATGTCCTCCTTCGACCTCCTTGATCCGGTGGAGGATCTTGCTCTCGTAACTTGAGGGAGTTCTTGGTGGAAAGGGAATTCTCTCTTGGCTTGAGAGTATTTCCAAATCCGTTGTGCACAACAATGGCTCACAAAAAGTGTTGGGGTTGCGAGGATATTTATAATCAAGTTTGAGGTTAATAGAGTTATGACAATAAATAAACATGTTACACGTTTTATTTATTTCATTAACTCTTATTGAAAACCCCCATGTCGAATTATTAATTCCTTGACATGCGCCCACGCTGATTATAATAAATATCATTTAATAAAACAATATTAAATCCTCAAAATCCCAATTGGAAAAACTACACGGCGTGTAATAATTAATACACAGCGTGTACTTGTTTTCCATAAAACTACACAGCGTGTATATTTAATATACACGGCGTGTACTTTTATTTTCCATTTTTCTCCACCACATTTATTAGACCTTGAGTAATGACTATTTATTTCTTAAATAAATGTAACTGCATTACTCGCTAATAAATATATTCTTTTATCCACAGTATATTCTCTCGAATTACTAGTGTCAAAATAAATGCGATCAGACATCCTTAAATAATTATTAAACCACAGCCGGGAATAATATTTATTTAACTTGTTAAATTAATATTTAACTGAGATACATGGACACACTTAGTGTGTAACCCTCTAGGCCTCTTTCTCAGTGGCATTAGGCTGATCCTTCCTAAAGTCCAAGGTTAGCGTCTAGAAACACGCCAAGGCACCCATAGAGAAAGAAGTTAACGCCGCAATGATGTGTCACCTCCTACGAACGCTTACCGTGTAATATAATCCCTTGTCTCGATATCTACAATCAAGCGGGTTGCATGCTAGTGCCATCAACCCATGTGCTTGATTATTCTTTCTTTGACTTCCCGGAATTGAACTTGCCCATACCTTACCATGGCCATGGATTTATTTAGGCTATATCAATTCCATCAAAGGGCCTGAGATATCGACTTCCGTTATGGAACGAAAGGGACAAATCCTTTCTCGCGTTATCTATTAATGCGGTATTAATCATGACGCACCCAACGTATCCTACCTCGCTGCGAACAGTGTGTCGTCACAGTTTTCGTCAATACATCTAAGTGCGCGAGTTGTAATACCCATTAATAATAATCTTAAAGTCTAAGGATCAATACACACGTCCGTAGATAGGAACATCCAATGACACTATGAAATGTGGATTTCCTACTGGCGGGTCTCGTTCTCATAATATCCTCCTGGATATTACCAAGGGCGCACACCATGAGAAGGTGCCTCAAAGTTTTATGAGTCCTCACCCCTAATGGCCTGTATTATTTGTGTCCCTCAAATAATATCATCTGGCAATAGAACATACATTCAAGAACAGTGTTATGGCACTTTCGGGTTCTCATCATAGCAGGGATCCGCTACGACCCTTTAATGAAACAACTGTCCTTAGGACATTATCACATGACATGTCACACAGAAGAACAATCAAGATGTGATGAGGCTTTTATTTAATGAATAAAGTACAAAGTAGTTGGTTCTAGACCACCAACTCCAACAGACTCCCACTTGGACTAGAGCCAACTGCTAACAACCTTTAACCCGCTAGCTCTCACATGATATTCATTCTTCTGTTGAGATAGGCCTTTAGTCATGGGGTCCGCCACGTTCTCTTCCGTGGACACTCTGCTCACTGCAATTTCACCCCTTTGATAGAAATCCCTCAAGAGGTGATACTTCCGGAGTATGTGCTTTGTCCATTGATGTGACCTTGGTTCTTTTTCAAGAGCCACCGCTGCAGTATTATCACAATACAATGTAATGGGATCTTTACAGCTAGGCACCACATCAAGCTCCTGGACAAAGTTCCGAATCCAAACAGCTTCTTTGGCTGCATCAGAATCCACTATATACTCGGACTCCGCTGTAGAATCGGCGACAACTGGCTTCTTTGAACTCTTCCAGCTCACAGCTCCTCCATTGAGACAGAAAACATATCCAGATTGCGACTTCAGATCATTATGATCTGTTTGAAAACCAGCATCAGCATACCCTCTGATGAAAAGATCCTCGTCTCCTCCATACACCAGGAACATAACCTTAGTTCTTCTCAGATACTTAAGGATAGTCTTAACAGCAGTCCAATGCTGTTCTCCTGGATCTGCTTGATATCTGCCTACCATGCTCAGTGCATAGGAAACATCAAGCCTGGTAAATAACATGGCATACATTATGGATCCTATAGCCGAAACGTATGGGATCTTGCTCATCCTATCTTTCTCCTGTTGTGTCTGGGGACACATTTTCTTAGAAAGATGTAAGCCATGTGACACTGGAACCAATCCCCTCTTGGATTTTTCCATACTAAATCTCTTTAGTATCTGGTCAATGTATGTACCCTGACTTAGTCCAAGCAGCCTCTTGGATCAATCACGAATGGTCTTGATCCCTAGAATGTAGGCTGCTTCTCCTAAGTACTTCATGGAGAAACAGTTGTTCAACCAGTCCTTAACTGACTATAAGGCTGGTACGTCGTTTCCAATAAGCAATATGTCATCAACATATACCACTAGGATGACGACCGCATTCCCATTAAACCGCTTATAAACACATGGATCACATTCGTTCTTAATGAAACCAAATTCCTTTATGGATTCATCAAATCGAATGTTCCATGACCTGGATGCTTGATTTAATCCATAAATGGATTTATGCAACTTGCAAACCCGTTTGGCTTCACCTGGTGTCACAAACCCTTCTGGTTGTGTCATATAGACATCTTCCTGAAGGTTCCCGTTAAGGAATGCTGTTTTGACATCCATCTGCCAAATCTCGTAGTCATGGTAAGCTGCTATGGCAAGTATGATTCTTATGGATTTAAACATGGAAACTGGTGAGAATGTTTCATCATAGTCAATTCCTTGACGCTGTCTGAATCCTTTATCCACTAGCCTTGCTTTATAGGTGCTAACTTGACCTTCCATGTCCAGCTTTCTTTTGAATACCGATTTGCATCCAACAGGCTTTACATCAACTGGCTCATCGACCAGAACCCAAACTTGGTTCTGATACATGGAATCCATCTCAGAATTCATAGCTTCTATCCATCTTGTAGCTTCTAAGCTTTCTACTGCTTCCTTGTAGGAGAGAGGTTCATCATTTTCCAACAATAATGATTCACCATCCTCGGGGACTAGGAAACCAAATCTCTCTGGTTCCCTTACCTCTCTTGAGCTCCTACGCAGTACTTGTGTTTCTGGAACCTCTTCCACAGGGACCTGTGGAACTTGTTCCTGTACCAAATCTTGTGTATCTTGAGCATCAACTTCGTCGAAGTCAATCTTGCTCCCACTATCCTTCTTGAGGATGTGCTCCCTCTCAAGAAAGATGGCTTGTCTGGAGACAGTCACTTTCTTGTCTTGGGGGTTATATAGGTAATATCCTTTTGTTTCCTTGGGATATCCTATAAAGATACACTTCGTGCCCCGGGGTGCTAGTTTGTTGCCTGAGAAGGCCTTAACAAATGCCTCGCATCCCCATACACGTGTGTGCGACAAAGTGGGTTTCCTTCCATTCCATAACTCAGATGGAATTCCATTTGCTGCCTTAGTTGGTACTCGGTTTAATGTGTATGCTGCAGTTTGTAATGCATATCCCCAAAAGGATAATGGAAGATCTGCATGACTCATCATCGACCTCACCATGTCCAACAAGGTGCGGTTCCTCCTTTCGCTAACACCATTCCACTGTGGTGTATAAGGAGGAGTGAGCTGAGATAGAATCCCAGACTCCCGTAGAAGATCGATGAACTCTTGGTTCAGATATTCTCCACCTCGATCTGATCGAAGTTCCTTTATCTTCTTACCAAGTTGATTCTCTACTTCATTCTTGAATTCCTTAAATTTATCAAAGACTCTGACTTATACCTCATTAAGTAGACATAGCCATATCTACTCAAATCATCAATAAAAGTAATAATTTAAGAATATCCACCTCTAGCTTCTACTGGAAATGGTCCACACACATCTGTGTGTACCAATCCTAGAAGCTCTGTGGCCCTTTCACCTTATCTACCAAAAGGCGGCTTGGTCATTTTTCCTTGTAAACAAGCGTGACATCTATCAAGTGGTTTTAGCTCAGTAGAGTCTAAATAGCCATCTTGGCAGAGCTTTGTCAAGCACTTCTCGTTCACATGACCAAGGCGGTGATGCCATAACTGGGTGATGTATGAGTCATGTGAGTTTGTTTCGTTATCGATTGTCAATGCTTGGTTTTCATAATTTAATACATACAAACCATTATTCAAATTTTCCATACCATAACATACGTTGTTCTTATAAAAGAGACAACCCTTATTTCCAAACTTGAAAATAAATCCATCCATATCCAAACAAGATACAGAAATTATGTTCTTGGTAACACTAGGCACAAAATAACAGTTTTGTAAAACCAAAATCATGCCAGTTGGCAATGAGAGGTGATAGTCACCAATAGCCAACGCAGCCAGCCTTGCGCCATTGGCAGCTCGAAGATCCACCTCTCCTCTGGCGATCTTTCTAAATATACTTGGTTCCTGCATTTGAATACAGATGTGAGCCCCACAAGCTGTATCTAATACCCAATGTGTAGAAATAGAAAGATTGCACTCGATAACGAACGCACCTTTAGCGTCCCCACGCTTCTGGGTGCAGTGACTCTTCCAGTGGCCCTGCTTGCCACATGAAAAACACACAACTTCCCGTTCCTTGACCTGCCTCTAGATCTTCCCCTTCTTGGAGGGACGGTGCTCGGGGGCTTCAGACCGTTTATAAGTCTTTGGACCCTTTGCCTTGTCCTTCCTTTTCTTGTTCAGCATAAGGACCGCGGGTTTTTCATGCCCCATGTCCTTATCTACCTAGAGAATGAAGGTCAGAAGCTTCGATAGACTCTTCTCATTGCCGCTGATGTTATAGTTGACAATGAAGCTAGAGAAGGTCTTGGGAAATGATGATAGGATGAGATCTGTACGCAACTCGTCTGGGAATTTAATCCCTAAGATGTCCAAGCGTTCAATGTAGCCAATAATCTTGACCACATGAGGCCCAGCTGGCGCAGACTCTCCAAGATTCGTGGTAAACAAAGCATTGGAGATCTCATACCTCTCCTGTCTCGCCTTCTCTTGGTAGAGATCTTTAAGGTGAGACATCATGCTATACGCATCCATGTTTTCATGTTGCTTCAAGAGCTCATTAGACATGGCCGATAGCAGAAACACTGGACATCTGTGGCATCATCCATGTGTTTCATGTAGAGAGATAATTCCTCATCACTAGCCTCTTTCCCAGGCGCAACTGGAATAGGCTCTTCCAGCACATATAATTTCCTTTCGTGGTGAAGGACGACGCGTAAACGCCTCTACCACTCTTGGAAATTGGTGCCGGTGAGAAGGTTTTCTTTTTCGAGTATGGTGCGCAATGATATGTTTGAAGTCATTTTCTTTCCGTTTCTACAATTTAAGATGAGCAAAGGTTTAGTACTTTATTATAAAAATTGATACAAATAAATAAATTAATACTTATTAGTCTCCCACTATTTTATCGAAATCGAATATCCCTCACCATTGACTTCGGAATATTCTATTTCATGAATATTCTAGTGGCAAGGATCCATATTGCCCTTCACATTACCCCAACTAGGGTTGGTCAAGCAACTTGAAGGGTTTTAGGTAGGCATTCCAAATGCCAGCTGCATTAACTCGCAGTTCCTTGATCCGCTGAGTGGACTCCCCAATCCTGAAATCCTTTTTGGATTTTCTCAACCTTTGCCTCTTGGTCACACCAAGTCCTGCTGTGGCAGTCAACCCTTGATGCAAACCAATTCAAGTCAACCCAAAACCTTGAATTAGAATTCCCCGATAATTGAAAGCACCCCAATTAGGGTTGGTCAAGCACTTTGAACTATGGTTCGATTCTAACCAAGATTATGGAAGGCTATGCCGACTTAATATTTATTTTGAGGGATTTTATCCTTATACGTAAATTTCCATTTTATTATCTTTGATTACATGCTTGTTAATATTAAGTGGGATATACTTAAGTGATTAACCATGTCTAATATAATATTTACGTATAAGCCAATTTTATTTTAGTTCCATCTTGCATGCTCGTTTAATTCATTAATTGTGTGATCGTGACAACACACCCACAATAAATAAACCATGCAACTGACAGAAATAAAATAAATGGTATGATCATGAGCTTTTCTATTTGTTAGTTTATCTAGCGGTTGATAAAATAACCCAAGACCTAGGGGAGAAACACCTTGAACCTTTCGGGTTCGTGTTTACAGCTTTCCACCTGTCCACCTTTGTATTTCCTTTGATTGGTTTCATCTTGGATCCTGACTTGAGCTGCCTCCACTAGCTTGGGAGCTCCATCAATTACATATGCATTTATCTCACACGCAGGTGAGGGGAAAAAAGGGGTTTTTACATAAAAGAATCCTTGGGCGCACAGGCCCTACATATTAATGAGGAGATGGCTCGCAGGCCAACAAATTTAATTTAAATAAATAAATTAAAAGAAACCATTCACATACAAAGGTCTTGGTCTATCTCATGATCATCCATACATGCAACGATATTTACGCATAAATAAAACTATAATTCAATTCTTTAATCGTTCTTGTTTAAGATAAATCATGCTCGAATCAATTAATTATCTTTAATTAATCAATCCATTTATCTTAAATCCCTTTCTTGAATTTCCTTGAGATTCTCATCCATCATAATTTTAAACAAATAAATTCATTTAAAATAATCCTTGTACACAACTTGTACCTTGTGGGAAACCCGGCGAATTCCCATTTATTACGCAGATGTTAAATTAAACACATATATATAAAACACCTATCACATGTTGTGCCTCAGCTTTACGCCTGCACCATGGTACACGTCTCAAGGGTTTGTATAATATAATAATAAATTTTAATAAATCTGCGTAATTTGGGTGAGTACACGGCGTGTAGTTCTGACTACATGGCGTGTACTTTTTCTTCACCGTCCATCCGAAGTACACGCCCGGGGATAGGTCGTGTTAATGTACTTCGGAAATTTTCAGAGTACATGGTGTGTACAGTGGGACACACGCCGTGTAGTTTCCGCGTTACACGGTTTCCAGCCGGGCATGCTATGTATGGAGTACACGACCCAACCCTAACCTGAAGGGACTACATGCCATGTTCATTGGACCACACAGAATGTATTCCAGAAACCGTGTGCCACTTGTTTCTGGTCAACACACGGTGTATTAAATTCTTAGAAAGAATCCAATACACGACCTGATTTGGAGGATCAGTCAACGCATTTAACCTAGACTACACGGTGTGTACTTCTGAATACACGCCGTGTATTCTGGTGTTATACGGCCAGAAACATTTGGCTCCTCTGGATGAGTTCCCCTATTTTATTTTAATCAAAATTAAAAGAAAAATCCGTTTCTGTGAGGTGAACGAGAAACGAGAGAGGAGGAACATATCTCGATATTCAGATTTCCAGAACGATTAAACATGAATTGAAATAACTAAATTATTAAATGCGTAAATCACCAACAAAAAACTAAATAATTATAACCAACGATATGACCCACTCTGATACCACTTGTAGGTTCCGGGCGCAGCAGAAGCGCGTTGGTGGGTTTGCCCAACTTAATTTTTCGTTAAACAATGTTCAATACGAGATCCGTCACGATATAAAACGCCGAATCTTCGGAATAGAACGAAGAACGAAAAGAAAAGATGAGTCCCAGAACCCTTGAGGAGGATCATCATATGTTGACTATAATTAATTTAATTAATGCATAAGAATTACCTCGTTGGAATTCTTTCTTCGTTGATGTGTCCGATCACGATTTGGTGATCCGTCGTTCCATCGTAGAATCCAAGTGTAGGATTCCTCTAGAGGTGATCCACACGTGTGTCACATATCTCCGGACGTCGCCGAAGAGATCTCCGGGTGCTAGCGCGGAAGAACCTTCGCTTGCGATGTCCGCCTTCGACCGCCTTGATCCGGTGGAGGATCTTGCTCTCGTAACTTGAGGGCATTCTTGGTGGAAAGGGAATTCTCTCTTGGCTTGAGAGTATTTCCAAATCCGTTGTGCACAACAATGGCTCACAAAAAATGTTGGGGTTGCGAGGATATTTATAATCAGGTTTGAGGTTAATAGAGTTATGATAATAAATAAACGCGTTACGCATTTTATTTATTTCATTAACTCTCATTGAAAACCCCCATGTCGAATTATTAATTCCTTGACATGCGCCCACGCTGATTATAATAAATATCATTTAATAAAACAATATTAAATCCTCAAAATCCCAATTGGAAAAACTACACGGCGTGTAATAATTAATACATGGTGTGTACTTGTTTTCCATAAAACTACACAGCGTGTATATTTAATATACACGGCGCGTACTTTTATTTTCCATTTTTCTCCACCACATTTATTAGACCCTGAGTAATGACTATTTATTTCTTAAATAAATGTAACTGCATTACTCTCTAATAAATATATTATTTTATCCACAGTATATTCTCTAGAATTACTAGTGTCAAAATAAATGCGATCAGACATCCTTAAATAATTATTAAACCACAGTTGGGAATAATATTTATTTAACTTGTTAAATTAATATTTAACTGAGATACATGGACACACTTAGTGTGTGACCCTCTAGGCCTCTTTCTCAGTGGCATTAGGTTGAGCCTTCCTAAAGTCCAAGGTTAGCGTCTAGAAACACGCCAAGGCACCCATAGAGAAAGAAGTTAACGCCGAAATGACGTGTCACCTCCTACGAACGCTTACCGTGTAATATAATCCCTTTGTCTCGATATCTCCAATCAAGCGGGTTGCATGCTAGTGCCATCAACCCATGTGCTTGATTATTCTTTCTTTGACTTCCCAGAATTAAACTTGCCCATACCTTACCATGTCCATGGATTTATTTAGGATATATCAATTCCATCAAAGGGCCTGAGATATCTACTTCCGTTATGGAACGGAAGGGACAAATCCTTTCTCGCATTATCTATTAATGCGGTATTACTCGTGACGCACCCAACGTATCCTACCTCGCTGGGAACAGTGTGTCGTCACAGTTTTCGTCAATACATCTAAGTGCACGAGTTGTAATACCCATTAATAATAATCTTAAAGTCTAAGGATCAATACACACGTCCGTAGATAGGAACATCCAATGACACTATGAAATGTGGATTTCCTACTGGTGGGTCTCGTTCTCATAATATCCTCCTGGATATTACCAAGGGCGCACACCATGAGAAGGTGCCTCAAAGTTTTATGAGTCCTCACCCCTAATGACCTGTATTATTTGTGTCCCTCAAATAATATCATCCAGCCATAGAACATACATTCAAGAACAGTGTTATGGGACTTTCGGGTTCTCATCATAGCAGGGATCCGCTACGACCCTTTAATGCAACAGCTATCCTTATGACATTATCACATGACATGTCACACAGAAGAACAATCAAGATGTGATAAGGCTTTTATTTAATGAATAAAGTAAAAAGTAGTTGGTTCTAGACCACCAACTCCAACAGACTCCCACTTGGACTAGAGCCAACTGCTAACAACCTTTAACCCGCTAGCTCTCACATGATATTCATGCTTCTCTGAGATAAGCCTTTAGTCATGGGGTCCGCCACGTTCTCTTCCGTGGACACTCTGCTCACTGCAATTTCACCCCTTTGATAGAAATCCCTCAAGAGGTGATAATTCTGGAGTATGTGCTTTGTCCGTTGATGTGACCTTGGTTCTTTTTCAAGAGCCACCACTGCAGTATTATCACAATACAATGTAATGGGATCTTTACTTCTAAGCACCACATAAAGATCCTGGAAAAAGTTCCGAATCCAAACGGCTTCTTTGGCTGCATCAGAAGCTGCTATATACTCGGACTCCGCAGTAGAATCGGCGACAACTGGATGCTTTGAACTCTTCCAGCTCACAGCTCCTCCATTGAGACAGAAAACATATCCAGATTGCGACTTCAGATCATTCTGATCTGTTTGAAAACTAGCATCAGCATACCCTCTGATGAAAAGATCCTCGTCTCCTCCATACACCAGGAACATATCCTTAGTTCTTCTCAGATACTTAAGGATAGTCTTAACAGCAGTCCAATGCTGTTCTCCTGGATCTGCTTGATATCTGCCTACCATGCTCAGTGCATAGGCAACATCAAGCCCGATACATAACATGGAATACATGATGGATCCTATAGCCGAAGCGTATGGGATCTTGCTCATCCTATCTTTCTCTTGTTGTGTCTGGGGACACATTTTCTTAGAAAGATGTAAGCCATGTGACACTGGAACCAATCACCTCTTGGATTTTTCCATACTAAATCTCTTTAGTATCTGGTCAGTGTATGTACCCTGACTTAGTCCAAGCAGCCTCTTGGATCGATCAAGAATGATCTTGATCCATAGAATGTAGGCTGCTTCTCCTAAGTAATTCATGGAGAAACACTTGTTCAACCAGTCCTTAACTGACTGTAAGGCTGGTACGTCGTTTCCAATAAGCAATATGTCATCAACATATACCACTAGGATGATGACCACATTCCCATTAAACCGCTTATAAACACATGGCTCACATTCGTTCTTAATGAAACCAAATTCCTTTATGGATTCATCAAATCGAATGTTCCATGACCTGGATGATTTCTTTAATCCATAAATGGATTTCTGCAACTTGCAAACCCGTTTGGCTTCACCTGGTGTCACAAACCCTTCTGGTTGTGTCATATAGACATCTTCCTGAAGGTTCCCGTTAAGGAATGCTGTTTTGACATCCATCTGCCAAATCTCGTAGTCATGGTAAGCTGTTATGGCAAGTATGATTCTTATGGATTTAAACTTGGAAAATGGCGAGAAGGTTTCATCATAGTCAATTCCTTGACGCTGTCTGAATCCTTTAGCCACTAGCCTTGCTTTATAGGTGCTAACTTGACCTTCCATGTCTAGCTTTCTTTTGAATACCCATTTGCATCCAACAGGCTTTACATCAACTGGCTCATCGACCAGAACCAAAACTTGGTTCTGATACATGGAATCCATCTCAGAATTCATAGCTTCTAGCCATCTTGCAGCTTCTGAGCTTTCTACTGCTTCATTGTAGGAGATAGGTTCATCATTGTCCAACAATAATGATTCACCATCCTCGGTGACTAGGAAACCAAATCTCTCTGGTTCCCTTACCTCTCTTGAGCTCCTACGCAGTACTTGTGTTTCTGGAACCTCTTCCATGGGGACTTGTGGAACTTGTTCCTATACCAACTCCTGTGTATCTTGAGCATCAACTTCATCGAAGTCAATCTTTCTCCCACTATCCTTCTTGAGGATGTGCTCCCTCTCAAGAAATATGGCTTGTCTGGCGACAGTCACTTTCTTGTCTTGGGGGTTATATAGGTAATATCCTTTTGTTTCCTTGGGATATCCTATAAAGACACACTTCGTGCCCTGGGGTGCTAGTTTGTTGCCTGAGAAGGCCTTAACAAACGCCTCGCATCCCCATACACGTGTGTGCGACAAAGTGGGTTTCCTTCCATTCCATAACTCGGATGGAATTCCATTTTCCGCCTTAGTTGGTACTCGGTTTAATGTGTATGATACAGTTTGTAATGCATATGCCCAAAAGGATAATGGAAGATCCGCATGAATCATCATCGACCTCACTATGTCCAACAAGGTGCGGTTCCTCCTTTCACTAACACCATTCCACTGTGGTGTATAAGGAGGAGTGAGCTGAGATATAATCCCAAACTCCCGTAGAAGATCGATGAAATCTTGGTTGAGATATTCTCCACCTCGATCCGATCGAAGCTTCTTTATCTTCTTACCAAGTTGATTCTCTACTTCATTCTTGAATTCCTTAAATTTCTCTAAGGACTCTGACTTATACCTCATTTAGTAGACATAGCCATATCTACTCAAATCATCAGTAAAAGTAATAAAGTAAGAATATCCACCTCTAGCTTATACTGGAAATGGTCCACACATATCTGTGTGTACCAATCCTAGAAGCTCTATGGCCCTTTCACCTTATCCACCAAAAGGAGGCTTGGTCATTTTTCCTTGTAAACAAGCGTGACATCTATCAAGTGGTTTTAGCTCAGTAGAGTCTAAATAGCCATCTTGGAAGAGCTTTGTCAAGCGCTTCTCGTTCACATGACCAAGGCGGTGATGCCATAACTGGCTGATGTATGAGTCATGTGAGTTTGTTTCGTTATCGATTGCCAACACATGGTTTTCGTAATTTAATACATACAAACCATTATTCAAATGTGCCATACCATAACATACGTTGTTCTTATAAAAGAGACAACCCTTATTTCCAAACATGAAAATAAATCCATCCATATCCAAACAAGATACAAAAATTATGTTCTTGGTAACACTAGGCACAAAATAACAGTTTTGTAAAACCAAAATCATGCCAGTTGGCAATGAGAGGTGATAGTCGCCAATAGCCAACGCAGCCAGCCTTGCGCCATTGGCAGCTCAAAGATCCACCTCTCCTCTGGCGATCTTTCTAAATCTACTTGGTTCCTGCATTTGAATACAGATGTGAGCCCCACAAGCTGTATCTAATACCCAATGTGTAGAAATAGAAAGATTGCACTCGATAACGAACACACCTTTAGCGTCCCCACGCTTCTGGGTGCAGTTCCTCTTCTAGTGGCCCTGCTTGCCACATGCAAAACACACTGCTTCCCGTTCCTTTCCCTGCCTCTGGATCTTCCCCTTATTGGAGGGATAGTGCTCGGGGGCTTCAGACTGTTTATAAGTCTTTGGCCCCTTTGCCTTGTCCTTCCTTTTCTTGTTCACCATAAGGACCGCGGGTTTTTCACGCCCCATGTCCTTATCTACCTAGGGAATCAAGGTCAGAAGTTCCGATAGACTCTTCTCATTTCCGCTCATGTTATAGTTGACAATGAAGCTAGAGAAGGTCTTGGGCAATGATGATAGGATGAGATCTGTATGCAACTCATCTGGGAATTTAATCCCTAAGATGTCCAAGCGTTCAATGTAGCCAATAAGCTTGACCACATGAGGCCCAGCTGGCGCAGACTCTCCAAGCTTCGTGGTAAACAAAGCATTGGAGATCTCATACCTCTCCTGTCTTGCCTTCTCTTGGTAGAGATCTTTAAGGTGAGACATCATGCTATACGCATCCATGTTTTCATGTTGCTTCAAGAGCTCATTAGACATGGCCGATAGCATGAAACACTGGAAATCTGTGGCATCATCCATGTGTTTCATGTAGAGAGATAATTCCTCATCACTAGCCTCTTTCCCAGGCGCAACTGGAATAGGCTCTTCCAGAACATATAATTTCCTTTCATGGAAAAGGACGACGCGTAAACGCCTCTGCCACTCTTGGAAATTGGTGCCGGTGAGAAGGTTTTCTTTTTCGAGTATGGTGCGCAATGATATGTTTGAAGTCATTTTCTTGACGTTTCTACAATTTAAGATGAGCAAAGGTTTAGTACTTTATTATAAAAATTGAGACAAATAAATAAATTAATACTTATTAGTCTCCCACTATTTTATCGAAATCCAATAGCCCTCACCATTGACTTCAGAATATTCTATTGCATGAATATTCTAGTGGAAAGGATCCATATTGCCCTTCGCATTACCCCAACTAGGGTTGGTCAAGCAACTTGAAGGGTTTTAGGTAGGCATTCCAAATGCCAACAACATTAACTCGCAGTTCCTTGATCCGCTGAGTAGACTCCCCAATCCTGAAATCCTTTTTGGATTTCCTCAACCTTTGCCTCTTGGTCACACCAAGTCCTGCTGTGGCAGTCAACCCTTGATGCGAACCAAGTCAAGTCAACCCAAAACCTTGAATTAGAATTCCCCGATAATTGAAAGCACCCCAACTAGGGTTGGTCAAGCACTTTGAACTATGGTTCGATTCTAACCAAGATTATGGAAGGATATGCCGACTTAATATTTATTTTGAGGGATTTTATCCTTATACGTAAATTTCCATTTTATTATCTTTGATTACATGCTTGTTAATATTAAGTGGGATATACTTAAGTGATTAACCATGTCTAAGATAATATTTACGTATAAGCCAATTTTATTTTAGTTCCATCTTGCATGCTCGTTTAATTCATTAATTGTGTGATCGTGACAACACACCCACAATAAATAAACCATGCAACTGACAGAAATAAAATAAATGGTATGATCATGAGCTTTTCTATTGGTTAGTTTATCTAGAGGTTGATAAACTAACCCAAGACCTAGGGGAGAAACACCTTGAACCTTTCGGGTTCATGTTTACAGCTCTCCACCTGTCCACCTTTGTATCTTCTTGGATTGGTTTTATCTTGGCTCCTGACTTGAGCCGCCTCCACTATCTTGGGAGCTCCATCAATTATATATGCATTTATCTCACACGCAGGTGAGGGGAAAAAAGGGGTTTTTACATAAAAGAATCCTTGGGCGTGCAGGCCCTACATATTAATGAGGAGATGGCTCGCATGCCAATAAATTTAATTTAAATAAATAAATTAAAAGAAACCATTCACATACAAAGGTCTCGGTCTAGCTCCTGATCATCCATACATGCAATGATATTTACGCATAAATAAAACTAGCATTCAATTCTTTAATCGTTATTGTTTAAGATAAATCATGCTCGAATCAATTAATTATCTTTAATTAATCAATCCTTTTATCTTAAATCCATTTTCTGAATTTCCTTGAGATTCTCATCCATCATAATTTTAAACAAATAAATTCATTTAAAATTATCCTTGTACACAACTTGTACCTTGGAGGCAACCCGGAGAATTCCCATTTATTACGCAGATGTTAAATTAAACACATATATATAAAACACCTATCACGTGTTGTGCCTCAGCTTTACGCCTGCACCATGGTACACGTCTCAAGGGTTTGTATAATATAATAATAAATTTTAATAAATCTGCGTAATTTGGGTGAGTACACGGTGTGTAGTTCTGACTACACGGCGTGTACTTTTTCTTCACCGTCCATCCGAAGTACACGCCCGGGGATAGGGCGTGTTAATGTACTTCAGAAATTTTCGGAGTACACGGCATGTACAGTGGGACACATGCCGTGTAGTTTCCGCGTTACACGGTTTCCAGCCAGGCAGGCTATGTACGGAGTACACGACCCAACCCTAACCCGAAGGGACTACACGCCGTGTTCATTGGACCACACGACATGTATTCCGGAAACCGTGTGCCACCTGTTTCTGGTAAACACATGGTGTCTTAAATTCTTAGAAAGAATCCAATACATGGCTTGATTTGGCAGATCAGTCAATGCATTGAACCTAGACTACATGGTGTGTACTTCTGAATTCACGCTGTGTATTCTGGTGTTATACGGCCAGAAACATTTGGCTCCTCCGGATGAGTTCCACTATTTTATTTTAATCAAAATTAAAAGAAAAATCCGTTTCTGTGAGGTGAACGAGAAACGAGAGAGGAGGAACAGATCTCGATATTCAGATTTTCAGAATGATTAAACAAGAATTAAAATAAATAAATTATTAAATGCGTAAATCACCAACAAAAAACTAAATAATTATAACCAACGATATGACCCGCTCTGATACCACTTGTAGGTTCCGGGCGCAGCGGAAGCGCGTTGGTGGGTTTGCCCAACTTAATTTTTCATTAAACAATGTTCAATCCGAGATCCGTCATGATATAAAACGCCGAATCTTCGGAATAGAACAAAGAACGAAAAGAAAAGATGAGTCCCGGAACCCTTGAGGAGGATCATCATATGTTGATTATAATAAATTTAATTAATGTATAAGAATTACCTCATTGGAATTATTTCTTCGTTGATGTGTCCGGTCACTATTCGGTGATCCGTCGTTGCGTCATAGAATCCAAGTGTAGGATTCCCCTAGCGGTGATCCACACGTGTGTCACGTATCTCCGGACGTCGCCGAAGAGATCTCTGGGTGCTAGCACGGAAGAACCTTCGCTTGCGATGTCCTCCTTCGACCGCCTTGATCCGGTGGAGGATCTTGCTCTCGTAACTTGAGGGCGTTCTTGGTGGAAAGGGAATTCTCTCTTGGCTTGAGAGTATTTCCAAATCCATTGTGTACAACAATGGCTCACAAAAAATGTTGGGGTTGCGATGATATTTATAATCAGGTTTGAGGTTAATAGAGTTATGACAATAAATAAACGCGTTACGCGTTTTATTTATTTCATTAACTCTTATTGAAAACCCCCATGTCGAATTATTAATTCTTTGACATGCGCCCATGCTGATTATAATAAATATCATTTAATAAAACAATATTAAATCCTCAAAATCCCAATTGGAAAAACTACACGGCGTGTAATAATTAATACACGACGTGTACTTGTTTTCCATAAAACTACACAGCGTGTATATTTAATATACACGGTGTGTACTTTTATTTTCCATTTTTCTCCACCACATTTATTAGACCTTGAGTAATGACTATTTATTTCTTAAATAAATGTAATTGCATTACTCGCTAATAAATATATTATTTTATCCGCAGTATATTCTCTCGAATTACTAGTGTCAAAATAAATGCGATCAGACATCCTTAAATAATTATTAAACCACAGTCGGGAATAATATTTATTTAACTTGTTAAATTAATATTTAACTGAGATACATGGACACACTTAGTGTGTGACCCTCTAGGCCTCTTTCTCAGTGGCATTAGGCTGAGCCTGCCTAAAGTCCAAGGTTAGCGTCTAGAAACACGCCAAGGCACCCATAGAGAAAGAAGTTAATGCCACAATGACGTGTCACCTCCAACGAACGCTTACCGTGTAATATAATCCCTTTGTCTCGATATCTCCAATCAATCGGGTTGCATGTTAGTGCCATCAACCCATGTGCTTGATTATTATTTCTTTGACTTTCCGAAATTGAACTTGCCCATACCTTACCATGGCCATGGATTTATTTAGGATATATCAATTCCATCAAAGGGCCTGAGATATCTACTTCCGTTATGGAACGGAAGGGAAAAATCCTTTCTCGCATTATCTATTAATGCGGTATTACTCGTGACGCACCCAACGTATCCTACCTCGCTGTGAACAGTTTTTCGTCATAGTTTTCATCAATACATCTAAGTGCGCGAGTTGTAATACCCATTAATAATAATCTTAAAGTCTAAGGATCAATACACACGTCCGTAGATAGGAACATCCAATGACACTATGAAATGTGGATTTCCTACTGGCGGGTCTCGTTCTCATAATATCCTCCTGGATATTACCAAGGGCGCACACCATGAGAAGGTTCCTCAAAGTTTTATGAGTCCTCACCCCTAATGACCTGTATTATTTGTGTCCCTCAAATAATATCATCCGGCCATAGAACATACATTCAAGAACAGTGTTATGGCACTTTCGGGTTCTCATCATAGTAGGGATCTGCTACGACCATTTAATGCAACAACTGTCCTTAGGACATTATCACATGACATGTCACGCAGAAGAACAATCAAGATGTGATAAGGCTTTTATTTAATGAATAAAGTACAAAGTAGTTGGTTCTAGACCACCAACTCCAACATTTTATTCAGCTACTCAAGTTACACAAAAACCATTGTAGACAGATTTTTGGATAATGGTAATGCCCTAGGTATAGGCTTGATTGAAAATTCAACCTCTCTACAAGGAGGAAGTCCAAATAATTCCCTAGGAAACACATCAATGTATTCCCTCAAAATGGGAATGTATTCAAGGATGATATTTTCTTTAGAGTCAATCATTTTATCTAGATACACTATCTCATAGGGAAATAGTATCCTTTCTTGATATGTTGGTGCTAAATAAGATTCATACTCCTCCTTTCACTTGTATATAATTAGTGGTCGATTTGAAATATGAGGAGTGATTCTCTTCTCGCAAAAATTTATGTTGGATCTATATAGGGAAAGTAAATCCATTCCCAGAATTGAATAAAATTACATCAATGCGAGTATGAAAAGGTTCACTAGGAAGTTCAACCCAAAATTTTTTATAGGACATGAGTTATATACCCGGGATAAAATAATTGACCAATTTTTCATTTTCACCAACAACTCTACTTCCATGATTTTTGGTGTTGTTTGAATAGTTATACTAAAATTTCATGATATGAAGGAATTCATAAAACTATAATCAAAAAGTATGTTTGCTATTACTAAATGAATAACTAGTGCACCTATCAGCACTTAGTTGTTGGGATCCATCTTAGCAGTTATGATGGAAAAATCCCTCCCTTTATACCTTAGAGGTTGTTGGTTGTCTATGAAAATCCTTGGCTTAGTGCATTGGTTTGAAATTTTACCTAGTTGCTTGTAGTTTAATTAATGAAAACTGCATTGAGGGTAGGCCAGATCATTCATTTACTCCATCACATTGGTGGGTTTCTCTTATCATAAATAACTATCTAGGTTCCCTTCCTTCTCACACCTAAAGCATTTCCTCATCCCATTAAGAAATTTATGGGGTGCTTCTTTCCACACCTTTGATAAGTAGGATGTTGAAATTTCTTGGCACAATTAGATCTCTCCATCATACTACCTAAATCAAACTCAAATTTCCACTTATTATCCTTATGATACCCTTGAGATTCACTGATCTCTATTTCTACTTTGAGGGAACATCAGAAAATTTTATCATAGGTATCAAAGTTATTGATTTCCAGGTATTTTTGTAGACTAGGTTTTATCCCACCAAAGAAGTGGACAACCTTGAACTCAGGGGTAATGAAAAATCCAAAGGCATATCATGAAAGTATTTTGAAATTTTCCTCATATGACCTGATATATTTGTCATCTTTTTTCTTGAGGGAATATAAATCTCTATCCATTTTAAGTTATAGAGTGTGACGAACATATTTATCAAAAAATATTTTCTAGAATTCTTTCCACACCATCACTTTGATCTCTTCCTAAGGTTTAATATTATTAATCAATGTACACCATTAATCAGATTCTACCTCCATATGATAAACATACAATAAAACCTTCTCTTGTTCAGAACATTGAAGGATAGAGAAGATATTCTCAATGGAGTTGATCCATTGTTCCATGATTAAAGGATTAGACGATCTATTGAATTTCAGATTCCTTTGTCACATAAATATCTCAATTTCATATTGTTATTTCATAGGGGGATTTGGGAACTCCTCTTGATCTAGGTATCTATTCAAAACCTGATATTGATGATAGAGTATCATAAAAAATTTCACAATTCCCACTCCAATCAGGTTGGGCATCTCGTTGGGGTAGTCATCACATAGCCCATCGCATTGATTATTTAACTAATTCATCCTATTTTCGGCTTTTGTTTAAAATAAATGGAAAATTAGGGATGGGTATTTTTAAACTATTAAACAAATAAATGGGAATCCAATGAAATTAAAGGGATAAATTATAAATTACATATATTTATTTAACTTATGAATTTCCAGACTTTAATCTATGCTATCCATGATCTATTTCCTAACATATATTCTTATGGGAATTTTTTTGTTCCCTTAATAATGGTTAGTAATGATATTATGAATTTACCAAATAATATCCCCCCAAAGCATCAAACCTGGTGTACAGTAAGGCCCTTTTTCTTGCACTAGTTCCCAGTTGAGTCTAGGTCAATGTAGTGTTTTCGGGTTTTACCCCTATATACATTTGTACCAGATCCACATACACTCGTATTATCCAAAAAAGGATGTATTTTATTTATAAACCAATAACTCTATGCTAACTAGAATTTAAGAATTTTTTCTTATACTTAATCTTATCCCTAAGTATTTCTCTTGAGTTTTCTAATCATAATCTCAAAAATTACTAAAATTTCCTTTGATACCGACTATAACAACCCTAATATTTATTTAGCATTAATACATGATTTATTACCTAATATTACACTTAATAAAAACTATAAGATCAAGAAGTCTAGTGTATTTTGGAATTAGGGACATTACATAACAACTTAAAGTAGAGAATACAACATCTTTATTGAAAACTTCCTTAAAATGGTCATAATATTTCTTCATACTTAAAACTGTATGGGATAACCTAGGAACATATATAAAAAAGGGGTAAGCTATAAATCTTAGTAATGGAATAAACATGAGATAACATGAAAAAAATAATATATTATAGGAAATAGGAATTTAAATGGGGCATAAAAGGATTGATAATTATAAACATGAATAATGAGGCATGATATAACATGATAACATAAAGGAAACATGGGAAATGTGGTAAAAAATTAAAACACTGCATCATAAACATAGGTTAAGGATAACTGCCAAGACATCATGATGCAAAAGGTACCCTAAAGGAATTAGGTTTACTCCATATCACAACATGAAATCTCATGAGACTAAACATTACCCAACTCTTTGGAGTGTTATATAATTTATGGTGCACCCATCACTTTCATTTCTTTCTCATGCTTAAGTGTACCACATAGATCATACAAAATGGATTCATTCATCATAATATTTTATTCCAAGATCAAGGAGTGTGGAATAAATATGTTTAAGTCCCAATTCAATGAAGTATAAAGGTATAAAAACAAACACTATTGATAGAAAATGGCTATGGTATTCACTACACAATTGTTTTGGCATGGAAAATCGTGATGGAATTTTGAGAGCATGATAACATCCCATAAAAATTCATAAAATGGGTTGATGAGATTGAAAGGGGTATCTCATAATTTGGACATCAAATGGAAAGCAATAGGGACATGGAAAGACTACAACAACATTAGAAATTGGAAATATAAGGAATAAGATAATAAAATTACTTGAATAAAGAAGAGAAGGTGAGGATCCCTTACCTTGAGTGTGTGGCTCAAAATGCTTGGGAGGGGCTTCTTGAGAGCTTGGGGACACCTTGGGAGGGATCTTGGGAGGGGAGGGTCGAGTAAGAACATTCTATAGGATTTTTAGTGAAGATAAATGGGAGATTGGGTGGGTTAATATAGGAAAATAGTGGAGAATTATTTTTCATTTCTCAAACTTAGGTTTTGGACTTTATATAATAAAATAACCAAAACCACAAACCTTAACATGGGTTTCCCATGGTTTATACCAAACATGTGTAGTTTTTACAATAAGAGTTTTTTATCCCTTATAAAAATTAAATTTTAATTCATAAAAATTATATAATAATTTATATTTAATAAAAATTATTTAATAATAATATTGTATTATTTTTTTAAAATACATTAATTCATTAAAATAAAATTCTTAATTTAAATTGAACACTAAGTAACAATATAATTTTGGGTTTTATTATATAAAAATTAAAATCATTTATATAGTACCAATTAGAATAAAATATTAACATTATCCTATTTAAAATGCAATATAAATATTCATATTATTATTGTCTTGATACATATCCATTTAATATAATAGAAAACAATCTAAGGGTAAGGTGCCTGATGGTGAGAATTTCATGGGGTGGTTTGGCATACATGGTTTGTGTCATGATCTCGATGAGCTTGAAATTGTCCCATAAAGAGTTTTGATCATGATTAAGTTTTTGTATCTTTGCTTGGGCTTGATCAAGGAAAAATCCTAGGGATTCTATCTCCCTCAGAAGCTCTGATATTTTGGATTCACATTAATACATGATTTATTACATAAGATTACACTTAATACAATTTATATGGTTGATAGGTCTAGAGTCTTTGGGAATTAGGCACATTACATAAAAACATAAAATATGGAATAAATAATATTTATTGAAAAATTCATTAGCATTGTAACATCCCAGATAAATGAAGAATATGACATTTTCATATTTATTAATATTTGTGATTTAAATATTAATTTTAATTTAAAGGGGTTTCTATGTTCGATATCGTACCTGATACGCAACAACATGTTTCTTTGAAATCTTACATTGCACACTTGTCACGAACCATCCTCGGGGCCCATGCCGTGACTACCCCCAAGCCCGCCTTCCATAGACCAAGGGCTGGCGACTAGTACCAAAGGCGTGAATCCCGATAAAAGGGAAGACATTGCCTTTATATAAGTAAACAACACAACAGAGTATGCAAGATGAAGTAAACACTAAGTAAAATGAGTACAAAAGTAAGTTCTGGAAAGTAAATGGGCCGGTATACAAACCCAACCAAAAGTACAGTACAACTAAGAAAGAAAGTACAACAGCTGAAAAGTAAAGCATCAACCACCAATTCGTCCTCCGAAATTACCACCTAAAGGGTGGGTATAGATAGTATCGTCGTCTCCTTGGGTCCGGCCTTCCGCTTTGAGTACGTCCCGCCTGATAGTCCACCTCCAGATACCATCCCGCCCCAAAAGCCTCAACCACAATCAGTGCCATCCGTCGTCTGCAACCAACACAATGTAGTGGGGGCATAGCCCGTGTAGGGGTGATTATACGATACTCATTAGGGACCCTGAGACCCCCGAAGGCCTCCCAGAATCCAGAAAGGATAAACCACAAAGGAAAGATACAAACACAAAGTATCAACCAACTCTACTTAGGTATATGCCCATACATATACCTATGTCATCAATTCTAGTTCGACTCCAACTCAAGAGCCCAAGTACAACCCAGTCCACACAAGAAAGCACATCTCAGTCCACACAGGAAATCAAGAAAATCATATCGAAGGTAATGATTGAAAGTCAAGAATCAGCTCACACAGGTATAATACTCACGAAGAGGGGAGGAGATGATTAGACATAATCTCTGAATCATCCTCTCTACCAAACCCACGTAGGATCCAAGTATAGAAGTCATCGCTGCCAAACCCACGTAGGATCCAAGTACAGTAACCATCACTGCCGAACCCACGTAGGATCCAAGTACATTCTTCATTGCTGCCAAACCCACAGAGGATCCAAGTATAGTCGTCCTCGCTGCCGAACCCACGTAGGATCCAAGTACAGTCATCCTTGTTGTCGAACCAACCTAGGATCCAAGTACAGTCGTCATCGTTGTCGTGGTCGCATCCAGCTCTAGGATTTTTGCACACAGCATGCTCGATTCCATGAGGGTCCACTCCACGAGCCAAGAGGGTTGATACATAAACTGTCACAAAGTCTAGAGTTGATGTATCACAAAGTTTTGTCTCGTCAAAAGGAACTCAACATGACAGACAACGCGTCAATTGGACGCCCAGTCTGAGAGATATTGGCATTTCCGTCCCATGGGCCCGGTTGGTTTTAAACTAAAACCAACCCAACCGTACTACAGCTATGTTCAAACCTCAAGTGGAGTAAGCCAAAATAAACATTTCACTAAGAGGAATTCAACATAATTGACGACATGTCATTCGGACATCCGGTCCTTAAGCTATGAGCGTTTCCACTCCGAGGACCCGGTTGGTTTCGAGTTCGAACCAACCTGGCCATACACAAACTTTTCCAAAAGCTTAAGTGTAATATACCAAAACTAACATCTCGATCCAAGGATCCCTACGCAACTAACGGTGCATCGATCAGAGATTTGTATCCCAAGATATAGGCGTTTGAACGAACCTGGTCTGAAAATAGGGGGTCTGCGCCCGGTCCGACCCGGCCCAATACCCCCTGGGTCTGCCCGACCTGGGATCGGGTCTAGCCTGATTGGGCATGACCTAGGCCGGCTAGCGCGGCGCGGCCCAGCTGGGCGCGGCCCAGCCCGATTGGGCACGGCCAGGCCCGACAGGGCGCGACCGGCCCAGCCTGTGCGGCCTGCGGCCCGGATCGGAAGCCGGCCGCGGCTCAGCGCTGGCCAAGCGGGGCAGAAAGGGGGCGCCGCCCCCTGTTTTCGGAAACAGAGGACCCTGTGGGGTCTACCCTAAAAACTGGTCAGGGGGGGGGGGGGGGGTACAAACCCCCGGTTTTCTGGAAAACGTTCGGCCTTAATGGGTGGCCGATTGAGCCGCTGCGGGACCCTTTAGGGTCCCGCCTCCTGGAGACTCCTGTGGCCGGCACAGCCGACCGCCCCTACTGGACCACCGCAGCCTAAGGTCGCAGCTCTCCTTCGTCCGGCGTGGCACGACGGTGCCACTCTCCTCCACTGTGGCCCGATCCATTCATGGCCTTCCTCACCTTCTCCGGTGTGGCGGGACGGCACCACACACCACCGCCGCGACCCGCTCTGGTCGCGGTCCCTTCGTCCTCACCAGCAAGGTGTGACAGTGCCATGCACCACCACCGCAGCCCGCTCTGGTCGCAGTTCTCTTCATCCCCGGGCAGTGCATCAGCACCCCGCCACCTTCGCCTCAAACGTCAATGATGATCAATAATAAAAATGGGAGGAGGATCGACCGTGTTTGCGCGGTCCGATCTCCACCCGTCATGACGATAACAAGCGTCCAATCTTTAAGAGATGAAGATCGATAAATAAAACTTGAACGAAGATAACCCCTACCTCGAAGGAAGTTCGCGGTTGTCAAGCGCCACAGATGATGGAGTCATTTCCGTTGTCGACGATGTCTCCTCCCTTATCGCGGAGGAAGAAGAGGATAAAGAAACCGGGGCCGCCGAATCAACGTTCTTCGTCAGAGAGTTGGTGTTATTCATTGAATATGATGTTCTTCAAAAGAAACTAGAGCTCTTTATCCTCCAATTCTCAACACAACCAGCCAACCAAAAATAAAATAAGGCTTCTCCTTATTTTATTTTACTTTTCCATGCATTTAAAATTACAAATTCAAATACTTAATTCAATTAATTGATGAGGTTCAATTAATTAAATTAATGTGTGTTGGCATGAATTAAATTGGAAGAGTTGGGAGATGAGGAGTTACCCAATTAAATACAAGGGGTTTAATGTGGGGTTTAAGGGGTTTTAAAGAATGTGAAGGGTTGGGGCTCGTGTGGGCCCCACATTACATTTATCCTCACATGGGTAGTTAGGATGTTAGTGGGTACCACCCTAACTCCTCCATGTTGGATAAAACCACCTTAGAATTATAAATAAAATTGTACACAATTTTATTTACTTTTTATTTAATCCAATTTTTTAACAACTCCTCTAAAGAAAACACATCTTCGGTAAAGGTCCTCTTAAGCAATTACCGGTGCTGTGGTTCTATCGGTGCCCTCAGATTTCAATTCCAAGCACCGGTTCAAAAGATAGAAAAACCCGCTCGTTCGTTCACTGAATATACCCGAGCTAAACTTCGGAAATTGATTCCGGGCACACCGGGCCTCAGAATCATGTGCCGTCAGAAACTGCGTACTCTTAAAATCCTATAGAATTTAAGAAAAAAATTTCCTTGAAATTTATAGATATTTACATTACTCCCACCTCAGGGATTTACGTCCCCATAAAGCTACATCATAAACTAGGGAAACAAAAGAGGGTATTGTGCACGCATCTGAGCCTCCCGCTCCCATGTGCTCTCCTAGAGGTTTCCGTGCTACCACCTGATGCACACTAGAGGAATCGACTGTCCACGTAGGACTCACTCCTGTCGATCCTCGATCTCCACCAGGACCTCCACAAAAGTCTCTCTGTCATTGATGTCTAGCTCCCCGTGGTCGATGATATGCGTCGGGTCATGCACGTGTCTACTCAGCTGAGATACGTGGAAGACGTCATGCCCCCGGTGCAACTGAGGTGGAAGATCCAGGTGATAAGCCACCTCGCCTATCCTGCTGAGAACCTAGAATAGTCCGATGAAGCGTGAAGATAACTTGCCACCCCAGACAAATCTCCGTAATCCACATCTAGGTGAGACCCCTAAGAAAATGTAGTCGCTATCCTCAAACTCCAGTGGTCTCCGCCTCCTATCAGCATAGGACTTCTGGCAGCTCTGAGAAGTCCTCATCCACTCCTAGATGATATGTACCTTCTCTATCGTAGCCTGAACCATCTTTGGTCCTACAAGTGCTGACTCCCTAGGGTCTGTCCGATACATAGGTGATCTGGAAGGTCGGCCATACAATGCCTTGTATGGTGCCATCTTGATGGTGGAGTGGTATCTGTTGTTGTACGCAAACTCCACCAAAGGTAGGTGATCCTCCCAGCTGTGACCAAAGTTGAGGACATATGAATGGAGCATGTCCTCAAGAGTTTGAATGGTCCTCTACGTTTGACCATCTGTCTAAGGGTGAAAGGTGGTGCTCAGGCATAGCTGCATCCCAAAGGCCTCCTACAACCCCTTCCAAAGTTGGGAAGTAAAGTGAGCATCTCGATCAGAGATGATAGACGATGGAAAACCATGAATCCATATGATCTTTTGAATGTATAGGCATCCCAAGCTCTCTACTGAGCCCTGCTCTCTGATAGGTAAGAAGTGGTCCGACTTGTTGAGTCGGTCTACGATCACCCAGATGGAGTCGTGTCCTCTGGAAGTACATGGAAGCCCTTTCACGAAATCCATAGATATCCCATCCCACTTCCACTCCGGGACCTCTAAGGGCTATACTAAGCCTGCTGGTACCTGGTGCTCTGCCTTCACCTGCTGGAAGGTGAGGCATCATGAAATGAACTCTACCACAACCTTCTTCATACCCAGCCACCAGTGCTGTCGTCTGAGATCCTGGTACATCTTCACTAAACATGGATGTACCGCTAATGGGGAAGTGTGAAACTCCCTCAGCACCTCCTCCTGTAATGAAATTGGTACCATGGTACATCCCCTGAAGATGATGACATGCTCTGCTCCCTTAGAAAATCCATCTGGCGACTGTCCTATGGAAATCTGAACACGTCGCATCTCATAGTCAACATTCCCACGCTGTGCCTCCCTGACCCGCTGAAGTAGTGGAGGAGTGACTGTGAGCGACTATATAAAGGCTACCCTATCTCTATCCACAAAGGATATCTATAAAGCGGCTAACTACTCTGTCGCCTCTCCAAGTAGCTCAATGCCTGATCTCCTACTGAGAGCATCAACTACTACGTTCCCCTTCCCAGGAGTATAGACTATCTCAAAGTCATAATACTAGAGGAACTAGAGCCATCACCACTATCTCAGGTTTAGGTCCTTCTATGAGAAGATGTACCTGAGACTCTAGTGGTCAGAGTAGACTGTAAAGCGCTCGCCCATCAGATAGTGCCACCACATCTTCAAGGCGAAGACCACTGCTGCTAACTCCAGGTCATGGATAGCGTAGTTCTACTCGTGCGGCCTCAACTACCATGAACCGTAAGCGATCACTGATCTCTCCTGCATCAGGAAACACCTGATTCTAGTCCCTGATGCATTACAGTAAACTATGTACCTTACGCCCTCCTCTGGTATCCTCAAGTTGGGTGCACTGGTCAATCTCCACCTCAGCTCCTGAAAGCTCTGCTAACGTCTGTCTGACCACATGAAGGGTTTCCCCTTCTTCGTTAAAGCTGTAAGCAGTGCTACAACTCTGGAGAAGTATGGCACAAATCTCCGATAGTACCCAGCCAGACCTAGGAAACTCCACACCTCCGTCATGCTCCTGGGTGGCTCCCAAGCTCGTACTACCTCGATATTCGCAGGATCCACCACAACTCCCACCTCAGAGATGACGTGCCCCAAGAAGTGGACCTCACGAATCCAGAACTAGAACTTCAAGAGCTTACCATAAATCTGGTGCTCTCGGAGTGTATCCAGTACAACCCGCAAGTGGTAAGCGTGCTCCTCCTCAGTAGTCGAGTAAATCAAAATGTTGTCGATGAAGACTATGACAAACCGATTGAGGTAAGGCTAGAAGATCCTATTCACGAGACTCATGAACACTGATAGAGAATTGGTTATGCCTAAAGTCATAATCAAGAACACATAGTGGCCATACCGACACCTGAAGGCCGTCTTCTGTACATCCTCGTCTCAAACTCTGAGCTGATGATAACCTGACTTGAGGTCTATCTTCGAGAACCAGCGTGCTCCCTTGAGCTGATCGAAGAGGTCGTCAATCCTCAGAAGTGGATACTTGTTCATCACAGTCACCTGGTTCAAGCAACAGTAGTTGACACACAGTCGCAAGCTCCCGTCCACCTTCTTGGTGAACAAAATCGAGGAAGCCCAGGGTGAAACACTAGGTCGAATGAATCCCTTTCCCTGTAAGTCCTCCAGCTGTAACCGTAGCTCACAAAGCTCAGCAGGAGCCATTCGATATTCTGGAGTAGATATTGGGGTTGTCCCAGGGTACAGGTCAATATAGAAGTCTACCTCTATGCGAGGAGGTTGTCCTGGAACATCATCAGGAAAAACGACCGCGAACTGATCCACCACAACATGGAAACTCAGACTCCGCACATCAACTGCTCCGAGAATGAGACTAGCCAAATGATGTGTGATCAGATTCCCTCTCCTATGCGTGAGTCTGTCCTGTGCTACAAAGGCTCCCTTCTCACCGGTGAAGGTGAACCTGCTCCCATCTGTGTGGACACACCGCACCTTGCGCCTAATACAGTCGATCTGAGCATAGACCATAGATAACCAATCCATGCCCAAGATGACATCGTAAGGCCTCGATGCCACTACAAGAAGATCCCAGCCAAAGATCTCACCTCCTAGAGTAAGCTCACACTGCCGACACGAGTGCGTAATCGTCGAGTTTGCTCCCGTAGGAGTTTCTAGCCGTAAGGATCGAGCTAACGACTCCGTCGGAATCTCCAAGCTTCGAACAAGGGAAACGACAATGAATGGATGACTCACTCCTGTGTATATAAGAAATGAAAGGGTGGAGTAGACACAGATAGTACCTGAAATCATCTCAGGTGCACCGTGGTCGTAAGACTCCACTGCCTGAAGCTGAGCCTGCCTCTTTCCGCCAGCTCCCTATGGTCGGGGTGGACCTCCTGGTGGTGGTGGTGGTAGAGCCCCAAAGCATCGTCCACCACCGACAACTCAGCCAACTCCACTACCTCATCCGCCTTCTCCCTACGGACCACCACGGTCGAACCTCTGCCTCTTCCTGGGTGGTCCCTCAACCGTCTGCTGCTCCTCTGCATGGCGGGTCGGGCAGTCACGAGCCATGTGGCCCTGCCCGCTGCATGCATAGCACTACCTGCCTCTCGTATGACTGGATCTGCTGCGTGTGCCCCGCACCTCCAAACTAGTATCCTAAGGTCGCCCACTTGATGGTCTGGTCCTCTTGGACCTCTGCGACATCTATCTACTATAGGCTGCAGAAGACTTCGCTATATGTCACCCTGCGGTAGGCCTCACTGCTGGTGTAGGCTCATCAAGAAAGCTCTCCACAAGAAGGGCTCTCTCTAGTACTCCTTCCTGCGTCGGAATACTAAGGGAGAACATCGATGCTTTAATCTCATGCCTCAGTCCCTGCTTGAAGGTCCGGGCCCGGAAGAATGGGTCCCATACCATGTCCGTGGAGTAGCGCGAGAGGTCGGTAAACCTCATCGAGTACTAGGCTACTGTCATGCTGCCCTGTCGCAGCTGAAGTAACTCCTGAATGTGCACCGCACGGAGGGTGGCTGGAACTAAATCCGAGATGAAGAGGCTCTCGAAGTCCGTCCAAAGTAGTGATGCCTCGTCGTGAACTTGGAGCATCAGAATCCACCATCTACCTGCTGTTACGTGTAGGAGACTCGCTGCAAGGATCACCATGAGGTCAGCTGGTGTCCCTACTAATATGAAGACTCGAACGATAGCCTCCAGCCAATCCTCGGCTGCATGAGGGTCCGTCTCTCCGCGGAACCTGGGCAGCCTCTGACGCTGAAACTTGTGCAGTGCACTCAGGCGATGTGCACTCTCAGCTGCTGGGGCTGGTGGCATCGGTGGCTCGGAGGGTAGAGGTACTGCCGATTCCTCAGCTGTAATGGGGCCCTGCACATAGGCCTCGTCGCTCGGTGGGCTGCCATCTCGCATAAAGCTCAGAACCCTAGCTGGCTGCCATTGTGGGTCCATCCTGAAAAGAAACAAGTGCGTCACGGTTAATATAGTATACCTGGTGAGCTGACACAAATTAATCAAAAATAAAACTTTTGAAACACACATGAAATCAATGTTTTCATCCACTGAGTCAGAAATCAGAAGTCAGAGTCCTAGTGTATGGATACGTCGGCCGCCACACCAACACTGGACTCCCTGGAATGATAACCACACTCAATACCCTTAACACTATTGCTTCACATAGAAGAAATTATCAGAGTCCAAAGTTCTATGGTAGAACCGACTCCTCTGATACCAATTTTTCACGACCCATCCTCAGGGCCCATTCCATGACTACCCCAAGCCCGCCTTCCATAGACAAGGGGCTGGCGACTAGCACCAAAGGCGTAAATACCGATAAAAGGGAAGGCATTGCCTTTATATAAGTAAACAACACAACAGAGTACGCAAGCTGAAGTAAACACTAAGTAAACTGAGTACAAAAGTAAGTGCTGGAAAGTAAATGGGCCGGTATACAAACCTAACTGAAAGTACAGTACAAATGAGAAAGAAAGTACAACAGTTGAAAAGTAAAGTAGCAACCACCAAGTCGTCCTCCAAAATTCCCACCTGAAGGGTGGGTATAGATAGTCTCGTCGGCTCCTTGGGTCCGGTCGTCCGCTCTGAGTATGTCCCGCTTGATAGTCCACCTCCAGATACCATCCCGCTCCACAAGCCTCAACCAGGATCAGCGATGTCCGTCGTCTGCAACCAACACAACATACTACGGGCATAGCCCGTGCAGGGGTGAGTATATGATACTCAGTAGGGACCCCGATACCCCTGAAGGCCTCCCAGAATCCGTAAAGGATAAACCACAAAGGAAATATACAAACACGAAGTATCAACCAACTCTACTTAGGTGTATGCCCACACATATACGTAAGTAATCAATTCCAGTTCGACTCCAACTCAAGAGCCCAAGTACAACCCAGTCCACACATGAAATCACAACTCAGTCCACACAGGAAAGCAAGAAAATCATATCGAAGATAATGATTGAAAGTCAAGACTCAGCTCACACAAGTATTCTACTCACAATGAGGGGTGGAGATGATTAGATGTAATCTATGAATCATCCTCTCTGTCGAACCCACATAGGATCTAAGTATAGAAGTCATCACTGCCAAACCCACACAGGATCCAAGTATAGTAACCATCACTGCCGAACCCACGTAGGATCCAAGTATAATCGTCATCACTGCCGAGCCCACGGAGGATCCAAGTACAGTCGTCCTCACTGCCAAACCCACGGAGGATCCAAGTACAGTCTTCCTCGCTGCCAAAACCACGTAGGATCCAAGTACAATCGTCCTCGCTATCGAACCCACATAGGATCCAAGTACAGTCATCATCGTTGTCGCGGTCGTAGCCAGCTCTAGGCTTCCCGCACACAACACGCTCGATTCCGGGAGGGTTCGCTCCACGAGCCAAGAGGGTTGATACATCAACTATCATGAAGTCTATAGTTTATGTATCACAAAGTTCCATCTCATCAAAAGGAACTCAACGCGACAGATGGCGCGTCAATCGGACGCTCAGTCTGAGAGATATTGGCTTTTCCGTCCTAGGGGCCCGATGGGTTTTTAACCTAAAACCAACCCAACCGTACTCCAGATATGTCCAAACCTCAATTGGAGTAATCCAAAAGAACCATCTCACTAAGAGGAATTCAACGTAATTGACATCACATCATTCGGACGTCCGGTCCTTAAGCTAGGAGCGTTTCTGCTCCGAGGGCCCGGTTGGTTTCGAGTTCGAACCAACCCGGCCATACCCAAACTTCAATGAAAGCTTGAGTGTAATATATCGAAATGACCATCTCGATCCAAGGATCCCTAGGCAACTGATGGTGCTTCGATCAAAGGTTTGTAGCCCAAGATATGGGTGTTTGAACGAACCTGGTCCGAAATAGGGGGTCTGGGCCCGGTCCGACCCGACCCAACACCCCTTGGGTTCAGCTCCATCCCGATTGGGTGCGGCCCGACCTAGCCCGTGCGGCCTATGGCCCGGCTCAGAAGCCAACCGCGGCTCGGCGCTGGCCGAGCGGGGAATAAAAGGGGTGCCACCCCCTATTTTCAGAAACGGCGGACCCTGTGGGGTCCGCCCTAAAAACTGATCGGGGGGTTACGACCCCTCTGTTTTCTGGAAAACGGATGGCCTTAATGGCCAGCCAGTTGAGCCGCCGTGGGACCCTTTAGGGTCTCGCCTCCTGGAGATGCCTGCGACTGGCACAACCGACCTCCCCTGCTGGACCGCCGCGGCCCGCTCTAGCCGCGGCCTTCCTCGGATTCTCCGGCACCGCGCGGCGGCTCCGCGCACCACCGCCGCAACCCGCTCCAATCATGGTCCCTTTGGCCTCACCGGCACGGCGTGATGGCGCCACGCACCACCGCCGTGGCCTGCTCCGGCCGTGGTTCTCTTCGTCCCCACGCGGTGCAACGACACCCCACCACCTTCACCTCAAACATCAACGATGATCATCAATAAAAAGGGGAGGAGGATCAGCCGTGTTTGCGTGGTCTGATCTCCTCCTGTTATGACAATAACAAGTAGCCAATCTTTAAGCGACGAAGACCGATAAATAAAACTTGAACGAAGATAACCCCTACCTCGAAGGAAGTTCGCGGTTGTCAAGCGCTGCAGATGATGGTGTCGTTTCTGTCATTGACGGTGTCTCCTCCCTTGTCACGAAGGAAGAATAGGATAAAGAAATTGGGGCCGCCGAATCAATGTTATTCGTCGGAGAGTTGGCATTCTTCGTTGAAGATGAAGTTCTTCAAAAGAAACTAGAGATCTTTCTCCTCCAATTATCAACACAACCAGCCAACCAAAAATAAAATAAGGCTTCTCCTTATTTTATATTACTTTGCCATGCATTCAAAATTACAAATTCAAATACTTAATTCAATTAATTGATGAGGTTCAATTAATTAAATTAATGTGTGTTGGCATGAATTAAATTGGAAGAGTGCGGAGAGGAGGAGTTACCCAATTAAATACAAGGGGTTTAATGGGGGGGGGGGGGTTAAGGGGTTTTAGGGAATGTGAAGGGTTGGGGCTCGTGTGGGCCCCACCGTACATTTATCCTCACACGGGTAGTTAGGATGTTAGTGGGTCCCACCCTAACTCCCCCATGTAGGATAAAACCACCTTAGAATTATAAATAAAATTGTACAAAATTTTATTCACGTTTTATTTAATCCACATTTTTTAACAACTCCTCCAAAGCAAACACATCTTCGGTAAAGGTCCTCTTAAGCAATTACCGATGTTGCGGTTCCATCGGTGCCCTTAGATTTCAACTCTGAGCACCAGTTCAAAAGATAGAAAAACCCGCTTGTTCGTTCACTGAACGTACCCGAGCTAAACTTCGGAAATTGATTCCGGGCACACCGGGCCACGGAATCAGGTGCCGTCAGAAACTGCATACTCATAAAATCCCAAAGAATTTAAGAGAAAATTTTCCTTGAAATTTACGGGTCTTTACAACACTAATAATATAATATTATTATTTTAAACGGTAGTTATCTCCTAGTAATTGTATTGGATGGAATGAATAAAAATAACTAAAATTTTATTATACATGTTTGTTAAATGTATTTACATTTATCCAATAAAAGTTAGTGGCTTAAAATGTGAATGAATCTAATTTTAAGAATAATTTACATTAAAAGGTCGATTTTCCACCTTTTAATAGAGAACCCTCTCTAAATATAAAATTTGTCACTTTAATATATTATATTTGACCAAATAAAATCCTTTTTTAGAATGGGGTCATCTAAATTTACTTTGTGTAAATTTTTGGAATTTTTCTGATAAAGTTCATTTTCTAATGAATAGTGAAATATATTGTATTTTAATTCAAAAATGTGCTTTAATAAAATTTATTTATATGGTTAGACTATATTTTTAATTTGTTTTAAAGTGTCATTAGAATATATTTTTACCATTTAATTCAATGTTGGTCATTGGAATTAATTTCACTTTGAAATTGGACATAAACAAGTATCAATCTTTTGATAGTTATTGTTTCTCAAAAACATGCTATTTGTTTTGATAACGGTAATTAATTTTTAAAATTAATTAATGCCACTTATATTCTTTGAAGTTGGAAAAATAGACATAATTTTTGAATTTAGAATATCAAATATATCCTAGGCTGAATTTTTGGTATTTTTCTAAAAAACATCAATTTTTAATGAATTATGAAAGCACTTAGTCGTAGTTAAAAAACAGACTTTTTCATTTAAATAAAATTTTAACGGTTTGGTGAATTGAATTTCGAAAATCTGACATACATGTTTATTATTAGTTAGTAAAATGTGGTTCAATAAGATGAAAATATTTTTTGGTGAATAGTAACTTTTGGCTTTTATTTACCACGGTTAAAGGTAAATAGGGTAATTTAAGGTTAAAAGAATATTATAATAATTAAAAATTACATTTACACTTGTAAAAACCTTATTGTATTAGTCATTAACGACCATTAGCATCTTTGGGTCGATTTTGGGACCCCATTGAGCCACTTGGGAGTGATAATGACAATTTAGATTAATTAACTTAAAGTAAAGGCAAAAATGACAAAAGAAAATATCTTTTTGTAAATTAATTTTTAGAAGGGGTTATATAAATTATATTTTGGACTATAAATATTCATTGGAAAGATAAAAATATTTCCTATATAATGATAATTTTTTTATAATTTTTAGAAATCAAATAATTTAAATTATTTATGACACAATAATGATGCAGTGTTTACCTCATTATTAAATCATTTAAATAAATAAGATTATAATGATTAAAATATTATACAAAACCTGTACAATTCCTTTTGGATGGTTTTATTTAAACCATGAGTCTTCTTATATTCGTCTAAAATTATTTTTGGACCATTATAAACCGAATATCATTTTATAATAAAATAACGTTTTCACACTTTCCTAAAGAGCCCCTCCTCTCCCTTATAAAAGGAGACCACTTCTATCCAATTCCTCACACATCTCAAGCCTTTTGGCTCATCCAAAATCTGCCCAATTAATATCCCTACATCCCTATACTCATCCTAGAATCCTTAACTTAGGTAGAAGGCACTTCAATAAGTCCTTTGGTTCAAACCAAAGAGAGTTACCCAAATTAAAGGTAACGATTTCTCTTAAATTGTTTTCTTTTATTTTACTTCTCCAACCCCTAAAATCTTTTTATTTACTTTCTTTTGTAACAAAATAATTATCCTAAATATAATAGGATGTTTTTATGAGAAGTATTCGAGATAAACTCACACACACCTCCATCTAATGGGTGAAGAACATAATGTTTCTGTGGATGACAAACTAACACCGCACAAAATGATGATTGTTCAAATATCTCCAACCACCTCTCATGGTGGCCATTATGATGGAACTATATTTATATATGATATATATTATTTTAATGTTTTTTTATGCTTCTTTATTTTTCCATTTATATAAACTCTTTATGGTTTCCATAGTGGGTAAATACGATAATCTCATTAGAGGAAGTGCGGACTACCGCCCTCTCAAAGTGATATGACTCATTAAATGAATTATGTGGGATGTATAAAGGATGAAGTTAATAATATTTTATATGATATTATACTTTAATTATAATATAACTATGTATCATTTTGTTTTTAATTCCATTAAACTAAGGAATAGAAATGGAAGTAGTGTTCATGCGTACGTACGGCTTACCGTCTCCATGAACGGTGCATTTCATTTATTACCTCTAAATGTTATGTACTATTATAAATACATGTATATAATGGATATATATGATATATATGATTTATAAATAATTAATATCATTCTGAATATAATGTATATCTTACCACATGATCAACTTGTAATTATAAGGTGTTCATTTTTTTACTCAAGTACCAAATATTGACAAAACGACCGTTATTAACTTAAATGATTACATAATGTTTATAACATGGTAATAAGTAATATAAAAGGAATAATAAACTTTAAAAAAGGTTCTTAATCAATTAGAAATTAACATTAATGTAATATTCAGGAGATTAATGAACGAACGGGTCAAGTCAGACAACGTGGTAAGGGATTTTCTTATCTCACTTTTAATTCAGTGAGATTTCCATTGTTCGCCACTTAATTATTGCATGTATTGTATTGTGTACTGACATTTGATATATATTATCAGTATTATAATTGTATTCATGTTATTATGTGATTAATTTGGTGGTTATTAACTTTTTTTCATAAGACTCAGTTGATTACAACGTGGTAAAGGGTTTCGTCTCACTTTTTATTCCGTGAGATTCATGCTATATTTGCCACTATTTCCTTTTGTGTGGTGTATGTACTGCCCATGATTGTACTCTTTGTGTAATATTATTTCATTTATGAGTATTTACATCTTCATTTTATGAATCTTATTTCATGTGTCGTATGTTTTTTAAGTTACCAAATCGTTAAGGGAACCTTTCACCCACCTCTTTTTAAAAGACTTCTTTTTGTCATGTATTTTAATTTACATCTTATTATGTTGGGATATGTTCTTCTATATACTCATTTATGTAAAATTTATTTACAAGTTATGGGATACCCTTTTTATCTCATCAGCTCATTTTCTGAATTTTAAAGTGATGCAGTTAGGCTATCAAATTTTTACAGGGGAACTTCTTATCCCAATTTCAATTCTTTGGGTTCAACTTGTACTTCTTGAATATGTCATCCTATGAATATGTATGAATGAAATATGATTGTTTTAAAATTAATATCCACTTATATTGGGTGTATTTATATTACTCACACATAATTATGTGATTGATTTATCCTTAATTTAAGGATACCATCATTATAAGGGATTTCATATCAATTTACATTTCCATTGAGACTTCATTGTTGTTATGCACCAATTAACTCTTATATGGTGTATATAATGTCCTTTGTCATATTATATCATGAATCCCTTTATTCTCATGATATTATAAAGTTCATATTAAATGTTATTCCTCAATTATTTGTATTCAAGAGTCTCTCATTTTGTTAAAAACTCTTTAACTAAAATATCGTTTTAAATGTTTTAAGGATTTCTTATTCCAAATCCTTATCTTTAATGTCCATGTTTTAAAAATTGTTTTGAGTATTTATTTATATGGACATTAATGTTTTAAAATTATAATTCCATTAAAAGCTTCAACGTTGTAAGGGACTTCGTCTCAATCTCCTTTCATTGCGGCATATTTTGTTTTAATATACCACTTTCTTTTATATGCTGTATAAACACCCTTGACTTTTCAAATGGAATATTTTTATACAAAGCATTTTTCTAAACAACAAAAATTATTATTTCTTTTAACGTAAGTGGTGACAACAATATTTTCCACCACCATGAGTATTATTTGATATTTGGATTCCTCTACAAGCCGTAATGTTTTTAAAAGAAAATAAATTTCATATACTCTGTTATGTATTTTGGTATTGAAAATGGTTTTGATAATGGATTTGTTATGTCAATATTTTTAAGTGATATATTTTTATTAAAATGTGAAAATGTTTTCTTTCCTTTATATTTGTTGTATGTGTTATGATTTTATATTGGTACTTGGACATTTGATGGGTGGTTATGTGATAAAAAAATGATGGGTGGTGCCGTGAATACCAAAACGAGTGGTTACGTTATAACCTCCAATGCATTGGGTATGGAAGTCGGCCATATGGCTATTCCATTTAGTGATATGTGTGGAAGTCAACCGTATGGTTATTCCATTTAAGTATGTTTATGTCCCAAGTTACATTTATATGTTATGTGTTTCTTTATATGGGTTTTATGATAACCTTTTGGTTACAAAAGGGTAGGTAGTGATCTATTTTTTTTCAGTGAAGAGTATTTACTATTTCATAAAGGTGAAAAGTATTAATTATGTTAAATTATTCATGGTTTACTTGTTGTTTTGAAAAACTAAGAGTTTTCCTTCTTTTTGTATCCCTTATGGAAATTTTTATACTCATCCTATGTTTTTTTGAAATGTTTTTTACAGGACATAATGTGGAATTAGTGTCAAGGATGGGATCAAGGAAAAGTCATGCTGTCTTAAATATGGAAGTAGACATGACACTTTTTTAAGAGTTTTTATTTTATGATAAAAATGGATACTAGGTAGAAGTGTCTACTTTTTAATCTTTTGAGATGTAATAGTTATGTCCTAATTATCTATTACTCTAAACCTGAAAAGATACTCAATGTGAATTACTAATTTAATTCAATATTATGTAAGGTTTAAGGCCGAGTCTTATAATTGGAATCAGAGGTCGGTTTAGATAACTTTAGAGGTTAGGGTATTCTTTAAGCATAAGTGACATTAACATAGTGGTTAGGATTTCAGAAAGAGTCATAGTTTTTTATAAGGTGAATGAGTTTAAGATAACATGAATAATTATATATTAGTATTTATCCTTCTCATAAGATATTATATGATGATTTTACTGATATATTCACACTTAATTTTTGGTTTTAGTCAAGGGTTGGATCTAGCAGACATCAAAGTAACAATGGATGTGAAGAAAACTATGATGGTTTTCCGAATGAGAAATTGAATGAAATGGGAGATTCAATGAGACCTCTTGGGGTTATTCTCAACCAACTATCTGGAGTAATTATTGACCACTTGAACCTTGGTGATTTTTATAAGTCATCGTATATGCAAAAACAAATCCCCAAGGAAGATCAGGTAATAATCATAAAGGTATGTATGTTCAAAAACCTATGTTTCAAGGATGTGGAAAGAAGCACCTAGTAAAATGTTTCAAAGGGACAGGAAGATGCTCTAGATGTGGAAATGAATGTCATAAAGAAAGAACCTTCCATGGAAAAAGGAAGTATCCAGTTGACTCTAGGAAAGGGAAAGAAGTTCTTTCTGAGAGATCAATTGAATGTTTTAAATGTGGTGTACATGGTCATTATACAAACACATGTCCTACGAAGAAGTTTCAGGAATGGGATCACTAGTATCCTACAAATATTTTTTTACCAATACCTGATGCCATTCCGATTGAGGATGGAGAAACTGAAAATGACCAATAAAAGGTATGGATTATTTCGTAACATATGTTTTGACATTATTGAATCTTAGGATATGATTCATGATTTTTTTATAGGAAATAAGTATTTTAGAATAATTTTGAAAGGAATGGTTAATGGATCATGAAGAAAGTTGAATGAGTAAGAAGTCAACATATATGGGATTCAAGTGTTATGGTAGATTTTAGGATGGTGAAATGCTCAAAAGTATTAAGGTTCTTTTAATGATGGGAATTACATTAGAAGACTTTTTATAGTATGTGTAACCCTAAAGTTTGATGTATGAAAATTTTATTCAAGGAATAATTATCTTTTCTTTTGTGGATATAGTTATAAAGAACCATTTGGGTTTATATAATCCTTGAATTTGAGGAAATTATAGGTTAATACTTTTTGGGGATGCAAAATGAGAGTTATTAGATAACATTATATGTTAAAATATGTTATGGTTATTTTTTATGAATTTATCTCTTTTTGGGAATGTTATAAAATTATATAGTTTTTGAAAAAAGGCCAATATGCGGACCGTGTGACAACATGTCGCATCGGATAAAGCTGCGAGAATTGAACCCACAACCAAAGTGCGACTGGTATTTATCACCTACCACTGGACTACGTGAAGTCCCGGGTTTGTATGACTAATTATTTTTAGTTAGATGATTTTATGAATCAAGAATAATTTGATTTTGGGTTATCTGTGGAAATGATTAACCTATCATGGAGGATATGTGATTAGGTTAATTACTTTTCAATATGAGACTTTAAGAGTAACTGCTGTTATTTGGAGATAAATGTTAAGATTTATCTTGGAAGACTATGTGATTAGATCTTTTTGATATTTGGGTTTCAATCTTACTTTTGATTACTTTGAATAATTTTATGGACAACTGTTCATTGAATGGTCTTTGTTGAAATTTGTGTTTTGTTTGACAAATTTTTAAGATTAAGGGTAGTTTTTCTTTTTGTAAAAGATTATCCTTTTTGGGGATTACCTGATCTGGTGCTAAACATTTTGGTTTTGGTTAAGGTCTAAAGACATGGGAAATATATAGTTCGTCTTTTGAGAATTTTTTGATTATATCAAAGTTGATTATAGCATTCTTAATGTAAAAAAGTCACCCTGAATACTCATTGTTTGAAGAAAATATGAGTTTGTGTTAGAAATCTAGTAAAAGATGAATGTCTACATGAAAAGTAAGTATATTTCATTATGTTTTTAGTTAATATCATAAATAAATTACTCAATGAAAAGTAACTTAAAACAAAATCCTTTTCCATTAACTTTTCCTACTGGGGAATCAAAGACTATTTAACCCATCAAATGTTTGTGATTTTCTGGTGGTTAACTTTCTCCTAAACGTGTTTTCTATCACTTTCCATTAGAAATTGATGGTTTGTTTTCTCCTCCATATCCATGTTTTCATTGAATCCTAGTATCTGTTGTCTCGGGTAACCATTGTACTTCCCTTCCTTTATTTTAAAGTGATAGTTTTATTTACTCTTTTTTTCTATGTGGCGATTTCAATGAAGTTCCCAAGCTTAATTTTAAAATTGTGAGGATGCAATTCCCAAAGGGGGGAAGGATGTAACATCCCGGATAAATGAATAAAATGAAATTTTCATATTTATTAATATTTTTAAATTATATATTAATTTTACCTTAAAGGGGTTTCTATGTTCGATATCGTACCCGATACGCAACAACAGGTTTCTTTGAAATCTTACATTGCATACTAATAATATAATATAATTATTTTAAATGGTTGTTAACTTCTAGTCGTTGTATTGGTGGGAATGAACAAAACTAACTAAAATTTGATCATACATGTTTTTTAAATGTATTTACATTTATCCAATAAAAGTTAGAGGCTTAAAATGTGAATGAATCTAATTTTAAGCATAATTTACAATAAAAGTTTGATTTTCCACCTTTTAATAGAGAACCCTCTTTAAATATAATATTGGTCACTTTAATAAATTATATTTTACCAAATAAAATCCTTTTTTAGAATGGGGTCATGAAAATTTACTTTTTGTAAATTTTTCAATTTTTTCTGATAAAATTTATTTTCTAATGAATAGTGAAAAATATTGTATTTTAATTCAAAACTGTGTTTTAATCAAATTTATTTATATGGTTACACTATATTTTTATTTGGTTTTAAAGTTTAATTAGAATATATTTTTAACATTTAATCCAATTTTGGTCATTCGAATTAATTTCACTTTGAAATTGGACATAACCAAGTATCTATCTTCTGATAGTTATTATTTCTTAAAAACACACTATTTGTTTTCATAACGGGAATTAATTTTTAAAATTAATTAATGCCACTTATATGTTTTTAATTTGAAAAAATAGACATCATTTTTGAATTCATAATATCAAATATATCTTCGGCTGAATTTTTGGTATTTTTCTGAAAAACGTCAATTTTTGATGAATAGTGAAATGACTTAGTGGTAGTTAAGAAACTGAATTTTTCATTTAAATGAAATTTTACCACTTCGGTGAATTGAATTTCGAAAATAAAACATACATGGTTGTTATTAGTTAGTAAAATGTGGTTCAATAAGATGAAAATATTTTTTTGGTGAATAGTAACTTTTGACTTTTATTTACCACGGTTAAAGGTAAATAGGGTAATTCAAGGTTAAAAGAATATTATAATAATTCAAAATTACCTTAACAGTTTCCCAAAACTTATTGGATGAGTCATTTACAACCATTTACATCTTTGGATAGATTTTGGGACCCCATTGAGCCACTTAGGAGTGATAATGACAATTTAGATTAATTAACTTAAAGTAAAGGCAAAAATAACAAAAGCAAATATCTTTTAGTAAATTAATTTTTAGTAGGGGTTATATAAATTATATTTTTAACTATAAATATTCATTGGAAAGATAAAAAGATTTCCTATATCATGATATTTTTTTATAATTTTTAGACATCAAATAATTTAAATTATTAATGACACAATAATGATGCAGTGTTTACCTCATTAATAAATCATTTAAATAAATAAGATTATAAGGATTAAAATATTATCCAAAACATGTCCAATTCCTATTTTATGATTTTATTTCGACCATTAGTCATCTTATATTCTTCTATAACGAGTTTTGGACCATTAGAAACCGAATATCTTTATATAATAAAATAATGTTTTCACTCTTTCCTAAAGATCCCCTCCTCTCCCTTATAAAAGGAGACCACTTCTATCCAATTACTCACACATCTCAAGCCTTTTGGATCATCCAAACTCTGACCAATTAAGCTACCTACATCCCTCACCTCCTCCTAGAATCCTTAACTTAGGCATAAGGCACTTAAAGAAGTCCTTTGTTTCAAACCAAAGGGAGTTATCCAAATTAAAGGTAAGAGTTTCTCTTAAATTGCTTTCTTTTATTTTACTTCTCCAACCACTAAAATATTTTTATTTCCTTTCTTTTGTAAAAAAATAAGTATCCTAAATATACTAGGATTTTGTTATGAAAATTATTCAAGCTACACTTACACACACCACCATATAATGGATGAAGAACATAATGTTTCTGTGGATGACAAACTAACGCCTCACGAAACAATGATTTTTCAAATATCTCCAACCACCTCTCATGGTGGCCATTATGATGGAACTGTATTTATATATGATATATATTATGTTTATGTTTTCTTTATGCTTCTGTAATTTTCTATTTATATAAATACTTTATGTTTTCCATAGTGGGTAAATAAGATAATCTCATTAGAGGAAGTGCGGACTACCGCCCCCTCAAAGTGATATGACTCGTTAAATGCCTTATGTGGGATTTATAAAGGATGGAGTTAATAATATTGTATATAAAATTATACTGTAATTATAATATAACTATGTAATATTTTTTTAATTCCATTAAAATAAGAAATAGAAATGGAAGTAGCGTTTAGCGTACGTACGGCTTACCGTCTCGATGAACGATGCATTTCATTTCTTACCTCTAAATGTTATATACTATTATAAATACATGTATATACTGGATATATATGATATATATGACATCTAATTCATTAATATAATTTTTAATATAATGGATATCTTACCACATGAACCACTTGTAATTATAAGGTGTTCATTTTTTTTACTCAAGTACCAAATATCGACAAAACGACCGTTATTATCTTAAATGATTACATAATGTCTATAACATGATAATAAGTAATATAGAACAAAAAATAAACTTTAAAAAATGTTCTTAATCATGTATAAATTAACATTAGTTTATTATTCAAGAGATTAATGAACGAACGGGTCAAGTCGGACAACCAGGTAAGGGATTTTTTTATCTCACTTTTAATTCAGTGAGATTTCCATTGTTCACCACTTAATTATTGCATGTGGTGTATTGTGTACTGACATTTGATATATATTATCATGATTCTAATTATATTCATGGTATTATTTGATTCATTTGGTGGTTATTAACTTTGGTCATACGACTTAGTTGATTATAACGTGGTAAAGGATTTCATCTCACTTTTTATTCCCGTGAGATTCATGTTATATTTTCCACTATTTCCTTTTGTGTGGTGTATGTACTACCCATGATTGTAATATTTGTGTAATATACTTTCATTTATGATTATTTACATCTTCATTGTATGAAACTTCTTTCATGTGGCGTATGTTTTGTAAGTTACCAAATCGGTAAGGGAACCTTTCACCCACCTCTTTTTAAAAGACTTCTTTTTGTCATGCTTTTTAATTTACATCTTATTATGTTGAGATATGTTCTTCTATATAATAATTTATGTAAAATTTATGTACAAGTGATGAGATACCCTTTTTATCTCATCAACTCATTTTCTTAATTTTAAAGTGAAGCCGTTAGGCTGTCGAATTTTTATAAGGGAACTTCTTAACCCAATTTCAATTCATTGGGTTCAACTTGTACTTCTTGAATATGTCATCCTATGAATATGTGTGAATGAACTATTATTGTTTTACACATAATATCCACTTATATTGGGTGTATTTATATTACTCACACATAATTATGTGATTGATTTATCCTTAATTTAAGGATACCATCTTTATAAGGGATTTAATCTCAATTTACATTTCCATTGAGACTTCATTGTTGTTATGCACCAATTAACTCTTATATGGTGTATATATTTTCCTTTTTAATATTATATCATGAATCCCTTTATTATCATGATATTATAAAGTTTATATTAAATGTTATTCCTCAATTATTTGTATTCAAGAGTCTCTATTTTTGTTAAAAACTCTTTAACTAAAATATCGTTTTAAATGTTTTAAGGATTTATTATTCTAAATCTTTATCTTTAATGTCCATGTTTTAAAAATGGTTTCAAGTATTTATTTATATGGACATTAATGTTTTAAAATTATAATTCCATTAAAATCATCACTGTGGTAAAAGACTTCGTCTCAATCTCCTTTCATGGAGACATATTTTGTTTTAATACACCACTTTCTTTTATACACTGTATAAACACCCTTGACTTTTCAAAGTGAATCTTTTTCTTAAAAGAATTTTACTAAATGAAAAAAATTATTGTTTATTTTTACGTAAGCGGTGACAATGAACTTTTTCACCACCGCGAGTATTATTTGATCTTTGGCTTCCTCAATAAGCCGTAATGTTTTTAAAAGAAAATAAATGCCATATACTCTTTTATGTATTTTGGTATTGAAAATGGTTTTGATAATGGATTTGTTATGTCAATATATTTAAGTGATATATTGTTATTGAAATTTGGAAATGTTTTGTTTCCTTTATATTTGTTGTATGTGTTATGATTTTATATTGGTACTTGGACATTTGACGGGTGGTTACATGATATACCAAATGACGGGTGGTGCCGTGAATACCAGGACGGGTGGTTACGTTATAACCTCCAATGCATTGGGTATGGAATTTGGCCATATGGCTAGTCCATTTAGTGATATGTGTGGAAGTTTACTGTATGGTTATTCCATTTAAGTATGTTTACATCTCAAGTTACCTTTATATGTTATGTGTTTCTTTATATGGGTTTTATGATAACCTTTTGGTTATATAGGGTAAGTAGTGATCTTTTTTTTCAGTGAAGAGTATTTACTACTTCATAAAGGTAAAAAGTATTACTTATGTTAAAGTATTCATGGTTTACTTATTGTTTTCAAAAAATAACAGTTTTACTTCTTTGTGTATCCCTTACTGAGCTTTTTATGCTCATCCCATGTTTTTTGGAATTTTTTTATAGGAAATAATGTGGAATTAGGGTCCAAGAAGGGATCAAGGAAAAGTCATGCTGTCTTAAATATGGAACTATACATGACACTTTTTTTAAGAGTTTTTATTTTATTAAAAAAATGGATACTAGGTATACGTGTCTACTTTTTAATCTTTTGAGATGTAATAGTTATGTCCTAATTCTATAAAACTCTAAACCTGAAAAGATCCTCAATGTGAAGTATTCATTTAATTGAATATTATGTAAGGTTTAAGGATGAGTCCTTATAGTTGGTATCATAGGTCAGTTTAGATAAGTTTAGAAGTTAGGGTATTCTTTAAGCATAAGTGACATTACAATAATGGTTAGGATTTTAGAAAGAGTCATAGTTTTTTATAAGGTGAATGAGTTTAAGATAACTTGAATAATTATATCTTAGTATTTACCCTCCTCATAAGATATTATATTATAATTTTACTAATATAGTCACACTTTCCTTTCTGGTTTTAGTCAATGGTTGGATCTAGCAGGCATCAAAGTAAAAATGGATGTGAAGAAAACTATGACGGTTTTCTGAATGAGAAATTGAATGAAATGGGAGCTTCAATGAGACCTCTTGTGGTCATTCTCAACCAACTATCTGGAGTCATGATTGACCACTTGAACCTTGATGACTTTTATAAGGCATCATATATGTGAAAAAAAATCCCCAAGGAAGATCAGGTAATAATCATAAAGGTATGTATGTTCAAAAACCTATGTGTCAAGGATGTGGAAAGAAACACCTAGGAAAATGTTTCAAAGGGACATGAAGATTCTATAGATGTGGAAATGAATGTCATAAATCAAGAACCAGCCATGGAAAAAGGAAGAATCCAGTTGACTCTAGGAAAGGGAAAGAATTTCTTTCTAAGGGATCAATCGAATGTTTTAAATGTGGTGTACATGGTCATTATACAAACAAATGTCCTATGAAGAAGTTTCGGGAATGGGATCACCAGGATCGTACAAATATTTGTTTACCAATACCTAGTTGCATTCCGATTGAGGATGAAGAAACTGACAATGACCAATGAAAGGTATGGATTATTTCTTAACATATGTTTTGACATTATTGAATCTTAGGATACGATTCATGTTTTTTATAGGAAAGAAGTATTTCAGAATAATTTGGAAAGGAATGGTTAATGGATCATGAAGAAAGTTGAATGAGTAAGAATTCAACATATATGGGATTCAAGTGTTATGGTAGATTTTAGGATGGTGAAATGCTTAAAAGTATTAAAGCTCTTTTGATGATGAGAATTACATTAGAAGAATTTTTATAGTATGTGTAACCCTGAAGTTTGATATATGATTTTTTTTTCAAGGAATAATTATTTTTTATTTTGTGGATATAGTTATAAAGAACCATTTGGGTTTATATGATCCTTTAATTTGAGGAAATTATAGTTTAATACTTTTTTGGGATTCAAAATGAGAGATATTAGATAACATTCTTGGTTAAAATATGTTATGGTTATTTTTGATGAATTTATCTCTTTTTGGGAATGTTATAAAATTATATAGTTTTTGAAAAAAGACAACATGCGCACCATGGGACAACCCCTCACGTCGGACAAAGCTGTGATAATCGAACCCACAACCAAAGTGTGACTGGTATTTATCACCTACCACTGGACTAGGTGAAGTCCCTGGTTTATATGACTAATTCTTTTTAGTTAGATGATTTTATGAATCAAGAATAAGTTGATTTTGGGTTATCTATGGAAATGATTAACCTATCATGGAGGATATGTGATTAGGTTAATTACTTTTCAATATGAGACTTTAAGAGTAACTGATGTTATTTGGAGATAAATGTTAAGATTTATCTTGGAAGAATATGTGATTAGATCCTTTTGAGATTTGGGTTTCAATATTACATTGAATTAATTTGAATAATTTTATGGACAACTGTTCATTGAATGGTCTTTGTTGAAATTTGTGTTTTCTTTGACAAATTTTGGAGATTAAGAGTAGTTTTTCTTTTTGGAAAAGATTATCCTTTTTGGGGATTACCTGATTTGGTGCTAACCATTTTGGTTTTGGTTAAGGTATAAAGGCATGGGAAATATACAGTTCATCTTTTGTGGATTTTGTGATTCTCTCAAAGTTGATTATAGCATTCTTAATGTAAAAAAAAGTCATTTTGAATACTCATTGTTTGAATAAAATATGAGTTTGTGTTAGAAATCTTGTAAAAGATGAATGTCTACATGAAAAGTAAGTATATTTCATTATGTTTTTAGTTAAGATCATAAATAAATTCCACAATGAAATGTAACTTAAAATAAAAGCCTGGTCTGTTAACTTTTCCAATTGGGGAATCAAAGACTGTTTAACCCATCATACGTTTGTGATTTTCTGGTGGTTAACTTTCTCCTAAACGTGTTTTCTATCACTTTCCATTAGAAATTGATGGTTTGTTTTCTCCTCCATATCCATGTTTTCATGGAATACTAGTATCCATTATCTCAGGTAACCTTTGTACTTATCTTACTTTATTTTAAAGTGATAGTTTTATTGACTCTTTTTTTCGATGTGGGGATTTCAATGAAGTTCCCAAGCCCAATTTTAAAATTGCGAGGATGCAATTCTCAAAGGGGGGAAGGATGTAACATCCTGGATAAATGAAGAATATGAAATTTTCATATTTATTAATATTTGTGAATTAAATATTAATTTTTCTTTAAATAGGTTTCTATGTTCAATAGCATACCCGATACACAACAACATGTTTCTTTGAAATCTTACGTTGCACACTAATATTGTAATATTATGATTTTAAATGGTAATTAACTCATAGTCATTGTATTGGTGGGAATGAAAAAAACTAACTAAAATTTGATTATTCAATTTTTTAAATGTATTTACATTTATCCAATAAAAGTTAGAGTCTTAAAATGTAAATGAATCTAATTTTAAGCATAATTTACATTAAAAGGTCGATTTACCGCCTTTTAATAGCGAACCCTATTTAAATATAATATTGGCCACTTTAATACATTATATTTGACCAAATAAAATTCTTTTTTAGAATGGGGTCATCAAAATTTACTTTGGGTAATTTTTTGTAATTTTTCTGATAATGTTCATTTTCTAATAAATAGTGAACAATATTGTATTTTAATTCAAAACTCTGTTTTAATAAAATTTATTTATATGGTTAGACTATATTTTTAATTGGTTTTAGAGTTTAGTTATAATATATTTTTACCATTTAATCAAATTTTGGTCATTTGAATTAATTTGACTTTGAAATTGTACATAAACAAGTATCAATCTTTTGATAATTATTATTTCTTAAAAACACATTATTTGTTTTGATAATAAGAATTAATTTTTAAAATTAATTAATTCCACTTATATGTTTTGAATTTGGAAAATTAGGCTTCATTTTTGAATTCAGAATATCAAATATATCTTAGGCTGAATTTTTGGTAATTTTCTGAAAAACTTCAATTTTTGATGAATAGTGAAACCACTTTGTGGTAGTTAAAAAACTGAATTTTTCATTTAAATGAAATTTTACCACTTTGGTGAATTGAATTTAAAAAATCCAACATACATGGTTGTTATTAGTTTGTAAAATTTGGTTCAATAAGATGAAAATAATTTTTGGTGAATAGTAACCTTTGACTTTTATTTACCGTGGTTAAAGGTAAATAGGGTAATTCAAGGTTAAAAGAATATTATAATAATTCAAAATTACCTTAAAACTTGTCCAAAACTTATTGGATGAGTCATTTATGACCATGGGAATCTTTGGATCGATTTTGGGACCCCATTGAGCCACTTGGGAGTGATAATGACAATTTAGATTAATTAACTTAAAGTAAAGGGAAAAATAGAAAAAGAAAATATCTTTTAGTAAATTAATTTTTATAAGGGGTTATATAAATTATCCTTTTGACTATAAATATTAATTGGAAAGATAAAAAGATTTCATATATCATTATATTTTTTTTATAATTTTTAGACATCAAATAATTTAAATTATCTATGACACAATAGTGATGCAATGTTTACCTCATTAATAAATCATTTAAATAAATAAGATTATAATGATTAAAATATTATCCAAAACCAGTCCAATTCATATTGGATGATTTTATTTAGACCATGAGTCATATTATATTTTTCTATAATGATTTTTGGACCATTATAAATCAAATATCATTATATAATAAAATAATGTTTTCACACTTTCCTAAAGATCCCCTCCTCTCCCTTATAAAAAGAGACCACTTCTATCCAATTCCTCACACCTCTAAAGCCTTTTGGCTTGTCCAAAATCTGCCTAATTAATATACCTACATTCCTCACCTCCTCCTAGAAGCCTTAACTTATGCAGAAGGAACTTCAAGAAGTCCTTTGGTTCAAACCAAAGAGAGTTACCCAAATTAAATGTAACAGTTTCTCCTAAATTGTTTTGTTTTATTTTACTTCTCCAACCCCTAAAATCTTTTTATTTACTTTATTTTGTAAAAAAATAAGTATCCTCAATATACTAGGATGTTTTTATGAGATGTATTCGAGATACACTTACACACACCTCCATCTAATGGGTGAAGAAAATAATGCTTCTGTGGATGGAAAACTAACGCCTCACGAAATGATGATTGTTCAAATATCTCCAACGGCCACTCATGGTGGCCATTGTGATGGAACTGTATTTATATATGATATATATTATTTTTATGTTTTCTTTATGCTTCTGTATTTTTCCATTTATATAAACACTTTATGGTTTCCATAGTGGGTAAATACAATAATCTCATTAGAGGAAGTGCGGACTACTGCCCCCTTAAAGTGATATGACTCGTTAAATGCCTGATGTGGGACGTATAAAGGATGGAGTTAATAATAATGTATATGATATTATAATGTAATTATAATATAACTATGTATAATTTTGTTTTTAATTCCACTAAAATAAGAAATAGAAATGGAAGTAGCGTTCATGCGTACGTACGGCTTACCGTCTCCATGAACGGTGCATTTCATTTCTTACCTCTAAATGTTATGTACTATTATAAATACATGTATATACTGGATATATATGATATATATGATATATAATTCAGTAATATAATTATTAATATAATGGATATCTTACCACATGAACAACTTGTAATTATAAGGTGTTCATTTTTTTACTCAAGTACCAAATATGGACAAAACGACCATTATTAACTTAAATGATTACATAATGTTTATAACATGGTAATAAGTAATATAAAAGGAATAATAAACCTTAAAAAAGGATTTTAATAAAGTAGAAATTAACATTAGTTTATTATTAAGGAGATTAATGAACGAACAGGTCAAGTCGGACAACGAGGCAAGGGATTTTCTTATCTCACTTTTAATTCAGTGAGATTTCCATTGTTCGCCACATAATTATTGCATGTTGTGTATTGTGTACTAACATTTGATATATATTATCATGATTCTCATTATATTCATGTTATTCTGTGATTAATTTTGTGGTTATTAAATTTTGGTCATACGACTCAGTTGATTACAACGTGGTAAAGGGTTTCATCTCACTTTTTATTACCGTGAGATTCATGTTATATTTTCCACTATTTCCTTTTGTGTGGTGTATGTACTGCCCATGATTTTACTCTTTGTGTAATATAATTTCATTTATTAGTATTTACATCCTCAATGTATGAACCTTCTTTCATGTGGCATATGTTTTGTAAGTTACCAAATCGGTAAGGGAACCTTTCACCCACCTCTTTTTAAAAGACTTCTTTTTGTCATGTCTTTTAATTTACATCTTATTATGTTGGGATACTTTCTTCTATATAATAATTGATGTAAACTTTATGTACAAGTGATGAGATACCCTTTTTATCTCATTAAATCATTTTCTTAATTTTAAAGTGACGCCATTAGGCTGTTGAATTTTTACAAGGGAACTTCTTAACCCAATTTCAATTCTTTGGGTTCAACTTGTACTTCTTGAATATGTCATCCTATGAATATGGGTGAATAACATCTGATTATTTTGAAATTAATATCCAATTATATTGGGTGTATTTATATTACTCAAACATAATTATGTGATTGATTTATCCTTAATTTAAGGATACCATATTTATAAGGGATTTCATCTCAATTTACATTTCCATTGAGACTTCATTGTTGTTATGCACCAATTCACTCTTATATAGTGTATATACTGCCCTTTTTCATATTATATCATGAATCCCTTTATTCTCATGATATTATAAAGTTTAGATTAAATTTTATTCCTCAATTATTTGTATTCAAGATTCTCTCATTTTGTTAAAAACTCTTTAACTAAAATATCGTTTTAAATGTTTTAAGGGTTTGTTATTATAAATATTTATCTTTAATTTCCATGTTTTTAAAATGGTTTTGAGTATTTATTTATATGTAAATTAATGTTTTAAAATTATAATTCCATTAAAATCTTCAAAGTGGTAAGGGACTTCGTCTCAATCTTCTTTCATTGAGGCATATTTTTTTTAATACACCACTTTATTTTATACGCTGTATAAACACCCTTGAACTTTCAAAGGGAATATTTTTCTACAAAGAATTTTACTAAATGACAAAAATTGTTGTTTCTTTTAACGTAAGTGGTGACAATGACCTTTTCCGCCGCTGTGAGTATTATTTGATCTTTGGATTCCTCAACAGGCCGTAATGTTTTTAAAAGAAAATAAATACCATATACTATTTTATGTATTTTGGTATTGAAAATGGTTAATAATGGATTTGTTATGTCAATATATTTAAGTGATATATTGTGATTGAAATGTGGAAATGTTTTCTTTCCTTTATATTTGTTGTATGTGTTATCATTTTATATTGGTACTTGGACATTTGACGGGTGGTTACGTGATAAAACAAATGACGGGTGGTGCCGTGAATACCAGGACAGGTGGTTATGTTATAACCTCCAATGAATTGGGTATGGAAGTCGGCCGTATGACTATTCCATTTAGTGATATGTGTGGAAGTCGACCGTATGGTTATTCCATTTAAGTATGTTTATGTCCCAAGTTACCTTTATTTTTTATGTGTTTCTTTATATGGTTTTTATGATAACCTTTTGGTTACAAAAGGGTAAGTAGTGATCTTTTTTTTCAGTGAAGAGTATTTACTACTTCATAAAAGTAAAAAGTATTACTTATGTTAAAGTATTCATGGTTTACTTGTTTTTTTGATAAACTAACATTTTTCTTTCTTTGTGTATCCCTTACTGATCTTTTTATGCTCATCCCATTTTTTTTTGAAATGTTTTTTTCCAGGACATAATGTGGAATTAGGGTCAAGGATGGGATCAAGGAAAAGTCATGCTATCTTAAATATGGAACTAGACATGACACTTTTTTTAAGAGTTTTTATTTTATGAAAAAAATGGATACTGGGTAGAAGTGTCTACTTTGTAATCTTTTGAGATGTAATAGTTATGTCCTAATTCTCTAAAACTCTAAACCTAAAAACATCCTCAATGTGAATTATTAATTTAGTTAAATATTATATAAGGTTTAAGGTCGGGTCCTTATTAGCATGATCATATTATTCCCTCATACTTAAAGCTACATGGGATAACCTGGGGACATATATAAGAAAGTTTTGAGCTATAAAGCCCAATATGTGAATAAACATGGAATAACATGAGAACAATTATACATGTTATACAATAGGAGTTTCAATGTGGAATAAAAGTAGTGCTAATAATAAACATGAACAATTAGGCATGATATAACATGATAACATAAAGGCAACATAGGAAATATGGAAACAACTTTTAAAAATAGCATCATAAGGATAGTTCAAGGATAAATGCCAAGAAACCATGAAGAAAAAAGTCCCATAAAAAAAATCAGGTTTACTCCCTATACCAATAAGACATATCATGATACTAAACACTATGCGATGCATTGGAGTGATATATAATTTTGAGTGCAACCATCACTTTCATTTAATTCTCATGCTTAAGTGTGCCACATAGATCATATAAAATAGATTAATTCATCATCATATTTTATTATGTGATTAAGGAGTGTTTAATAAATACATATAACTCTCAATTAAAATAATTATATGTGTATAAAGGTTAATTCACTTGATAGGAAATGAGTATGGTACTCACTACACAATTGTTTTGGCATGGAAAAATCATGGTGAAATTTCATTTGTATAACCGTGTCACTAAAAAATTTATAAAATGGTTTTATGTGAGAGAAATGGCTCTCTAATAATTTGGAAATAAAATTTCCAGTAACAGGGACATGTAAAACCATATACCAATATTATGAATTGTAAATAGAAGGCATAACATAATAAAAAACATGAATTAAGAAGAGAAGGTGAGGATCCCTAACTTGAGTGTGTGACAACAAGATTGGTGGAACCTTGGGAGGACACTATAGATGGGAGGGAAAACTAAGGATATGATACAATTATTTTGAGTGAATATAAATGGTATTTTAGGTTGTTTTATATAAGAAATTAGTAGGGAATTCGTTATCATTTCTCAAACTTAGATTATAGACTCTATATATTAAAATACCAAAAACAAAAAACCTACCATGGGTTTTTCCCACGGTTTCTTCCAAAGAGGAGTGGTTTTAATTATTTTATAATTATAATTTCCTAAAATAATAAAATATTACCCTTGGTGATGTGGAGGTGAGTCATACTCTTAATGAAATGATTTTAAAACCATAAAATTTATTAATGGTTTTGGAGGATTAATAAATGATTTATAAAATTAATCAAATAAACATAATATAAAATTATTTTAATTATAAAACATATATTTTTTCATTAATTCACTTTATTTTATTTATTAAATCACTTTTGAGTCATTATGATATCAAAATACACACCGTATATTTATACAGTATTTAATTTTTACCTGAAAATTTGACTGTCTCAGAAAATTATGAAAATTTTACCATTGGAAAATCTCAAAGTTATGATTCAAAAAATAATATTTATTTTACCAATATAATTTTCTAATTATGTGAATTTTTAATTTTAATATAGTAATCATTATTTATTGATAAATGATATGTTTTTTGACAATAATAGTTTTTGAATCCTTATAAAAATTACAGTTAACTTCATAAAATTTATATGATCATTTATATTTAAAAAAATATCTAATAATAATATTTTATTAAAATATTAATTATTTCAAAAATTCATTAATTAATTAAAAGAAACTTCTTAATTTGAATTTAATACCAATTAACAATACAATTTCCATGTTATTAAATAAAAATAAAAATCACTTATAAAGTAATGATATGAAGAAAATATGAAGATTATTCTATTGAAAATACAATATAAATATTCATAATATTATGGTCTTGATACAAAAACCTTTAATACACTTGAAAATACCACATGGGTAAGGTTCCTAAGGGAGATACTTTCATGGAGTGGTTTGACATACATGGTTGGGGTCGTGATCTCAATGATCTTGAACTTATCCCACAAATGGTTTTGATCATGCTTAAGTTGTTAGATCTAAACATGATATTGGTCAAGAGAAAAGACCAGGGATACTATATACCTTATAATATCCAATAAATTGGCTTCATTTGGTATGCTCCTACTGGTTGAGTCTGTCACTTCCATTGTTTTCTTTAATTGGATTTATTAAAACCCTATATTTATACTAATCATGGGATCACTTTTTAACGATAATATTATCAATGGTAAAGATTATTAGTGGTATTTTAAATATGATAGGATATAATAAAAAAAATTGGTTTATGTGTTTTATATAACCATAATAAATTATAAGAAATTTAATTATTATAGTAGGGGAATTTTATTTATAACAGTTCAGGTCATTACAATCTTCCTCCCTTCAGAAATTTCACCATCGAAATGTTAATTTATCACACTAAAATAGATGAGGGTAACTCTATTTCATCACCTCCTATTATTCACACATTTCTTCTTTAAAATTGTGTGTTCTCCACATCACTTTGGCTAGGTCCATTATCTTATTCCTTAGATTCTTATCTCTATGATCTAAGATATTCACTGACTACTCCTCACACGAAAGGTCATTATCCAACGATACCACCGATGGATTGAATACATGTGAGGTGTATGGTATGTAAATCCTCAATAGGAATACATGTAATAAATCATTTACTTGATATATGTTGGATGGAAGGGATAGTTGACATGCCACCTCTCCGACGCAATCAAGGATATCAAAGAGACCGATGTATCTTGGAATAAGATTTATTTTTTCCCAAATCTCACGACTTTTTTACATGGAGATATGCAGAGGAATACTATGTATCCAATATTAAACTCTAGGTCTCAAATATTATTATCAACATATCTCTTTTTTCAACTCTTATTAGTCATGATTAAATACCTAATAGTCTTAACCTTTTTCACCATTTCCTTAACCATTTCAGCACCTAGCAGTTTTTATTCCCCAAATTTATCCCAACATGAAGATGTTTTGCACCTCTTCCCATAAAGGTATTCATAGGGAGTCATTTGGATTCTTTAGTGTAACCCATTATGATATGGGAACTTGAAAAAAATAATATATTGATTCCATCCTTATTTGAAGAAAATTGAGAATGCTCTCAACTTGTCCTCAAGTGTCTGGATAGTCCGCTAAGATTTTACCTCAGCCATGATGAATTTCAACTCAGTATTCAAAGATTATTTGATAATATTCAAGAACATGAAGAAAAATCTTGGATCTTGATTAGATACAATAAATAGTGGTTTTCCATACAACCTCCCCACTTCTCTAATGCATATCCTTGGAAGTTGATTGAGTGAGAAATCCTCTCAAATTAAAAATAATGTGAGTAGTATTCATGAGAAGATATACCAAAACCCATATAGCATTATTTTTTCTAGATGTATTTAGAAGGCTAATGACAAATTCCATGGTGATGTTTTCCCATTTCCATGTTGGTATGGGTAATGGTTTCATCATCCACATGGATTTTTTCCTTTCTGCTTTCACTTGCTGACATACAAGACATCTTGATGTATATTCTATTATTTCATTATTAATATTGTCCCACCAATAGTTCTCTTAGAGTTCTCGATACATGTTTGTGCTTCATGGATGAATATAGAAGGTTGATCTAGGTGCATCACCAAATATATCCTTCTTTAACTCAGGATTTGATGGTACACATAGTCTTAACACAAATCTCACAACTCCTTATTTATTAACATGTAAATCCAAGGATTTACCTTTTCTTATAGTTTCAAATTTCTTTTTAATTCCAAAAAAATCACTTTTTATAACCCATTATCTTCTCCATAAGGGATGGTTGAGTAATCATTTGTGAAAATATTAATTACCTTCCTTCCTTTATGATTCCCATATCCATACTTTCCAAATATAAGAAGATTATATCCCTCTCAATTCTCATAAATGATAAAATTTCTAGATCCTTTCTACTTAGAAAGTCTTCTAATATATTCTCTTTCATAGGATGGAATTTAATTGAGAATTCATAGTCCTTGATCACCTCTAACCATCTTTATTGGTGAATATTCAGCTCTTTCTCTATAAATATAGACTTGAGGATTTTATGATCCATATATATTTAACACTTCTCCCCAAAGATATAATTACCCTATATTTTCAATATAAATATAACTGTATACAACTTCATATCATTCATTGGGTAGTTCTGTTGATAAAATTTCAAATTCCTTGAAGAATAGGCTATCACTTTATCACTCTTCATTAACACAACCCAAGCCCTTCTTTGAAGCATCACTAAATACTATGAAATGTTATCCACTTGTGGGTAGAATTAGTAAAAGTGCTGTGATGATACTTTATTTTAATTTCTTGAAGTTTTATTCATATTAATCATTCCAAGAAAACTTTACTCCCTTATGAGTTAGCTGGGTTAGAGGGTTTAATGACCATGATAAATTTCTCACAAATTGATAATAATACCTAGCTAATCCATGGAAATGATAAATATATATCACAGATTTTGGACTTGACCATCTATCAATTACTTCTTTTTTTGAAGGGTCCAAATATATCCTATTTCTTGTGATGAAATTTCCCATGAATGATACTTATTTAAACTACAACTCACATTTGTTGTACTTTGAAAAAAGCTTCTCATTTCGCAAGGTCTTTAGCACTGTGATTAGATTCTCCTCATGCTCCTCCTTAGTTTTATAGAATATTATAATATCATCAATAAATACTATAATTTTTTTGAGGTAATTAATAAAGACTCTATTCATAATTTCCATGAAGATTTATAGAGAATTAGTAAGTCCCAAAAGAATTACCATGAACTCAAAGTGCTTGTACCTTGTATGAAAAGAAGTGTTGCACATATCCTCCTTCACACTTACTTGATAATATACTAACTATATATCCACATTATAGAAGTATTGTACTCCATGTAACTAATAAAATAAGTCATAAATACATGTAAGAGGATAATTTTTCTTTATTTTAATCTTTTTGAGATCATAATAATCAATACAAAGGTGCATTGAACCATCCTTCTTCTTGATGAAGAGGACTGGTTGACCCAAAGGTGAAGTAATTGGGTGTATGAACCATTTATCCAGAGTCTCTTATAGCTATTTCTTTAGCTCCTAGATTTTCAAAAAAAATAATCTATACAGAGTCTTGGATAATGGTAATTCCCGAGGTACAACCTCTTAGCTAGGATAAAGATATTGAAATTACTCAAGATAAAAAATTATGTATTCCCACATAATGGGAATGTATTCAAGGATGATATTTTCCTTCAACCAAATCAATTGATCTAGATACTATTTCTCATAGTGAAATAATATCCATGTTTGTGATGTTGGTGCTAAAGAAGATTCATCCTCCTATATGAACTTGTACAAAATCGGGGGTTGATTCATGATACAAAGAGTGATTACCTTCTCATGGTAATTTATGTTAGATCTATATAGGAAAAAAATCTATGCCTAGTATTTCATCAAATTATACCAAAAGGAGTATTAAAATGTTTTTTTGGTAAGTTCATCCCAAAAATTTTGATAGGGGAGAATTTATATACTTTCAATGCAATAATTTATCTATTTTCCATTTTCACTGACTACTCTACTTCCATGCTTTATGGTGCGGTTTGAATAGTTCTACTAAACTTTCATGATATGTAGGAATTCATAGAACCAGAATCAAAAAGTAAATTTGCTATTATTGAATGAATAACTAGAGTACCTATAACCACATAATTGTTGGGATCCACCTCAACAGTTGTGATGGAAAATGATCACCCTTGCTTCCTTGGAGGTTATTGGTTGTCTCTAAAAACCCTTATCACAGTGCATTGGTTTGAAAAGTTCCTTGGTTACTTTCAGTTAAAGAAATGGATAATGAGTTGATGGATTGATGACACATTCCTTTTCCTCTATCACATTAGTGGGTTTCTCCTATCAAAAATTGGTATCTAGGTTCCATTTCTTCCCAGACCTAAATAATTTACAAATCCCCCATAGGCAATCTCCATGGTGCCTCTTTCCACACATTTGACAAGTGAGATATTTAAATTTCTTAGAAATGTTAGATTTATCCACCAGAACACTAAAATTAAAATCTAATTTTTTCTTCTTATACCAATGATTACCTTGATATTCACTGATCCCCATTTTGACTTTGAGGAAATATAGAAAAATTTCCTCATAGCTATAAATGTCATGGATCTCCATGGATTTTTGCAGACTAGGTTTTATCCCACCAAAGAATTGGTCAACCTTTCATTCAGAGATAATGACAAATCCGGAGGCATATCATGAAATCTTGGGAAGTTTTCCTCGTACACCCCAATAAATTTTTTATCTTTTTTTCTTGAGAGAAAGGAAATAATTTCTATTTTAATAAGAAATGTGTGAGGAAAATATTTATCAATTTTTTTTTCTCGAACTCCTTCCACCCCATAGATTTGATCTATTCCTCACGATTCATATTCTTGATCAATGTACACCACTGATCATCTTCTCTCTCCATACGATAAACATCCAGTAGACCATTTTATTGTTTAGAACATTGATGGATGGATAAGATATTCTCAATGATGTTGATCCATTGTTACATGATTAAGGTATTAGATGATCCATTGAATGTTGGGGGCCTCTGTTATATAAAGATCTGAATTTGATAATTTTATTTCCTAAGGGGATTTGGGTACTCCTCCTGATCAGGGTTTCTATTCAGAACTCGAGTAAACTAAGAGAGTATCATCACAAAGTTTTCGATTCCCACTCCCATCAAGTTGGGCATCTCATTGGTGCAGTCATCACTTTACCCATCACATTGATTGTTTACCTGATTCCTCTAATTTACTTCCATAGTCCAAAATAAAGGGAAAATTAGGTATGATTATTTTTAAACTATTAAAAACATAAATGGGAATCCAATGACATTATATAGATAACTTATAAATTACATGTATTTTCTTATCTTATGAATTTATAGGCTTCAATTTATGTTATCCATGATCTATTTTCTAATATAGACTCTTATGAGAATTTTGTACTCCCTTAATAATGGTTAGTAATGAGATTATGAATTTACCAAAGAATATCCCCAAAGAGTTTCAAACTAGGTGTATATAAAGGCCTGTTGTCGTGCACTAGTTCCTGATCGAGTCCAGCTCAATGCAGTATTTTTAGGTTTTACCTATATGTATATCTATGATAGAGCCACATCCTCTTATAGTATCCATACAAGGATTTATTTTATTTATAAATCACTTAATATATAGTTACCAAAATTTAGGGATGTTTTATTATACTTATTCTTATCCCTAAGGCTTTTTCTAGAGTTTTCTAATCCTAATACCAAAATAAATAAACCTTTCCTTTGATACCAACTATAGCAACCCTGTTCTTTATTTCATGTTAATCCATGATTAATTACATGACATTACACTTAATGAAACCCATATGATCGATAAGTCTTGTATATTTTCGAATTAGGTACATTACATAACAACTTAAAATGGGGAATAAATCATCTTTATTGAAAACTTCCTTGACATGATCATAATATTTATTCATACTTAATACTTCATGGGATAACCTGGGGACATACATAAGAAAGAGGTGATCTATAAAGACCAATAAATGAATAAACATGGCATACAATAAAAAATGTAATACATGTTAGAAAATAGGTATATCAATGGGGCATGAAAGGAGTGAGAATCATAAACATGGAAAACGAGGAATGATATAACATGAAAACATAAAGACAATATGGGAAATGTGGAAACAACTTAAAACATTACATCATAAACATAGGTCAAGGATAACTTACAAGACATCATTATGGAAAAATTACTATAAAGAAATTGGGTTTACTCCCTATCCCAACATGATGTCTCATGAGACTAAACATTACCCAATTCATTAGAGTTCTATATAATTTAAGGCACACCTATCACTTTCATTTCATTCTCATGCTTAAGCGTTCCACATAGATCATATAACATGGATTCATTCATAATCATATTTTATTCCTTGATCAAGGAGTGTAGATTATATAAATGTAATTAAAAATTAAAATAAGTATAAGTGTATAAATTCGAACACCTATGAAATTAAATGGGTATGGTATTCACTAAAAAATTGTTTTGGCATGAAAACATTGCGGTGAAATTTCAGTAGCATAACAACAAAACATAAAAATTCATAAAATGAGTTGATAAGATAGAAAGGGGTATATTATCATTTTGAAATCAAATGGTAATTAATATGAACATGTAAATAAATATACCAACATTAGGAATTGGAAATATAAGGGTTAATGTAATAAAAAAAACTTGAATAAAGAAGAGAAGGTGAGGATCCCTTTCTTGAGTGTGTGACATGAAATACTTGGGAGGAGCATATTGAGAGATTTGAGGAACCTTGGGAGGACTCTAGAGAGAAAATGGACAAGTAAGGATGTGTTCTACGTATTTTTAGTGAAGATAAATTGGATCTTGTATGGGTTTATATAGGAAAAGTGTGGGGAATTATTTATCATTTCCCAAACATAGGTTTCAAACTCTATATAATAAAATAACCAAAAAACAAACCTTCCCATGGTTTTACCAAGATTTATTGAAAATAGTATTTGTTTTATTTATTTTATAATTACAAGGGTTAAAATTAATAAAATATTACCCTTAGTGATGTGGAGGTGATCATACTCTTAAATAAATGATTTTAAAATCTTACAATATATTAATGTTTCTGGATAATTCATAAAGGATTTATAAAATTAGTAAAATAAACATAAAATCATATTATTTTAAATATAAAAAATATATTTGGCCTTGAATACCCTTTATAGTATTTATTACATCACCTTTGTGTCATTATGATGTCATAATATGAACCATATATTTATACGGTATTTAATTTTTACCTGAAAATTAGAATGTCTCATAAAATTTTGAAAAATTAACCATTGGATAATTTAGATGTTATTATTCCAAAAATAATATTAATTTTATTAGAATAATTTTCTAAATATGTGAATTTTCAATTTAAAAATAATAATCATTATTTATTGAGAAATGATGTGTTTTTTAACAATAACAGATTTAGAACCCATATAAAAATTAAATTTGTCTTGATAAAAATTATATGATCATTTATATTTAATTAAAAATTATTTAATAATAATATTTTATTAAAATGTTATTTTTTTTCCAAAATACATTAATTCATTAAAATAAACATATTGATTTTAATTAAATACTAATTAACAATACAATTTGTGTTTTATTGTTTAAAAATCAAAATCACTTATAAAGTAATTATAAGAAGAAAATATGATCATTATTTTATTGAAAATACAATATAAATATTGATATTATAATGGTCCTAATACATATCCCTTTAATATTCTAGAAAACTTCTTAAGCATAAGGTGTGCGATGATGAGACTTTCAGGGGGTGGTTTGACATACATGGTTTGTGCTATGATCTCAATAAGCTTAAACTTCTCCCACAAATGGTTTCACTCATACGTATGTTATTGGATATCAGATTGGGATTGGTCAAGGTAAAATACTAGGGATTTTATCTCCCTCATTTTCTTCAATAAATGATCTTCATAGGGTTCGATCCTACTGGTTGAGGTTATCAATTACTTTGTGTGGGTCAATTGGAATTATTAAAATGCTATATTTATACTAATCATGTGATCATTGTTTAATGACTATATTATCAATGGTAAATATATTTATTGGTCTTTTAAATCTGTTAGGATATAATAAAACCAAATAATTTCACATCTCTTCTACAACTATAATACTTGATAATTCATTTAATTAAAACACAAGAGTAATTTTATTTATAACAGTTCAGGTTATTACATTTACCAATAGAAAAGAAATGGATTTCATGATATAATCTTTAACAAAACATCATAATCAATCCAGATAATGAATATGGATGGTATCATAAGATCATAATCCCAGTGAAGATGATGAATAATTAATGGATGTTGTCATATTTGAAAATTCCTTTTAAAGAATATTTAATACATTCCTCTGAAAACTGAGGAAAATACCCTTTTTTAGTACCATTAAAAACAAAAAATTCAAAAAATATTAGGGAAAATGTTTTTATTTGAAAATAACTATGAAATTTTTTAAATTAATCTTAAAATTAAGGAATTGTTATGATAGTGGAAAAAGTTGTTCATGCGGTATATGTTAAAACAAATATTTCATTCACACCTTTGGTAAAAAGTATCATATTTATAAAATGACAAACATATTACTTTTAATCCTTTCTATAGAAATATAAAAATTCATAAAAATGAAATTTATTAATATTTGGAGATTATTAAAAACATTCATTAAACTTATTTAAATAAAATGTGGACATGAAGAATTCATTCATCGACTAAAGAAGAAATATGATCAGTTTTTCTTGAAAACATTTTCTATAAAATTTCAAGTACCAAAAAGAGGAGAATAAAATTGGATCATGTAAAACTCATAAATAATGAGATTAATATAATATAAATGTTTTTCAAGAAATTAATATAGTAAAATTTTCCCTAAATGAACCTTTAACACAAACAATCCTAAAAAGAAATCAGATTATAACACAAATCCTTTACTGCTCTGGTGACTTTCAAATGAAAAGTCATTGAAAGAAATAATTTGATATAGCTCAATAAATCCCATGAATTAAAGGAATTAATATGTAAAAATTTATTCATGGGGTATTAATTACACCATATTATTAATTAATGGTTCAAGATATGAATCATGTATCAAGAAAATGACACTGGGACAAAGAAACCCCTTAAAAATATCCTGAAATTTGAAGTGCTAATTAATATATAAATTTATTTTGATAACATTTCTAAATAAAGTTAAATAATGTTTAAATACAACATAAAAAAATTATAGATCAATTCAAACATAATCATGGTATAATAATTTAAATGAAGAAGTTTTACAACCCAATGAAAAGAAATTAAGTTCAGAAACCCCTTACCTCAAGTCTAAAATAGAAATATACATACTTCAACTCCTATATAATAAACATATATTGATTTTTTTTACTTTTTTAAGAACCATTTAAAAATTAATTAACTTATAATTAAATCGTTTATTTAAATTAAAATTTTAATTACATAATTTGGTAGGTCCATGTTAAGTGTTTTGAGGATGTTTGGTTCATATTTGAAAAATGATATTGGTAGGTTGAACATGGTCAAATAGGTAATTATTCCATAATATCTAGAATAAAATTAATGAAATAATTATAATTTTTATAAATTAAATATAATTTAATATCCATCCATGAAATGTTCATGTGAAAATTGAATCACCTCGCTTCGTGGAGATGATAATCCACAAGTATGCATGAACGACATTATCATTTTCAATGATTGAAAGATTATGGAATTAAATTAAATATTATTATTAAAAAATTACAATTAAATAATTATATTATATATAAATAAAATCTATAATTATAAAAATCCATGATAGGTGGTGATAGAAAACAAAACACATTACTCTATGGTGGTGGTAGTCCACACGTACGCACAAACGATGTTTCCATTCCCCATTTTAAGGAAAAGGAGATGAAAAAGGGTTGTCCTATAGTCATAATAAAATTTCAATAATATGGTGATATGTATTTTATTATATGAAAATGTTTTTAAAATAATTTAGGGAGGTATAAGTAGAAGTTAAATAAAAACACTTAGTTAAGATGATTACCTCCTCTTTAGAATACCACATTTAGCCTGCACATTAGGACTTATAAGTTTGTATTTTGGTTGGAAAATTACCTATAGGAAATGGGGAGGAGTATTTAGAAGTTATATGGGTATCATGGTTTATATACAGATATTATTAATTGTGAATAAGAGAGGATAGTTAGTGTCCCTTTATAAGTGTGGGGAGGGGAACCCTTAGAATTACTTAAATAATTAAATTAATAAAAATTAATTTTCATGTTAAAGTGAATAAAAATTGTTATATTTATATTATATAATGTATATATTTATAAATAATCTCTTATAATAAAATCTATAAATGTTTAGGTTATGTTTTAACCCTTATCTCATAGTCTTAACCCCCATTAACCTATGTAACGATTATTACGATACCAATGTTTTTTACTCCTTAGTGGTCAAGAAATGTAACTCCTCAACACTAGATAACCTGAAGCCAGTGAATTATTACATTACATTGGCATGATTACAAGTAATCACGTCCTGAAGGACCATACTGTTTAGTATTCTTTGAAATCCAGATTAAAAACACGATAACCATAATACATTAGGAAAACAAAATTAAACATGAAACACAATAATTGAAATATACTACATTTTTGAATGCTTAATAAAATTTATATTCTTTATAACCTGGGGAGAGAAACATAATAAGGGGGATCTCAAATTCTTAGTAAGGGTATGTGCAGTGGAATCAATAATCAATCTATATGGAAAGGTGAATATCTGAGAACACTTTCCATTTACAAAACTAGATAAGGCACAAATAATATGGAAATTAAGGAACTGAAACATATTCCATGAATAAATAAACTGATAAAGAACTAATTTCATATATATGTCAATGCAAAATCTCATGGATTAATGATAACTGAAATTAAATGATGGGAACACTTTATTTAAGGATGTCATGTCTCAGGCACATGAAAACCTATTACCGTCAAGACCTTTCACAAGACGATTTCAAATTAAGGGTAGAAACCCATTTGGAAAACTTATTTGTCTCATGAAAACCTATCGATGCATCAAGGAGCTATATAAATTTTAGGCTCCACCTGTCATTTCCAATCCAAAGTATTTCTCAAACCAAAATAAATAGTATGCCTTATTAATAACCATATTGAATGAGTAATATGGATCTATCAGTAATTCCCATGAGAGAAATAATATAATATCATTAAAATAATTACATTCATGATATAATAAATCAAAATTTATAATATACACTGTATAAAATGAACTAGGTGCATAACATCACAATATGCCTCAATGAAATGAAATTGAGACAAAATCCCTTACCTTAAGTCTGATACTCTCTGTATTTGTCCAAAAATCATATATGATGTTATTATTAACTTATAATAGAATCATAATAATATTTATGATATTATATATGATTATTTTATGACTTTATATTACCCATTTATTAACAATTCCAAGTTAATGCAACATTTCGGGTAATAATCGCTTCGTTTATCGTATGTGTTTTGACTTGTTATTCTTGATCATATTACTTAGATTATGATTTACTTACTTAAAAAATATATAATATGATTTATATATCATATATATTCCCAATATATACATACATAAATACATACATACATACATACATACATATATATATATATATATATATTACATGGAATACCCCATTCATAGAGACGGTAAGCCGTACATATGCCTGAACACTGTTTCTGTTTTCTTATTGTATTGAATGGAATTAAGTGAATAACATATATGAACACACACACACACACACACATATATATATTATAGTAACATTATTAAGTCATATATTTCCTAATTATTCATAATATATATATCTTTACAATCATTCTTGGATGGTGAACATGGAAGATGAGTCTCATCGTGTCGTGGAGATGGTAAGCCGTATGTACGCACGAGTAACGATATCATTTATTTAATAGTTTAATGGTATGGATTTGGATTTAATATTAATTTTAAAGAAATAATATAATGTTACATTTATTATTTAATTCATTTTTATTCATCATTATACCCATCAAAATGAAGTATAGATGAAAAACAGTTTATACCACTGGGTGGAGACAGTAAGTTGTACGCACACATGAACGGTGATATTATTTTTCATAGGATGGGTAAAAGAGGAATATGGTCATACCATAATAATAAAAAAATATGAGCATATAGTATATGATGGATTTATTATTTTATTATGGTAATAAATTAGTAATAGGAAGTAGAAGAAGAAATGAACTTTGAAAGAAGGGATAAAACGATTAACTATTCTTCAGGTGTCTCCTTTTGATTTTCATAAAAGGACTCTTTAAGTTGGTTTTATGCCCAAAGTGTGTCCTCTAGGATGAATTTAGAGAAATTGGGAGGAGATTTGACTCAACTGTTTCTGATCCAAAGGTCTTTGGAGGTGTGAATAAGTGGGTTGATGTGGTTCCCTTTTATAAGAGGGAGGAGGGGCACTTTAAGAAGGTATTGAAATATTATTTTATTATAAATTTATTTTCGGTTTCAAATGGTCACAAACTCATTTATTTCAAATATAATATTCTTTTGGGTATAAAACCTTTCAACCATAGGTTTTAGACAAGTTTAGCTCACAAAATTAACCTTATCTTTTAGCTTTAACCCTTAGTTAAAAACTTCAACTCTTACCATGTCTTCTTGTATTTTCATAATATATGGTAAATACATTTACTATAAAATTACAAGAGATCCAAAAGTGGATATTTAATGAAAATTTTAAAATTATATAATTCAGTTGGCCTAATATTATATTTTTTGGATTATTATATCATTTAATAAAATAGTATTTGTTTTAAAAACTCAATTATGTTAATTTTGACACTATTTAGGAATTGATTTTTGTTAAAGTCATAAAAACTAGTTTAATTAGAACCAAAGGCATTAAATAAAATATAATATGTCAATATCATCCATAAAATTTTAGGATGGAAACAAAATATTCAAATTATATTTATTTTAATGTTTATAATATCATTTAATTGAATCTTTCATTAATAAGGTAATGAATGCTTCATCATTGTGTCATAAATAAATAAATTTATTTAATGTTTAATATAAGGAACCATCCTTAAACATTAATTGATCTTGAGTTAATTCAAGAATTCACATTGAGGATCTTTTAATGTTCAGAGTTTTAGAGAATTAGGCCATAAATATTACATTACATCTCAAAAGATTACAAAGTAGACACTTATACTATATCCAATTTATTTCACAATAATAAAGCTCCTTAAATAAAACAAGAATTATTTTCTTGATATAAATCTTCTTGAATTATTCTTTTATCTTACACTTCCTTATACCCTGTGAAAAAAATTTCAAAAACTTGGGACAAGAATAAAATGCTCAGTAAGGGTTATAAAATAAGGAAAGAAAACATTAGTCCATCAATACATAAAAATCAATGAAATCATACTTTTAAAACATAAAACATAAACTCTTTAACAAACCTAAAAAAATCATAATATTTATGAATAACACATAGAAATCATAAATCATAAAGGTATATTGTGGAATCCATATTATACTTACATTGTAGCTTTCATAGCTATAAAGGGAGTTACATTTTGTATACCCACCATAGTATATTCCCAAAATCTCTTAGGAGAAACATTAACGTTTATCTCTGTCACGTTACGCAATGCATTGGAGAGCTATCTCAAGCTCAACCACCATAGGTTTATCATTTAACCAGGCATATATTTAAACAATTCCCAAGAACCATAACACATAAAACAATCATAAAGAAAAGATAACATTTCCCAATTCAAATCACAATATATCATTTCAAGATATTGAAATATTCAATCCATTTCTGAAACTATTTAAAACATTTAATAAATATATTTTTGAATAAAAGTGTCCCATACCACTATGAAACGTTTAAAGGAAATAAAATTTTAAAACACTAATGTCGATACAAATAAATCTTTAAAACCATTTTGAAAACATGAAAATTAATGATAAATATTTAGAAAATTAAATATTTAAAACATTTAAAACAATGTTTTAGTTAAAGAGTCCCTTACCAATTGAGAAAATACTTGAATAAAAATAATGAAAGAATATAATTAAAAAAAACTTATAATATCATGAGAATAAGGAGATTTAGGATATAATATGTCAAAGGGTAGTATATACACTCTATAAAAGTGAATTGGTTCATAACAACAAATAAGTCTCAATGGAATGTAAATTGAGACAAAATCCAATACAAAGATTATATCATTAGATTATGGATAAATCAATGACATAAATATGTGTGAAAAATATAAATACAAACAAATTAAGTGTAAACCAATTATATTTCATTCAAACATATTCTTAGAAAAATAAAACCAATGACATGGATATTTAACTCAATTAATGGAGATTGGGTTATGATTTCCCTTACGAAGTTTGTATAAATGAAATAAGAATTTATCAATGGGGTGATTATGTGTAACATTAGTATATCCACACAAAATAAAGTGAAAATTACACCATAAATAAAAAAACAGTGATTCCCCACATAATCTTGGCATAATATAATCAATAAAGTATGCATAAAACTTAATGAGTGGAAATTGAGATTATAAATTCCCTTATGAAAATTTGGCAGCCTAACGACGTCACTTAAAAATTCAAAAAATGAGTTGATGAGAGAAAAAGGGTCTCTAATCACATGGAAATAAAATTTAAAACAATAAGGATATATAAAAACATATCACAACATTTGAAAATTTAAATTTAAAGACATAACATAAAATAATTCTTTGACTAGAAGAAAAGGGTGAAAGGTTCCCTTACCTTATGTATGACTTGTCTTGTTCATTCTTTATATCCCTGAATAATAAAAGTTAATTATAATTGATTTAGAACATTTTTCATGTTTATTATTCCTTTTATAGCACTTATTACCTTTATATAACAATCATATTATTATTTAAGTTCATATTGGTCTTTTGTCGATGTTCTGTACTTGAGTCATAAATGAACTTGTTATAATTACAAATTGTCCGTGTGGTCAAAAGTCCATTATCCCCGAATTGTATTCATGATTTAAATATCATATATATATAGTATATATGTATTTAGATGCAGTATATATGTATTTATTTCTAGTATATATGTATTTATAATAGTCTATAACATTTGGATATAAGAAAATGAAATGCATCGTTCATTGAGATGGTAAGCCGTACGTATGCATGAACACTACTTTCATTTCTTTTTCATTTTTAAAAGAATGAAATATAAAAGATACATAGGTATATTATAAATAGAGTATAATATTATATTTTATATATGTTACATAAGTTCATTAATTCCACCCTTTATATGTTCCATGTATAGCCTGAATGAGTCATATCACTTTGAGGGGGCAGTAGTCCGCACTTCCTCAAACGAAATTATCATATTTACGCGTTATAGAAAGCATAAAGGTATGATGTAAATGAAAAATACATAAGAATAGAGACAATATTAATTTATTATATACCATATATAAATATATCTCCATCATAATGGCCACCATGAGAGGCGGTAAAAGATAATTGAACAATCATCGTTTTGTGAGGTAATAGTTTGCCGTCCACAGAAACAGTATGTTCGTATCCATTAGATAGAGGTGTGTGGAAGTTTAGTTTGAATAATTCTCATAAAAACATCCTAGTATATTTAATATACTGATGTTCTTATAAAATAATGGAATAAATATAGTTTAGGGGGTTGGAGATGGAAAATAAATGGAAGAATCTTTAGATAAGACATTACCTTAAATCAGAAAACTCCTTTTGATTTAAGTTAAAAGGCCTTATTGAATTTAATTATACCAACATTAAGGCTTATAAAAGGAATATATGGATTTTTGATCTTATTTGGGTAGAGTTTGGACAAGCCAATAGTATTGAGAGGTGTGAGTAAGGGTTAGAGGTGGTGGCCTTTTATAAGAGGGAGGAGGGGCTCTTTAGGAAATTTTGAAAGTATTATTTTATTATAAAATGATTTTCAGTTTCAAAAGATCCAAAACTCCTTAAATTATAATATAATATTAATATAAGTATAAATAAAATCATCCAATAATAATTATATAGGTTTTAGATATTTTTTAATCCTTATCTTTTTTATTTATCCCTTTTTCACTCTTACAGTTTAATCAAGCATTTAACACTTTGAGAATCAAAATAGTTACCAAAAAATGAAAAATATCCAATTAAAGAGTCAATAAAAAACTTATACAGTTATGATAACTTTTTTTTATATTATATTTTTTTGAATTTTATAATATTTAATAAAATATTTTATATTTTAAAATATGAATTATATCAATTTTGACACTATTCATATCATGACTTTTTTAAAAATCCATAAAAACTTTTTTAATTCAAAAAAACTTCATTAATACAAATATAAAATGAAAATATCATCCAAAAAATTCGTGGATGACATAAAAATAACAAAAGTGCATTTATTCTAACATTTATAATATCAATTATTTGAATCCTTTATTAATGAAGCAATCACTGCATCACCATTGTGTCATAATTTAATTAATTTATTTAATGTCTAAAACTTATAAATAAAATTCCATGATATAGGAAATATTTTTATATTTCAAATTAATATTTATAGTCTAAGCTATAACTTATAAAACCCCATATAAATTTTTTTTACTAAAAGATATATGTTTAGGTTATATTTTCCGTAACCTTAAATTAAAAGTAATTATATGTCATTTTCACACACAAGTGGATCCATGGGGTCTTAAAATCAAAACTAGGATTCCAATGGTCCTAAATATCCTATCAAATAGGGTTAGGATATGTTTTAGGATAATTTAAAATTATTTTAATATTATTTTTTACCCTTATTTACCAGATTTACCCTTTAACCATGACAAATAAAATATATACTGAAGTTACTATTCATAATGGCTAAAAATAAAAGTTACCTTTTTACATAATTTCGAAATACTTATTCAAAATATGGAATCTATTTTTTCAAATTAAAAACATATAAGTTTCAAAAATTAATTTAAAATTAAATCTCATTGTCAAAACCAAAAAGCATGTTTTTAAGAAGTAAAAACTACCAAAATATTGACACGCGTTTATGTCCAATTTCAAAGTAAAATTACTTCCAATGACCAAATTTGGATTAAATGATAAAAATATAATCCAATTACACTTTAAAACCAATTAAAAATATAATATACCTATATAAATAAATTAGATTAAAATGAAATTTTGAATTAAAATTCCGTATTTTCACTATTTATTAAAAATGAAATTTACTAGAAAAATAGAAAAAATTAATACAATTTAAATTTTTATGTCCTGATTCTAAAGAATAATATTAGTTTTTTTTCAAATATAACATATAAAATTGACAAAAACTCGATTTAAAAAGGGTTCTCCATCAAAAGGCAGTAAAACAACCTTTTAAAATTATTAGAGTTTTTCATGCTTAAAATCAGATTCATTATTATTTTAAGCCAATAAACTTTATTGGATAAGTGTAAAGTCATTTAATAATCATATTTTAGTTATTTATTTTAATTTATACTAATACAATTACTAGGTGTTAACTATAATTTAAAATAATAATATTATTATATTATTTTTTTGGTATAACTCAAAGTTGTGTGCAACGTAAGATTTCAATGAAACCTGTTATTACATGTTGAGTACGCTATTGGAAAAGTATCATTTTTAAAATAAAATTAATATCATTTTCATAAATATTAATGGATATGAAAATGTATTATTCTATAAATACCTGGGTCGTTACATCCTTCCCTCCTTTTGGAAATTGCATCCTCATAATTTTAAAATTGGGCTTGGAAACATCATTGAATGTCTCACATCAAAAAAAGAGTCAATAAAACAATCACTTTAAAAGAAAGAAAGTGAAGTGAAATGGTCACTCGAGATAACACATACTAGGATTCCATGAAAACATAGATATGGAGTAGAAACTAAGTGTCAAATTCTGATAGAGAGTGATAAAAAACATGACCAAGAGAAAGTTAACTACAATAAAATCACAAACTTGTGATTGGTTAAACAACCTTTGATTCCCTAGTAGGAAAAGTAATTGGACAACATTTTTTGTTTTAGGTTACCTTTCATAATGTTGGAGAATTTATTTATGATATTGAATAATAAAATAATAAAATATAATTAATTTTCAAGTAGAGTTTCATTCTTTAATAAGTTTCTACAAAAAAACTCATCTTTTTTCCAAACGATGAGTATTCAATATGACTTAGTCACACCTAAAGTGATAGAATCAACTTATATAGAATAAAATGATCTAAAAAAGATGAACCATATATTTCCAATGTCTTTAGACATTAACCAAAACCAAAAAGGTTAGTACAAGATCAGATAATCACAAAAAAGGATAATATTTTATAAAAAAAGAAATATTAATCTTAATCTCCCAAATTACACAATCAATATCCAAAGATAAACAAAGAACATTAAATATACAATTCTTCTTAAAATTATTCAAAATAATCCAAAATAAGTTTGAAACCCAAAATTCAGAAGGATTTGATCACATACTCTTCCACAAAAATCTTAACATTTATCTCTAAATAACATCATCAACTCTTAAAGTCTCATACTGAAAAGTAATTAACCTAATAACATATTCTACAAGTTATGTTAATCATTTCCATTAATAAACTAAATCTCTATATGTCTATAATAAAAAAGTATATTCTTCCAAAATAAAATTCCACCATTATTCCTAAATTGAAATCCCATATTATTCTATTTTCCTTAACCATACCGTGTTCCCAAAAGAGAAAACATCGTCCAAAATAACCTTTATCACTTAATCACCAAATAAATTTATTATAATAAGGATATCCATTTGATAAAACATAAGATACCAAATAAACTTATTCTTGATCAATAAAAATAATTTAACTAAAAAGAATAAGTTATGCTAACCAGCGGCTTCACATAGGCCAGTGTTAGGTGATGTGCCCTTGTTGCCCTTCAGTTGTGGGTTCAATTCATGCGACCTTGCCAGATGCGACGAGTTGTCACCCATCTGGCATATTGTCCCTTTTTATAAAACTCAAAAATAACCCTAACATGATTTAACCTCAATAGTTGTCTTATACCTCTCATTTTCAACCCAACTCATAATGACCATAATATATTAATTCATGAAGTCTTGTATATATTGAATTTTTTTACTGCCATAAAATAACACCATTCCCAAAAGAAAGAACATAATACCTTGATCATAGTGTCCACATTGTTTCATCGTCATCTTGTTCACGTAGGTATAAGGTCCATATATTGCAACAATGATTTAGATATCCTTCAAAATCATTTTATTTTTTCATCCAAATACACCTTGTACAACTTGGGTCATATGGGTGTTTGTAGAAAAAAAGTTTCAGAAAATAATCTTGTATGACTTATAATTTCAGAACATATGATAAAACTTGATTTTTATAAAATAGTCGGACTGAGATTGAGTTGAAACATTCAATCAATAGTCCTTTTAAAATACCATAAATATGTTATGAGAGACTATATTTTAAAAGAAAATATAAATAGGTTGATCAAGGGTCTACTTCTTCAACACCTTTTTCAAAATCATAATATGCTTCAAAATCTTGTGATAAGGTAAAATATTTGAAAATGCCTTTATAATATTTAGCTTTCTTGAACATATGAGAATATTGAGAAAATAGGATTTGATTAAATAAAAACCACAATTCACAATGGTATCGAGGTATGGTGGAGGTGTTTGATATCTCAAACAACTACTTTTAAGTTAGTTGTATACTAGAAAAAGTTTCACAATCACTCAAACATTAATTTTTAATAATTATTGCAAGCATGTCATCAGGAAGAGATAGAAATGTTGTTTGAGATCCTCCTCCTTCCATTTTTAACTGACTTTCCTTGATATGAAAATGTTATAAACCAAGTATTTAACTGAAATAATAGACATAGGGACTAACCATGTGTTTAACGAAAACTCATAATACCTAAAGTTGTCTAAACTGACCTTTGATACCAACTATAAGGCCCCATCCTTAAACATTACATAATCTTGAGTTAATTCAAGAATTAAAATTGAGGATATTTTTAGTTTTAGAGTTTTAGAGAATTAGGATGTAAATATTACATTACATCTCAAAATATTACAAATCAGACACTTCTACTCTATCCAATTTCTTTCATAATAATAAAACTCCTTAAATAAAACAAGAATTATTTTCTTGATAGAAATCTTCTTGAATTCTTACTTTCTCATAACCTTCCTTATACCCTATGAAAAATAATTCAAAAACCTGGGATGAGCATAAAAATCTTAGTAAGGGTTATAAAATAAGGAAAGAAAACATTATTCCATCAATACATACAAATCATTGAAATCATAATTTTCAATCATAAAACATAATCTCTTTAACATACCTCACAAAATCAAAATATTTATGAATAAAACATAGAAATCATAAATCATAAAGGTAAATTGTGGCATCTATATCATACTTACATTGTAGCTTTCATAGGTACATAGGGAGTTACATTTGGAATACCCATCACAGTATATTCCCAAAATTTCTTAGGAGAAACATTAATGTTTACCTCTATTGTGTTACCCAATGCATTGGAGAGATATCTCAGGCTCACCCACCATAGGTTTATCATGGAACCACCTGTATACTTAAAAAATTCTCAAGAACCATAAAACATAAAACAAGCATAAATGAAAGATAAAATTTCCACATTTCAATAAAAATATATCATTTTAAGATATTGAAATATTTAATCCATTTCCAAAACCATTTAAAACATTTAATAAAGAAATTTTTGAATCAAAGTGTCCCACACCACTATGAACCTTGTAAAGGAATTAAAATTTTAAAAAATTAATTTCCATATAAATAAATCCTTAAAACTATTTTTAAAACATGGACATTAATTAGAAATATTTATAAAATTGAATCTTTTAAACATTTAAAACAATGTTTTAGTTAAAGAGTCCCTTACCACTTGAGAAAATACTTGAACAAAAATAATGAAATAATATCATGAAACAAAACTTATTATATCATGAGAATAAGGATATTCATGATATAATATGTCAAAGGGTAGTATATACACCATATAAAAGTGAATTGGTTCATAACAACAAATAAGTCTCAATGGAATGTAAATTGAGACGAAATCCATTACAAAGATCATATCATTGGATTATGGATAAATCAATTACATAAATATATGTGACAAATATAAACACACCCAATATAAGTGGATATTAAGTGTAAACCAATCATAGGTCATTCACACATATTCTTTCAAAAACAAAACCAATGACATGGATATTTAACACAAGGAATGGAGATTGAATTACGATTTCCCTTACGAAGTTCGTATAAATGACATAAGAATTTATCAATGGGGTTATTATGTGTAGCAATAGCATATACACACAAAATGAAGTGTAAATTAAAACATAAATAAACAAATAGTTATTACACACATAATCTTGGCATAATATAATCAATGAATTATGTGTAAAACCCAATGAGTGGAAATTGAGATTAGAAATTCCCTTACGAAAATTTGGCAGCTTAACGGCGTCACTTAAAAATTCAGATAAATGCGTTTATGAGAGAGAAAAGTGTATCTAATCACATGGAAATAAAATTTATATAAATAAGGATATATAAGAACATATCCCAACATTTGAAAATTTAAATTTAATGACATAACATAAAGTAAGTCTTTGACTAGAAGATGAAGGTGAAAGGTTCCCTTACCTTATGTCTGACTTGTCTTGTTCGTTCTTTATCTCCCTAAATAATAAACTTAAGTTAATTCTACTTTCTTTAGAACCTTTTTAAAGTTTATTATTCATTTTATATCACTTATTACCTTTTTATAATAATCATATAATTATTCAAGTTCATACTGGTCTTTTTTCGAAGCTTGGTACTTGATTCATAAATGAAGTTGTTATAAGAAATATTTTTAGATTTCTAATGACTATTTATAGTCAAAGAGATCAGTCATATAACCCTATATTATTTTTTTTAGTAAAAGATAAATGTTTATGTTACATTTATCTTTACTTTATTTTTTTTATAAAATGTCATTATCATACCCAAGTGGCCCATGGGGTCCTAAAATTGACCCAAGGATGACCATGGTTAGATATATATCATACAATAGAATTAGGACATGTGTTAGGGTAATTTTATACTATTATAATATTATTTTTTTATCCTTATTTACTTGATTTACCATTTTTACCATGGTAAATAAAAATAATTACTAAAGTTACTAATCATAATGTCCAAAAATAAAAGTTAACTATTAACACAATTTGGATATTTTGATTAAAAATATGGAATCCATTTTTCCAAATTCAAAGCACAAATGTTTCATTAATTAATTTAAAATTAATTCCTATTGTCAAAACTAAAAAGCGGGTTTTTAAGAAGTAATATCTATGAAAAGATTGACATGTTTTTATGTATTATTAAAATGTAAAATTACTTTGAATGCCCATAATTGTATTAAATGATAAAATATTAATCCAATTAAACTTTAAAACCAATTATAAATACAATCTAAAAATATTAATAAATTAGTTGAAAAGGAAGTTTTGAATTAAAATGCAGTATTTTTCACTATTCATCAAAAATTGAATCTTTTCAGAAAATTACCAAAATTTTACCTAAGAAAATTTTGATATTCAGAATTCAAAAATGAAGTCTATTTTTAAAAATAAATTTTATAAAATTTCAAAATGTGGTTAGTACTATTCATAACTGCTTTTTAAACAGCTACTTTGATAGGTCGTGGTGTACTTGAACTAGGGGTTACGTACAATGAAAGCCACTAAATTATTTTATAAGAAGCATACCCTGGAAGCTTGGGGTGTTACATTATTCATCCATTAACATATTTTTATCCTCTAAATTTCTAGAATATCATGACACAAAAAGATTATGAAGGTTCTTCATCATATGTTCTTCAGGTTCCAACGTTTCCTCTTCCATGTTATAGTTTCTCCAAATAACTTTTACCATATGAGTTGTCTGATTTTTCAAAACTTGTTCTACAGTATCAAGAATCTTGATAGGGTCTTCAAAATATGATAGATCAGGTTCCTGTTTTAATTCTTCATATGCGAGTACATGTGTTGGGTCTGGCATGTATTTCCTTAACAGTGATATGTGGAACACACCATGAACTTTCGAGAGACTTGGAGGCATTTCCAAATGGTAGGCTACAACTCCTATTAGATCTAGAATTTCAAAAGGTCCAATGTACTTGGGAGTTAATTTACCCTTCTTACCGAATATTATGACACCCTTCTATAGGGATACCTTTAAGAAAACATGATCTCCTACTTAAAATTCCAAATCCTTCCTTCAGTTATCTACATAGATATTTTGCCTACTTTGAGATTTTTTGATATGGGTTCGGATTATCTTCACCTTCTCCATTGTTTCTTCAACAAGTTTTGGACCTATAAGTTTTCTTTCACCCATATCATCCCAAAAAGTTGGTGTATGACATCTCTTTCCATATAATGATTCATATAGTGCCATATCGATACTTGAATGAAAGATATTATCATAGGAAAATTCTACTAGAGGTAAATACTGACCCCACATACCTTTAAAGTCAAGTGGGTTGGATCTAAACATGTCTTCTAAAGTTTGAATAGTCTGTTTTGATTTTCTATCAGTTTGAGGGTGGTATGCAGTGCTCAAATGAAGTTCAATATCTAGGTCCTTCTGAAGACTTTTCTAGAATCTTGATGTAAAATGGGGATTACGACTAGAAACAATCGATAGGGGTACACCATGAAGTCTTACAACTTCATTAATATATAGTCTCACTAAATGTTCAAGTGGTAAATCTTCTCTTATATTAAGAGAATGTGCTAACTTGGTAAGATGATCAATAATAAACCATTTCTCATTATTCTTACTGGGAGTATTTGGTAGCCCCATGACAAAGTTCATTATAATATCATCCCATTTCCACATAGGTATAGGAAGAGGTTGCATGACTCCCCTAGGATGTTGTCTCTAAGCCTTCACTTATTTACAAACCAAAAATTTCGATTCATAATACACAATCTCCCTCTTCATGTTATCCCATAAAAACGTTCCTTCAAATATCAATACATCTTAGTTCCACTGTGGTGTATAGAGAAATTGGATCTATGTGAATCATCCAATAATTCACTTTTTAGGTCAGGTATAGTAGGGACACAAATACTCTTTCCAAATTTCAAAATGCCATCTTCAAATACAAAATCAACAAATCTCCCATCATTCACAGCTTTAATTTTCCTTTGAAACTCATCATCATCAGTCTAAGAACTTTTTATCCTTTCTAGTAAAGATGGTTTGGAAAACATTTGAAAAAGTATTGATTTTTCACCGTCAATGATAATTTCCACATCTATCTTCACTAGATCCATGAACATAGGATCCCTTTCAAATATCATCTTGTTTAGAACTCCATTGTCTTTTCTGCTCAAGGAATCCACCACTTTATTTTCCTTCCCTGGGTGATAGTGTATTGTGAAATCACAATCCTTGAGTAGCTCAATCCATCTCCTTTGTATCATATTGATTTCTTTCTATGAGAAAATATATTTTAAAATCTTATGATTAGTATATATCTCACATTTCTCACTTTAGTGATAGTGTCTCCATATCTTCATAGAAAATATTTCTACAGATAACTCAAGATCATGAGTTGTATAGTTTTTTTCATGTGCTTTTAATTCCCTTGATTCATATTCAATAACCCTATCATTCTGGATAACGGATCAACCAAGTACTTTCCTTGATGCATCACTATAAATAACAAACCCATAATTCCTAAATGGTAAAGTAAATATAAAAGCATTGACTAATACTCTCTTCAATTCATCAAAACATTCTTCACAAATTTTTTTCCAAATGAATTTAACCCCTTTAAGCATGATTTTGGTTAAGGGGTTAGCCAATCAAGTGAAATTCTGGACAAAATGCTGATAGTAACCTGTTAAACCAATAAAACTGCGTACCTCGGTTATACTTGTCGGTGCTGGAAATTATTGAATTGCCTTTGTATTTGAATGATAAACATAGATTCCATCCTTGGAGACTATATAAACAAGGAATTAAATTTACTAAAGCCAGAATTCACGTTTTCTAAATTTACCATATAATTCTTCTCTCTTGAGAGACTCAAGAATGATTCGTAAGTGATACTCATGGTCTTCAAAGCTTTTAGAATATATTAGAATATCATCAATGAATACTACAAAAAATAATAAATATATTCCTTAAATACTCTATTCATGAGATCCATAAAAACTAAGGGTGCATTATTCAATCCAAAAGGAATTACTATAAATTCGTAATGACCATAACTCATTAAAAAAGATGTCTTTAGAATGTCTTTCTTCTTCAATCGTAATTGATTTTATCTAGAAAAAAGGTCAATCTTCAAAAATAATTGATCTCCTTGAATTTGATCAAATAAATCATCGATAAGAGTTAGATGATACTTGTTATTTATTGTAATTGCATTTATTTCCCTACAATCAATACATAGCCTCATTGATCCATCTTTTTTCTTAACAAAGAGAACATGGACTCCCCATGGAGAAACAATAGGATGGATAAATCCCTTTTGACCCAATTATTCAAGTTGTTTTTTAGCTCTTCTAATTCCATAGTGGCCATTCTATAGGGAGTTTTTGATATTTTCCTTGAATCAGAGATTAAATCAATACAAAACTCACCTTTACGATCTAGGGGTTCCCAGGTAAATCTTTAGGAAAAACATCAATGTATTCCTTTAAAATAGGTACGTCCTCAATTTTAAGATTACCTACTTGATCCTTAGATGTTTATTTCTCTTCCTCTTCAATAATCTCACTCAGTAAAGCTACTGGGGGTGGATTTTAATAAGAATCATGTGATGAAGTTTTTTCTCTAAAGATAACAGATTCTACATATTCCTCACAAATCAAAACTTCCTTGTTCTTTCAATAGATTTTCACATAATATTTTGAAATACAATCCATACCTAGGATTATATTGAAATGAACAATAGTTATGATAACAAAATTAGCAATCAGAGAACATTTATATTCCAAAATAGGAACTGCTCGACACATCATTGTTGTGGTAAGGTTCCCACTAAGAGTTCTAACTGATAATTCCATTTTTATGGTGAATTAGAAATATATAATTTTTAATGAAAACTGGGAAGATATAATGGAATGTGATAATCTAGAATCAAATAAATATTTAGCTAAATTTTAGGAAATAAAGTATCTGCCACCACATCATTAGGAACTTCAACCTCAACAGTTGTGATTGCAAAAGCTGAGCCATCTCCCCTCAGCCTCTTCTGTGGTAGATTCCCTTGACATTTGGGGAATTAATTTGAATAGTGTCCCATCTCTTTACAATTATAGAACTTGACATCATTGATTTTATTCTTCCCTTTACATTCATCATCCTGGTGTCCCTTATCTCTACACTTATAAAAAACTCCCAATCCCTTCAAACATTTCCCATGGTGATTTTCCCACAATTTTCACAAGATGAAAATCGTTCAAACTTCTTATTCTTCTTTGATGAATTTCCCTTTTCATGGTTCTCATATAAACCCTTCTTGTATTTTTTTCCTATGAAAATATTGATCCTATAAAATTCCTACTCTATCTTGATGGAACATAAAACTATTTCATCATAGGTTGAATTTTTTTTGAAACCAGTTCCCTTCATATATTTGGATTACGACATTCAAAGAAGTGATCAATATTGCACTCTGTGTTACGTATATAATTTGTATCAAACCTGGATATACTTGTAAAGGTATCTTCATAATTTGGAATTCCCTTTTCTTCCTTTTTCTTTAAGATAAGGAACTTTTTCTTCATCTCAATTTTTTGATCCTGAGGAATGTATTTGTTGAAGAATATATCCTTAAAAGTTGTACATTCCATAAGTTCCACTTCTTCTTCATCCCTAGTATTTTGGATAAATGTACACCATTGATCGAAATCACCTTTGAGATAATAGACTAAAAAATTAACCATTTCCATTTCATTGTATACTATAGTCATAAATATCTTTTACAGAGACTTAATATACTGCTCAACTATAATTGGATTAGTAGTCCCATTAAATGATGGGGGATTATGTCACATGAAGTGATCCAACGTAGGATATTCCCTCTGCAGAATGGGTTGTTCTTTTCAGGAAATGTTATTTGTTATAACCTAATTAATTTTCCTTAGTATCTCCATGATTTTCTCTATTACAATACTAGCTATATTGGTTTCCTCTGCAAGGTAACCCCTACAATTTCCTCAAGTAGTGATACCATTCGTCCTTCTAGGTGCTATCACTATATAATGACACATATCTGATTAGGTCATAAAATTATGAGTTTCAAATATGAAAAAACACTCAGCATAAATTAAAAATTTATGCATCATAAATAACAAACTTTTGTTACTTTGGGTGTATTACCATAAGTGTATCCCCAAATTCTAACTTAGGGTATGTTCCCTAATCTATGTTCTCTAAATATAGTTTTCAAGGTTGTTTCTAAACATTATTTGATACCAAATTTAACACCCCAACCCCAGAGATCCTGAAGCCAGTGTATTATTACATTACATTGGAATCATTACAAGGAATCATGCCCCAAATGTCCTTATAGTTTAGTAGTCTTGGAAATCCAGATTACAAACATGATACCCACAATACATTAGAAAAAAATAAAACATGAAACACAATAATTGAAATATACTACGTCCTTGAAATCTTAAAAAAATTTCTCTTCATCATAACCTAGGGAGAGATACATAATAAGGGTGAGCTCAAATTCTTAGCAAGGGTATGTACAACAGAATAAACAATCAATCTATATGGAAAGGTAAACATCTAAAAACATTTTCCATTTACAAAACTAGACAAGGCACAGATAATATGGAAAGTAAGGAACTGAAACATATTCCATGAATAAATAAACTGATAATGAACTACTTCCATAGATATTTCAATGCAAAATCTCATGGATAAATAATATATGAAATTAAATGAGGGAAATACTTTATTTAAGGATGTCATGTCTTAGGCACATCAAAACCTATTACTGTCAAGAACTTTCACAAGACAATTTAAAATTAAGGGTAGAAACCCATTTGGACAACTTATTTGTCTCACGAGAACCTATTTATGCATTGAGGAGCTATATAATGTCTGGGATCTTACCATCATTGCTAGTCATCCAAAGTATTTCTCAAACCAAAATAAATAACACACCTTATCAATAACCACATTGAATGAGTAATATGGATCTATCAATAATTCCCATGAAGGAAATAATATAATATCGTACAAATAATGAGATTCATGATATAATAAGTTAAAAGGTAGAATATACACAATATAAAAGTAACTGGGTGCATAACATCACAATATTCCTTGACGAAATGAAATTGAGACGAAATCCCTTACCTTAAGTCCGATACTCTCTTTAATTATCCGAAACCCATATATGATGGTATTATTAACTTATATTAGAATAATAATAATATTTATGATATCATATATGATTATTTTATGACTTTATATTACATTTTTATTAATACATCCATGTTAATTAAACATTTTGGGTAATAATCGCTTCATTTATCGTACGTGTTTTGACTTGTTATTATTGATCATATTACTTAGATCATGATTTGATTACTTCCAAAATGTATAATATGATTTATATATCATATATATTCATAATATAAATATGTATAATATATATATATATATTACATGGAATACACCATTCATGGAGACGGTAAGTCGTATGTACGCATGAAAATTGTTTCTGTTTTCTTATCGTATTGAATGGAAGTAAGTGAATAACATATATGTACACACATACACACACAAACACAGAAATATATATTTATATGTATATATATATTATTAAATTAGCATTATTATGTCATATATTTCATAATTATTCATAATATTATCTTTAAAATCATTCGTGGATGGTGAACATGGAAGATGAGTCTAATCATGTCGTGGAGATGCTAAGCCGTACGTACGCATGAGCGGCGATATAACTTCCTTAATGGTTTAATGGTATGAATTTTGATTGAATATGAATTTTAAATAAATAATATTATGTTATATTTATAATTTAATTCATTTTTATTCATTATTATACCCATCGAAATGAAGTATAGATTAAAAATAGTTTACACCATGGTGTGGAGATGGTAAGCCGTACACACACACACATGATGGTATAGTTTTTCATAGGATGGGTAAAAGAGGAATACAATTGTAAAATAATCATAAAAAAATATCATAATATATTAGATTATGGATTTATTATTTTAGTATGTTAACAACTAAGTAAGAGGAAGTATAAGAAGAAATGAACTTTGAAAGAAGGGATAAAACAATTACCTCTTCTTCGGGTGTATCCTTTTGATTTGCACAAAAGGACTCCTTAAGTTGGTTTTATGGAAAAATGGTGGCCTCTAGGATGAAGTGGTATATGTTTTGAGGATATTTGGGTAGGGTGGCTGAGGCAAAGGGCTTTGGAGGTGTGAATAAGTGGTTTGAGGTGGTTCCCTTTTATAAGAGGGAGGATGGTCACTTTAGGAAGGTATTGAAATATTATTTTTTTATAAATTGATTTTCGGTTTCAAACTGTCCCAAACTAATTTATTTCAAATATAAGATTCTTTTGGGTCTAAAATATCTCAACCAATAGGTTTTAGACAAGTTTAGGCCACAAAATTAACCTTATCTTTTATCTTTTAGCCTTAGTTAAAAACATTAACTCTTACCACGTCTTCTTGTATTTTCATAATATATGGTAGCTATATTTACTATAAAATTCCAAGAAAACAATAAGTAGATTATAAATTAAAATTTTAACATTATATAATTCATTTAGAATAATATTATATTTTTAGGATTATTATATAATTTAATAAAATAATATTTGTTTTAAAAACTCATTTATGTCAATTTTGAAACTATTTAAGAATTAATTTTTGTTAAAGTCATAAAAAATTTATTACTTAGAAAAAAGGAATTAAATCAAAGATAATATATCATTATCATACATAAAATTCGTGGATGTAATCAAAAAATTCAAATTATATTTATTTTAATATTTATAATATCATTTAATTAGATCTTTCATTAATAAGGTAATCACTGCATCATCATTGTGTCATAAATAAATTTATTTATTTAATGATTAAAAATTATAAATAAAATTACATTATGTAGGAAATATTTTTATATTTTTAATTACTATTTATATTCAAAGATATCTGTCATATAACCCTATATTAAAATTGTTTTAGTAAAATATACATGTTTACGTTACATTTATCTTTACTTTAAATTAATTCTTATAAAATGTCATTATCACACTCAAGTGGTCCCATGAGGTCCTAAAATATATCAAAGTATGACCATTGTCATGAATATCTCATTAAATAGTATTATGACATGTGTTAGGGTAGTTTTATGTTATTATAATAATATTTTTTTATCTTTATTTTCTTGATTTACCCTTTTTACCATGGTAAATAAAAATAATTACTTAAGTTACTAATCATAATGTCCAAAAATAAAAGGTAACTATTTACACAAGATGTTATAATTCTAAAAATTTAATCCATTTTTAAAAATTCAAAACACAGAAGTTGCAGTAATTAATTTAAAATTAATTCCCGTTGTCAAAACCAAAAAACTGGTTTTTAAGAAGTAAAATCCATCAAAATATTGACATGTGTTTATGTAAAATTAAAATGTAAATTTACTTCAAATTACCATAATTGGATTAAATTATAAAATATTAATCCAATTAAACTTTAAAACCAATTAAAAATACAATATAACAATATTAATAAATTATATGAAAATGCAGTTTTGAATTAAAATGGAGTATTTTTCACTATTCATCAAATATTGAATCTTTTCAGAAAATTACCAAAATTTCCCCTAAGATAATTTTGATATTTCAAATTCAAAAATGAAGTCTATTTTGAAAAATAAAGTTTATAAAATTTCAAAATTTTGTTATTACTATTCATACCTACTTTTTAAACGATTATTTTGATAGGTCGTGTTGTGCTTGAACTCAAGCCATTGAATTATTTAAAAAAATGTACCGTGGAAGCTTGGGGTGTTAAAATAAAGCTAAAATAAAAGGGTAAGTGAAACATAAGTGGATAATGGTTTATATTCTAAACTATATATAATTAAATTATCCAAATAAGACAATTTAATTAATTTTGAATTATTCAATAAAATATTATTTAACATAAGATACTAATAAATTCATTTTCATAACTATTAAAATAATTTTATTTTAATAAATTTCAATATAGTTTTCTATTTAAAATATGATTTATTTTACATATCTATAAAAAAATATATTTATCTAAAACATTCATGGAAAACTAAGAAATAAATCAAAACATATTGCATTGTAAGTTTCAAAAATCAATTGAGTGATTTTTCTACTGCTTACGTAGACACTATGTTGAACCTGGATAAGAATTTAAGGAAATTATTTCATCACTAAAAAATGAAAATTAAATTAACATCATAAAAAAATTCATATTAAAAATAATCATTTTGAGCCGTCAATGGCTTATTTTTATCCTTGTGAAAACATATTAGAGATATTAAAATTTAGAAATTTACATTTTGGAATTATTCATTACTTAAAATAATATAAAGGTATTTATCAAAGAAAAATGGAACCAAAATACCATTTTTTAAATATATGAAGGTTTTTATTCAAATAAACTCATAAAAATATTAAAATAATGTTTTAGGGTGATTTTAAATCAGTTTTATATTAGTTTTAACTCATGTTAATTGAATTTACCCTTTACTACGGTGACAAAATTTTCCATGGTTACTCTTCATTATGAGAAAAAGAAACTTCAAATATTTACCAAATTTGGAAATGATGATTCCAAATATGTAATCTATAATTTCAAAATTAATTATTATAATTGGAATAAATTAATTTTAAAATAAACTAGAAAAACACAATGGAAAAACGATTTTAAAGAAAAATGCATTTTAACTATAAAACTTGTTTTTATACAAAAACTAAGAATATTATTCATTAAAATTAAATTAATGGTATTAGTTTTAATAAAATGTAACTAATTAAAATTTTAAACTAATTAAAAATAAAATAAGACTTTTTAAATACTCAAAATGAAAATACAAATTTCTATAAAAATGATATTTTTCACTATTCACTAAAAAATTAATATTTTTCAGAAGTCTCAAAATCCAACCCTAAAAAAATTATGATATTATAATTAAATAAAATTATATACATTTTATAAAATAAAATTTCTAAATTTAGAATAAATTAGTTATAATATTCACTCATAAAAACCAATGAAAACTATTTTTGAAGAAAACATATTTTTGATGCACATATCAATTTACTAAAAATATAGTACTTATTTCCTAAGAATTTATAAAAAAATTTTTATTAAGAAGGATATATATATATATATATCATAGTGAGTTACTCATATTCATTACCTCTAATTCAATGACTAAGTTATAACAATCATATTTAAATTATAATATTTCATGGTTGTTATAGCTCAATGTTGCTTGTTTTGTATGTTATCGAATATAGTGTTATTTTAAAATATCAGGGAATTAAATTCTCCCCCACTTTAGTAATTTCTTTCCTCAAACTTTTATCTTTATTAGGGTAATAAAATATTTAAATATTAAAATAATTTTTTTTAAAAACCCCTATTATAAAAAAAGGTTATTAAAACCTTATTTTGAAAATAGGGAAAGATAAATATGAAGTTCATCTAGAATAACACATATCTATGTTTGAAAAAAGGATAAAATTAGTGATTGGTGAAAATATGGACATGTAGGAGGAAATTAAATCATAAATAATGTTGGGGAGTGATAGAGAATATTGATCACAAGAAAGTGAATGATCATTGGAAAGTCAATGACCAGAAAACCATAAATCAATAATGGATTAAGAAGACCATCAATTCAAAAAAAATGATGATAATAGGATAACATTTTTATTTAAATATCATTTTACCTGAATTGAGTAATTCCATTACTATCTTGAACAAGAAAATAAGTAAATATACATTTGTGAAATTATTTAAATTTATAAATGGAATTTTATCCTTTATGTGTTTCTTTCAATAAATTTTTACCTTTATCTCATATTTTACTCTAAATTATGTGTATGAATATTAAATTCCAAAATCACTATAATCAACATATGATTGACCATTATGTATATAAATGTATCAAAATCAATTATTTATATATTTATTGAAACCAAAATTGTTAGAACATGATATGTAATACCCAAACAATCCTTTATATAAAGATATTAAACATTAATCTTCAATACTTAAGTAATAACCCCTATTTGTTTTTATCTTAGATCATTCTATTAATATCTAAACCATAAAACTATTGAAAATATATCTTCCCAAAATAACTTGAATCACTACAGAATCATATAATGTAGTGAACAACGCCAAAATAACAAGAATAAATTTTAATAACTAACCTGAATTTTTATCTTTAGCTTCATCATAAATATATATAAAAATATCACCTTTTATAAAAATGAATTTTCAGATATCAATTTTAACATAATATCCGATAAGCCATAATTACCTCAATGTACTATACATCTTAAAACCCAGTAAAAGGTTCAAGTCAAATAATCGTATAATATCTTATGAACTTGAAAAGAGAATTTTCTCCATTAATTAGTTGATAAAAAACATATAAATCAATTATGGAATCTATAGATATTAAGCTAACTTATTTTGAAAATAGCATAATATCCAAAGTTATCTAAACCTTTCCCTGATACCAATTATAATATCTCTAAAACTTTACTCCCAGATCCAGTGCTAAAAACATAATCTTTATATTTATGGCTTTGATACCAAATTTTAGCAATAAAAAACATACAACATCAAAATAAAATACTGTATTACTAGGAAAAAATAACTTTTAGGTTTAGTATTTTGTATAACTAGGAAAAAATATTACATAAAATTACCCATGTATTTAAGTGAATATTTCCCAATTATACCCATAGTTTCTTATACTCGATTATGTTTTTATCATCTCCCACATGAAACCATTATAGACACATCTTACTCAAAAAATTTATTTATAACCATGGAAAAAGAAACAAAAAAGGGTATGCTCAAATTCTTAGTAAGGATAAACATAGAAATTAACTACTGAATATCTTTAGTGATAAAAATATAAGCATAAGGGTATGAGAACATATTAAAAGTGCATGATAATTACATAGTAGAATTAAAAAACATAAAAACCTAGAACATTAAACATGTGAAATTATATAAAGATTTTATAAAGGAAAGAGTAATAAGAATCAATAATCATGATCCATGTGATGTCAATCTTGGTAAAATGAACCATTAAAAACTCATAACAAAATAACACCCATTATCATGATCAATATCGTGTTCACCTATCATCATAAATAATTTCCAAGTAGCATACATGAATATAACACAAAAAAGCTTTCATTTTCATAATCAATATTTCAATAACAACTTACATTCCTTTATAACTTGATTTGCATATGAAAAAATAGGTATCATGTGAATATATTTAAGAAAATCATCACAAGACATACATAGAATGAATATAGAGGGTATCATAAGATCATATTCCATGTGAATTAAAGAAATAATTAAATGACTGTGACATATATGAAAATTCATTTTAAATAACATTTAATACATTTCCTTAAAAACAAAGGAAAATACCCTTTTCTTTTAGTACCTATAAAAATTAAAAATCATATATTATTGATAAAATTATTTTTTGAAATTAACCATTTAAATTTATAAATAAATTTCCAAATAAATTAATAGTTATAATGATGGGAAAATTCATTCATGCGGTATATGCTAAATAATGATTTAATTGACACCATTGGTAAAAAGTACCTCATTTGGAAAATTAAAATAAGATTCCTTTTAATTTTTTTATATAAAAAAAATTCGTATAAATGAAATTAATCAATAATTATATAATAGTAAAAATATTCATGAAAACATTTTAAATAAAATGAGGACATGGAAGAAAAAGTTCATCTACCAAAGAGGAAACATGGTCAGTTTTTTCTTAGTTATTTTTTTCAATTATTGAAAGTAACAAAGCCATGAAAATGATATTAAATCATATAAAACATATAAATAAATATATAATAACAATATATATGTGGTTTATGAAATTAATATCATAAAATTTCCACTAAATAAACCATGAACATAAAAAATCTCAAAATAAAATGAGTTTAAAAAATAAATCATTTACCGGATTTTTAACTTTTTTTATAAAAAGTATTTAAAATAAATAATATGATATAACTATATAAATATCACGAGTTATATGAATTAATATGTAAAAATTATTTCATTGGGAATTAATTACACCACAAAAAGAAAAGATGGTTCATAATATGAAACATTTCTCAAGAAAATGGGATTGAGACAAAGAAAAACGTTATAACATTTGATGTGATAATTAATCCATGAAGTGATTTTGAGAACATATATGTATCCACATAAAACAAGATAAAATAAAATATAAAACAATTTATATATCAATTTACACATAATAATGGCATAATAAGGTCAATGAAGACTTTTTTTACCTAATGAAACCAAATCGAGTTTGAGAAACCCCTTACCTCAAGTTCAAACATTTTATGTATGTCCATTAAATCCTATATAATAAAATTATATTAATTATTTAAAATTTTAAAAATCCATTTCTAAGTATATTATCTTATCATTAAACCATTTATTTTGTTTATTTTTATGAAATATTTAATTACTTAATCTATTAAGTACTCATCAAGTGTTTTGGGTATGTTTAGTTAACAATTTAAAAAATTACATTGGTAGGTTTTCCAGAGATAAAATATTTTATTGTTAAATCATATAAAAATTAATAATAATTTCATAATTATAATTTTTATACATTAAATAAAATTTTATAACCAACCATGAATGTTGTACATGAAAAAATAGCATCGCTTCGTGGAGGTGATAATCCACCTACACACACGAACAACTTTACCATTTTCCAAAAGAAGGTAGGGAAAGGAAATATATGATATATTATATTAAAATTATTATAATGTTTTAATTAATATCATAAATATACATTAAATACATCATTATAAAAATACATGACTGGAGATAATGGAAAAAAATAGATCATTTCATGGAGTTGGGAGTCCCTACATACTCACAAAGGATGGTTTTGTTTACCATAGGGGAGAAAAGGAGATGAAAAAGGGATATAACATAGTGATAATAAAATTTAATTATATTTTATTTACTTATGTTATTACATCATCATTATTTAGGAATAAATTAAAGAGGTAGAAGATGAATCACAAAAGAAAATGACTGATTAAGATGATTAAGCCCTCCTTAGAAGACCACCTTCGACTAACACCTTAAGACTTATAGGTTGGATTTTGGGTAAGAAAATGACCTCTATAAAGTGATTATTAATTTTGGTATGTGATTTAGAAATATATTTTCCAAGATACCTGACTCATGAAGTGAGATGAAGAGAGGAGAGGTTGTTTCCCATAATAAGTGAAGGGAGGGGAAACCATTGAATTACTTAAAGTATTAAATTAATATATATTAATTTGCTTGTTAAAGTGACTAAAAATTGATATATTCTAAGAATATTATTGATATACGTTTAAAAAATCTCATAAAATAAAATTCATACAAGTTTAGGTGATCTTTCAACCCTCATCTTTTTATTTTTACCTCCCTTTAACACTTTTAACAATTACTAAGATAACAATGTTTTTTAATATTTAAGGGTAAAGAATGTTAAAATAAAAGGAAAAATTACCCACAAGTGGGAAATTACTGATATGATCAGACATATCCCATTCACTTGGACAAATATAATTATTTTATGAATTTTAAATCATTTAATAATATATTATGTAATATAAAATACCATTAATGTATTTTTTGAAAATATTCACATAATTTGACATTAAAAATTTTCAAGATAGTAATTTATTTCATATATAAACTTTTAACACATCAATAATACATTATATGTTTCTAAATGATTTTTGAGACACCAAAAAACACACAAAAATAGTATGTTGTAAGTTTTTAAAATCATTTATTTGATGTTCCTATATCTTGCACAAGTACTATGTCGATGTTGCACAAAAACATATGGTAATTATTTCATCACAAAAAATTAAAAATAAATTTACACCATAAAATAAATATTAATATAAAAATCACCATTTATAAAATTTCATGAATTGATTTTATAATTGTGGAAAAATATTAGAGATATTTAAATCAAGAATGTGACGTTTTCGAATTATTTGTTACCTAAAATAATATAAAGGTCTTTGTCAAATAAAAATGAAATAAAAATTCCATTTTTTGAATACATTAACGGTTTTTACAAAAAAACTCATCTATACGATTAAAATCAAGTGTTATAGTGATCTCAAAGCCCGTTTACTTTAGTTTTAACCCTAGTTAACCCAATTTATCCCTTACTGTGGAGATAAATTTTACCATGATTACTATTAATTATGACAAAAAATAATATTGAAATATTTAGAAAATTTTGATATGAAAATTAAAAATATTTAATTCATTTTATCAAATTTAATTCCTATAAGTGAATGAAATTACTTTTAATATAAACCTACAAAACATGATGAAAAATAGTTTCTAGAAAAATATATTTTAAGTATGAAAATGTTTTTTTAGAAAAACTAAGAATAATATTGATTTTAATTAAATTAATTGGATTATTTTTAATCAAAAGGAACTAATTAAATTTTAAAATGGATTCAAAAAAATGGGACTTTGTAAATACTTGAAAAGATAAGTCACTTTTCTATAAAAACGGTATATTTCAATATTCACTAAAAAATAAATATTTTAAAAGAAACCCCAAATATATCCCTATGATAGTTTTGATATTCTGATTTCAAAATTGACATAATTTTTTTATCAAATACAATTTCTAAAAGTTTCAAAAATTAATTAGAATATTTATTCATAAAAAAAATAAAAAACATTTCTGAAAAAACACATTTTGAATCTTAAAATGATTGTACTAAAACTTGAGTGCTTATTTCCAAATAATTTATTAATATATTTTTATTTAGTATTACCTATATATATATTTCATAGTGTAGTTACTCCTATTCATACTTTACATTTCAATAGCTAGGCTCTATGATTCATATTTAAATAATAATATTTCGATGTCGTTAAAGCACAATGTTGCGTGTCATGTATGGTGTGGAACATAGTGTTATATTAAAATATTAGGGTATTAAAATATCTATCATATTATGAAATTAGTGAGTAATTTTACGGTTCGGGGATGAGAAATAATGATAGTGAATTGATTTTGAATTTCTATACACACAGATTCACCCCACATCTCGATGTGTATCAAACATCATTTGATTCAACACCCACACTAGACACAACTATGTAATTACACATGGTTTAACAAAATATTTTGATAAAATATTATATAATAATGTGAATATATCTACTAAAAACTCCTACCTTTTTGCATATTTACCACACAATTTTCACTAAAAATGTTCTAATCATATGATATGAACATTTCTTAAATATTCATAAAATTTTACATGGTAAAGACACAAAAATGAATAAAATGATTAAAAATAAATAAGTCCAAAATATAATAAGGTAATTGGAGGGTAGGGTGTGAAAATTATTTCTCTCATAACCCGTTTTACTCCCAAAAAGTCACTACATATTTAATGATATATAGGATTAGAAGAATTTAACAAGAGAGAGGGAATCTGAAATACATAACTCCGAAACCCTTAGGAACCAAGAGAGGCCATAATAAAAATACATCTAAAAAACCATAATAACACCCCAAAAATATGAACTAAATAAGACCTATCATAGGATTATCAAATTCTAGAAGTAGAAAATAAAAAAATTGGGACACGTGAGAGGTAACCCCGCCATTTAATTTTTTTGCTAACATGGTGGGATCTAAAGAAACACTACAGGATTCTAACCAACACTCACATAGGGGAAAATATGAAATAAAAAACGAAACTTAATACCTATATCCATGAATAAGTAATCACTATACATTCTAAAAGATACACAAGAACTGAAAATTTCAAAAAAACTGAATAAAATTTCAGATTAATGATATAAAACAAAGAAATAAGGAGGGGGAGAAAGAAGAATATGGAGGCAGAGGAACAACATGAACATGCCCCTCAGAATACTATATATATTTAGATTAAAATATCCCAATAACCATTATAATAGATAAAATAAATTACAAACTAAGGCTTGAACTAAGGCCATGAAATATGAAAAAAAGTAAATTAAGAAATCTCAGGAAAGGTTAAACAAAAATAGGGGTTCAACTCCACCACTTTAACTAGAGTCTATATAGTTTAAATAATTTAAAAGGATCACCTATAAATCACAAGAGACACTAAAACATGATACATACCATGAAATGAACTCCCCACATCCTATCAACACATTTCTATGATGAAAAATTGATAATAAGGAAACAAAAAACTCAAACCAGAACACCCAATATTCAACCCATATCAATAAGAGAAACCACTGATCTAAAATAACCCAAGGGTGAAAGTCCTCATTTACACACAAGTAATAAACACCGAACAAAATTAGAAAACAAATTTTAAATCCATTTATAACTAATTTATCAATAGAATTATTAACACATTCCAAGTAATCAAAATCCTTTAAACCTAATTTCAGAAGACCCTTTGGTAAATTTCTAAACTAATTATTCACTATTTATAAAAAATTCTAACCATAAAACCAAAATTTGAACCAGTTATTTTTGGAAATAATTTTACATATTATAGTTAAGAATATATAATACTCATTTGAAAATCATAAAAATCTATTTTGGAAATAAGAATTCAATATCTAAAAATACCTATTAAAAATTTATTTTAATTTAAAAACATAAATTTCATCTCTATTTATTTTAGAAGTCCTCCTTATTAATTTCAGAAATCCACTTGAAAACCAATTTTAAAATTTTCAATTCATTTACTGATACCCCTTTTCAAACCTAAAAACATAATCATTTAAAATCATTAAATAAAACTATACATTATTTTCAAAACTTATCCCATATAATTTAAAGCAACAATTCCAAACACAATTCATAAAAAACATCAAACCAAATATCATTAAACCACCATATATGCACTTCTTAATTCATCCCAAACTACAAATACCAATAACCAAAAGTAAAACGAAAGAAGAAGGTTCCCAAAATAAAAATTAAGGAGGGGTTAGGGGATTTCCATGGTTTGGTCACATTTTTTGGAAGACCAAGCATAAATCTTAAAACTTCCACTAAAAGATAAAAAACAACAATGTCCACATGCTCCACATTGTTTTACAAACTATGATGTCTAACTACACAACTCTAGTTCTTCTCCCATTTCACCCAAAAACATCAAAATCTCAACAAAACTCATTTAATACCAATATAATTCAATACAAGATGAATTAAAATCAAAATACACTAGAGTAATGGAATAAAAAGATTAAAATTAATTATTCATCACTCGAACACCCATAACTCAAGGAAAACTATATAAATGACTTTTCTAAACTCTCTCCTCAACTACCAATAAATTTCCAACATTCTAATCTATAATTTACCATTACTTCAGAAATTATAAAGGGTTATATGATATAATTTTTTGATTAACCAACCGAGGACACACCCAAATAGGGTACTTAAGATAGCCCTTGAAAGGACCTGAAGGGTGTTCCCTATCCCCACATGATGGAAACAAGTACTGGGGAAACAAATAAAATACTATAGGAATAATTTCACCTAATTAATATAAAAAACATAATGTAATTCTAACTATAATATGGAATGACCCATTTATTAGTTAGTCATGCATATAAAAAAAATAAATAATTCCAAGATAAGAAAATAACCAAAAATGGAATATCCAAAATAACAATCTAAAATAAATCTATGTAACCTAAAATAAGTAAAATAAAATGAGTTAAATCCATGGTATATGGAATCTGAAGTGGCTCATACTTCCAAGATATAATAAACTAAAGTAAGAATAAAATATAAAGATAGGAACAATAATATTCTCATGAACAGTGGCCATGCTCCAAAAAAATTTCAAAAACCACACCATGAGAGACTAGTAAAACAGAATCTTATATGAAAAGTTATCTAAAGAAAAAAATGGAAAAAACCTAAAATTTATATATATATATTAGTAAAAATACTAATAGTAACCCTTCCCACATCCCATGAAAGGACTTTAAAAGTAAAATCCTAAATACATCACTAAAAGTGATCTTTCAATTTCACTCAAAACAAATCCCAGGTAAACACCTAAGAAATAAATTCCATTCCAAAAACTATTTTCCCATGTAAATTAATATAAATATTTGATATATTTTAATATGAAATGGAAATTTATAAGAGGAAATTTTTTTATTAAATACATTTAATTGCTCAATTTCCATAAATAAAGTAATGATAAACTAATTCTTGGAATAAAATTTTTCCATTAATTTTCTTTTAAGAAAACACCTGTTTGGTAATACAAATATTAAAAGTTAAAGAGGTTATAAAAAGTGATAAATACCTATGAAATATACATAAAAAAATTAGTACCAAATAAGTATAAATGTGGGAACTAATAATTACATAAGAGTAGAAGTAAAAAAAAAATAAAAACCACTCAAGTGAATGGAAAGAAATAACTAAAATCTTAAATAATAAAAAATGGTAAATGAGTATTTCCAACATTAGTATTAATCAAAAAAGAAAAGATAAATGAATATATTTTTATAGGAAAAATTAACATAACTTAGATAAAGTATTAAATAAATGAGTAACATCATGGTAGTACCTCTAAGGAACTAAGGTTTATGACACCTTGGAGTTTTATACCATCTTTGTGATAAAACCAATAACAATCAACTACAAGCATGTTCCTAGGGAGAGTAATATCAATTCCTAAAGGGGTCACCCCAAAATATGTCACTATATAACTATATTAATAATATATAGTTAGTGTTGTAGTATAGTCTAAGGCTAGGTACAAAACACCATTCCTAAAAGCACCTTTCCTATCATACCTTACCAGGGTCCTGGGTTCCCATGACCAACTAAATGGATGTGAGTGCATAATTCATAAGTTCTTATTCCCAAAAAGGGTCTTAGAGTGAGATATTCCTTGACAGAGGGAGGGTGTGAATAAAATTATGAAAGTTTTATCCAATTAAAATACGTTATCATTTACCTCTCATTTCCCTATCATATCTTGAACTCATAACCTTAAGAGTCACTTGTTTTACTTGGTTATTAGATGTTGATCTGAGTGAAATTTCACTTGAAAACCTTTTATTGTATATTATTTTATAGCTTCTCAACCCTTTTGATGTATTTTTAAAATGTAACTTGGACCAAAATATTTTAGTTGGTTCAGCTACACTTGTCTACTTTAAGGATCCTGAAATCAATAGTGTACTAATGTAGTAAAATCACTAAAGCACATTGATTGTGGTTTAGGCTAGGTCACACTCACTTTGGGTCACTCCCCTTAAAAGTTTAGAGAAAGCATACTACTTACCAAGGGTAACACCATATAAATTCCTCCCTTCACTCACCACAAATGAAATGATAACCTTCAAATATTTTATGGACATGCATGTCCCTTCAACAACATCAATTTATTGGTTGAACTAATTTAGAATTGTTTCCCTTAAATCCATATTATTTTCATTCATATAATTACTATGAATCTCCTATGGGTATTATACTTCATAAATAATCTGTGAACTCCTCCTCTCATAATAGTTTATTTATTCCATAATGAGTTTAGAACAATCCATCACTTTACTATTACAAAAAAAATTTATTTATTCTTTTCTTTATATCCCACCATTAGAAATCTATCTTTATTTTGAAATTAAGATATTTCAATGTATACCCTAAGTTCAGAATTTTTCTTCATCTATAGATGTATTAAAATAGAAAAGATCCTATACTCTCTCATATACTAACATTAAATTTCCTCTATCTTTATTCCCCCTTAAAATGTTGAACTCCATTTATAAAATTATGAGATCATGTATACTTAAATTTCCATCTTTTACACCATTATGGGACTTAAAAACCACCCATAAATCCCTCATAATTTCTATCATCATGCAGTCAAAGAAATAACTACATAGTGACTCTATTTCTCTATCATTGAAAGTGGATTTAATTTAATTCTAATCCACTATTATATCATGATAATTTCAATTCTATTATATCTTAGATCATGACCTAAAATTTAGTCTCATTATTATTAAATCAATTATGAATGTTTTATGAATCCTTTGAAATTTAATCTTAAGTTTTGACACATCTTAATCTGATGTTTCAGTAAAAAAACCTTTCTTATGGACACTATGATGTTTCTTATTCAATCTATAGGGAATTTTTTTAAAATGTATGGATCCACAACTTGTTATCCATTTATCCTTTCACTATAGAACTCCAATTTCTATTTTTTGTGATCTTAAAAATATCACCCACCATGGGCAGCACCATGACCATTTAAGGATCACCATTTCTCATAGGTAAATGTTTAACATAAAACAACATGAACTATTATATGGTGAAAAACAACTAGCTATATTGAATAAAACATGGAAACTATAACAACACATTCCTTCCCAAATGGTATTTTTAGCCACTAGCACCACAATTCCCATTTTGGGATTCTTGTTTAACAGAGGTGAACTTCCAATGCTCCATGCCTGTCTCTATGATTTTTGGATCTCTAGTTATACATTTTTTCAATGAACTTCACATTTAAAGATCTGATATTTCCAATAATTTTCTTTAGAAAACACTAGAAAATGTTTCCATATTTTAAACTAGAACTTAATTGGATGAACACATTTCACATTCCACTCCAATTTAGATCACCCAATTTAAAGTCCTTGATATATAATAATATCATGGTTCCTCCTTATACACCTCCATAAGTGATTTCATATGCATTTGTTATTTCATATACTTCCATCCACATCAACACTTTCCTTTTTAAACAAATCCAAAAACAAAAACAAATAAACTCTATTTATCAACAATCCTACAATCATCACCTTTGGGTCCATTGTCAACCACCAACTCTTATTTTCAAAAAATCAATTACATATACCTTATAAGAATAAAAATATGCCATATTTGTTTTTGAAAATATCTTACACCACTTCCAAAATTTATTCCACCTTATTAGAAATGAAATAAAAGGGATCAATCCTAATAATATTATGTTTATTTATTTCACTACTCCTTTAAGTGTACTCAAATATACTCCCCCTTTAAGTGTAGGGTTCACTATGTTAGCTCAAACTCCCCCTGAATGTGGTTAACATCTTCCCACTTATCAAAATTTTTCTTCCCATTAATGCATTGATAGATAATATATGATATATAAATAAAATTTATCATTATATTAAATATAGATTCTTCCTCATGAGATTATATTTTCTCTACCCCCTTTATTTCAATGAATCTCCAACCTTTATCTCTAAAACCAATTTTTAATAATCTAAATTCTCTGTTTATCAATTAAAAATAATTTTTTGGTTAGAATTACCAATCCTAGAATACTCTTATAATAAGAAAATTCTACTTGATAACTTCAAACATCCAAAAAAACCATTGAGTGAGACTGCTACTTAGAATTTGGGGTGAAAACAAAACATCTAAGCCTACTGATCATGAGATTAGTTTGGGAAGCATAAGTATAATTCGACATCAAAGTAACTATACAAGTCACTCATGAATAACAATAAAATCATACCATCTTTTAAAATTATATTTCTCCACACAACCTATGATCTTCCTCACTTTCACACCATATAGTTAGAAGATAAACAATAAATTACTTGGTAGTGAGGATCATACCACTTATTAAAACTGATACAAATTTTGATATATATATATATACCAATTAAAACAAATTATCTCCCAATAATTATTAGGATTCATAAATATATTGATAATTCTAAGAATCCATTTATTTTTGATAATAAACTCCCCTAAAACATTTATCTCTTACCATCAATAAGTTTCTCAGTCAGGGAATTCCATTTTTGAAAAAATTATTTAACTTAGTATCCTTTTGGATCCTTTATATATGAAAAAATTATACCAAATTCTAAAAACAATTTATAAACATGAAATCTATCCAAGTTACTATTTCTCACTTAATATTTTAATCCTACTGTCCTGATAGCACTGATTTTTTTTTGTCTTGATACCAATTGTTAAATTCCAAATTCAAAATTATACTAATGGTAGCATAATATCTAGATTTAACTCCATTTGTTTCATAAATAATTATTTTTTATTCATGTATTTTTCACCATGAAAAATTATTCTCTTACATGAATCTTAAGTCATGATACCCAATTAGTTCTGAAACGCAACCAAATCCAAAAGTTTCATAAAATTTCATTCTTCAATAGATTTATATTCAGCTTATACTTCATGTCTATTTGAGAAATCCAACCCCATAGATTGTGTCTCCACTAATTTTATATAACACTAAAAATAGTTTAGATATATGTTAACGTTTTGAGGATAGGGGTACATCAATATTCCCCAAATTTTGGAGGTTGGTGAGTCACTATGGATCACCATTTACCCTTATCTTTAACTTTGGAGTCTATCTCCAGATCTAAACATGATTTGGTGGAATCGAATTTCTTCCAAACTATTTTTGGTTTATTCACTAGTATAAAAGACAAGTCACAATATTAACTTCCTTGGATTACATTATCATAATTTATTTCCATTTACATAGTTAGTTGATTTTTCTTTTTCTAAATATTCTTATCTCTTTAACGATCTATGCAAGCATTATTGTTCTTTTATTTTAATACCATGCCTTGAAAAAAAACCTTTCATGAAATCCTTTTAAATTTTAACAAAATTTTAATTCTTTTATTTATTAAAAATATTATTCATGTATTTACAAGAAATTATTTCTTATACAACTAATTTTTAACTCTTCATAAATTCAATTTCATCATTGTATACTTCTCCATTCAGCCTATAAAACCTATTTCTCAATGGAGTTAAAATTTCATTAGATGCATGTTAATTTATACATTTAATCTCTGGTGGCGATCTTCTAAAATTTATACATGAGGAATGGTTACTTTGATATGGATTTTTAATGTAACACCTCATGATTTTAAAATAATAACATTGTATTTGATATGTTATGTGATCCGAAATAATAAGCATAAATAACCAACAAAATATATTTCTTTAAATTTAATCTTCTTAATAGCTTGCGGAACATGAAACCCTAAGCGTAAATTAACCATAATGTAGTATACTATTATAAAATTGCCTTTAAATTGGGTTATATTAATATTACTAACTAAATGATTAAAATTATGGTTTTTTGTTGACTCTAAATAAAATGAAAATCATTTAAAAGAAAAAGAAATGTTTTCAGACAAATTGTTTCTTTCTAAAAAACTATATAGTCGCGCTTTGCACAAAAAATTTAAAATTAATTTTTAATAATTTCAGAAAATTTATTTTAAAAAATTTATTTATAATTTAAAATTAGTATATAAAAAATTATCTTAGGGTGAAATTTTGGGATTTCTTTAAAAATGATCATTTATAGTTGAATAGTGAAAAATACTATTTTTTATTGTAAACTATCTTTCTGTTTAAAATATTTACAAGGATAAATTATATTTTAAACATGTGTTAAAGTAATATGAGATTAATTATATTATAATTTAATTAATTTTGGGCATTGGAATCTATTTCATATTTAATATTGATATAAAACCTTATATAATAATGTGAATTTTCTCTTTGGAAACCTGCTTTTTCATTGCATCCATAGGTAAAATTTTAAATTTACTTCTGAAAATTATATGAATTGAATTTGAAAAAATGGATTCCATATTTATAATAAGAACAATTTATATTATATAATATTTTTAATTTAGTTTTTGATCATTATGAATATTAAAATAAGTAAAAATTTATTACCACGATTAAGGTAAAAACTTATTTACTAGGGGTAAAACTAAAATGATATGGATTAAAATAGCCTATCATCTTCAAAAAAACAATTCTATATATATATTTCGAACATAGAACCTATAAGGGTCAACAATGGCCCATTTTTGAGTCCTTTTTAATGATAAAAACATGGCTTTAATTGAGTTTTTTAAAAAATTCCATGTGTATGTCCTCTCCCACACTTATAAAAGGATACACTTTATCCCGCTATTCACAATTAAAAAGAAATTTGGTTAAGAAAATAAATTCCAAAAAAACTTCCTTAATCCCCTACCAACATCCTATATTCCCTGGTTTTATCATAAATTCATCATAGGAAGGATTTTTGTGCAAACTGAAATAATTTTTTTAAAGAAGTGGTAAAATTATTAAATGAGAATTTTTATTTTGTTTCCTCTTCCACATCCTTAAAATATTATTAAAACATGATCATATGATAAATTTAGTATAATCCATATATTTTGATGTTATTATTTCAATGTAATTACCTATATTTATCCCCTTTTACAACAAATGGGAAATGAAACCGTCGATCATGTGTATCGACTACCACTTCACAAACCAATGTAATTCATTTTCTGTCAGCACCTTTCAAGGATGGATATAATGATATATTTAGCACATTTTTATGATGTTTATAATATGATTATACTTATTTAAAATTAATATCATGTAATATTACTTATGTTTCATTCTGTTTAAAATACGACAATGTCGCTAGTGTGTAAAACATAATACCACCTCTTAAAGTAATGCTATTTGTTTTTAAATTATTCTTAACATGGATGGTAATAAGGATAAATTTAGTTAATATAAATGATATATATAAAATTATATTGATTCTTTAAAATTAATATATCACACAATTCCTCACTGTTTCAACCATTATAGAAATGACAACTTTGCTGATGTGTACGTATGACCTGCCATCTCCACGAATCAATACGATCCATTATCCATGATGAAATTATGATAATTGCACTAAAAAATTATATAATTAAAAAATATTATTTATAAAATTAATATCAATATAAAAATTATGGAAATATATCATATTCACATGAAATATAACTTTCATAATAAAACACATATGATAAAACATGAAAATTTACATTTAAAACAATGAAAATAATGAAATATTATTTGCAAAAGGGGTAAAATGTTACAATAGGATTATATATGATATTATAAATATGTATATGGTTTTGGAATAAATTAATAACATACTTAAAATAATAATACTATAGATTAAATTATGTTAAACTAAAACAAAGCGTGAGGTAAGTGACTTCATCTCAATTTCACTTCATTGAGGAATATTTTATTTTTGTGTGCATAATTTCTTTAATATGGTGTACATAATACCTATTTTACATGTAAAATTTTTAATAATTCATATTTTATGTTATTTTAAGATTTAATTTTAATTATTTTAACTATGGGGATTTGACATGAATGTTACTAAGTGGTAAAGAATTTTATAACTCAGTTTCTTTTCATTGAGTTATATTACTTCTTCATTTGCCTTTGATAATATAAGATTATGTGTATAATTATTTTTTATTTTATTATTTTTTATTTAATTTTTTTTGGGGATTTACATTTGATACACATAATCTATTCATTTATTAATTATTACTTCAATGTTATGATCATTTTAAGGGATTTTGTCTCAATTTCGATTTCACTGATACATATTTGTTAATATGCACCTATTCAATTTCTTGTGGTAAATAAATTACCACATTATGTATTTAACATGAATAACTATTTATTCATGATGGTTAATGTTTCAATTCACGGTTTTCTGTATTATTTTTATAACATATATAAATATTTCCCAAATCATATACCATTTTTACATATTGTGTTTAATTTTAAATTCATTTGAATAACTGGGGAAATATTTATAAATCATTTTTCTTTAATCAATGTAGATATTTTTTGATAAGTCTTATTATTAATCAATTAAATTTATTATCAATATATGTGGTAGGACAACCCCTAACTTCCTTATACATTAATTCACGATTTTTACACATAATACAACTAAGAAGATCAATAATTATAGTGTCTTTGGGTAATTAGTTACATTTAGTAACAACTTAAAATTGGGGGTATATTGGCATTATTGAAAACTTACTTTACATGCTCATAATATTACATCATACATAAAAATGAAAGGGATAACCTGGGGACATACATAAGAATATGGGTGAGCTGTAAACCCTGTTAAGGGAATGAACAAAGCATAACATGAATAAAGTATTTCATGTTAGAAAATATTAATTTCAAAGGGATATAAAAGGTATGATATTCATAAACATGAACAATAAGGCATGATATTGTAGGATCCCGAGATACCTTGAGAGGGGAGGGGTGAATCAGGGTGTTAATTTTTTCTTTTAAAACCTGGATCTTTTTCCCACATTGGTAGTAACTCGTTAAACTTGTAAGAATGATGCGAATAGAAAGAAAACAATCACATGTATAGAGACCCCACAACACTTTTACTTGGTTCACCACTAAGGGATACGTCTAAGGAGCATACGTTGATAGTGTTTCATTCATACATAAATATACTAATATTCACTAGTTTTTTTATCATAAGGTTCGGTCATAGTCACTTTGTGCTTGGAACACTACCGTTACAATGGTTTAGGGAAAGCTCACTGTGTCCTTCAGATCACTTCCGTCGACTCCCCCTAGCTCACTGACTCGTGAGAAGTCTAACTCAGTTTATCAACTTGAATTTCACTTCAATATATTTTCATTGAAGTCTTTGTCTATATTCAGCATGATACACTAATTTCATCGAATTCCAGATTTGATGCACTTGAAAAAACCGAATATTCAGAATGTATATTCAGCTTACACTGACAATTGTGCGCAACACCCACCCTGTGCGCCCAAAATCTTACTTTTTCATGCAATATTATCCTTTTCACGCAAGATCCACTATTGGCATGCAAGATTTGATTTTCACATGGAAATATTTCACACAACTACAAATTTTAAGCACAACTTTAACATTGACAGACAACTTCGACTTTTATGTAAAACCTACACTTTTATGCACAAATACAACTTTTACGCACCACCACAATTTTTGCGCGCAACTTCCTTTTCATAAAATATTTACAAACAATAGATATTGGATCATTTCTAGGTCTTCAGCCATGCCAAATAAATGGGGTCACCTCTTATTTATAGGAGTCACCGACCCCCTCACGCAAAATCAACCATGTTGCGCAAAAATCTCAATCTGTGCACAATGCTTTTCGTGTAGGAACCATTTTTCGTGCACATCTCTGGATTTTTCACACACCTCATACCTTTTCAATTTTTTGATGTTCTGATCCTGAAACATGACTTTCACACCAGTTTCCATAATACCTATAATATTGTGTGGAAACTCTTTTTTCAAACACACTTTTCTCCATTTTATTATTTTTAGGCCAAAAAAATTGGCAATCATTGGGGAATGATGCCACCTTCAATACTGTTGTCCTCTTGAACTGTATAATCCATTTTCTAGAAAACATTCTGAACTTCCAATAAGGATTGACAAAAAACACAAACGTTACTCCATTTCTTGTATGAATATTTAATTCCCTAATCACTACAGTCAACATATGATTGACCATTATGTATATAAATGCATGAAAATCAATTCTTACTACATTTATTAAAACCAAAATTATTAGAACATGATATGTAATACCCAAATAATCCTTTATATGATGATATAAAACATTAATCTTCAATAATTTGGTAATAACCTCTTTTTTTTTATCTTAGATCATTCTATTAATATCTAAACCATAAAACTATTGAAAATATATTTTAACAAAATAACTTGAATCACTACAGAATCATATAATATAGTGAAAACACCAAAATAACAAGACTAAACTTTAATAACTAACCTGAATGTTTATCTTTAGCTTCATCATAAATATATATAAAAATATCACCTTTTATAAAAATGAATTTTCAGACATCAATTTTAACCCAATATTCAATAGACCATAATTACCTCAATGGACTATCCATCTTAAAACCCAATAAAAGGTTCAAGTAATATAATGGTATAATATCTAATGAACTTGAAAAGAGAATTTTATCCATTAATTAGATGATAAAAAAACACAAAAATTCATTATGGCATCCATAGATCTTAAGTTAACTTCTTTTAAAAACAACATAATATCCAAAGATATATAAACCTTTCCATGATACAAACTATAATATCTCTAAAATTGTACTCCAAAATATAGTGCTAAAAATATAATCTTTATATTTATGGATTTAATACCAAATTTTAGCCATAAAAACTATACAATATCAAAATAAAATATTGTATTACTTAAATAACCAATAAACTTTTAGGTTTAGTGTTTTTTATAATTAGGAAAAACTATTACATAAAATTACCCATGAATTTAAGTGAGTATTTCCCAATTACACCCATAGTTTCTTATACTCCATTATGTCTTAACCATATCCCACAGGAAACCATTATAGACACATCTTACTTAATAAATTTATTTATAACCTTTGAAAAAGAAACAAAATAGGGTATTCTCAAATTCTTAGTAAGGATAAACATAGAAATTAACTACTGTATATCTTTAGTGAGCACAATATTGGCATAAGGGTATGCGAACATATTAAACATGCATGATAATTATATAAGATAATTCCAACACATCGAATACTAGAACATTAAACATGTGAAATTATATAAAGATTTTACAAAGTAAAGAGTTATAAGAATCAATAATCATGATCCATGTGATGTCAATATTGGTATAATGAACCATTAAAAACTCATAAAAGAAAAACCATTATCATGATCAATATCGGGTTCAACTATCATTATAAACAATTTCCAAGTACCATAAATGACTATAACACATGAAATATTTCATTTTCATAATCAGTATTTAAATAACAACTTACATTCCTTTATAACTTGATTTATATATCAAAAAATAGGTATCATGAGAATATATTTAAAAAAACCATCCCAAGACATCCAGAGAATAAATATAGAGGGTATCATAAGATCAAATTCCATGTGAATTAGATAAATCATTAAATTATGGTGACATAGATGAGAATTCATTTAAAATAACATTTAATACATTTCCTTGAAAACAAAGGAAAATAACCTTTTCTTTCAGAACCTATAAAAATTAAGAATCATAAATTATTGATAAAATGATTATTTTTTGAAATTAATCATTTAAATTTATAAGTACATTGTCAAATAAATTAATATTTATAATGATGGGAAAATTCATTCATGCGGTATATGCTAAATAATGATTTAATTAACACCATTGGTAAAAAGTACCTCATTAGAAAAATTAAAATAAGATTTCTTTTAATTTTTTTTATATAAAATAAAAAATTATTATAAATGAAATCGATAAATCATTATAGAATAGTAAATAAATTCCTGAAAATATTTTAAATAAAATGTGGACATGGAAGAAAATGTTCATCGACCAAAGAGGAAATATGGTCAGTTTTTCTTAATTTTTTTTTCAATTATTGAAAGTAACAAAGCCATGAAAATGAGATTAAATCATATAAATAAATATAAATAAATATATTATTACAATATATATGTGGTTTATGAAATTAATATCATAAAATTTCCTCTAAATAAACCATGAACATAAAAAATCTCAAAATGAAACGAGATTATAACATAAATCATTTACTACACTTCTATGTTTCAAATAAAAAGTATTTAAAATAAATAATATGATATAACTCTATAAATACCACGAGTTATATGAATTAATATGTAAAAATTCATTCATGGGGTATTAATTACACCATAAAAATGAATGATGGTTCACAATATGAAACATTTCTCAAGAAAATGGGATTGAGACAAAGAAAAACCTTATAACATTTGATGTGATAATTACTCCATGAAGAGATATTGAGGAAATATATGTATCCACATAAAACAATCTAAAATAAAATATAAAACAATTTATAGATCAATTCACACATAATAATGGAATAATAATTTCAATGAATAATTTTTATTACCTAATGAAAGAAAATAGAGTTTGAGAAACCCCTTACCTCAAGTTCAAACATTCTATGTTTGTCCATTAAATCCTATATAATAAAATTATGTTAATTATTTAAAATTTAAATATCCTTTTATAAGTTTATTATCTTATCATTAAACCATTTATTTAATTTATTTCTATGACATATTTAATTACTTAATCTATTAAGTACACATCTAGTGTTTTGGGTATGTTCAGTTAATAATTTTAAAAATAACATTGGTAGGTTATCCACAGATAAAATATTTCATTGTTAAATCATGGAAAAATTAATAATATTTACATAATTATAATTTCTATACATTAAATAAAATTTTATAACCAACCATGAATGTTGTATATGAAAAAATAGTATCTCTTTGTAGAGGTGATAATCCACATATACACACGAACAATGTTACCATTTTCTAATAGATGAAAGGGAAAGGAAATATATGATATATTATATTAAAATTATTATAATTTTTTCATTAATATAATAAATATACATTAAATCTATGATTATAAACATCCATTACTAGAGATGATGGAAAATAAAACATATCATTTTGTGGAGTTGGCAGTCCCTACGTACTCACGAAGGATTTTTTTATTTTCCACAAGGGAGAAAAAGAGATGAAAAGGGATATAACATAGTGATAATAAAATTTTAGTATATTTTATTTACTTATGTGATTACCTCATCATTATTTAGGAATAAATTAAGGAGGTATAAGAAGAATCAAAAAAGAAAATGGCTCATTAATATGATTAGGTCCTCCTTAGAAGACCACCTTCGACTTACACATTAAGACTTCTAGGTTGGATTTTTGGTAAGAAAATGACCTCTATAAAGTGAGAATTAATTTGGTTATGTGATTTATAAATATTTTTTCCATGATACAAGACTCATGAAGTGAGTGGAAGAGAGGAGAAGTTGTGTCCCATTATAAGTGAAGGAAGGGGAAACTATTGAATTACTTAAAGTATTAAATTAATATACATTAATTTTCATGTTAAAGTAACTAAAAATTGATATATTTTAAACATATTATTGATATATGTTTAAAAAATCTCATAAAATAAAATTTATACAAGTTTAGGTGATCTTTTAACCCTTATCTCTTTATTTTAACCTCCCTTTAACCCTTTTAATGATTACCAAGATAACAATGTTTCTTAATATTTAAGGGTAAAGAAAGTTAAAATAAAAATAAACATTACCCATAAGTGGAAGATTGTTGACATGATCGTACATATCCCATTAACTTAGACAAATATAATGATTTTATGAATTTTAAATCATTTAATAATATAGTATTTATCATAAAATACCATTAATGTAATTTTTGGGAATATTCACATAATTTGACATTAAATTTTTTTAAGATAGTAATTTATTTCATATATAAAATTTTAACACTTCAATAATACATTATATGTTTCTAAATGATTCTTGAGAAACCAAAAAAACACTCAAAAATATTATGCTGTTAGTTTTTAAAATCATTTACTTGATTTTTCTATAGCTTGCACATGTACTGTGTCAATGTTGCACAAACACTTAAGGTAATTATTTATTCAATAAAAATTAAAAATTAATTTGAACCATAAAATAAATATTTATATAAAAAATCAACATTTATAAAATTTCATGAATTTATTTTATAATTGTGGAAAAACATTAAGAGATATTTAAATCAAGAATGTGACATTTTCGAATTATTTGTTACCTAAAATAATATAAAGGTCTTTATCAAATAAAAATAAAATAAAAATTTGATTTTTGTGCATAAATTAAGGGTTTTTAAAAACAAAACTCATCTATAAGATTAAAATCAAGTGTTATAGTGATCTCAAAGCCCTTTTACATTAGTTTTAACCCTAGTTAACCAAATTTATCCCTTACTGTTGAGATAAATTTTACCATGATTACTATTAATTATGAAAAAAATAATATTGAAATATTTAGAAAATTTGTACATGATAATTCCAAATATTTAATCAATTTTATCAAATATAATTCCTATAAGTGAATGAAATTAATTTTAATATAAACCAACAAAACATGATGATAAATAGTTTTTAGAAAAATCCATTTTAAGTTTGAAAATGTTTTTGTTGAAAAACTACGCATAATGTTGATTATAATTAAATTAATTGGATTATTTTTAATCAAAATGAAATAATTAAACTTTAAAATTAATTAAAAAAAATTGGACTTTGTAAATACTTGAAAAGATAAGACACTTTTCTATAAAATCAGTATATTTCACTATTCACTAAAAATTAAATCTTTTCAAAGAAACCCCAAAATATATCCCTATAATAGTTTTGATATTCTGATTTTAAAAATGACAACATTTTTTATATCAAATACAATTTCTAAAAGTTTCAAAAATTAATTATAATATTTATTCATAAAAAGAAATAAAAACCATTTTTGAAAAAACATATTTTGAATCTTAAAATGACCGAAGTAAAACTTTAGTGCTTATTTTCAAATAATTTATTATTATATTTTTATTGAGTATTACTTATATATATATATATATATATTTCATAGTGTAGTTACTACTATTCAAACTTTACATTTCAATAGCTAGGGTCTGTGATTCATATTTAATTAATAATATTTCGAGGTCGTTAAAGCTCAGTGTTGCATGTTGTGTATGTTATCGAATATAGTGTTATTTTAAAATATTAGGGTATTACAGTATCTATCATATTACAAAATTAGTGAGTAATTTTACAGTTTGAGGATGAGAAATAATGATAGTGAATTGATTTCAAATTTCTATACACGCAGATTCACCTCACATCTCGATGTGTATCAAACATCATTTGATTCAACACCCACACTAGACACACCTGTGTAATTACACATGGTTTAACAAAATATTTTGATAAAATATTATATAATAATGTGAATATCTCTACTAAAAACTCCATACCCTTTTTCATATTTACCACACAATTTTTACTAAAAATGTTCTATTCATATGATATGAACATTTCTTAAATATTCATAAATGTTTACACGGTAAAGGCACAAAAATGAATAAAAGGATTAAAAATAAATAAGTCCATAATATAATAAGGTAATTGGAGGGTAGGGTGTGAAAATTATTTCTATCATAACCCATTTTACTCCCAAAAAGTCACTAAATATTTAATGCTATATAGAATTAATAGAATTTAACAAGGGAGAGGGAATCTCGAATACATAACTCCAAAACCCTTAAGAACCAAGAGAGACCATAATAAAAATACATCTAAAAAAACCTAATTTTAAGGACCCAACCTTAAACATTACATAATCTTGAATTATGTCAAGAATTCACATTGAGGATCTTTTTAGGTTTAGAGTTTTAGAGAATTAGGCCATAACTATTACATAACAACTTGAATATTACATGTAGACACTACCACTCAGTATCCATTTTTCATAAAATAAAAACTCTTAAAAAGAAACATGTCTATTAACTTTTTTTAGACAACATGAGTTTTTCTTGAACCCATCCTTGACCCTATTCGTATTTAAGTCCTATGGAAAACATTTCAAAAACTTGGGATGATCATAAAAAGCTCAGTAAGGGTTATAAAATAAGGAATGAAAACATTATCCCGTCAATAAATACAAATAAATTAAACCAATACTTTTCAATCATAACATACCTTACGAAATCATAAGATTTTTGAATAACACATAGAAATCAAAAATAATAAAGGTAAATTATAGAATTCATAACATACTAACACTGTAACTATCACAACTATATAGGGAGTCACATTTGGAATACCCATCATAGTATATTCCCTAAATCTCTTTGGAGAAACATTAACGTTTACCTCCGTCACGTTACCCAATGCATTTGAGATCTATCTCGAGATCACCCGCCCGAGGTTTATCACAAAACCACCCGTATACGTAAACAATGCCCAATAACCATAACATAATCATAACACATAACACAAGTCTAAAGTAAATATAACATTTACACATTCCAATATTTCAAATCAAGATATTGAAATAAACAAGGCTTTATCAACCCATTTTCAAAACCATTTAAACATTTAATAAAGATATTTTTGAATCAAAGTGTCTCATACCACTTTGAAAATTTTAAATAAATTATCATTTGAAAACATTAATGTCCATATAAATAAATTCTTAAAACCATTTTTAAAACATGGACATTAATGATAAAGATTTAGAAGAATAAATCATTAAAAAATTTAAAACAATATTTTAGTTAAAGGGTTTTTAACGAAATGAGAGACTCTTGAATACAAATAATTGGAAAATAAAATTGAATTAGAAATTTATAATATCATTAGTATAATGTGATTCAGGATATAATATTCTAAAGGATAGTATATACACCATATAAGAGTGAATTGGTGCATAACAACAATGAAGTCTCACTGGAATGTAAATTTAGAAGAAATCCCTTATAAAAACTGTATCCAAAGATTAAGGATAAATCAATTACATAATAATGTGTGAAAAATATAAATACACTCAATATGATGGTATATTCAGTTTAAATCAATTATAGAACATTCACACATATTCTTTTTAAGACAAAACCAATGAATTGGATGATTAACTCAATGAATGTAAATTGAGTTAAAATTACTCTTATCAAGTTCATATCGATAACTTGAGAATTTATCAATGGAGTGATTATGTGAATCAAAATTATATCCACACAAATCATAGTGAAAATTAAAACATAAATAAATAAATATTTATTCCACACATAATCATTGCATTACATAATTAAGAATTAGAAGATTAATCCAAGGAATGGAAATTGGGTTAAAAGGTTACCTTACCGATTTGGTAACTTACAAAACATACAACCCATAAATGAAGTATCATAAAATAAAGATTTAAATACTCATAAATTGAAGTATATTACACAATTAATACAATCATGGTCAGTTCATACACCACACAAAAATAAATACTAGAAAATATAGCATGAATCTCATGAGAATAAAAAGTGAGATGAAAACCCCTTACCACGTTGTAATCAATCGAGTCGTATGACCAAAAGTTAATAACCACAAAATGAATCATATAATACCATGAATATAAAGATAATAATGATAATATATATCATATGGTAGTAAAAAATATACCACATGTAATAAATTAGTGGTGAACAATGGAAATCTCATAGAATTAAAAGCGAGATAAGAAACCCCTTACCTCGTGTCCGACATGACTTGTTTGTTCCTTTTTCTTCCTGAATAATAAACTTAAGTTAATTTATACTTGATTAATAACATTTTTCTAGTTTATTTTTCCTTTTATATCACTTATTACCTTGAAATAACAATTAGTTAATTATTTGAGTTCGTATTGGACATTTTGTCGATGTTTGGAACTTGAGTAAAAAATGAACATGTTATAATTACAATTTGTCCATGTGGTAAAAAGTAAATTATCTCCAGAATTATATTAATGATTTAGATATCATATATATCATATATATCCATTATATATATGTATTTATAACAGTACATAACATTTGGATATAAGAAATGAAATGCACCGTTCATGGAGACGGTAAGCCGTACGTATGCATGAACTCTACTTTCATTTCTATTTTGTATTTTAATGGAATTAAAACTTAATGATACATAGGTATATTATAATTCCGGTATATTATCATATATAATTTCATTAAATCCACCCTTTATATGCCCCACGTATGGCATGAACGAGTCATATCACATTGAGGGGGCGGTAGTCCACACTTTCTCAAATGAAATCATCGTGTTTACCCATAATGGAAACCATAAAGGTATGATATAAATAAAAATTATATAAGAATAAAGAAAACATAAAAAATATATCATATATAAATACAATTCCATATTAATGGCCACTATGAGAGGTGGTAGGACATAATTGAACAATCGTCTTTTCGTGAGGCGTTAGTTTTCCATCCACAAAAACAGTATGTTCTTTATTCATTAGATGGAGGTGTGTGTATGTGTAGTTCGAATAATTCTCATAAAAATATACTATTATATTTAGGATACTAGTGTTATTATAAAATAAAATAATAAAAAGAGTTTAGGGGTTGGAGAAATAAAATAAAAGAAAAGAGTTTAAGAGAAACTGTTACCTTAAAATCAGGTAACTCTCTTTGGTTTGAACCAAAAAGATTTCTTGAAGATCCTTCTTCCTAAGGTAAGTCTTCTAAGTGGGAGAGAGAGATATTTAGAGGTTATTTGGGAAGGTGTTGGATGATACAAAGTTCTTGAGATATGTGATTAATGAGTTAGAAGTGGTGTCTTTTTATAAGCGAGAGGAGGGGCTCTTTAGGAGTGTTTGAAAATATTATTTTATTATATAATGATTTTCGGTTTCTAAAAGTCTTAATCTAATTAAAGTCAAAGATAAGATGACTCATGGTCGAAATAAATTCATCCAATAATAATTGGATTGGTTTTGGATGTTATTTTAATATTTATAATATTATTTATTTAAATCATTTATTATTGAGGTAAATACTACATAATTTTTTATGTCATAATTAATTTTATTTTTTTTATGTCTAAAAATTATAAAAAAATACCATGATGTCAGAAATATTTTTAGCTTTATAAATAATATTTATATTCTATAAGATAAATTATATAACCTCATGTAAAAATTACATTACTAAAAGATATTTGTTTGTCATTTTTGTCTTTACTTTAAATTAATTAATCTAATGTGTCATTATCACTGCCAAGTGGCTCCATGAGGTCCCAAAATCGACCCAAGGATTCCCATGGATGACTATAATTCATCCTATAAGGTTAGAATAAATGTTAAGGTAATTTTTTATTATTATAATATTCTTTTTACCTTGAATTACCCTATTTACCTTTAACCGTAGTAAATAAAAGTCAAAAGTTACTATTCACCAAAAAATTATTTTCGTCTTATTGAAGCACATTTTACTTTCTAATAACAACCATGTATGTCAGATTTTTGAAATTCAATTCACAGAAGCGGTAAAATTTCATTTAAATGAAAAAGTCAGTTTTTTAACTATTACTTAGTGGTTTCACTATTCATCAAAAATTGATGTTTTTCAGAAAAATACCAAAAATTCATCCTAAGCTATATTTGATGCTCTAAATTCAAAAGATATGTCTATTTTAAAAAATTAAAAACATAGAAGTTTCATTAAATAATTTAAAATTAATTCCCATTGTCAAAACAAATAACACGTTTTTAAGAAACAATATCTATCAAAAGATTAACACTTGTTTTTTTCCAATTTCAAAGTGAAATTAATTCCAATAACCACCATTGGATTAAATGGTAAAAATTTAATCTAATTACACTTTAAAACCAATTAAAAATATAATACAACCATACAAATAAATTAGATTAAAAAGCATATTTGAATTAAAATACATTATTTTTTACTATTCATTAAAAATGAATTTTATCAGAAAAATACAAAAAAATTATCCAAAGTAAATTTTGGTTCCCGGATTCTAAAGAAGAATTTTATTTGGTCAAATAGAACATATAAAAGTGACAAAAAATATATTTAAATAGGGTTCGCCATCAAAAGGCGGTAAATCGAACTTTTAGTGAATATTAGATTATTTATGCTTAAAATCGAATTCTTTTCTTATTTTAAGCCTCTAAATTTTATTGGATAAATGTAAAAACATTTAACAAACATGTATAATCATATTGTAGTTAGTTCTATTCATTCCCGCCAATACAATGTCTAGGCGTTAACTACAATTTAAAATAATAATATTATAATATTAGTGTGCAATGTAAGATTTCAAAGAAACCTATTGTTGCGTATCAGGTAAGCCATCGAACATAGCATCCCCATTAAAATAAAATTAATATTTAATTTAAAAATATTAATAATATAAAAATATTATATTCTTTAGTTACCTAGGATGTTACAATAATAACACCCCAAAAATCTGAACTAATGAAGACTGATCATAGGATTATCAAATTCTAGAAGTAGAAAATAAAAAATTGGGACACGTGAGAGGTAACCCCTCCATTTAAATTTTTTAATAACATGGTGGGATCTAAGGAAACACTACAAGATTCTAACCTACACTCCCAAAGGGGAAAATATGAAATAAAAAATTAATCTTAATACCTATATTTATACATAAGTAATTACTATACATTCCAAAAAATACACAAGAACTGAAAAATACAAAAAACAGAATAAAATTTCAGATTAATGATATAAAACAAGGAAACAAGGAGGGGAATAAAGAAGAATATAGAGGCAGAGGAACAACCTGAACATTCCCCTTACAATACTATCTAGATTTAGATTACAATACCCCAATAACCATTATAATAGATAAAATAAATTATAAACTAAAGCTTGAACTAAGGCCATGAAATATGAAAAAAATTAAATTAAGAAATTTCAAGAAAGGTTCAACATAAAGAGGGGTTCAACTCCACCACTTTTACTAGAGTCTGCATATGTTCAATAATTTTAAACGATCACCTATAAATCACAAGAGACACTAAACCATGATACATCTATCACAACCTGTCCCTCGGGGCCCATGTTGTGACTACCCCAAGCCCACCTTCCATAGGCCAATGGCTGGTGACTAGCACCGAAAGCTGTATTCCCTAAAACTGGGAAGGCATTGCCTTTATATCCTATAACACACTCAACCAAGAACACAATAAGATATGAACACAAGTAAACCATATATCAAAAAGAGTGTTGAAAGTAAAAGGGGATGGAATACAAGCCCAACAGTAAATGTACAAGTACAACTGGAAATACAATACAACTGAAGAAAGAGGAAGACAACTACTGGGTCGTCTTCTGAGGTTCCTACCTAAACGATAGGTAAAAATCACCTCTTCAGCACTCCACATCTGCCCAACTCCTCTGCGTACCGACACGCCGAATGGTCCACCTCCTGTGACCATCCAGTCTTGGTACCTTCAGCCTCGATCAACGCTATCCATCCTCTACATCAAATACAACAAGGTGTGGGAAAAGCCCATACAGGGGTGAGTATAATGATACTCAGTAGGGACCCCGAGACCCTCAAGGTCTCACAAGATCTACAAAGTATAAACCAAAAATCATGTAAACCAGTGACAACCCTACTTAGGTATATGCCCATACATATACCTAAGTTATCAAATATTACCCATCTCATTCATGAGAAAACACAAGGCCCGACTCCTTAGCCAAAGCTCAACTGTTACATGAAGGAAAGAATACCAAGAAGGTAACACCACAAATGTAAGTACCACAAAGTATCACCATGAAGGAAAGTACCACACAGGTACACCACAAAGAAGAATACCACAGAGGTATCACCACAAAGGAAAGTACCACACAGGTACGCCACACAGAAGAATACCACAAATGTATCACTACGAAGGTAAGTACCACAAAGTATCACCACGAAGGAATGTACCACACATGTATGCCACATAGAATAATAACACCAAGGTATTACCATGAAAGTAAGGACTCATCTCACACCAGGTATAACATAGGTATGGTAGCAAAGATGATCAGATATAACTACTAAATCATCATACTTTGTTAAGAGGCAGACCCACGAAGGATCCAAAATTATCAAACCCACATAGGATCCTAGTACATCATCAGACCCACACAGGATCCTAGTACATCATCAGAACCACAGAGGATCCTAGTACATCATCAGACTCACACAGGATCCAAGTACATCATCAGACCTACACATGATCCTAGTACATAATCAGACCTACACAGGATCCTAGTACAACTGACCCACGAAGGATCCTAAATCATCAAACCCATGTAGGATCCTAAAGTATTCCCACATGGATTCCTAGAGTGGATCCAAGTAATAATATTTAACACAGACCCACAAAGGATTCCAAGCATAGACCCAGAAAGGATCCCTTTCTCATGTTACAGCCAGCTACATAGTTCTCCCACTAAGATCGCTTGATTCCGGGAGGGTCCGCTTCTCAAGCCATAGGTCGATACTCTAACTACCATTAAGTCCCAAGAAGAAGTATCCCAAAGGGACTCCACATAATAGGGGTATCAACACAATAGATGGTGAGTCAATCTGATGCCTGGTCTGTAAGTTATTAGACTTTTAGTCCTGAGGGCCTAGTTGGATTCGTGCTCGATCCAACCCAACCATACCCCAAATTTATCGAAAACTCAAGTGGAGTATAACAAAAGGATAGTCTCACTCTATGGTTTCTGGAACTACAGATGGTTCATCAAACGGACACCCGGTGCCAAAGTTATGGCCCAAAGAGCGATTATGGGTCGAAGTTAGTCTGGGTCTAGTCCGACCCGGTTGGACCAACCCGACCCGGCCCGTGCTGGGTGGCCCGAACTGCTCTTGGTAGTCCAACCTGTGCTGGGCGGCCCAACTAGGCCGTGTGTGTGGGGGGGGGGGGGAGTCACACACCCCCCACCTCCACTCACCGAACGACCAAAGCTATTCGGTCGCCAGCAGCACGCGAGACCTGCCGCGGGTCCCGCTCGGTCTAGCTTGGCTGGACGAAACAGAAATCCCTTGGTCCTCCTGGAGAAATGTCATGCACCACCCCTTTGCAGCTGGACAAATGATGGCTACCCTCTATCCACCACCACAGCCGACGGGCCGTGACTATTCTCCTGCAGTGCGGTCGCGCCGCCACCTTTGTTGCGGCCAACCGTGATGCTGACCGCCATTCCCGAGCCCCACCGATGTCAGTCACCATTCTCCTCTATCGTGAAGAATAAAAATGAACCATAATATTTGCAGGGAGGTTGGGCCATGTTTGTTTGGCCCCTACCCTCCGCGTTAGAGTCGTAGCATGCCACTCAAGGGAGGTGACTCAACGTGAGAGAAAAATTAACGTTGATCAATCGAAAACACACCCCTACCTTGATTGCTCATTGATGTTGGTGAGGAGAGGAAAGGGTGAAGTCAGTGATGTTGACGTTTCCTTGATTATTAGTTCATTCATTGTTGGAGATCTTTCGACGAAGTTCTTCATTGGGGAAATATTCGTCGAAGGAGAAGAGTTCTTCATTGTAGAATGTTTCTCCAAAGTTCTCCCCACTATCCCCTTTGCCAACAATTTTCCCACAAATGATAAAATGAGGAGCCAACATAAATTAAAGTAGGTTTATAAATTTAATTTACATTAGCACAAAATTTAATGACTCAAATAATTAATTGGAGAGTTGGCATAATTAATTATTTGAAGTTGGGATGTTTTCCTTACATTAAGAGGGGTTTGAGTGGTCCCCACTGCTAGAATTTAATTTTTTTGGGGGGGGGGGGGGTTTCTTGTTTGGGTGTTCCCCACCTCCATAACCCATGTAGAGAGGTTTCAAAAATAAAATAAAAGTTTGTTATTTTATTTTTCTTCTTCCTCCACGAAAGGCACAAAAACTAACTTTCACCCCCGGCCTACTACGGTCGAGGTGAAGGTCTTCTTAAGCAAATACTTGCGATGTGAGTTCATCAGTGTCCTCAGATTTCAATCCTGAGCATCGTTTCAAAAGTTACAAAAACCCATTCGCATGTTTATTGAACTTACCTGAAAAAAAGTTCAGAAATTCATTTCAGGCACATCGGGCCTCGGAATCACGCGCCGTCATTTTTTGCGGACTCATAAAATTCCCATAGGATTTTAAAGAAATTTATATGGAATTTTGGGTCTTTACAAAATCCCATGAAATGAACTTCCCACACCCTATCAAGAAATTTTTATGATGAAAAATAGATAAAAAGGAAACAAAATAAGAAATCTAGAACACCCAATATTCAACCCATATCAATAAGAGAAACCACTGATCTAAAATAACCTAAGGGTGTAAGTCCTAATTTCCACACAAGAAATAAACACCAAATATAATTAGAAAGATCATTTTAAATCCATTTATAACTAATTTATCAACAAAATCATTAACACATTCCAACTTATTAAAATCCTTTAAACCTAATTTCAGAAAATCCTTTGGTAAATTTTTAATCTAATTTTTCACTATTTAACACAAATTCTAACTATAAAATCAAAATTTGAACCACCTATTATTGTAAATAATTTTATATATTATAGTTAAGAATATCTAATACTCATTTGAAAATCATAAAATTCTATTTTGGAAAAAGAATTTAATATCTAAAAATACCTATTAAAATTTTATTTTAATTTAAAAACATAAATTTCGTCTCCATTTATTTTAGAATACCTCCTTATTAATTTCAAAAAATCCACCTGAAAACCACTTTGAATTTTTTCAATTCATTTAATAATACCCCTTTCAAACCTAAAAAACTTAATCATTTAAAATCATTTAATAAAACTATATATTATTTTTAAAACATATCCCATATCATTTAAAGCAACAATTCCAAACACAAATCATCAAAAAAAATCAAACCAAATATCATTAAACCATAATATATGCACTTTTGAATTTATCCCAAATAAAAAATACCAATAACCAAAAGTAAACCGAAAGAAGAAGGTTCTAAACAAAAAAATTAAAGTGGGGTTAGGATATTTTCATGGTTTGGTAACATTTTTTGGTAGACCATTCGTAAATCACGAAACTTCCACTAAAAGATAAAAAACAACAATGTGCACATGATCCGAATTGTTTTCCAAACTTTGATGTCTAACCACACACTTCTATTTCTTATCCCATTTCACCCAAAAACATCAAAATCTCAACAAAACTCATTTAATCCCAATATAATTCAATACAAGATGAATTAAAATCAAAATACACAAGATTAATGGAATAAAAAGATTAAAATTAATTATTCATCACTCAACCACCCATGCAACTCAAGGCATACTATATAAATGACTTTTCTGAACTCTCTCTTCAAATACCTATAGATTTTGAACATTCAAATCTATAATTTAACATTACTTCCAAAATGAAAAAGGGTTATATGATACAATTTTCTGAATAACCAACCTAGGACACCCCCAAATAGGGTACCTAAGATATCCCCTGAAAGGGCTTGAAGGGTGTTCCATATCCCCACATGATGCAAACAAGTACTGGGGAAACAAATAAAAAACTATGGGAATAATTTCACCTAATTAATATTAAAAAAACATAATGTAATTCTCACTAGAATATGGAATGAACCATTTATAAGTTGGTCAAGAATATAAAAAAAAAGTAATTCAAAGATAAGGAAATAACCAAAAAAGGAATATCCAAAATAACCATCTAAAATAAATCTACATAACCTAAAATAAGTAAAATAGAATGAGTTTAATCCAAGGTATATGGAATCATAAGTGGCTCATACTTCCAAAATATAATAAAGAAAAGTAAGACTAAAATATAATGATAGGAATAACAATATTCTCATAAACTATGTCCATGCTCCAACAAAATTTCAAAAACCGCACCATAAGAGACTAGTTAAATAAAATCCTATATGATAAGTTATTTAAAGAAAAAAATGGAAAAAACCTAAAATGTACATAAATATTTGTAAAAATACCAATATTTAACCTCCACACACCCCATGAACAAACTTTAAAAATAAAATCCTAAATACACCACTAAATGTGATCTTTCAATTTCACTTAAAAAAATCACAGGTAAACACCTAAGAAATAAATTTCACTCCAAAAATAATATATTCCTGTCTAAATGAAAATCAATATTTGAAATATTTTAAGAAGAAAAGGACATTTATAAAATAAATTTTTTTTATTAAATGCCTTTAATTGCTCAATTTTCATCAATAAAGTAAATATAAACTAATTCTTAGAATAACCATCTTCCATTAATTTTCTTTTAATAAAACACTAGTTTGGTAATACATACATTAAAAATTAAAGAGGTTATAAAAATTGATAGATACATATGAAATAGACATAAAAAAATTAGTACCAAATAAGTATAAATGTGGGAACTAATAATTACATTAGAGTGGAAGTGGAAAAAATAACAACCACTTAAGTGAAAGGAAAGAAATAACTAAAATCATAAATAATAAACAATGGTAAATGAAGATTTCCATCATTAGTGTTAATAAAAAACGTAAAGATAAATGAACATTTATGGAAACATTAACATAACTCAGATAAGGTATAAAATAAATGATAACATCATGGGAGTACCCCTAAGGAACTAAGGTTTATGAAACCTTGGACCTTGTACCATCTTAGTGATAAAACCAATAATAATGTACTACATGCATGTACCTAGGGAGAGTAATCTCAATTCATAATAGGAAGGGGTAACCCAAGAATATGTCACCCTATAAATATATTAATAATATTTAGTTAGTGTTGTAGTATAGTATAAGGCTAGGTACAACACACCATTCTTAAAAGCACTTTTCCTATCATACCTCACCAGGGTCCTGGGTTCCCATAACCAACTAAATGGATGTGAGTGCATAATTCATAAGTTCTTAGTCCTAAAAAGGGTCTTAGAGTGAGATATACCTTGAGATAGGGAGGGGATAATCAAGGTATGAAAGTCTTATATAATTAAAATACATTATCATTTACCTCTCATTTCCCTATTAGATCTTGAACTCATAACCTTAAGGGTCACTTGTTTTAATTTGTTCTTGGATGTTGATCTGAGTGAAATTTCACTGGAACAACATTTTATTGCATATTATTTTATAGTTTTTAAACCCTTTTGGTGTATTTTTAAAATATAAATTAGACATAGATATTTCATTTGGTTCAGCTACACTTGTATACTCTAAGGATCTTCAAATCAATAGTGTAATGATTCACCAAAATCACTAAAGCACACTGATTGTGGTTTAGGCAAGGTCACTCTAGCTTTGGGATAATCCCCTTAAAAGTTTAGAGAAAACATAATACTTCCCAAGGGTAACACCCAATAAATTCCTCCCTTCACTCACTACCCTATAAAGGATAACTTTCACTTATTTTATGGACATATAGGTCCCTTCATCAACATCAATTTATTGGTTGAACTAATTTAGAATTGGTTCCTTTAAATCCCTATTGTTTTCTTCACAAAATTACTATAAATCTCCTATTGGTATTTTAATTCATAAATAATCAATGAAATCCTCCTTTCATAATAGTTTCTTTATTCCATAATGAGTTTAGAACACTCCATCACTTTAATATTACACAAAAATTTCCTTATCATTTTCTTTATATCACACCATTCAGAATCTATATTTCTTTTGAAATTAAGATATTGCAGTGTATACTCTGAGTTCAAAATTTTTCTTCATCTAAAGATGTATTAAAATTGTGAAGATCCTCTATTCTCTTATCCACTAACATTAAATTTCCTCTATCTTTATTCCCCCTTAAAATGTTGAACTCCATTTATAAAATAATGGGATCATTTATAATTAAATTTCTACCTATTACACCATTATGGGACTTAAAAACCACCCATAAATCCTACATCCTCCAATGTCCTGAAGGCCTTCATTTTTTTTATTGATTTTTGATAATCCACCTTTAAAGGGGTGAGGTTGAAACCTTACAAGTACCGTAGGCATAAGTATTACATGTCCCATAGGCCTTAGAGGAATTCATTTCTGGTAGGCTTTAAACATTACATACAACCCAGACTAACTACTTTTAACTGCTCCTCCCCTGCATCTTCATCATGAAATCAACTCTCCACCTTTACATGGCTATTCAGCTAGGCTTTCCCATGCATGCACTGTCTTGTCTTGATGGAAAGTGACATACCCTCTCATTCTTGCAATCTGTTTAACTTCTGCACTGGTGAAATCTATTTGCTCATCTTCTTTCTGAAGCTTGTTCCTTATAGGTTGTCTGGTTTGCATCTACACTTAAGGTGGCCCGAAGGCCTTGAGGTGCCCTGAAGGCCTTACTGACCCGAAGTCCTGGGTGTCCTGAAGGCCTTAAAGGACTCGGGGAACAAATCGGTGGCCCGAAGTCCCAAAGAGAAGAATATTCCCAGCTGCTACAGTGCCAAATAGTGCCTGCTACAGTCCTGCTACTATACCTGCAACAGTACTACATAGTTCCTGCTATAGTACAACTATAGTACCTACTACAGTACCTGCTACAGTACCTCCTACAGTACCTGCTACAGTACCTTCTACAGTACTGCTACAGTACCCTGAAATTAGCCTCTGCCTGGATTTGATCCCGAGTCTTCTGGATGCACTTAAGGAGTCCTCACCAACTGGGCTGAAGCTCATATGCATAAATCCTATATTATTTCGATCATCATGTAGTCAAATAAATAACTACATAGTGACTCTATTTCTCTATCATTGAAAATGGATTTAATTTAATTCTAATACACTATTGTGTCATGATAAATTCACTTCGATTCTATCTTGGATCATGACCTAAATATTAGTCTCATTATTATTAAATCAATTATGAATGATTTATGAATCCTTTGAAATTTCATTTTAAGTTTTGACACATCTTAATCTGATGGTCCAGTAAAAATAACTTTCTTATGGACACTATGATGTGTCTTATTCAATCTATAGGGGATTTTTTTTAAAAACTTATGGATCCACAACTTTTTATCCACTTATCCTTTGACTATAGAACTCTAATTTCTATATTTTATGATCTTAAAAAAATCGTCCACCATGGGCAGCACCATGACCATTTAGGGATCACCATTTCTCATAGGTAAATGTTTAACATAAAACACCATGAATTATTCTATGGTGACAAAAAACTAGCTATGTTGAATTAAACATGGCCACTATAACAACATATTCCTTCCCAAATAGTCCTTTTATCCACTAGTACCATAATTCCCATTTTGATATTCTTGTTTAACACATGAGAACTTCCAATACTCCATGCTTATCTCTATGATTTTTTGATCTCTAGCTATCCATTTTTTGAATGAACTTCACATTTGAAGATATGATATTTCCAATTATTTTCTTTGAAAAAAACTAGAAAATGTTTCCATCATTTAAACTAGAGCTTAATTGGATGAACACATTTCACATTCCACTCCAATTTAGATCATCCAATTTAAAGTCCTTGATATATAATAATATCATGGTTCCTCTTTATACACCTCCATAGGTGATTTCATATGCATTTATTATTTCCAATACTTTCATCCACATCAACACTGCCCCTTTTCAAAAAATCCAAAAACAACAACAAATAAACTCTATTTATCAACAATACTACAAGAATCACCTTTGGGTCTATCTTTATCCACTAACTCTTATTTTTAAAAAATCAATTACATATACCTTATAAGCATAAAAATATGCTATATTTTTTTTTGACAATATCTAAAACCACTTGCAAAATTTATTCCTCCTTATTAGAAATGAAATAAAGTGGGATCAATCCAAATAATATTATGTTCATTTATTTCACTCCTCCTTCGGGTGTACTCAAATATACCCCCCCTTTAAGTGTAGGGTTCACTATGTTAGCTAAAACTCCCTCAGAATGAGGTTAACATCTTTGCACTTGTAAAATTCTTTCTTCCCATTAATGCATTTATAAATAATCTATGATATATCAATCAAATTTATCATTATATTAAAATAGAGGATTCCTCATGGGATTATATTTTCTCTACCCCTTTTATTTCAATTCATATCCAACCTTTATCTATAAAACCAATTGTTAATAATATAAATGATCTATTTATAAATTGGAAATAATTTTTTGGTTAGAATTACAAATCCCATAATACTCTTGTAAGATAATTATACTTGGTAAATGCAAACATCTAAAAAACCATTGAGTGAGACTACTACTTAGAATTTAGGGTGCCAACAAAACATTTAAGCCTACTGATCATGAGATTAGTATGGGAAGCATGAGTATAATTTAACATCCAAAAAATTATACAAGTCACTCATTAATAACAATAAAATCATACCATATTTTAAAATTATATTTCTCAACACAACCTATGATCTTCATCACTTTCACACCATACAATTAGATGATAAACAATAAACTACATGGTTGTGAGGATCATACCACTTATTAAAACTGATACAAAATTTGATATATATATATATATACCAATTGAAACTAATTATATTCCAATAATTAATAGGATTAACCAATATCTTTATAATTCTAAGAATCTATAGATTTTTGATAATCAAATCCCCTTAAACATTTATCTCTTACCATTAATATGTTTCTTAGTCAGGGAATTCCATTTTTGGAAAAAAATTCTTAAACTTAGTAGCCTTTGGGATACATTATATATGAACAGATTATACCAAATTCTAAAAACAAGATATGAATAATAAATTTATCCAAGTTACTGTTTATTACTTAATATTTTAATCCAAGTGTCCTGATAGCACTAATTTTTTTGTCTTTATTCCAATTGTTAAATTCCAAATTCAAAATTATACCAATGGTAACATAATACTTGGATTTAACTCTATTTGTTTCATAAATAATTATTTTTTATTCCTATAGTTTTCACCATGAAAAATTATTCTCTTACATGAATTTTAAGTCATGATAACCAATTAGTTTTGAAACACAACCAAATCCACAAGTTTCATGAAATTTCATGCTTCAATAGATTTAAATTCAACTTATACTTCATGTCTATATGAGAACTCCTACCCCATGTATTGTGTATCCACTAATTTTATATAACAGTAAAAATAATTTAGATATATGTTAACTATTTGAGGATATGGGTACATCAATATTCTTCACATTTTCAAGGTTGGTGAGTCACTATGGATCACTATTTACCCTTATCTTTCACTTTGGATTCTATCTACAGATCTAAACTTGATTTGGTGGAATCCAATTTTTCCCAGCTATTTTGGGTTTGTTCACTAGTATAAAACAAAAGTCACAATATTAACTTCCATGGATTAAATTATCATATTGTATTTCCCTTTCCATAGTAGGTTGATTTTTATTTTTCTAAATATTCTTATCTCCTTAACTATCTATGCAAGCATTCTTAATTTTTTAATTGAATACCATGCCTTGAAAAAAATCCTTTCATGTAATCATTTTAAATTTTAACAAAATTTGAATTATATTCTTTATTAAAAATACTCTTCATGCATTTCCAAGAAATTATTGCTTATACAACTAATTTTTAACCCTTCTTAAATTCACTTTCATCATGGTAGTCTTCTTCATTCAGCCTCTAAAACTTATTTCTCAAGGGAGATGAAATTTCTTTAGATGCATGCTAATTTATCCCTTTAATCACTAGTGGAAATCTTCTAAAATTACATAAGGAATGGTTACTTTGATATGGATTTTTAATGTAAAACCTCATGATTTTAAAATAATAAAATTGTATTTTATAGTTTATGCAAACCGAAACAATAAGCACAAACAACCAACAAAATATATTTCTTTAAATTTAATCTCCTTAATAGCTTGCAAAACATGAAACCCTGAGTGTAAATGAACCATAATATAGTGTACTATTATAACCTAGACTTTAAATTGCGTGATATGAATAGTACTAACTAAATGATGAAAATTATGGTTTTCTATTGATTCTAAATAAAATAAAAATCATTTAAAAGAAAAAGAAATGTTTTCAGACAAATTGTATATTTCTAAAAAACTATATAGTCATGCTTTGTATAGATAATTTAAAATTATTTTTTAATAATTTCATAAAATTTAATTTGAAAAATTAATTTCTCTTTTCAAATCAGTATATAAAAATTATCTTAGGGTGAAATTTTGGGATTTCTTTAAAAATGATCATTTATAGTTGAATTGTGAAAAATACTTTTTTATTGAAAACTATATTTATATTTAAATGATTTAAAAGTATAAATTATATTTTAAACATGTTTTAAAGTAATATTAGATTAATTATATTATAATTTAATTAATTTTGTTCATTTTAATCATTTTTATATTTAATTTTGATATGAAAACCTTGTATAATAATGTGAATTTTCTCTTCAGAAACATGCTTTTTTGTTGCATCCATGGGTAAAATATTAAATTTAATTCTAACAATTCTATGAATTGAATTTGAAAAAATGGATTCCATATTTAGAATAAGAACAATTTATATTATATAATATTTTCAATTTAGTTTTTGATCATTATGAATAATAAATGGAGTTAAAATTTATTACCATGGTTAAGGTAAAAACTTATATATTGAGGGTAAGACTATAAAGATGTGTGTTAAAATAGCCTACCATCTTGAAAAAACAATTTTATATAAATTTTTCAAACTTAGAACCTATAAAGGTAAATAATGACCCATTTTAGAGTCTTTTTTTAATGATAAAAACATGGGTTTAATTGATTCTTTTAAAAAATTCCATGTGTATGTCCTCTACCACACTTATAAAATGATATGACCTATCCCCCTATTCACAATTCCAAAGAAATTTGGTTAGGAAAATAACTTCCTAAATCACTTCTTTAATCCCCTACCAACATCCTAGATCCCCTGGTTTTATCATAAATCCATAATAGGAAGGCTTTTTGTGCGAACTGAAAGAATTTTTCTAAATAAGTATTAATATTCTTAAATGAGAATTTTTATTTAGTTTCTTCTTCCAAATCCTTAAAATATTATTAAAACATGATCATACAATAAATTTAGTATAATCCATATATTTATATGTTATTATTTCCATTCCATTACCTATATCTATCTCCTTTTACATCGAATGGGAAATGAAACTGTTGATCATGTGTATCGACTACCACTTCGCAAACCAATGTAATTCATTTTATGTCATCACCTTTAAAGGATGGATATAATGATAAATTTAATAAATTTTTATGATATTTATGATATTATTATACTTATTTAATTTTAATATCATGTATTATTACTTATGTTTCATTCTGTTTAAAATACGATAATGTCGCTTGTGTGTATAACATAATACCACCTCTCAAAGTAATGCTATTTGTTTTTAAATTACTCTTAACATGGAAGGTAATAAGAATAAATTTAGTTAATATAAATGATATATATGAAATTATATTGATTATTTAAAATTAATATATCACACAATTTCTCACCCTTTCAACAATTATGTAAATGACAACTTTTCTCATGCGTACGTACGACCTACCATCTCCACGAAGCGATGTGATCCATTCTCCATGATGAAATTATGTTAATTTTGCTAAAAAAATTATATAATGAAAATATAATATTTATAAAATTAATATCAATATCAAAATGATGGAAATATATCATATTCACATGATATATAACTTTCATAATAAAACACAGATGAGAAAACAAGGCAATTAACATTTAGAATAATGAAAATAATGAAATATTATTAGAAAAAGGGGGTAAAATGTTACAATGGGATCATATATGATATTATAAATATTTATATGGTTTTGGAATAAATTAATAACATACATAAAACAATTATACTATAGATTAAATTATGTTCAACCAAAATAAAGTGTGAGGTAAGTGACTTCATCTCAATTTCACTTCATTGAGGAATATTTTATTTTTGTGTGCCTAATTTCTTTAATATTATATACATAATACCTATTTTACATGTAAAATTATGAATAATTCATACTTTATTGTATTTTAATATTTAATTGGAATTATTTAAACTAAGTGGATTTGACATGAATGTTACCAAGTGGCAAAGAATTTCATAACTCAGTTTCTTTTCATTGAGTTATATTATTTCTTCATTTTCCTTTGATAATATAAGATTATGTTTATAATTATTTTTTATTTTATTATGTTTTATTTCAAATTTTTATGGGGATTTATATTTGATACACATAATCTATTCATTTATTAATTATCACTTCAATGTTATGATCATTTTAAGGGATTTTTCTCAATTTCTATTTAATTGATACATATTTGTTAATATGCACCCATTAAATTTAATGTGGTAAATTAACTACCCCTTTATGTATTTAATATTAATACCTATTTAGTCAGGATGGTTAATGTTTCAATTCATGTTTTTACGTATTATTTTTATAACAGATATGAATATTTCTCAAATCTTATACCATTCTTACATATGGTGTTAACTTTTAAAGTCATTTGAATAACTGTGAAAATATTTATAAATCATTGTTATTTACTCAATGTAGATATATTTTTACAAGTCATATTATTCTTCAATTAAATTGATTATTGATATATATGGTATGACAACCCCAATCTTCCTTATAAATTAATTCATGATTTGTTACACATAATACAACTAAGAAGATAAATAATTATAATGTCTTTGGATAATTAGTTACATTTAGTAACAATTTAAAATAAGGGGTACATCGACATTATTGAGAACTTCCTTTACATGCTCCTAATATTAAATCATACTTAAAAATGAAAGGGTTAACCTGGGGACATACATAAGAATATGGGTGAGCTATAAATCCTGGAAAGGGAATGAACAAAGCATAATATAAATAAAGTATTTCATGTTAGACAATAGGAATTTTAAAGGGATATAAAAGGACTTAGAATCATAAACATGAACAATAAGGCATGATATTGTAGGACCCCGAGACAGCCTAAGAGAGGAGAGGTGAATCATGGGGTCAATTTTTTCTTTTAAAACAAGGATATTTTTTCCACTTTGGTAGGAACTCGTTAAACTTGTAAGACTGATGAGAATAGAAAGAAAACAATCACATGCATAGAGACCACACAACACTTTTACTTGGTTCACCGCTAAGGTCTACGTCCAAGGAGCATATGCTGACAGTGTGTCGATCATATCTAAATCCACTAATCTTCACTAATTTGGGGATCACAAGGTTCGGTCATAGTCACTATGTGCTTGGCACAATTTCTTTACAATGGTTCAGGGAAAGCTCACTGTGACTCTTAGATCACTTCTGTCAACTCCCCCTAGCTCACTGACTTGTAAGAAGTCTAACTCAGTTTATTGACTTGAAGTTCACTTCAATAGATTTTCAATTAAGTCTTTATCTCTATTCTATATGAGACCCTACTTGCACATAATTCTTGAATTGATACACTTGAAAGAACAAGATATTCAGAACATGTATTCATATTACACTAACAATTGTGCACAAAACCTACTATGTGCGCCCAAAATCTTACTTTTTCATGCAATATAATCATTTGCGTGCAAGATCCACTATTGGAATGCAAGATTTTATTTTCACGCAGAAATATTTTTCACAACTAAAACTTTCAAGCACAACTTTACCTTTTACTCAAACTTCGAATTTTATGTGAAACTTTCACTTTTATATGCAAATACAACTTTTATGTTCCGCCATAACTTTTACACACAACTTCCTTTTCATGCAATATTTACATGCAATAGAGCTCAGATCTTTGCTAAGTATTTAGTCGTGCTGAATGAGGGGGGTCACCTCTTATTTATATGAATCACCGACCCCCACACGCAAAACCCACTATATTGCACAAAAACTATCATTCTTTACACAATTCTTTTCATGTAGGAACCATTTTTCATGCACATATCTTGATTTTTCGCGCACCTCATACCTTTTCAATTTTTTGATGTTCTAATCATGAAACATGCCATGGGTGAAAGTTTCCATAACACCTATAATACTGCATAAAAATTCCCCTTTCAAACACTCTTTTCTCTATTTTCCGATTTTTAGGTGCAAGAAATTGGTATACATTGGGAAATGATGCCACCTTCAATACTATTGTCTGCTTCAACTGTATGATCCCTTTCCTGGAAAACATTCTGAACTTCCAATGAGGATTGAAAACAAACAAAAACTATACTCCATTTATTTTATAGAATGGTCCTGGTTCTAACAATATCCCCCATTGGGTTTGTTAGAAATCTCCAAATAAATTCAATAGAGAACTAGCCAATATCAAAACCTAAAATGCAAGAATCAACTCAACCAAAACTCTATGTCTACGTGAGTAATGCTCGGTGTAGAAAACAAGAGGGAAAACTTGTATTGGGTTCCAATGTTTTTAAATAATTAAAGACGCCCAAGCTATTCTCTTACTGTGTCACAGAACCATTACATGTGTCATAGAAGCATTACATGTCTCATCATCTCATCATGTCATAGAAGCATTACATGTGTCGTAGAAGCATTAAATGTCCTAAATGTATTCCTTCGCCTCCTAACACTGAATTCTCATCATGTTATAGATGCATTAAATGTTCATTACATGTAAATGTCCTAAATTTATTCCTTTTACCCCCATTGAAAATAAACCCAAATACTGGAATATGTTCATTGAACAGACCAAAACACCCCTGGATAGTATCTCCCCCATAAACCTGCATCACATCCATAGACAGATTAATAACAGTGAACATAATAGGGGAGAGGGGAATTTTGTAAACTCCTTATGCATTGGGATGTGGATGAACATTGAGATTCAACCAAGGTTTCTCAAACACTGTCGCTGACAGTGGCTTGTTCATGATGTCAGACACATTCTCATTGGTTTCCACATGGTCCATTTTTATCATGCCTTGTTCAACTTTTTCCTTGATGAAGTGATATTACATCTCAATATGTTTCGTATGAGACTGATGAACCTGATTTTTTGTAAGATCAATCACACTCTTGTTATCACAGTAAATCACCATTGGTTGTTTCACCTCATAACCAATATCTGTTAGTTGTTGCTTCATCCACAATAGTTGAGTGCATTCCTTTATAGAAGAGATATAATCAGACTCAACAATAATAAGATAATCACTTTCTTGTTTCTTTCTCAACCAAGCAACACATTTCTTCCCAATATAGAATGCTCCGCCACTAGTGGACTTTCTGTCAACTACATCTCCAGCCCAGTCAGCATCAGAAAATGCAGATAATTCACTATCCCTTCCTGTAGCAATGTATAAGGCATAATTGTGAGTACCTTGAATATACCTCATGATTCTTTTAATTATTTCCATATGTTATTCCTTCAAATTACTCTTAAAGTGGGCCACCAAGAATGTTGTAAAGACAATGTCTGTATGTGTTTCTGTTAGGTACAATAAGCTCCCAATAATCATTATGTACATTGTAGGATCTATATGTATCCCTTCCTCATGCTTTACAAGTTTTGTTCCAATTTCAATTGGAGTCAACATTAGTTTGGAGTCATAAATATTAAATTTATTCAGCATCTCCCTTGAATATGTTTCTTGAGAAATGAATGTATAATTCTTCTTTTAAATCACTTGCATCTCTAATAAATATGTGAGTTCACCGATCATGGACATTTTAAATTCTAATTTCATGTGATTAGTGAATTCATCCACTGATCTCTACCTGCTTTCCCAAAAAATTATATCATCTACATATACTAATACCATGAACAGATCTTTCTGAGAATTCCTCACATAGAGGTTGTGATCCACTCCTTCTAGTTTGAATTCATGCTTTATTAGATAAGAATATAACCAAGAGTATCACACCCGTGGTGCCTATTTCAATCCAAAGATTTCATTCTTTAATTTCCAAACCTTAATTTCATCATCTCCAAGCAAGAAACCCATGGGTTGTTCAATGTAGAATTCTTATTCCAAAACTCTATTTAAGAATTATGTCTTGACGTCCATATGATAAAATTTATAACATATTTTGATTTCCATGGACAGAAATAGCCTAATTGACTACAATCTTGATACTGGATAAAATGTTTCCTCAACATCGACTCCTTCAATATGTGAATATCCCTTGCACACCAGTCACACCTTATTTTGGATCACATTTCCATGCTCATCATATTTGTTCTTAAAGATCCACTTTATACCAATCACATTGTAACCTTCGATTATTTTGACCAGATCCCATGATTGATTCTTGTCATTTTGATCTAGCTCTTAATTCATGGACATCACCCATGATTCATCATTTGCATCTTCTTCAAACGAGGATGGTTCCACAACTGATAGAAATTAAGATTGTGCATTAATAATCATTATTCTCATTTGTGTGGCTGCAGTCCAATCCCCAATGATGTTGGATTGATCAATTTTTTCTCTTCGATCCCTCCTTTGAGGTTCACCCAAATTCTCTCTAGCTATGGTTTCAATTTTAGATTATTATTCTGAGTCAACATCATGGTGTGACTCCAGAGATTTTTTTACACCTTCCTTTACTTATGTATTTGCATTTTCTCCATGTTCACATTCTTTCTCATCTTCTATCTCATCAGCATAGGAATTTCTTGAAGCAATCAGGGTTTTGTCTCCAATGATCTTAACATCAATTATTTCCATAACCCTTACCAATCTCTTATTGAAACACTTATAAGCTTTGCTATTCATTAGATATCCATGGAATATTCCTTCATCTGCATTGTCATCATACTTACCTTAATTCCCTTCTTTGTTTTAGATGAAACATTTACTCCCAAAAATACAAAAGTATTTCAATGAAGGCTTCTTTCCATGCCACAGTTTATATAGTGTCTTAGTTTCTCCCATATAGAGCCCCATTCGATTTTTAATGTCCACTAAATCTTCAACAACTTCTTTCCAATAATGGTGAGAGATACAACTCTCAAATAGTATAGTTCTGGATATGTTGTTGAACTGTTGATTCTGGTGCTCAACCACTCTATTTTGTCGAGGAGTTCACACAGTAGCTACCTCATGTCGTATTACATGTTTTTATAAGTAATTCTCAAACTTGATGGAAATTTATTTCCATCCATTTTCAGATTGCAGAACTTTGATTGTCTATCCAGTATCCTTATTTTCAATTTGGTGATAAGTTTTCATGAAAACAAGTACTTTACACTTCATGTGAATAACCATTAAACCAGAAATTCTACTATAATCATCAATGAAAAGGAAAAATTACCTCTCTTCATGAGTTCTGACAATGTTTATCAGGCCACATACATCTGTATGGATGAGATCAAGAAGATGTGATGCCATTTTCTTCTTTGGATGATATGAACTACAGACTAGCTTCCCCTATATGCAAGCATTACAAGTATTTTCCCATTCATGTTTTAGAATGGGTATATCCATGAATATCTTCAAATTAAATATATTTTCCATGTCTTGTTGGTTAATATACCCTAGCCTTCAATTCCACAGGTTGTTTTCCTCTTCAATAGATAGATAGAAAGAGTTCTCTTTATAATCAACCTGATATAAGTTTCCATATGTTATGTAGCCTTTCATGAGACAATTCATTGATTTACCCTTTATAGTGCAACCTTTTTGATTGAAAGTTGGTATGATATCTGAGTCACAGAGTTGAATCACATTGAGGAGATTATGATGCATACTATCCATATAAAGAACTTCAGTCCTCTTCATCTCTCTATTGGCTAGTGCAGTATTTCTATTGCCATTAATCTTCAAAGAACCATCATTACCAAACCTCACTATTCCAACAACCTTCTTATTAATTTTATTTAAAAGGCCAGCATTTCCTGTCATATGGGATAAGAATCCACTATCAAGAATCTAGGCGATACTCATTTTTTGTATCTTTGAGAGCTACTTCTGCAAAATTGGATTTCTCAATTTTTTTCTTCTCTTTCCATGAGATATTGTATTGAGCGTAGGGCACTGATGGCCCTCCAATTCTTTCTTCCACATAATCAGATTCTTCATACCCACACTCTTCTTCTAGATGAGAAAACTTTTTTGTGATAATAACACCATCGAGAGGGTGAGTATTGACCTATCTCTGAGATTTTTATGAATTTAACCTATCATACCTCTTCCTACAATACATAGATTTATGACCAAAGTTAGAACAGTGAAAACAATATCCATAAAAACCATTTATTCTATAAGATATAGTACATAAAATCAGTCTTCTTTGTTGACTTCCCAAATCTTCCCCATACAAATAGCTCCTTGATTCTTCGAAATATGACATGGTATGGCCCATATAGACATAGAACTGACATTTCATGATAGGAAATGTCTTCTCACTTGTGTTTATCCTCATTACTTATTCTATAGAAAAATAGTTAGACTAAATATCATTTTTGAAAGATTGAGGATAATATTTAGTTATTCTTTTAGTTTGGATTGAGGGTTTCTTTTTTAGCACTTCAGGAAACTTTTCAAAGTTTCCATCTTTCATCTTGTCTTTCTTTTGTCTCAATTTAATTCTAGCAGTCGATGTATCAGCTTCACAACTGATTCCACTATTTCCCATGCTGGAAGGTCTTTGATCACTCATGATTTTTTCAACCCCATATAACCCATGATTGGATCTTACCAGTAATTCTACATCTTAGAATCTTACAAAATGAATTTTCTTCTTTCCCTCTTTTGTTGTTTATTTGCACTCATGTTTACTCCTAAGAGTAACAACTTCTTCCTCAAGACCCACAACATCCTTGGACTTCTCTTCCAGTCTAGATGTAAGGTCATTGATGACCATTTCTTGTTCTTCAATTCTAATATTTAGTTCCACAACATCATCTCTTCTTTCAAGCATTAAATATTTTACTCTCATGAGTTCTTTTATTCGTTCAATTTTCTAATGATTCTTCCACAATTTCCTTCCACTTATTACATCTATTACATTTATTCTCACACTGGGAAAATGAATCCTTAATATGAAAATTGGGATAACCATTATGAGTTATATAATTATCTCTATATTTATTGATCAAAGGTTCTGACTTTTCAATGGTAGCCATCATGGAAGCATGGTTTCCAGTTTTAAATTCTGGTTCTTCTTCTTCACAAAATTCTATATCATCATCTTCCTCTTCACAGATTTTTTTTCTTATATACCTTCTTTATAGATTTTAAGTATCCATTTTTGAAAATCCTTTTATTATGAGGCTTCCTAATGTATTCTTCTTGTCTCTCTTCATCATTAAACTTTATTCGGCACTGAGAGGCAATATGCCCAACTCTTCTACAATGAAAATATTCTATAGGTAACTTACCTTTAAATTTACAGTTCCCTTATTAAGATTCTTGGGAATGAGAGAAATAATTTATTTTTCCTCATCATATTCACCACCACTATCCCCTAAAATTTTCAGTTTTTCCATTGCTTTGAATGCCATTTCCTTGCTAACATGAGTCGTTGCATCTTCTGGTTTGACTCTCATCTCATTTGCCAATAGACTACTTAAAATATCATCTAGAGATAATTTAGATAGATCTAATTCTTCAAAGGATTACACATTTTAATTGTATATAGGTATAGGTCTTCTCAAGATTTTCTTTACAATATCAATGTATTTTATTTCCTCTCCAAGACTTTGAATTTATCCCACTACTTCATTAATTCGATTGAAGAAGGAATCTGAATTATCACCAGGATGCATCATCAAATAGTCAAACCTATTATGCAGGACTTGAAGTTTTGCCTCCTTAACTTTTCTATCGCCTTAATAAATATTTTCAAGTTTATCCCACATAGACTTTACTGATGTGAAACTCATCTCATTTAGATAGATCTGATCAAAAAGAGACGCAGTGAGAGCATTCTATGTTTTAGCATCTGCATCAAGAACTTTCCTGTCTTTATCAGTCATAGAAAGTCTTGCTGAATTAGTAACTTGTATTCCTTTCATAGTAGAAAACAAGACTTCCATTCCAAGGGATCTTAGATGATATGTCATTACGATCTTCCAAATATTAATACTACTTCCATCTAAGAGAGATATTCCCCTAGCATTAGCTGCATTCTCCATGAAGGGAAAGGATAGATCTAACACCAGTAACCTTTACCCTCTAATACCACTTGTAGGACCCCGAGACACCCTAAGAGGGGAGGGGTGAATAAAGGTGTCAAAATTTTCTTTTAAAAAAAGTATATTATTCCCACATTGGTAGGAACTAATTAAACCTGTAAGACTGATGAGAACAGAAAGCGAACAATCACATGCATAGAGACTGCACATCAGTTTTACTTGGTTCACCACTAAGGGCTACATCCAAGGTGAATATGCCAACATTATGTCAGTCGTACCTAAATCCAATAATAATTACTTGTTTTTAGATTAAAAGGGTTGGTCATAGTCACTATATTCTAGGCACACTGCCTTTATAATGGCTCAGGGAAATCTCACAACGTCCCTCATATAACTTCCATCCACTTCCCCTAGCTCACTACCTTGTGGGAAGTCTAAATCAGTTTATCAACTTGAAGGTAGTTTTAATAGATTTTAATTGATTTATTTGTCTCCATTAATCATGATACACTGATTTCATCGAATTCATGAATTGATGAACTTGAAAGAACTGGATATTCAGAACATTTATTCATCTTACACTAAAAACAGTGCGAAACACCTACCCTATGTGTGCAAAATCTTACTTTTGTGCAAAATATTATTATTTGGGTGAAAGATACACTATTAGAGTGGAAGATTTTATTTTTTCATGGAAATATTTTGCACTGCTACAAAGTTTAAGCACAACTTCAGATTTTACGCACAACTTAGACTTTTATGCGCAACTTCAACTTTTACACGCAAATACAACTTTTACACACCCCATAACCTTTACACGAAACATATTTTTCGCGTAATATTTACATGCAAAAGAGCTCAGATCTTTGAGAGTATTCAACCATAATGAAAGAGGGGGGTAACCTCTTATTTATAAGCATCACTGACCCCCGTGCACAAAACCCACCATGTCGTGCAAACAATCTCATTCTATACGGAATGCTTTTTGTGCAAGAACAATTTTTTCACACATATCCAGATTTTTCACATACCTCATACCTTTGAAATTTTTCAATGCTATAGTCCTAAAACATGACTTGTGCACAAGTTTTCATAACACTTACAATCTTGCCTACAACTTCCTTTTGTAAACACACTTTTCTCCATTTTCCGATTTTCAGACCCAAAAAATATTCAAACACTTGCAACTGACACCACCTTAAATACTATTTTCCTCTTGGAAAATATGATACCTTTCCTAGAAAACATTCTGAACTTCTAATGAGTATTTAAACCAAACAAAAACCATACTATATGTCTTGCATAGAGCGGTCGTGGTTCCAACATATATAACATGATAACATAAAGGCAACAAGGTAATGTGTCAACGACTTTAGACATGGCATAATAAGAAAAATTCAAGGTAAACTACTAATAAATCATAACATAATGTGGTTAAGATAACCTCCTATGCACCATACATGAAATTTCATTAGACTAAAACATTACCCAATGCATTGGATCATTATCAGGGAACACCCATTATAATTATATCATATACATTCGTAAGTGTTCTATAGAGTTTATGGAATAAAATAAAATATTTCATCACATTTAATATCATGATTAAGGATTGAGGGTTATATATATGGAATTACTAAATAAATGAAGTAAAAGTACAAATAGGTGAATAAAATTGAGTAAAAGTGGATATAGTTATACAATTCACAAATGTTTGGCATGGAAAATTGGAGTAAAATTTCAGCAGCATGACAACAGTACTTCAAGATTCATAATTTGTTTAATGATAGAGTAATGGGTATCTTATAATATTGTATGTAAAATGGATATTAATAGGGATATTTAATAATATAATATAACATGAAAATTTGGTATTATAATGCATAAGATAAGGAGGGTACATGAATAAAAATTTGGCATGGGAGAACCACAAGATAATTTTGGCAGTATAACGGGGGTACAAAATGAATCATGGGAGAGATTAATGAGAGTGAAAGGGGTCACTCATCACTTGGTAATCATAAGGTCATTAATATGTATTTGAAAAGGGAAATCACATCAACATGAATTGGAAGGAAAAGTAAATTACATAAATAATGTTCTTGAATAATGTGGAGAAAGAGAGGACCCCTTACTAAATTATAGAATAGTAAATTCTTAGATAAAATCTATAATGATATGGGATAGCTGATCTATAATTATTAATTTAGCATCTTTTTACTATTTTTAGGTACTACTCAACTGCTATTTTTAATAATGCTTTGGTTGGGTCTCATTTAGGGGTGGTTCGGGTGAATTTTTAAAAAATTTCAAAGGATCTTGGGTTGTGCATGGTTGACACACAGTTCTCCCAAACCACACACCCTTCTAATGAAAACCATGAAAACCCATGTAGTTAGGGTTTTCATATATGGTGCACAATTTTAAGAAACATATGGACCCCTCTAGGAAACCATGTGTGCAGAATTATTTTATTTCAAACATTAAATTAATAATTACTAAACCTATATTTAGACCCTTGATCAACCCTAACTAGAGGTTGGACAATGTACTAGGTATTTGGATCTCCCAAGAATCAATTTTGGATCCTCTAAACCCTTTCCAAGTTAGATAAAATCATGGTGAATTTCGTTCTATCCTTTCCCAGTAAGAGTTCTTTTCCTGTTCCTTCTCTCCCGCTCTTGTCCTATCTCCTCTTTATGGTTTGATGGATCTCTATATTGTTTAAGTATATAATCCACATTGTTTTAGATCATGAATCAAGGTTTGATTCTATGATCTTCATTACTGACATTCTTCATTGTAGTTTCCCATCGTGGGCGTTGTGAGACGAGATCCATTCATTTTAGTAGGTGCTTCTATTTATGATTATCTAACTGATTTAACCCTAAATTTCTTGATTAAAATTAAATTTATTTCAATTGGATTATGATAAAACCAATTCACATCAAATTTGGATTTTTATTTTATTTGGCTTGAAATTTAGGGAAAACACCCAATTCCAATGAGTGGGTTATGATTGTGGAATTTGATGGAAATTGTGAAATTAAAATGTAGAATTAAATTGTGAAATAGATTTCTGAAATTTATTTCAAAATGGTATTTGAGAAAAATGTATTAAACTATTTTGATACGAAACTTGGTTGGTTTTATCATAGAAAAGGAATGTATTGATTAAATACCCATTTTGGGGTTTTAATAGAAATTGGCATATTGAAATGGGAAATGGGTTAATTTTATTTTGAACAGTTTTGAGATAAATTTCCCATTATTGATTGTTGTTTGAGAACATTCAATCCAAGGTAGTTAGTGATTTATTTGGGATAACATTATATTGAAGATTTATAACTCTAAAAAACATAGTTAAATAGATCACATCCTAGATAGGATGGTTCCAATTCCTCTTTTATTAGTGTCTGATAAATGTGCGCACACATATTATCATGATCACCCATTTGAGTGCATGAGGATACCAAAAACTAGAACTATCATACCTCTTGTAAGATGACCATATTGCTAATTTGTGATTATTTTGATATATGAAATTGTTTTTAAACTAATTTACACATTCCTTTGGAATTTATATAAAATGTTTATTAATCCATTGTTTAGAAATATTTCCATCAATTGAAATGTAAAGAATGATTTTTTTAAATATTCTTTTGTACTTCCATTCATGTTTTCTTAGAATTGAAAGATTTATTTTGTTAATTAATGTAGAAACTTATTATGTAATCTTTGGTGAGACCCTATTAGGATTTTAGATCACACCCGACCTATGACTTTGAGTGGTTTTATGTTTTCTATTTCCAGGTTTGAGCATGGGAAAAGAACCCCTTGAATGTGGTGGTTGTTGATATCTAGGATTAGCGTGCTATGTCTGTTGGGACTTGGGTCATTTATCTTTCAGTTTCTAATACATTGTGTTTTTAACATAGATTTATAAACCTATTTGACTTCTATTATTTTTCTCCATGGGGAGTTTTCTTTTTGAGAATATTGAATTATATTTGTTTCTTTCATTTTTATGTAAAAACCATTACCAACTTTATCTTATGTAATTCTAGGTTACAGTCGCCAAACCTTGGGGATAAGGAATTCTCTTCAGGCCAAGTAAGTGGGAACTCTAGTGTCAGGGTTCAAGGATATCTAGTCCAGTTTATGAAGAGGTGGTATTATAGGTATAGGTTAATCATATTGCCTTGATGTTGGTAAGATGTTTGAGATCATGTAGTGACTTAGGAGAGAGTTATGAGTAAGTTCCTAGATATCTCTCACAATCATGAAAATTAATTCACCATGGGTGTTTTGGGAGAGACATATTGAGAATTAGTTATATTATTTTCCCTTATTTATATTTGGATGGATTAAAATCAAAATCTTATTTATCTATCTGACGTGATTAATCTTCCTAGTTTATCTTATTTGAGTGTCGATCTGTGCAACATTTTGACATCATAAATATTTCCTATTGATGTTTTTTAGAATCATGGCTTTGAGAATAAATGAAAATCAGATTTAGGAGGAAGCTACTGAAGAACCATAGTGAGAAAATCCTCACATGGACCCGAATCTGTTTGAGGTTTTTGTGCATACTGTCAAAGATTTAGGAGATATAACTTCACCAATCCCTATTCAGGATCCAATTATTCAGCCTTAGAGGGATGAATTTACGGTTCATGCTTAGAAATTCCTTCACTAGAAGCCACTGGCATTCCAAGTCTCAAACCATACTCAATAGGATGATGATTTATTGAGAAGGGTTGAAATTTTATTTGAGTTCATGGAAAATACAGATTCTATTAAGGTAAAATATGCCATATTCAAGATAGAGGAACCTAACCAGAGATGGTGGGACACTATGGTGATGGAAAAGAATCATGAGGGCTTAGAGCGTAAAGTCGTTAAAGATCATTTCACTAAATAGTTATATCTGGGCTTGATGTAGTTGGATAAGGCTATATATTTTTTCAAAACCGAGCAGTCTAATAGGACCATGACAGAATATTAAAAAAAATGTGCTGATATTTTTTAGTTCACACTTGATATTATATCAAATGAGAATATTAATACTTGACAGTTTGATATAGGTTTTTGATGTGAAATTAGTTATCAGGTTTTCTTGCTAAAGCATCCTTCTTATGCTGATGTATTGGATAGAGAAATGATGGTTTATATGGACCTAGTTGGAAAGTCATGGTTGATGAGAGTTGCCTTTTCTCCTAGTGATAGTTTTGTGAGTTCCTTCAAAGAAAAGATAAAGATCGATGATTCTTATGGTGGTTCTTGACAACAAGGTTTTTCTAGACCTCTTGTAGTGTCTAGAAGAGGTCCTTTGATTTTCTACTAGTATGGAAAGCTTAGGCACTGTAAACAGATTTACATTGAGGCACCGAAGGTATATGGTTCTTACAGATTCTCAGGTAACTTGAATAAGTTCAGTCATTTATATTATACTCCCTATAGTGTCATGAGATCATCTTCACCAAAAATTACTATAGTGCGATCTTATGTTTGAAGGACTAAGGGGTTTTATCCACATACATCTAGAACGAAGCATCTTCACATAGTGGAAGAGTCTCTAGAGGAAAAATATACGAGCCCGGAAACTATGAGAGGTACCATCACTATAGTTTCACAATTATTGACTTCTTTATTTGACACTAGTGGATCTCATTCATTCATTTCAACTCATATTGAATATTTTTTAAATCATCCTATAGAGGTTTTATCTTTTGTGATGGATAATACCACATCCCTCAGTATGAAGAGAAATGAGGGTATCCATTATCTATCCAATGTTTTCTCATTATTTGATATTGATCTTTTTATTTATTTTTTAGTTCTTGACCTAAAACCTCTTAATGTCATATTCAAGATGGATTGCCTTATTTCAAATAAATCCTGATATAACTGATATCTCTGGTGGGTCACCTTTACTACACCCAATGGGGCACGTCATATATTTCAGGGAGAATGTTACCCGAGGTTAAGTAAAAATAGATCTTATTATTTATAACTAGGGGAAGTAATATCAGTGTTTGATTTTGACCGAGAATGAGAATCCTTGAGTGGTGATCTATCTCCATTTGTCACCGAGTTTCTTGATGCTTTTCTTTCTAACTTATATGGTTTTACTCTGATAAGGGAGGTAGAGTTTTCTATCAATTTAGTGCAGGTTACCAGCCAATATATAATCCTTCTTACCACATGGAACCAACTGAAATGAAAGTGTTAAAAACCCAGTTGGATGATCTCTTGGAGAAAAAATTTATATGACTGAGTGTGTCACCTTGGGCAGTGACGATTCTCTTTTCAAAGAAAGATGATGGGTCACTTCACCTTTGTATGGATTACCAAAAACTCAATCATGTTATAGAAAAGAACAAGTACCTATTTCCATGGATTGATGATATGTTTGAACAGTTGAAAGGGGTCATGTGTTTTTTGAAGATTAATCTTTGATCTGATTATCACCAATCGAGCATAAAAGAATCTAACATTTCAAAAACCGCCTTTCAGAGCAGGTATGGAAATTATGAGCACCTTTTCATTCCATTTGGTCTAACCAATTCTCCTCTAGATATTATGGATTTGATGATCATGATTTTCCATGAGTATCTTGACAATTTCATAGTAGTATTTAGAGATGACATCCTTGTATACTCTATGTTCAAGGAGTATCATGTGTATCATCTGAGAGTAGTTATGTAATTGTTGAGAAATAAATGACTTATTCTATGATTTTTAAATGTTGTTTTGGGATTTGGGAAGTGAAGTTCTTGGGACACATGGTGTGGGAACATGATATTTTATTTGATCTTAAAAAGTTGAAGGCTATTATAAAATGGGTGTAGCCACATAATTTTTTCGAGATTTAGAGATTCTTGGATTTGGATGGGTATTATCACTAGTTTTTAAAGGACCTCTCAAAGTTGGATTCTCTAGTGGATGATATTACTCTGAAGGGAGTGATGTTTTCTTGGGATGATAAATGACAGAGTTATTTTGTTGAGATGAAACATCTTTTGACAACTTCACTGGTGTTGACTCTTTTAGAGGCCAGTCAGGGCTTTGTGGTCTCTCGTGACAAATAAAGTTTAGGTTTGGGATGTGTTATTATGTTGGGAGACCATGTTGTTTCTTGTGGTTCTTGTAATATTAGGACAAATGAGAAAATGTATTCAACCTATAACCTTGATCTTGACACTGTGATGCATACACTTAAGAGTTTGCAACATTAACTTTTTATATAAATGTTTACCATGTATTATGACCATAAGAGCTTGATTTATATATTATCTTAAAAATATTTGTATCTACACTAGTAAATATTGGATGAAATACCTACAATAATTTTAATTTGAAATCATTTATACCATGGTGAAAGGGAATTTCATCTAACATGATTTAAGCAGGAAACTTCCAACCCAGGCCATGAAAGAATCATTAGAAGAGTGGAACTTGATGGATCTTTTTTCACAATTTCATATTGGAGTATGAGGAATAGGTACCTAGGTTTCCTTAGCTATTGTATAGTTGACCTCCACTCTTCCAGAGATGGTTCTTCAAGAAAAAAACTTTATTATTAATTCTGAAGCATTAGAGACTCTCATTATAGTCGGAAGACCATCATTGAGTGGTCGTTCTCCACTAAAGGTATTCTACAGTTTCAGAATTGTTTTTTCTGTTAGCAGTAAGAAAATATATGTTGGTGTATTTCCATAATTTCTAGTGGGCAGTGCACCTAGGAACTAGAAATATGTTTTATTATATGAGATGGTGATTCTTGTGGCTAGGTATGAGATGAGGCATTGGTGATTTTTATCGCATTATCATACATGAAAAAAATTTAAGGTCGAGCACCAAAAACCTTTGATTTTTATTTAGACACTTCCAGTTACAACTTATGAGTGTGATAATATCAATATAGACATTTTGGTTGGGTTTCTTCATACCCAGATAAAGAAGAATATGATTGGGGTTGTGATCGATAGGCTGACTAAAGCTTCTCACTTGTTAGACATTCATTATTCAACCAAAGTTGAGGAGCTTCAAATCTCTCTGTGAAAGATATTGTTAATTTTCATGAAGTTCAATATGATATAGTCTCTAATAGAGATCCTTGTTTTTCTTAACATTTTTATAGAGGCCTTCAAGAGGCTTTGTCATCCCAAGTTCATTTTCATATGGTATACCATCTGTAGTTGGATGTATAGAAAGAGAGTGCTATATATATATATATATATATATATTCTTGAGAATATTCTTTGTGTATGCGTTATTGAAATTGGTAGAGATTGGGATGACCATTTGGGACTGGTTGACTTTTCTTATAACAATATTTACTATTTTATGATCAATATGGATCCTTTTGAGTCCTTGTATAGAGGACCTAGTAAATCTTTGTCATATGGTGAGACCTCAGTGAAACTTACTTGGTTAGACTGATCATGATTCAAGAGAGGATAAAGGTTTAGTTGATTAATCCAATACATTTGATGGTATAGAGCTGGTATAAGTCTTATGTTGATCATTTTCATAGATCATTGTAATTTTCAGTCAGTGGCCATGTGTTCTTAGATGTTTCACCTAGTTTGGGTCATCGGATTGGGAGGAAAGGAAAAAATTATCCTCATTTTGTGGTAACTTTGGAGGTTTTTTAGAAGGTGGAAAAAATGTATTATCAATTTTAACTTCCATTGCAGTTGACTTCAATACATATAATATTCCATGTATCACAACTGTGAAATTATTTTTCAGATCCATCTCATGTTCTGAGCTATATTGATCTTGATGTTGAACCTAATTTAACTATGTCTGAGTATCTAGTCAAGATAGTTGATTCTAAAAATATGGTACTCTGTGGGTGGATGATACCTTTGGTTTGAGTGCTATAAAATCATAGTTCTAACACTCATGAGACATGAGAGAGAGAGAGAGAGACATTGATGAGAGAGTAGTGGCCTCATCTATTTGACATGTAATCTTCTTGACAAAATTTATGGGGAGAAAAAGTTTTTATAGTGGGGAAGTTATAACATCCTATTATAGTTTTTAGGTAATAATAAACACCTAATTTTAATCATGCTTTGGTTGGGTCTCATTTAGGGGTGATTCTGTCGATTTTTTTAAAACAAATTGAAGGCTCTTTAGATGTGCATGGTTGGCGCATGATTTTACCAAACTGTGTACCCTGCTAGTGAAAACCATGAAAACCAAGGTAGTGAGGGTTTTCATGGTTGGATCATAGTTTGAAAAATCATGTACCCACCTAGTAGAAATATGAAACCCCTTTATAGGGGTGCAGAGTTTGACACACTGTGCGACCCCTACAGGAAACCGTGTGTGCAAGTTTATTTTATTCTGAAAATTAAATTAAAAATTTCCTAACCCAAATTTAGAACCCACTCAACCCTAAATCAGGTTTTAAAATATTCAAAGGTATTTGGAGGTCCCACAAACTAATTTTTGTTCCTCTAAACCCTTTACAAGGTGGATCAAAGTGTCGCAAATGTCGTTCGTTCCTTTCCTAGAAAGAGTTATTCTCCCATTCCTTCTCTCCCTCTCTCATCCTCTCTCCTCCTTAGGATTTTAAAGATCTCAATGTTGTTGAAGGATATAATCTCTATTGTTTTACGTATTGAATCTATGTTTGATTCTCAAATATTTATTACCAATGTTCTTCATTAGTGTTTCCTATCATGGGCATTGTGTGACATGATCTCTTCATTTTAGTTGGTGGTTCCATTTAGTATTGGCTAGTTGATTTAACCCTTAATTTCTAGATTTAAATTAAATATCATTCAATTGGATTATAAAAAACCCAATTTTCATAAAATTGAGATTTTGATTTTCTTTAACATGAAATTTGGGTAAAATTTCCAATTATAATGAGTTGGGGCGTGAGTATGGAATTTGATAGAAATTATGAAATCAAATTATGGAATTAAATTGTGAAATTTATTTTTGAAATTGATTTTAAGTTTTTATTTGAGGAAAATAGATTAAATTTTTTTTATAAGAAACTTTTCGGTTTTTATCCTAGAAAATGAATGAATTGATTACAAACTAGTTTTGGTTTTTAAATTTAAATTGGAATATTGAAATGAGAAATGGGTTAATTTTATTTCAAATAGTTTTGAGATAAATTTTCCATTAGTGATTGTTATTTGAGAACAATAAATCCCAAGAAGTTAGTGAGCTATTTGGGATAACACTCTATTTACACTTTATAACTCTAAAAAAATATAGTGAAACAGAAAAAACCCCCAATGGGATAATGATGAGTACTCTTTGACCAATTTTTGAGGGATGTGTGTTCACATATTACCATGATCATCTATTTTAGTGCGCAATGATACCATAACCTAAAACTATCATACCTCTTGGAAGATGACCGTGCTATGAATTTGTTATTATTATGATACATGCCATTGTTTTTAAACTATTTTACACATGATTTGTGAATTTATATAAAATATCTTATATAAAATATTTATTAATCCATTTTTAGAAATATTTACATCAATTCAAATGTAAAGAATGATATATTTTAAATATTATTTTCATTACCATTCCTATTTTTTTAAAATTAAATGATTTATTTGGTAATTAATGTGGCATATTATTATGGATTCCTTGGTGAGACCATACTGGGATTTTATCTCACACCCTACCCATTCCTTAAGGATTTTTAGATTTCCTCCTTCTAGGTTTGAGAATGGGAAAATTATCTCTTAGAGGTGGTGGTTTTTGATCTATGGGTTTGTTGTGTTGTGTCTGTTTGGACTTGGGTTTTTAATCTTTTTGTTTCTGGTACTTTGTGGTCATACTTTGGGTTTATATACCTATTTGACTTTTGGTACTTCTATCCATGTGGAGTTATATTTTGATAATACTGGCTAGTATATTTTTCTTCCACTTTTTATATGGAAAAGCCATTCCAACCATTATCTTGTATGATGGTAGGTGTTAGTTTCCAACCTGTGGGGATTGGGAATGCCCTTTGTGTAATGCCCCGACCCTAGATTCCCAGAGTCGGTAAATTATTTTAATACATTGGAATTATTACAAGGAATCAAGTCCCGAAATACTAATCAATTTAGCATCTTTGGAAAATATATTACATATATGAATGTTACATTACACTTTCTAACATACAACACAAAAAAAATCCTTTGAGAATTCCATTGCTCCCTAAGCTTAACCCTACATAAAACACTTCTTGGGATCCTGGAAAAATAAAACATAATAAAGGGGTGAGCTCAGATGCTCAGTAAGGGTAAATAATTTAGCAGAAGCTATAACTTTTAAGGTAAGATGTGTAATAAAAACAATAGCCTTTTAAACATAAACTTGAACATAATATGGAAAAATTAAATCAAACATTACCATATAAACATTCACATGAATATTCTACTAGTCGAATAATCACATGTAATAACTAATTTCATAATGAGTAAATATATAGTACCGAACTTTAATTTCTATCTCAAGGCCTTGCGCCAGGACCTAGGGGATAACTGTAATCGGACCCCAACCCAGATATCCTCTATAATTGGACTCCAACCCAGAGAGCATCTATAACCGGACTCCAACCCAGAGAGCCTCTGTAAGCGGAATACAACCCGGAGAGCCTCTATAACCGGACTCCAACCCAGAGAGCCTCTGTAACTAGAATCCAGCCAAGAGGGTCTTCTGTAACCAGACCCCAACCCGGAGGGCTTACATTTACCGGTCCCCAATATAGAACATACTAGTCCAATACATTCATCTTAAGAAAAGGTTGAAATATAACAAAAACATTCATATTAAAAATAGCATACAAAATGTCAATATGTTAACCATAAACCATGACTGGCATAAAAATAAATCATCCACAGTCAAACATATGACAAAACCTTAAATACAATATTGAATATTTGATTCAAAATAAATCAACCTCGATCAAGAATAATATACCGTAAAGGATGTTGACATAGTTGAAAATGATCAGTAAATATCTTTGATAGAAATATAATTTTTTCATGAAATCATTTAAAAGTCACAAAATTTATAAAGAAAATTTAAAATATATTTTTTAATCAAAGTGTCCCATACCACTTTGAAACTTTTGAAAGGAATTAACATTTTAAAACATTAATGCCCATATAAATAAATCCTTAAAACCATTTTAAAAACATGGACATTAATGATAATGGTTTAGAAGAATAAATATTTAAAACATTTAAAATGATGTTTTAGTAAAAGAGTCGCTTAAAAATAATCACTTTGAAAATTATTTTATGAAACATAGACATGGATAATAAATATGTCCCAGTAAACACTTACACATAAACAATCTTGAATAATAATGAGACTGAGGAATTAACCCTTAACAATTTGGTAACTTATGAAACATACACCCTATGAAAGAAGTATCATACAATGAAGATGTAAATACACATAAATTAAATTTTATTACACAAAAAATACAATTATGGGAAGTACATACACCACACAAAAGGAAATAGTGGAAATATAGAATGAATCCCACCGGAATCAGGAGTGAGATGAAAACCCCTTACCTTGCACTTTACATTGGTCGAGGGTATGTTTAACCTCCTGTATAATGACCATTGTATGTTATTAGATTATACCAGAACCATATTCATATTTATTATATCATACATGATTCTTTTATGACTTTATACTACCCATTTAATAATTATTTTCATGTTAAATTAACATTTCAGGAAATTATCACTTTCTTTATCGTATATATTTTGACTTGTTATTGTTGATAGTATCCTTTAGATAATGATTTAAATAATTCCAAAATATAAACCTTGATTTATATATAATAAATATTTAGAATATAAATATTTATAATCGATATATATATGAAATATAAAACACCGTTTATGGAGACGGTAGGCCGTACGTACGCATAAACGCTGTTTCTATTTTCATATAGTATTGAACGGAAGTAAGTGAATATGATATATGTAAGTAAATAAATAAATATATATATAAAGATATATATATCTTTAGTAGCATTATTATGTCATATATTACATACTTATTAGTAATATATATTTTTATAATCATCGATGAATGGTGAACGTGGAAATGAATCTCATCACGTTGTGGAGACGGTAATCCATACGTACGCACGAGCGACAATATAATTTACTTAAAGGTGTGGAATTGGATGGTATATTAATTTTACAGAGAAATTATCATGTTATTTTCAATATTTATATACATATTACGCATCATTATATCCATCCAAATAATATAGTGTTGAATAACAAATTACACCACGACGTGGAGACAGTAAGACGTACGTACGAACACATGGTGACATTATCATTCAGAGGATGGATATAATAATGAATATGGTTGTGCCATATTTATAATAACATCACATTATATATAAGGTACTGGAGTAATTATTTTGGTATGGTAATAACAAAGAAAGATTAAGTGGAAGAAGAAAAGAACTTGAAAGATGATGGTGAAATCATTAACTCTTCTTCGGGTTATTCATTTTGATTTGACCAAAAGGGCTCCTTAGGTTGGATTTAAGATCAAAATAAGTCCTCTAGGATGAATGGAGTATAGTTGGGAGGATATTTTGGCAGGGTTTGGCCGAGCCAAATGGATTTGGAGGTGTGAATTTGAGAGAAGGGAAAGTTCCCTTTTATAAGAGGGGCGAGGGGCACCTTAGGAAAAGATTGAAATATTATTTTATAATAAAATAATTTTCGGTTTATAATGGCTCCAAAATGATTTATTTAGAGGATAAGGTGTTATTGGTCGAAATAATCTCAACCAATAGGTTTTAGACAAGTTTATGTTACCATTTTAACCTTATCTTTTAGATTTAACTCTTGGTTAAATAGTTTAACTTTTACCGTGTCTTCTTTTATTCTTATAATATATGGTTAATAAACTTACTATAAACTTACAATAGAACCTCAAGTGGTTAATTAATGAAATATATAAAATTATTTAAGATCTTTTGAAGAACCTTAGATTTTTAGGAATATTATATCAACCAATAATATAGTATTTGTTTTAAAAATTAATTTATGTTAATTTTGACACTATTTGGTATTTGGTTTTTGTGAAAGTCATCACAACTTTATTTCTTTGAAAAAGATACATTTAATCAAACCTAACATGTCATATTAAACTAAAAAATTAGTTTATTTCATAAAAACTTTGAAATTATATTTATTTTAACATTTATAATACCATTTATTTGATTCTTTCATTAATAAGGTAATTATGGAATCATCATTGTATCATAAATAAATTTAATTATTTAATGTCTAAAAATTATAAATAAAATACCATGATGTATTAAATATTTTTATATTTCTAATTAATATTTATAGTCAAATTTATATTGTGTGTAACCTTATATTAAAAATGGTTTAGTTATTAAGCTTTGATTTTAACTCTTTTAACTCTTCTTTGAATAAAATAATAATAAATGTCCTAATCTAATCCAAGTGGACCTAAAAGATCATATTTTATTCATAAGGTTGTTTTTGGTTGAATTACACTTATCCAATGTAATTAGGACATGTTTTAGGGTAAGAATAATATCATTTTTACCATTAATTTCCATATTTACTTTTAACCGTGGTAAATAAAAGTAAAAAGTTACTTCTCAGGAAAAATTATTTTCAACTTATTGAACCACATTTTTTAGTGATATCAAACATGTCTCTTGGATTTTTTAAATTCCACTCAAAGAAGCGGTAAAATTTAGTTATATGCGAATTTGAAAATTTTCCTAGGAGGTGGGTAAAAGACGGTGAAAAGTTCGATAAAATTTTATATATCTAATATTATTAAAAAATGATTCCAAGGAATTAAATTGAACATATATAGGTATTATGTACATATTTTATCTAAAATAAATTTAAATAAAATAAATAATTATTTAAATGAAAAGTCAGTTTTAACCAATAACGCAGTGTTTTTCACTATTCATCAAAAATTGAAAGTTTTCAGAAACATACCAAAAAATCACCCTAAGATAATTTTGATATAACAAATTCAAAAATTAAGTATATTTTACCAAATTAAAAAAATTGAAATTTAATTTATTAATTTAAAATTAATTCTCGTTGTCAAAACCGAAAAGCGTATTTTTAAGAAATAATAACTACCAAAAGATTGACACTTGTTTATGTCCAATTTCAAAGTAAAATTACTTCCACTGACCAAAATTAGATTTGACTATAAAAATATAATATAATTATAATTTCAAACCATTCATAAGTATAGTTGGACACTATAAATTATTTTGATTAAAAAATTTGTTTTCTGTTAAAATATAGTATTCTTCACTAATCACCCAAATATGAAAGTTATTAGAAAAAACAAAAAATTTATTGAAACTAAATTCTTCTTTACCGATTCTAAAGAACAAGTTTATTTTTTAAAATTGAATATATAAAAGTTTTAAATATTGGATTTAAAAAGGGTTTTCCATTAAAAGGCGGTAAAATTGCAATTTTTGAAAAATACTTCTTTTATCTGAAAAAATGAATTTGTCCTTACATTATGTCTAAGAAACTCATAATATGGATTTTAAAATTATAAGTATTATATAAAGCTTAAAATTATATTAATACTATTCATAACCGCTTTTGAACGGCTAGTTTGGTAATTCATGGTGCACTTGAAATCGGTGTTGCTTGCAGTGCAAGTTATTGAATTACTTTGAAGAAATAACGTAATATGAAATCTTGGGGAGTTAAATTATTCTATACTTCTATAAATTGCATCCTATCAATTTGAAATTGTTCTTTCAAAATAAAAGTTTGAAAATAGAAAATACCTTTTTGGGAAAATCCACATCGGAAATTGGGTTCATAAAATTTAGTCTTAATAAGAGGAAAAGGGAAATGAAAGGGTCACTGCCAAATTATGTTCTCGATTAGAAGAAAATTAGTGGAAATTAGAGACACATAATTAGAAGAAAAATGTAAATATTTATAGGGAGTGATTGAGGTCATCAATCACAATATATCATTTAAATATATTTACATAACAAATCCATTATCAAAACCACTTTCAATACCAAAATATGTAAAAAGATTATATGGTATTTATTTTCTTTTTTAAAAAAAACATTTTGGCTTGTTAAGGAAGCCAAAGATCAAATAAAACTCACGGCGGTGGAAAGGTATTGTCACCTCTTACATAAAAACATTCCTTTTTTTCGTTTAGTAAAACGCTTAGTAGAAAAATATTCCCCTTGAAATGAAAAGTCAAAGGGTTTTATATACTGTATAAAAGAAAGTCATTTAGAAATCAAAGGATGACTCAATTAAAGGTGATTGAGAAAAAGTCCCTTAACTAAAGTTTAAGAATTAATTTAGTCATAGAATAAGAGGGAATATATATATATATATAAATATAATTGACAAGTAGAGTTACATCCTTTAACTAATTCCTACCACAAACTCATCTTTCACTACAAAAGGTTTCAAAAAAATATTCAATTTATCCTAATCGTATAGGGTTCCAAAAATAATGAATTTATAATTGACCTATCAGACCCTTTAGAAAAACTAGATTATACAATCCAGGGACTTCACGTAGTTCATTGGTAGGCAATAAATCCCAATCGCACTATGGTTGTGGGTTTGATTCCCACATCTTTGTCCGATGCTATAGATTGTCACACAGTCTGCGTGTTGTCCTTTTTATAACAGTCCAAAAATAACCTTAACAATAGTATCCAATTTCAAACTTAATCCATTCCAACCTTTAGACTTATCCAAAATATTTCTATCCAAACTCATAGTCCAAAATTTATAAGGAAGTTAAACACAACGAAGATCCTTTTTTCCACATAATAACATGTGAACACCTTCATCGTGTATTATTTTAAAACATGGTAACACCCTGAATTACCATAAAACCATATTGATTACATTCATGCTCCCTTATCCTTTATATAATACTAGATATATTCCTTATATCCAAAAATTTTGAATATTCCAACAATGATGAAATAAACAAACTATTAATCAGTTCCAAGGAAGTCAATAATATCCTGTATATTTTATCCAAATAAACCATATCTTATTCCAAAATCACTACGTCATTTTCAAGGCCGTATTAAGGATTACCTTTCTTTCCACTATGTATTTTCCAAAAAAGTGTAGCTTACTATTAAGTCACTTTTCTTTGAACCATATAATCTCAAATCTTCAATAAAATAGTAGTGCAGTACAATCCTTATTTATCTCCATAATTCATATAACCTGTATATTGATGATACAACACTCAAATGAAATAATTCTATAATAACAACTTAAGAACACTATTAATTCCTCTTCATCTGAGGTAGTATCATAACTTTATTATTATAATAACCCAGATCTTCTTTTCAGGTATGTTTTTCCTTTTTTGGTCATTTTTGGAGAAAAGAGGAAATTCTGAAAATTTTCTAAGTACACACTATGTACTTTATGAGTACAAGTTGTGTACTGCCTTGCCGCAGGAGGCCGTGTGCTGGCCATATAGTATCCACGCACACGACCGTGTGGGAGTGACTTGGAGGTCGCTTAAAGCGGAGTACGTAAAAGGTGATTACACTCCATGTACTTCAAAAGTACACGCTATGTACTTTTTTTCCATTTAACGCACTAGGGCGCATCTAATCACCAGAATGATATTATTTTAGGTCTTGTTTGACCGAGAGCTTCGTATGACCATGGATCTTTGACAATCCCCTGAGCCTCCATCCATCCTTCAAATCTAACACCGTTGGTTGCGTTGGAATCACATCGGTGAGTTCTCTCTTTCTTCTTGATCCTCGTTTCACGATTCCTCTTCTTTTCCAAGTTACCACAAGTTGAACGTTTTATAGGTTTTCTTAGATATACGGTTTTATAAAGAGATTCAAGCCTCGAGGTTCACGTATAGTGATCTCCTAACCCTAAGGTAGGTGGTTTGTTCCTTTCTGTTTGAAGTCTTTGAGTATTATGTGTGAATTACACCAATACCCTTAAACAGGGTATTGCGTGTTTACCGCTTTTCCCCTACTATTTTCCTACAATGCTTGTATGCTTATGTAGAGGTAATTTGGATATGAATAGGGTTAATTACTATTATTTGGATTTTTTTCCCAAGCATGTTATGTTTACGACCGTTTGGTCCTGTTTAGCCAGTTTGGCTGCCTTTCCTGTTTTCCATGCCTGTTGCTGGAGGATGGAGAGTTTGTATTCTGAAATGCTTATTATGATATAGACTGGTTAGCCAAGTAGTTCTGTAGGTTTACTTTGGCCATATTACACTGCTATTCTCGTTGACCTACACAGGGCCGTGAGAACCTGCTGTAGTAGACAATAAGGGGGAATTGACTAAGTGAGCTTCCTCAGAGAGTCTTTGAGCACTTAGGTTATAAGGGGGATTGACCGAGTGAACTTCCTCAAAGAGCCTATAACCACTTGGGGATATAAGGGGAATTGACCGAGTGATCTTCCTTAGAGATTCCTTGATTTCTTTATACTATAAGGGGATTGACTGCGTGAGCTTCCTCAGAGAGTATTTGTTTGAATTGTACGACCTGGGATATAAGGGTAATTGACCGAGTGAGCTTCCTCAGAGAGTCCTAGACCTTGGGAATATAAAGTGAATTTACGTGTGATCTTCCTCAAAGAGTCCTTGACTACCTTAGAATATACAGAGAATGGACTATGTGACCTTCCTCATAGATTCTTGCTTTACCTTAGACTATATGGGGAATGGACTGTGTGAGCTTCCTCAAAGAGTCTTGCTTTACCTTTGACTATAAGAGGATTGACTATGAGTGCTTCCTCAGAGAGTCTGATTATATTCTTATTACTAAACCAGAGGGGTTAGGCTGAGTGCACTACCCAGAGGGTTGTTAGTACTTCTTAGGTAGGACCAGATGGAATGGCTATGAGTACTTCCCAGAGGATTACCTATTTGAGGTTTAGATGTTGTTTCACCATTTCTTTATTTGAACTGTGGATTGTTTACTGGTGAGAAATTTCCTGTTTACTGTTTTCTGTACTTTTACCTGCCATATATTCACTGACTATTAGGAATAGATATTTGGGTGATTTCCTACTGGGAATTAGTCTCACACCCTATTTGGGCCATGCTTTTGGGCCCAAACAGATTATATTGTTGTAGGTATAGATAAGGGCAAGCACCCTTCTTCTTCATGTACTTGATTTGTTGTGGAGCTGGAGAGAATGGGACCAAGCTATGGCTTGTGATGCTGAGGAGTTTATCCGCTTTATTTTTCACTTTGGTTTAGCACTGTTGTCTTTCAGTGTTGTGACTTGTTTGGCTGTTTTCCTAGACGTATGTATCATGCATCATTTTATATATGTTCTTCAGTTTGTACTTTCAGTTTTATGCTATTACTACTGTATGTCATTATTACTACTTCTGATCATGTATGTATTTATTTACTTCCGCTGTGTACTCTTCCAATGAGGGAATAGTTTTCCCACTATCACACCCAATTCTTTCCCTGGTAGTCGGCATCCTTTGCCATTCGGGGAAATGCGCTTGAGGCCATGTGACCAACCGGGTACCGGGCACCTCTGGGTGGCTTCCAGAACCAGGATGTTACAAAGTGGTATCAAAGGGTTTCTTTTGTCTTGAATTACTGTTTGGATCCTATAGTTAGGGATAGGAAAGAATTGGTACTTGGTGTTAAGCTATGCCCAGGATTAGCTAACCCGTGTACAGGGAAAAACCAATCTACCTCTTTTAATTGCAATTTTTCTGGTTTTACAATTTTTACAGTTGATTTGATTTCACCTTGAGTGACTCACATGATTTGTGCTATTACTATTGATGTTATTGAGGTTCTATTTCTGTTGCAACCCGATGAGATGAGGGTATTCCATATCATGCATCATATAGGCCCTTGCTAGAAATCACATGTCTTGCATTTTTTCCATTCCATCTAGGATGCATTAGTGATTTCATGTTGTTTTGATAGATTGTGTGTAATATATGCATGTTGTTGTGATAGTTTCCTTGATAAAGATACCTGCTGTTTGATAGGGTATTTTTTTGGGTAGATATTTTCTTAAATGAATGCCAAACATTGATTCTTTAGGTGTCATGGGCCCTCATGGATCGGAATTTGGTAGATCATTTCCTTATTTTCCATTTTAGAATGTGTATAAGATTCCAAACTATGATTCGTGGGGGGGGGGTATGGGACCTCACAGATCAGAATTTGGCACTTTCAATGCTCGTTTTAGTGTTTTTTAGGTTTTAGAGTAGTTTCTGAGGCTTACTATCCAGAAAAACCCAAAATACGTGCCATGTAATGTTAAGTACACACCGTGTGTCCGTCTATTCGGGAAGAAACCATTTTTCTTAATTACATTCCGTGTACTTTATGTACACTCCATGTAGTCTCTAATCGTGTCATAGGCCATGTGGGCAGAGACACAGGATGGGGAAAGTCTGGTGGGAACACGTCGTGTACCCATCAAGCACGCCATGTAGTGTTGACCCCGTTACCACCTATGTCACTAACAACACAGGTTGGTTGAGTCTTGTCTAATACACACCTTGTGCCATCTACACACGCCGTGTAGTCTGACCCAGGTACCCAGCCATGTCACGAACAACACGGGTTGGTGTTATCCCCTCATGTACACGCCATGTACATCCGGAACACACCATGTAGTGTGAGCCGTGTGTCAGGCCGTATCACTAACAACACAGGCTAGGTGAAGCTTGTCTAGTACACGCCGTGTATTCTTGGCCTAGGAGAGCCATGTGGCTTGGTTGTGTAGAAGGACTCAGGCAGGAGAAGATAATTCAAGTACACGCCGTGTGTTAGGACAACACTCCGTGTGTTTAGGGTGTTACACGACCAGTTTAGGTAGGAGTACATGCCCATGTAAATGACTTCAGGGAATACGCCGTGTAGGAAATGTACATGCCGTGTAGTAATGTTTTGTAAAACTTGAGTGATTTATTTCCCCTGTTCCATTCTTACACTCCTTATTTTAGGTCCTTGATGATCTTGATCTAAGGTGTGTGATTGACCTTGCAGATTCATACCACCGAGACGTCCTTCGGTTGTGCGCCAGTTTCCAAACGGTGATCAGACACTTGACATGGCCAATCAGGGACCACCTGCAGACCCTCTAGTTGTGCTAGCCTTAGCACCATCCATTTTACCTGACACTAGTGTTGATGCATAGTTTAGGTAGGGATTTATGAGGATGATGTAGACCATTCAGGGAGCACTGCCTCCTACCCCGTCGATGGCTGATTTGACGCGGGTCTTCCAGCAGCAGCATCCTCCCACTTTCTCAGGTGACGGAGGACCCCAGGCTGTAGAGTCATGTCTAGAGGCCACACTTATGATTTTCAAGAATATGGAGATACCTCCAGAGAATACGGTGAAGCTCGCTACCTACATGCACCGAGACTCTGCCAAGAGGTGGTGTGATGTGATGTCACAGGCGGGATGCCAATAGAATATGTCTTGGGATGAGTTTTGGTGCATCTTCTATGATTACTTATATTCAGAGACCTTGAGGGCTGACTGAGCCTAATAGTTCATGAGTTTAAAGAAGGGTACTCTTTCTGTTATGGAGTATTCCTCTCACTTCACAGAGCTGCAACATTTCACACCTATTCTAGCATGTGATGAGTTATTACTTACACGAAAGTTTGGGGATGCTCTGAGGCACAACATCTGATCTCAGGTGAACATCTTCAGGTTGACTTTGATATCCTCTATCGTCAAACAGGCACTGATCTCAGAGCCAAATATGAGGGATTCTGGATATGTGACCTAGGGTAGTTCGGCATCCAGAGTTAGTGCTTCGCCAGCTAATAGCAGGAAGCACCGCAAGGAGGCTGCATGAAGAGATCATAGTATGAGGGATGCATCTTCCTGTAGCCAGGTGGCATGCTACCAGTGTGGGAGAAGCGGGCATACAAGGCCACGTTGCCCGAGAGATCCAGTGGAGTGCCGATCTTGTGGCAAGATGGGTCAACTTCAGTGCTTTTGTTGGTTCTTCTCACTAGCAGCTGGTGACAGGGGTTCTTCTATGACTCCTCATTCCGGAGTAGTGCCCCCAGTTTCTCACCAGTCTGGGAAATGGAGTTATTTCGGCCGTTTGGGCCGAGGTGGAGGTCGTGGCCATGGTATCCAGTCGCCCAATTTTCAGTGACACCAGGGTGGATTAGCTCAGAGTGGTTAGGTAGGGTCACAAGGCCGCGATACAGTCCAGACTTTTGTAGTGGAGCAGACCCAGCAGAAGCAGAATCCCGGACCTTCTACCGTTCAAGGTACGATCTTAGTATCCTCAGTTTTAGCTTATGCTCTTTTCAATACAGGGGCTTCCCATAGCTTCATATCTATTTCTATCATGGATATCCTTGGGCTCTGCATCTTTTCTTCTGCTTATGTCTTGATTCTAGACACTTTGTTGGGGACTAGAACAGCAATTGTATGTCAGTGAAAAGAGTGTCCTCTACAGGTTGGTGGATGTCACTTTTTATGGGACCTCTATTTCCTAGAGATGATAGGCTATGATTTCATTCTTGGAATGGATTGGCTAGTTCCCTTCTAGGCATTCGTCGACTGTTATCACCACATGGTGAGTTTCATATCACTAGAGGGTGGATCTTTTCTTCATAGGGGTGAATGGGATGTTTAGGAGATCAGAACGGGTCTAGAGCATCATGGGTTGGGAGGAGTTATAGCCCAGATTACTAGTCTTTATTTTGATGACCAGGGGACTTCACAGTTAGTCTTTCCTCTAGTGGTGATTCATTTTAGAGATGTCTTTCCAGAAATTTTTTTAGGTTTTCCTGCATAGCATGAGGTATACGTTTCTATTGAGCTTGTGCCAGGAGCATCCCTGGTGTCCATTCCTCCCTATAGGATGGATACACCTGAGTTACAGGAGCTCAAGAAACAGTTGGAGGAGTTTCAAGAAAAGGGTTTCATCTGACCCAGTACTTCTCCTTAGGATTCACCTATCTAGTTGCGAAGAAGGCATGCGATACACTCAGGCTTTGTGTGGACTATCAGAAGTTGAACAATTGACAATCAAGAACCGATATCCCTTTTATAGGATTGATGTCCTCTTTGATCAGCTTCGAGGAGCTCGTGTGTTCTCGAAGATTGACTTGAGGTCCGGTTATCATCATTTGCATGTTATATTATTAGATATAACTCTTACAGCTTTTCGAAGTTGGTATGGTCTATACGAGTACGTGGTTATGCCGTTCGGTCTCATTAATGCGCCAACATTTTTCATGGCGCTGATGAACCGAGTGTTCCATCAATACCTGGATTCCTTCGTGGTGGTCTTCATGGATGATATCTTGGTGTAATCTCACACTCGAAATGACCATCCTACCCATCTTGAGATCATTTTTAGTACACTGAGGGGACATCATTTATATGCTAAGATCTCGAAGTGCCACTTTTGGATGGATCAGATTCACTTCTTGGGTCATGTTATCTCGTAGGAAAGAGTATCAATAGACCCATAGAAAGTGAGATCTGTAGTTTCTTGGGATAATCCAAAGAACATCTTTGAGGTGCAGAGTTTTCTGAGGCTCTCTAGATACTATAGAAATTTCATACAGAAAATTTCACACTTAGCAGTACTGCTGACAGATCTGACTAAGAAGGGTGAGGAGTTCTTATGGCCAGATTCCTGTGAGTCAGCCTTTCAGGAGCTGAAAGGGTGGTTAAATTCAGCACCGATACTAGTATTTCCAGAGTTGGGAAAGAGCTATACTATTTACTATGATGTGTCAGGTATTAGGCTGAGAGCTGGGCTTATGCAGGGAGATGGAGTCGTTGCGTGCGAGTCTTGACAGTTGAGGCCACATGAGAGGAATTACCTGACACATGATCTGGAGTTGGTATCTATTGTTCATGCCTTACACTGTTGAAGAAATTATCTTCTCGGAGAGCATTTTAAGTTTCTCACTGACCAAAAAAGTCTCAAGTACATCTTTAATCAGCATGATCTGAATTTGAGACAGTGCAGGTGGGTTGAGTACCTACAATCCTTTGACTTTGAGCTTGCCTATACGTTTAGGAAAGGCAACACAGTGGCTGATGCATTGAGCAAGAGGACTTAAAAACAGGCAGTTTAGGAGGCCTGTAGTGAGTGGAAGCTTATGGCTCTATTCTATGAGATGAATTCAGAGGTGCACGATAGTCGGGGGAAAACATTTCTTTCTTATATAGCTGTTACCTCTACTCTTCTGGGCCGAGTTCAAATGAGGCAGCTATCGGATTTCTGAAGGCCTAGTCCTAAGGGAAATCATGTCAAGAGAGGACCCCATTCCTGGATGGAAAATGGGCGAGGATGAGATCTTGCATTTCCAAGGATGTGTATGGGTGCCAGCAGATATACGTGGGGAGCTGATGCAGGATTTTCATTCCTCAGTTTGGGCAGTTCATCTTGGCATCACCAAGATGTATCATGATCTACACTGTTAGTATTGGTGGCGAGGTATGAAGAGGGAAGTTTCTAGTTTTTTCATGAGGTTTTCCACTTGTCAGTAGGTGAAGGCGGAGCATCAGAGACCAACAGATCTTTTACAGCAGTTACCCATTCCCGAGTGGAAGTGGAATGACATCACACTGGGAATCATGACTGGTTTACCGAGGTCACCTCGAGGGAATGATGTAGTCTGGGTTTTCATTGACAGACTCACCAAGGTTTCTCACTTCTTACCGATCAGGGATACCTTCAGTAATGATGAGCTGGGATGGCTGTACATTCGTGAGATTATGCACTTACATGGAGTTCCACATACAAATTTTTCAGACAGAGATGCATGTGTTACTTCTCGGGTCTGGCAGGGGCTTCAGAAGGCTTTGGGTAAACAGGTGCTTTTGAGTACAGCTTACCACCCCTAGATAGATGGCCATTCCGAGTGTATGATTCAGGTTATTGAGGACATGATCAGATCATGCATTTCAGATTTTGGAGGTTCTTGGGAGAAGCATATAACTCTTTTAGAGTTTTCCTAAAATATTAGTTTTCAAGAGACTATTCAGATGGAACCTTATGAGGCTTTGTATGGTAGGCCATGCCGATCACCCTTATGTTGGCTGGTGGTAGGAGAGGCAGCTTTGCTGGGACCTCGTCTTGTTCAGGAGACCACAGAGCAGATAGAGTTGATTCGGAACACTGCTAGAAATAACACCTATACCCACGGTTTTAAACCGTGGGTATAGCCCTTGAAACCGTGGGTATACCCTATACCCACAGTTTTAGGAACTGTGGGCTGAAGTGCCATCACAATAGGTCTATACCCACGGTTCTATGAAAACTGTGGGTATAGACTAGGAAAAATTTATATTACCCACGGTTTTATAACCGTGGGTATACTGATTTATAGCACTAGAAATTTCCCACGGTTCATTTGAATCGTAAGTATAGATGTATACCCAAGGTTTCAATACCGTGGGTATACTGATTTAAAGCGCCATAAATTTCCCACAATTCATTGAACCGTGGGTATAGGCAGGTCTCCTGCAGCAGAGCAGTTGCACCTCACTCTACAATTCTGCACCTCTACGATTCTCCACCTGCACCTCTACGATTCTGCACCTGTAAACATTCTTCACCTCTAAACATTCTACACATAAAAACAGAATATAAGATTATACATGGATCTTTACGACACCAAGAAGCCAAAAATTACCCATGAATCATCATGAATGAAAACCCAATGAAATAAAGAGTAAAATCCACACAATATTCTACATCGTTGAGCAATGATATTCAACCCCTTTTTGAGGCAAAATGTTACTTTCAAGGCCTAAACATCCAAGAATAAAACCTTACACTTATACCCCAGTACAAGGCATCCATTAATTGATTCCAAGGTACAAAACCAAGGGGATTCACTACCCAAAGTCTAGCATCACCTATCCTAGATATACTAGACTCAATCATACTTGAATGACTCATCACAATCCCATTTACATATGTTGATAGCCCAACCCACATACCCTTTAAAAATATCGCGTTTTTTATTTTAAAGGTACATGACTTGTACTCCCCCTCTAAGGGACCGACTACATCAAAACGGGCCTCATCCTTTAGATTTTAAACCAAAATCATAGGTCTCATATGGGTACACAGACATGTACATGAAAATGAAGGAATTGTTCTAGAAGTTCCATAGAATCATCATGTGTTTTATTTAGTGTTTTAATATATTCATTTTAGAGTGATTGGGATGAGACCCTTTCTTCTATCACTATTCCTAGTGAACCAGGAGCTTCCAAGAGGAACCTGACCCATTTCAAAGATATTTCTCTAATTTAAATTTTTTGATGGTTAAATACATGATCCTCCCCCTCTCCCCCTGCCCAGCCCCTCCCACTCCCTCCCCACTACCCAGTCCTCCCCTCCCCCCTGCCCAGCCCTACCCTTGCCCAGCCCCCTCCCCCTCCCCTCCCCCCTGCCCAACCCTTTCCCTACCCAGCCCCCCTCCCCCTCCCCACTGCCCAGCCCCTCCCCCTCCCTCCCCACTGCCCAGCCCTCCCCCTGAATCTCCCTACATGAAATATGTATATGCATGACATGTTTTATTTGGATGCAGACCCAACCAGGTAAAGTGCTGCAACTGTTAGAAAACATCCTAAAAATTTAATAAGGTACTACAACTCACTGTATTACAGAACACATTATAACAGAAAAAAATCTAAAATCGGGTGTCCAACTAAATATGTTCCCTTAAGGTATGTTTATTTAAGGTTATAAAACTCACTGTAATACAAAAAAGATTATAACACAAGAAATACTAGTTAGACTCATGAAGAATGTGATTATCACTGTATCATTTACTGGTTGAGTTGTAAACAATATAAACTTCCATACATCCTATCCTGTTGAAGAGTTAGTTGGGAAAAAAAATACCTTCATCAATCCTTGATGAGACATAAATGATACACATATCTTAAGTTTCTTCTCCATACTTGTAAATTGAAGGCATTCATTCCATCAGACCATGCACATTCACCAATATTTCGGTTCATCGCTATGCTGGGATGAGAACAATCAAAGTATGTCTAGAAACTCTTAGACATGACCCACAAAAATCAATATACAGTGGAGTCAATAGTGAAAACATATCACCTGCATTCATATGTTGGATTAAAGGGAGGTTAAATCCATGATTTTACGACCAATAACCCGCATTCATATAGTGGGTAAATGCAAATGAAAAATGATGTATGATATGGAGGTTAATTCCACAATTTTAGGAAAACATACCTGTTGTAGAGATCTGGCACTTGTTAGTGCAGGATTCTCTTGATCTCTTCATGTGAAGAGTGAGTCACCTGCAATATATAAATAAAAATAATCAATATTCATCTTAAAATATGAAGTGCGTAATAACTTATGAAAAAGTATTATGCGAAGGTAAATACTGCAAATTGTCTAGGAGATTATTTCAACGATATTATGAGAACATACCTATTGCGGGGCGAGCAACACATTGGTCAAGATTCGATTGAGTAGAAATAGTCGAAAACTATAGATGAGGATAGAAATCATGATCTTAAGGGAATTAGGGAATGAGATGGAGTGAATCTGGAGGGTTTCAGACTGGAATTTTTCAAAGGAGTAGGAACTGGGGGCAACGTATGAGGAGATGAGGAAATTTGGGATGATGAACCGTAGTACATGAAAAAAAATTAGTGAGGAATACGCCTTCAATGTTTTGTGGGTATTGGAAATGGGAGGGGAAATGTGAGCGACAACCCTAGGTGTAGTTCCGGAGAGGAAACAGTAGTGTGAACCATAAGAGGGGCGCCGAAGGGGAAATAAAAGCAAGATTCATAGGAATTGTGGCGGAGGTGAAACGAGTGCGGGATTCACTGATGAAGGTGGAGGAAGAGGCGAATGGCTTGTGATGGATGAAATGAAACCCTAAGATGGAGGGAGGAGCGGAGGATGGATGCACGAGGGAAATGGGAACGCGGTCGAAGGATGCCCGATTTTGGAGGGAGCAATTTGTTTTGGATGGTGATGTGGCTGCGTAATAAGGTGACATGTAAGATTTAAGAAGCCTATTTTAGTATAGATAATAGAGAGATGTGTTACATATATTGTGTATTAAATGGGTGAGGGTAGGGTTGTGTATGTATAACCGAGAACTAAACAACCTGCAACTTCCATAGCTCAATAGAGATAAATAGGGGTATTATCATGTTTAAAATGGATTGTTTGGCCTTATATACACTGGATATTATATGGTGTGGTTTAATGGATTGATGAGAATGATATCACATGTTTTAATGTGGTGATTCATGGGATGTACTAATTGATTCACTTATTTGGGAACATGATGGGTGAAAATCCACCTTACTATAAGTGACATTTACCACTAGGATTCTGGATATGGAGGATCATTTGTCTGATGCATATTATATTGACCATTATCAAAGGTGATGAAAAAGGTGTCGAAATAGGCTATTAGAGATGTTTCTCATTGTGGTTACTGAATTCATTGAGGTCATGTGTACAAAGTTCAGGTCCCATGAATTTGTTTTGACCACCATTTTTTTGGTGGTATCTTCCAGATTTAAGTGACATAGGGTAGATGATGATAATGTTAATTGATACAAAGGAGGATAAAATGTATTAGGCTATGATTGGATTGTGTGAGACCACTAGATTATAGTAGGATTCTCACTGTATCTATGTTATAGTTTGGGGATGATTATTCAGTCATGGTAAAGAACATGAGTCACCGTGTGTTGGGTTTTGTTAGGATATTGATCTAGTTGTTGGTAAAATGTTTTAAAACATAGGGTTGTTGTGATATAATACGTGGATGTGTCATTAGGGAATCATTATTTATACATAATGGTGATAATGTATGAGTTGGAATGTGATTCAAAGTGAAATAAAATTATATGAAAGGTCGAGGGAACTTCTGGTATGATATATTATGTATGTATCTTCCCACATTAGTATTGTACAAGGTAGGTAAAGTCTCACATAGGAGTAGTTAAGAAAAACTAGAAGAAGCAGTGTGGAATTTTGTTTGTTTTTTTGTTCATATCATACACTTGTAGATGATTATCAATGAAATCAAAATCTGGTGTTAAGTTATCAGTTAGATTTATTTCAATGACAAGTTTGTTTTCACTTAAATAAGATCTTGACGTCATCAAATAATAGGAGAAGGATATCTATAAAAGAAGAGCCAACTCACAACAATGTGGATATAAACAATCTGGCCATCGTCTCTTGGGGAGTACACTAAGGAGAACCTTCAACAGCAAACAATGGGAGTAAGCTTTGAAAGTAAGTTGAGGAGAAGCAAATGAAACCCAAAAAACAAAAAATGAACATAGCATTGGCAAAGGAATTTACAACTTCCCAATATCAAAAGGAGGCCCTTTTAGCATTTTTGTTGGCGGTCCTGGCAAGATCATTGTAAATATCCCGTTTCATGTTGAAGTGGCTGCTCTGGGCGGTTTTGTTAACATCCACCTCACCCATGCACTTGCTTTGTGTTTCCAGCTCACCCTTCAAGAACACTTTTAGCTTCCAGAATGTTGATTGACTCTGCATCCCACATACCAATTATGTACAGTATGCAGTTATTGAGTTTAGTATAAAAGAAGATAAATAAAGGTTCTTAATTCATAAGAGAGTTGAGCAGAGAATTATGATGGTGACCTGAGCATCCAAGTGAAGGTCCACTTCTTCTACCGCACCTTCAAATCGAGGGTTGTTATCCACAACAATATTCACTACCTTGCACAGATCTTCAACAGTCAGCTTGGTGAGGGCATCATCAATTATCTTTTTCTCTTCAGTTTATATCTTCCTACAACAATATTCTTGAATATATATTCAATTAGAATGCAATCATATTGAGAAGTGGGTCAATTTATTTGTGTACATAATTTGAAGAATTCTGAGTTCTTATATTATTCAAATTTCATTTTTTATTGCTTGTTAATCCCAAGAACATCATCCAAAATATAAAAATACACAGAGGAGCAATATGTAATATGGAAATCCCATACCAGATTTAAAAAAGTAAATCTGGAAATTTATAAGGAAGAACAATGAACACTCTGGTATGTTCCATTATATTCCTAGCCAGTCCCTCCCCCCTCCCCCTACCTAGCCCCCCCTCTCCCAGCCCCACTGCATCACCCCAGCCCTCCCAACTTTCCCCTCCCAGCCCCCCATCCCTCCCAACCCTCCCAGCCCTCCACTGTAGCCCCCCAGCCCTCCACTGCACCCCCTCCCAACCTTCCGCTCCCAGCCCCCCTCCCAGCCCTCCACTGTAGCCCCCCAACCCTCCCAGCCCCCCTCCCCCTCCCCGTACCCAGCCCCCCCTCCCAGCCCCACTACAACCCCCAGCCCTCCCAACCTTCCCCTACCATCCCCCATCCCTCCAAACCTTCCCCTCCCAACCCCCCTCCCAGCCCTCCACTACAGCCCCCCAGCCCTCCCAGCCCTCCCAGCCCTCCACTGCAGCCCCCCAACCCTCTCATCCCCCCTCCCAACCTTCCCCTCCTAGCCCCCCAACCCTCCACTACAACCCCCCAGCCCAGGCCTCCCCTCCACTGCTAAGGACAAGATTAGAAGGAGAGATAATAATAAACACACAAAATCATAAAAAAATGTATGGCATGTTAAAATCACCTAAATAATTGACAAATAACACCCCTGATGAAAACATAATCCAAAATGCATTTCATTGCATAAAGAAATTCACATACAAGCAGTCCACCAATACAAAAAAACATTAAACTCCAACACAAGTCTCTATGCTAAGTCAAAAATGGAGGGGATTAATTTCCCCCATCACTATCATCATCAACCCCATGTCTAGTATCATCATCAGCAGCAACAACATCGACAACAACATCATCACCAACCGCACCGTCAGCATCATCATCAGCAATCTCATCACCAACAACATCATCAGCAACATCCTCGCCAGCGCTATCACCACCACCGTCATCACCACTAGGACCCTCATGGGAATCACCCAAGGCACTATTTAAAGAGCGCATTGATTCCATACATGAATGAAAAGTGGTAGCAACCTCTGATGGTAGTGACTGACTCAAAACTGATAGAGATTTCATGAAATGTTCATTCATTAGATTACTTTTTTCATGCTCCTATAATACTATTTTCTTTTTCGCAGTTAATTCAGCATGCACAATTTTCAACTCAGAGGCCTTAGAGGAGTTTGATGATGACCAATACCTAGAGGGGACAATGTTTTTGCCTGGTCTACAACAGACTCTTCCTGGATGCTCCACACCTAACACCTGACTAAAATGATCATTTGGCCCTAAGTTGTCAGATTCCTTATCATCCATGGCCTCCAAGACAGACTGTTGAAATTATAAGCATATTAAATTATGAATTTCGTATAACTTTTTGAAATATAAATAAAAAACATACAATTTTATCTTGTGTTTGTGAATTAACTGTCGTTCCATCTTTTTTTACCTACTAAAGAAGAATAATTTGGCATGAGGTACATGACCTTCAATGCCCAATTTAACCTGTTGCATATTAGAAGTGCAAAAATTTGGATTACAACCATATATGATAAATGCAAAAAATTTGATTGAAGTGATTTGCAACAAACACCTACAAACATTGAGTTAAATGACAGTCATAACCGATTGGTGGTTTTCAGAAATGGTTTTCAGAAATGGTTTTCTAATGTGGGTTTCAAGGAAATATAATACTTGTTTAGGAAAAATAGACAATCTTTTTCCTATTATAATATGTGATTTCCAGGATACATGTACTAACCAAGGGAAGTCATGAATAAGTTATGATGCCATGTTATAAATAAAGACATTATTTTAATTCAGATGAACATACCAACCGCTTTTCTTTGTCGGGCATTGTAGTGAACCCCAATGTGTGTAGATATGTTATTTCATCTTTGTTTTTTTGTTTTTCACTGACACTTACTAAGAAACAAAAAAACAATACAAGTAATAAAAATTAAATTTTATATAAAAATAATTAAAGATGGGTAGTACCTTATACTGTTCAGTCTTCCAATGTGCGACCATTTTTTGATATTGACTTTCTAGACAGTCAGGGTTTGTGGGTACACCCTCGAACTCAGTACCCACTCTGCTCCTCCAGCCAATATGTAACTCATACTTGTATGACCTCCAATACTCTCCAAGATCACTCAACATAGCAACTTTGGCAGCTTCACCATTAGGAAAGTTAAATCGACTCTGCAACGAACATGTTAAGTCATATAAATGCATTACTAATATAAATATAAATTTATAAAATTTTCGTACCCATATCTGCACCCATGCCCTATCCTTGATGTCAGCACTGATATGTCTCCATGAGACCGGTTCCAATGGAACAATATCATGATATTTGGATAAAGTAGCCATGAAAATTCTACACTCCTTAGCATTTTTACCCACCATTTGATTTTGAGAATTGTAATCCACCATAATCTGAGTTTCAATATTCCAAGAATCCCGCATTCGAGTGCACCCACGTCGCCTACTAGAAGATACCACTAAATAAGATAAGAGGTGAAAATAGAAGAGTTAATTGACAATGCAATAGGAAAAAAGTAAAATTATATAATTTGAAACATTTATAAAAAAAAACATGATGCAGGATCCTGAATAGGCTGTGAGGCATCCGTGGACTATGCTGGATCTGCATCCTCCGAAGGAAGTATCTGTTCCACAGCATGCTCCGGCTGATCTTCATGAATAGTAGTAGAAACTGAAGGAACATACTCAATATGTGTAGGATGGATGGTAGAAAAAAAGGTGGCGTAGACATGTCAGAATATGCATAGTAGGTCTGGGGATACATGAATGGATATGGAAATTTTGCACGTGAGAACAACGGTCAAGTCGGCGTGGACATGGAATGGGAAAAAGAGGGTAAATGGGATGATGATGGCGGAATGTATGGGAACATCCCAGGGGTCTCAAGCGGAGGGTGGACATGTGTGGTAGATGGGATGTCTACTAATGGGTTAGTGTGGGGAGTGGTAAGACGGGAGCTCCACCTAGGTCTAGGAGGATCCCTGCTCGGTCCCTTACTGGGAAGAGGAAACTCCGGAGTTATATGTACCTAAAAACATTTGATCAAAAATATGAACTTGATATTATATGTAATGAAGAAGATAAATATTATAATTAATATACTCACTGAAGACAACTCACGCTCATGTCTAACAGGATCAACATAAAATAATCTCTTCTTGTGAGCTTCTGTAGTTTTTTTCATAATTTGCATAAAAATGAAATAAATATTTTTTAGCAACAATTTTTACAAATCATACATACAACATAAAAAATGTCATAACATCTTTTAGTAATGATAATTTACAACCAAGTTATACAATTTTTAAAACCACATTTTAAACCCAGTTTTCTGAATTGAAAGAAATATAATTAAATGAAACAAAACCAAACATTACTAAAACATATATATCATTCCAAACTAAAACTAAATTAAATTATTTACATTAGTACTAACCTAAGAAACTCACGTCAAGGTAAACTGAATGAACTCTGAATATATATGGTTGATTTTATATATTACCCTCCACTACCTCAGGTTCAACATCATCTCTCACAATGGGACAATTTGTGTCATCAAATACAATATTTTGGCTAAGACCGATGGGGGAATCAATGGTGACAATTTCATCCCCATCATCATGAAAAATATGTCTGGGGATTACTTCATTAATGACACCGTAATCAGGTTTCAGATGATCTTTCACATAGAACACTTTTTTTCCATTGATGGAAAAATGTATGGTTCATCGGTATGTAGGAATCGACTCATGTCAATAACTCTAAATCCACAATCATTAATAAATGTACCATGGTGCGTCATTGAATCAAACCATTTACAATTAATCATAGTGACTCGACCTTGAGAGTAGTAATCCAATAACAATATTTTCTCAACCAGTCCATAATAATACACATCTTGATATCGAGGTCGACTATCTGATGCACTGTCATAACAATCCATTCTAGCAGTTAACATAATTCCATCATGCTGTGTTCTCATTTTCACCGCTTTATCAGTTGTAACAAATTTGTATCCATTGATTATTAAAGATTTGCAGCCATGAACCGAAGAATTGGGACCAAAAGCCAACACTCTTAATTCTTGAGAAATGAAGTCAGTAGGTAAACTCAATACCTAGAATACATATGAGTAATATAATTAAATATATATCTATATTTTAAGGTATTTAATGTAATGGTCATAACTTTGATTTCAAACAAGCTAGGAACTCTTGGCTATGCATAGCCTCTCTCCTTCTCAATGGCAAAGACCGATGAAATCTACTTATAATTTGTTTATGTTCTCTACATAAAATGACAATAAAAGTATAAGGTATATGTGATATGATATCTTATGCGATAACATATATATATTCAAATTACTTACTTGATATAGGCATCGAACAAACCACAATTAAACAAGACTGTACGATGTGTCATATTCACTCTTCCAAGCTCAATGTAACCAATGTATATGACCTGAAAATTACACCTGTTTGGGGAAGAGATGGAAATGAGGGCTGAATTTCCTCATACTGCTCATCTTCATTTCTCATTGGTCGATTATGTCTTGTTCTCACATCAGAAAAATACATTGAAAAAAATCCATACATTCTTGGGCCAGATAACTCCTCACAATGGAACCTTCAGGATAATTCTTATTTCGGACATATGGTTTCATTATGCACATATTTCTTTTAGTGTGATACATCCACCGAAGAGTGACTGGTCCCCCAAGAAGTTTCTCAGTTGGAAGATGAACTGTTAAATGCAACATGCAAGTGAAAAAGGATGGAGGAATTTTTTTTCCAACTCACACAGAATTAACGGTGCCTCTTGCTTCATTTTTATCAACAATGATTTGGATAACCTTTTAGCACAAAGGTCTCTAAAAAATTACAGAACCAAATCACTGTCACCCTTACATTATTGGATAGAAAATGCAGAATTTCTATTGGAATCAATTCATGAAGAAGGATGTGATAATCATGAGTTTTTAGGGATTTCAATTTCAGATTTCTTCTGTTGACTCGTTTAGATATGTTGTTGGAATAGCCATATGAAACCTTGATATTCTACAATACTGTGAGAAATTGATTTTTCTACCGGTGTCATCATATAAGAAGCACAGGGAAATTTCCATTTATTTTCACTGATACAAACATGATGTAGTTCTGGTCGAATACCCCAATCCAATAAATCCCGACGAGATCGGAAGTCATCTTTGGTCTTCCCCTTAATATTCAAAAGAATTGAAATCAACATTTCACATATATTTTTCTTAATATTCATTACATCTAAACAATGACGTAACAAATTAGTAGACCAATATAGAAACACATAAAAATACTTCTCTTTTTCCAATTGTAAGTGAATTCAGTATCAGCATTCTTCCTCTTTCGAGATGTCAACTGACCTTTTCCTAATGAAAAGCTGAAATCCTTCAATTCATCAAGCACATCACTTCCTGACATACGTTGAGGTGGTTCTTCAGTGTCAAAATTATTATCAAACCTCCGATGATTCTTCCTGTATTGATGATCCATTGGCAATAATCGGCGATGCCCCATGAAACTAAAACTACAAAGATATTTAAGACTTCTCGATCGTGTATTCTTCATACAAATGGGACATGATAGTTTTCCCTTCGTGCTCCACCCAGACATCATTTCATAGGTAGGGAAATAATTTATGGTCCATAGAAGGGAAGCACGCATCTGAAACATATTCTTTGAATAAGAATCAAATGTTTGCACACCTAAATCCCAAAGTTGTTTCAACTCTTTTATTAAAGGCTGCAAGTAGACATCTATGTCATTACCAGGATCCGAAGGTCCAGATATTAGTATACTCAAGAAATTGAAAGGTTTTTTTATACACATCCATGGAGGAAGATTATAAACATTAATAAAAACCGGCCACATGCTATGAGCAGTAAGCATCTAACCAAACGGATTAAAACCGTCACATGATAGTCCCAATCTGACATTATGCACCTCAGCTGAAAAATCAGGATGTTGTGCATCAAATGTCCACCATGCTAATCCATTTGCAGGATGGAAAAAATCATCATTACCTTTAATTCTATCAACATCATGCCACTTAATATTGATTGATATTTCTGGAGACATGAATAGATTTTGATGTCTGGGAATCAATGGAAAGTGCCACATGACTTTCGGTGGCACACAAGACGGTGTTCCATCTGCATTTGTCTTCCATCGAGATGTACCACATTCTTTACAGTCATTACGGTCAGTTGTTTCCTCCAAAAATAAACTACAATCTTTCGAGCAAGCATGGACTTTATTAGTAGAAAATCCAAGCTGCTTAATTAACTTCCATGCCATGTAATGATTCGAGGGAATATCTGCACCATTAGGAAGCAAGTACTTCAAAAATGTAAGAATATAATCAATGGAAGTATTAGAAATCCCATACATGATTTTCCCATGATATAACCGCATTAAAAATTCCAACTTGGTCATTTTAGTACATTCTTGATATACTGGAGTTCTGGCATCATCCAATAAATTTTTCACCCTGTTAACATCATCATCTTCAGCATTTTCCTCATGTGTACTGATATCATTGTCTTCTTGTACCGACATTCTATCTCTCTCAGAATGATGCACATATGGAAACCGATCAAATATAAAATTCTCCATGTCACTTAGTTCATTTCGTTTATGAACAGTCGAAGATTGACTCGTCTCTCCATGGTGAAACCAAACATTATAGTTTGCTTGAAATCCAAATTTCGTTAAATGGTAACTAACTTCTTCTCATCTTAACCATGGTCTTCCAACACAATTATAGCAGGGACACTATATACAACCTCCATCTGACACATTGCTAAATGAAAAATCTAAAAAATTCTCCAAATTATTTTGAAACTCAGTTGAAATCCGATCGGTACGATACATCCAGCTTCTACCCATTCTATAATAAGAAAAAAAATTATCATTCAATCAACAATGTAAATAATATTTAAAAAATTCATTACAATCAATTTTATTAATAAATTAATCAAATCATATTAGTATCTAGAAAAACATATTTAATGACAAGAGGATTCTATGATTGGATTAGTAGGAAAAAAGGGAAAAGGGTCTACCTTGAGATGTAAACTAAAGAAAAAAGTTAAAAAATACACTCCACATGAAAAGTAGTTCACATTCTAATAAGGCACTACACCGGGATCATGCTCAAGTGAAAATGCACCAAATCAATGAGATTAATATATTACATGATAACTGTCCATAATAAACCCCATCCCATGAGGATAAAATAATTTTTACCACCACATCCACCACTAGGTTTATCAAATCCTCAATGAGTCCAAAAGATATGAGTAGTGAATCCAAGTTAATCTCAACTCGTAGGGCTGGGGGAATTTTTTCCATGAATGTCACTAATCAAATCATAAAATCCTTAGTTGGTTTAGGAAGTATAAATAGTGGCCCCACATCATCCCCATACATTATGGATGGGGTCATTATTATCATATTTTATAATTTTTTTAACATTTCTAGGTTGGTAAGTGGTTTCATGAAGTTCATTCCCTAGTGATTCCTACTATCATCCAACAAACAACTTTCATTGGGAGAACGTTTGGTGAGGATAGTCTAGAATTACCTCAGGGACATTATCTATAGAAAAAAATAGGGTAACATCCACTGAATAATATCAAACATCACATAGTTCAAAATATTAAAGACCCATTGAGAATAGGTGTTGATGGAAAGACCTCAACAAAAATCTCCAAGGGGAAGAGGGTAGTGAAAATTCACTCTTTCACTCAGATAATAATGATATGATTCCTTATTCCTATTATTCATTCATGATTTTCATCATTATCAATATGGTGGATGATAAATATTGAGACATGGACACTATAATGATGATGCAAAAATGTGGTTTGTTATGTAGACTATAGTGGGCCCAGAGTTTTTATACTATATTAGCCTCCTTGTGGGGTCCATCACATGCTAGGATGACCTTAATCATCATTTAAATTATCAACATAACTCTATGCTAAGGAATATAATTGACGGTAATCTCATGGACAATTAACATCAAGAAAATTAAAAGTTCTCTAGATTTACCTCTAGATGGAAATGCCTAATTTACTCACTCAAAATTCTAATCCCGTAGGGAAAGTTTTTTGAACTTTTTATAGAGAACATCCATGATTAAGTGTAGACACTGTCGATCTCGTTGAAATACCTAAGTAGATTCTGGGAGTTTAAATACATGGGGTAGTATCTAGAAGATACCATTTAGTGAAATAGGTATAAAACTGCTAAGGAAGAAACCGTAGCTATTACACTTAATCTAGTGTCAGTGACTACTGGATAACCCAAGAAAGCTCTACATCGCCTGACACCTCCCACTTAGTAAAAAAAAACAAAAAACTGTCCTGGTCAAGAGGCAAAGCGATATAAGGGTTTCCCATTATTTAAGGAGTAAAAGGATAATTTATTTATTTTTAAATGAATAGTTTCCTAGTTATATTATTTTTATTATGCAAAATTATCTCCTTAAGCTTATAGATCCTAGGAAACCTAGGGAAGTTGTCCTTAGTGATCATCCTGGCTATTTCCCTTTTCACTAGATTCCATTCCACACCATCCAATACTTCTTTGTCTTCAAATATATCCTCTAGATAGTGGTTGATTTAGAACAGGTGATGCTTGTAAAATATTTAGCAAAAGTGGACCATGTTTCTACTACCCAATCAAAGGGAAAAAGTGTCTAGAAATATGTTCCATCTAGGCATGATTGAATGTTTTATGATTTAATAACATAGAAGATAGTTGATCAATACCATACTAATCTTAGGGAATAATATTTTCAATTTATTGTGGTCTCTACACCTCCTGTGTTATCCAAATTTACACCATAAAACCCATCATATGGAGGTAGATGAAACCAAAATGAGAAGAAAATGGCACAAGATCAAGAGTCTCATACAACAAACAATTACTCATGCATTTTTCTTTAGCTCATGAGAAGAAAATAGTATGTAAAAGTATCCACGCCCCATAGGTATAAATTTTATGTTTCTAAAACCCTAAACGTTTGATAATTGATTGACTAATTTCTGTGTATTCTGGAACTTATTTCCAAAAGGATGAACTAGCTGAGAGTTTACCAAATACCAATATATCTTAAATCATTTCAAAATTACATCCTGATTCGCAATAAGATGTACAATATTACCTTTTTTAAGAGGCGATGGCCGGGATGTTGAGGAGGAGGCGAAGGCCGGGAGGTCCAGGTCGGGAGCCGGGAGGTGGACCCGGAAGGCGGAGCCGGGAGTCGGAGCCGGGAGTCGGAGGCTGGGGAGGGGAGTCGGAGGCTGGGGAGGGGAGTCAGAGAGGGGAGGAGAGGGCCGATAGTCGGTGGTCGGGGAGGGAAGGACACGACCGGGAGTCGAGGGTTGGGGAGGTAGGGTTGAATCGGGGAGCGTGATGGAATTTTGAGGAGCAGGAGCCCGATAGTTAGGTCCGATGGAAGATTGAATACCCACGGTTTTAATAAAACCGTGGGTATAGACAACTAAAACCAAACTATCCCCATAGTTTAAATAATAGTGGGGATAAGTGCGTGGGGATATACCCCATTTCTAGTAGTGGAAGATGATGGCTACTGCACAATCTCAGCAGAATTCTTATGCTGATCAGCAGAGACGACCTCTGGAGTTTGAGGTTGGGGATCAGATTTTTCTGCATGTCACACCGAGGTTGGGACACAAGAGGATTACGAGACATGGTAAGCTTTCACCGAGGTACGTCGGGACGTTTGAGGTGTTGGAGGGAGTTGTTCTGGTTGCCTATTGGTTGTAGTTACCTCAGAGGTACCGAGCTATGCACGATGTCTTCCACGTTTCTCAGCTCCGACATTACTTTTAAGACCTGTCTCATGTATTTCGACCTGAGGAGGTTAAGCTTGAAGTGGATGCGTCATTTGAAGAGAATCCTATCCATATTGTATGTTGAAATACAAAGGTTCTCCATTGATGGTCTGTTCCTCTGGTATGAGTGCTATGGTAGCACGGGCAGGTGCAGGACGAGACTTGGGAGAGGGAGGCCGATGTACGAGCACAGTGGTCGGAGCTGTTTGAGGTTTCTTCTTCTATGCCGCACTAGAGAAATTCGGGGATGAATTTCTTTAAAGGGGGAAGTTTTAAGAACCCAAACCTTATTTTCAGGTATTATTTTCCTTTTTTGGTCGATTTTGGAGAAAAGAGGAAATTATGGAAATTTTCTAAGTACACGCCGTGTTCTTTATGAGTAGAGGCCGATACTGCCTTGCTGCAGGAGGCCGTGTGCTGGCCGTGTAGTAGCCACACACACACCCGTGTGGGAGTGACTTGAAGGCCGCTTAAAGTGGAGTACGGAAAAGGCGAGTACACGCCGTGTACTTCAAAAGTACATGGTGTGTTCTTTTTCTTTTCATTAAACGCCCTGGGGTCACGTCTAATCTCTAGAGTGCTCATCTTTTAGGTATTGTTCGACTGAGAGCTCCATACGGCCGCAGATATTTGATGATCCCCTGAGCCTACGTCCGTCCTCCGAATCGAACACTGTTGGTTTTGTTGGAATCGTATCAGTGAGTTCCCTCTTCTTCTTGATCCTCGTTTCATGATTCCTCTTCTTTTCCAAGTTATCATGGGTTGAAAGTTTTATATGTTTTCTTAGATCTACAAAATTCTAAGGAGATTTAAGCCTCGAGGTTCACGTATAGCGATCTCCTAACCCCAAGGTAGGTGGTTTGTGCCTTTCCATTTGAATTCTTTGAGTATTATGTGCAAATTCCACTAATACCCTTAAACGGGGTATTGCATGTTTACCGTTTGACCCCTGCTATTTTCCTTCCATGCTTGTATGCTTGTGTAGATTTAATTTGGATATGAATAGGGTTAATTTCTATTCTTTTGATGTTTTTCCCATGCTTGTTCTATTTACGACCGTTTGGTCCTTTTTAGCCAGTTTGGCTGCCTTGCCAGTTTTTCATGCCTGTTGTTGTAGGATGGAGAGTTTGTATTCTAACATGCTTGTTATGCTATAGATCGGTTAGCCAAGTAGTTCTATAGGTTTACTTTGGAAATATTACACTTCTATTCTTGTTGACCTACATAGGGATGTGAGAACCCGGTGTAGTATACTATAAGGGGGAATTGACTGAGTGAGCTTCCTCAGAGAGTCTTTGAGAAATTAGGTTATAAGGGGGATTGACCGAGTGACCATCCTCATAAAGCCTAGAAACACTTGGGGATATAAGGGTAATTGAACTAGTGATCTTACTCAGATAGTCCTTGATTGCTTTATAATATAAGGGGATTGACCACATGAGCTTCTTCAGAGAGTCTTTGTTTGAATTGTATGACTTGGGATATAAGGGGAATTGAATGGATGAGGTTCCTCAGAGAGTCCTAGACCTTGGGGATATAAGGGGAATTAACGTGTGAGATTCCTCAGAGAGTCCTTGACTACCATAGACTATATCGGGAATGGACTGTGTGAGCTTCCTTATAGAGTCTTGCTTTACCTTAGACTATACAGGGAATGGACTGTGTGAGGTTCCTCAGAGAGTCTTGATTTACATTTGACTATAAGAGGATTGACTATGAGATCTTCCTCAGAGAGTCTGATTATATTCTTATGACTAAACCAGAGGGGTTAAGATGAATGCACTTCCCAGAGGGTTGTTAGTACTTCTTAGGTAGGAACAGAGGGAATGGCTATGAGTACTTCCCAGAGGGTTACCTATTTGAGGTTTAGCTATTGTTTCACTGTTGCTTGATTTGAACTGTGGATTGTTTACTACTGAGCACTTTACTATTTACTATTTTTTGTACTTTTACCTACCATATATTCACTGACTGTTAGGAATATATCTTCAAGTGATTTCCTACTAGGATTTAGTCTCACACCCTGTTTGGGCCATGCTTTTGGGCCCAAACAGATTATATTGTTGTAGGTATAGATTAGGGAAAGCACCCTTCTATTTCAGGTACTTGATTTTCTGTGGAGCTAGAGAGCATGGGACCAAGCTATGGCTTGCGATGTTGAGAAGTTTATCTGTTTCTTTTTCACTTTGGTTTTGCACTTTTGTATTCCATCATTGTGACTTGTTTGACTGTTTTCCTAGACATATGTATCATGCATCATTTTATATATGTTCTCCAGTTTCTACTTTCAGTTTTCTGCTGTTACTGTTGTATGTCATTATTACTGCTTCCACTCTTGTATGTATTCATTTACTTCTACCGTGTACTCTATCAATGAGGGTATAGCTTCCCCACTATCACACCCAAGGCCCCCGCTACTAGTCGGCAGCCTCTGGCGTTCGAGGAAATGCGCATGAGGCCATGAGACCAACCAGGTACGGGGTGCCTCTGGGTGGCTTCTAGAACCGGGACGTTACAATTATTATCCAATAACATCATTTACGGTATACTCTGATGACTGGGACATTGATTCACGTAGTGTCCCAATACCTCACAGATGAAGCATTTTACATTTGAAAACCTTTTCTTACCCTTGCAATCACGTACTTGGTGTCCTTTTTCGCCCCACTTATATCAAAGTACCATTCACTTCAAGCATTTACCAAGGTGATTATTTCCACATTTATCACATATGGAAAAATCCTTCTTTCCTCTTTTCCCTTTATTCATCTTTCTCTCTACCATCCTCTTCTTCTCTTTCTTCCCTGCAAAGCCATAAGACTCGGAGAATTCTTTACTTATCTTATTAGCACATGATATTATTTCTTCATATGTTGGGAATATATGGGAGACTATTTCCCTTCTAAATGTTGTCTTAATACCATGTAATATATGATCGTTCTTACTCTTTGGATCATGCGTTTTACTAGAGGTCTCATTCCATCCACTGGGTTCCATTTCTAAACAATGGCATACACTGGGTTAGTTTTAGAATCACAATGCTTAATTCCAAACTTGTAAAACAATTAAAATAAATTGAACAATTCGTATATATAATCCATAATCATAAAAATGTTCTCTTTGAGGAATTATATACCCATAAAACCTTCCTAGTTGTTTGTAAAGAAAACGAGAATTACCCTAAGCATATCCCCCGGGAGTGTCGTAACCAAGAGTGTAGCAAGGTCAGTTTTCGTGCACCAGTTTCCATTTGATTCTAGCTCAAAGTGGTGTTTTTGGGTTTTACCCCTAGGTACATCTGTGCCAGAGCCATATCTACCTGCTCGTATCCAGACATGGATGTATTTTCTTGGAAAACTCATGAAATCCCTACATTACCAAAATTCTAGGAAGTTCTTATATACTAATTCTTAAAGTCTATCTTAGGGTAATGTGCTCTAATCAGAGTTTATCTAAATCTAGATTCCAAGGTTATTACTAAACATCATCTGATACCAAATATAATTCCCCGACCCTAGATTCCCAGAGTCAGTGCATTATTTTAATACATTGGCATGATTACAAGGAATCAAGTCCCGAAATACTGATCAGTTTAACTGTCTTGGAAAATAAATTACATACAAGAACGTTACATTACACTTTCTAACATACAACACAAAAAAAATACTTTGAGTATGACATTGTTCCCTAAGCTTAACCCTATATAAAACACTTCTTGGGGTCCTAGGAAAATCACTACAGGAAAACGGGCATTTCGCGACGGTTTTAAAAACCTCCACGAAATAGCTTTCGGGCTGGTATTTCACGGCGGTTTTAAAAACCGCCGTGAAATGTGTGAATTTATTTTATTTTATTTTATATATTTTTTTATTTTTTCAAGGATTAGCAGCATTTTTGGTAAAACCGCCACGAAATAGTGGTGGTTTGTGTAAAACAGCCTCGAAATGAAAAGAAAAAAATAAAGAAACACGAGAAACCCCAAAATCACTAAAACGACCATAACTTTTGATCTATGGGTTCGTTGGAGTGCCACGACCAGTAAAATCGAAGCTCATGAAGAGATATAGAGGCACGTGTTATCAAAACTATGAGACGGTCTAAGGTGCGGAGTTTATGATAGTTATAAGAAAGTTGAAAAAAGTTCTCCAACTTCAAACGACCATAACTTTCGCTTCGAGTGTCCGTTTGGGCTCTACCACATATCAAATCGAAGCCAATGAAGAGATCTACGCACTAGTTTAACATAAGGAATGTTCTTTCATGTTTTTAGATTCCAAAAACCCCTATTAAGCCCTTAGAAACCCCATTTCTGTCACCGGTGTTCCGTCAAACTTGTCTTCAAATGGACCTAACTTTCGATCCGCATGTCAGTTTGGACTCCTCCACCTGCCAGATCGTAGTTTTTTTTATGAGATTTCGGTTGACTGGTTGCGGCACCCACATGGACTCCTGGATCATAAGCTATGACCTTTTTAGTGGGTATCGGGATTGTTATGTTTTTCAATGCCTCGTTTATAGCACCCGTTCCCCGTCGGTTTTTATAAAAGTTTTAACCTCCGATCCACCGGTCCATTTAGTCTCTTTCACATATCAGATCGAAGATCATTTTAGGATCTTTGATTTGACTGGTTGCAGATCTGGAATGGATTCTCGGATCATAAGTTATCTCCGTTAATGTGAGTCCAATGTTTTGTCACTTTATGACTGTTTTGACGGGTTTTAATGGTTTCTCCGTTTATTACTGTTTATTTGGGTTTTCATGACTTGTTATCTTTATCAATGGTTTTTTGTGGGTTATTATGATGATTATGTAGAATTATTAAGGGGTTTTCTAGAGTTTTCATGAGTTTTCATGCGTTCTCATGCTTTCTAATGCATCATTCTTCATGCTTCTCCATCTGTTTTCATGCATTTTCATAATTTTTCATCCCTTGTCACGCCTTTTTGTATTATTCATGTGTTTCATTTATTATTTATTATTTATTATTTATTTTTTATTTTTTATAATATACTTTAATTTATTTATTATCTATTATTTGTTACTGGTTATTTATTATTTATTTTTTATATTTATTTATTATTTATTATTTATATTTATTTATTATTTATTATTTATTATTTATTTATTATTTATTATTTGTTATTTGTTATTTGTTATTTATTATTTCTAATTTGTTATTTGTTATTTATTATTTATTATTTTTTATTTATTATTTATTATTTATTATTTATTATTATTTATTATTATTAATAATAATAATATTTGTTACTCATTATATATTATTTACTAAATTTTATTTATTAAATGCTATTTATTATTATTAATAATAATATTTTATATTTTATATATTATATATTATATATTATATATTATATATTATTATTTATTTATTATTATTTATTGTTTATTGTTTATTATTTATTATTTATTATTTATTATTTATTATTTATTTATTTATAATTATTAATTATGTGTTATTTATTATTATTATTATTTAATATTTATTATTTATTATTACTATTTATTATTATTATTTATTATTATTATTATTTCTTATTTCTTATTTATTAGTTATTAGTTATTAGTTATTAGTTATTATTTATTATATATGTATTATTATCTATTATTAATTGTTGTTTATTATTTATTATTTATTATTTATTATTTATTATTTAATTAATTATAATTATTAGTTATGTGTTATTTATTATTTATTATTTATTATTTATTGTTTATTATTATTATTTATTATTATTATTTATTATTTACTATTTGTTATTTATTAGTTATTATTTATTATTTATTATTTATTAGTTATTAGTTATTAGTTATTAGTTATTATTTATTATTTATTATTTATTATTTATTATATATGTATAATTATCTATTATTAATTATTAATTATTTTTTATTATTTATTATTATTTATTGTTTTTTATTTATTATTTATTATTTATTATTATTTATTATCTATTATTAATTATTATTATTTATTATTTATTATTTATTATTTATTATTTATAATTTATAATTTATAATTTATAATTTATAATTTATTATAATTTATTATTTACTATTATTTATTATTATTTATTGTTTCTTATTTATTATTTATTATTTATTATTATTTATTATTTATTTTTTTATTTTTTATTATTTATTATTTATTATTCATTATTTATTATTTATTATTTATTATTTATTATTTTAATTTCGTAATTTTATTTTCATAATTTTATAATTTATGTAAATATTATTATTTATTAGTTGTAATTTATTATAATAAACACGGAATAATAATAAATAACTCAATAAATATCTAATAAATCAATAATTATTAATTATTAATTATTGATTATTAATTATTGATTATTTCTTATTGTTTAATTTTTATTGAGTTTATATCTATTAGTTATGTATTATTTGTTATTTCAATTAGTATATATAAGTATATTAAATTCTATTTATTAACCACATGACGAGCTTGTTAGAGTGGTAAAGTCTTTGGAAAATATGCAAGAGGTTAGGGGTTCAAATCTCACCAAACGCAGTATTTCTTTATATTGCATGGGCATGTGCATGAGCATTTTCATGGGCATGTACATGGGCATTTTCATGGATAAAGTAAATAAAGTAATGTGAATTAAATGAAATTAATAAATAAAATAAGAAAGAAATAAATAAAATACGAAATAAATAAATAAAATACGAAATAAATAAATAAAATATGAAATAAATAAATAAAATAAATACAAATAAATAAAATAAATATGAATAAATAAAATAAATACGAATAAATAAAATAAAGACGAAATAAATAAAATAAAGACGAAATAAATAAATAAAATAAATAGAATAAAAAGAATAAAAAGAATAAATAAAATAAAATAAATAAAATAAAATAAAACAAATAAATGAAATAAATGAAATAAAACAAATAAAACAAATAAAACAAATAAAGAAAACAAATAAAACAAATAAAACAAATAAAACAAATAAAGAAATAAAGAAATAAAAGAAAGGGGTGAGCTTAGATGCTCAGTAGGGGCTAACTATAACTGGACCCCAACCTCGAGTGCCTCTGTAACCAGACTTCAACCTGGAGAGCATCTGTAACTGGACTCCTACCCGGAGAACCTCTGTAACAGGATTCCAACCCGGAGAGCCTCTGTAACTGGACTCCAACCCGGAGAGCCTCTCTAACAGGACTCCAACCTAGAGAGCCTTTGTTACTGGACCCCAACCCGGAGGGATTACTTTTACCGATCCCCAACTCGGAACATACTAGTCCAATATATTCATCTTAAGAAAAGGTTGAAATATAACATAAACATTCATATTAAAACATGCATATGAAATGTCAATACTTTAACCATAAACCATGAATGACATAAAAATAACTCATCCACAATCAACCATATCACAAAACCTTAAATATAATATGGAATATTTGTATCATAATAAATCAACCTCGATCAAGAATAATATCCCGTAAAGGATGTTGACATAGTTCAAAATGATCAGTAAAAATCTTTGAGAGAAATATCCCTTTTCATGATATCATTTAAAAGTTACATAATTTAAAAAGGAATTCATTTAAAATATAGTTTTGAATCAATGTTTACCAAACCACTTTGAAACTCTATAAAGGAATTAACATTTTAAAACATTCATGTCTATATAAATAAATCCTTAAAACCATTTTAAAAGCATGGACATTAATGATAAAAGTTTAGAATAATAAATCTTTAAAACATTTAAAATGATGTTTTAGTAAAAGTGTCCCTTAAAAATAATCCCTTTCAAAATTATTTTATGAAACATGGACATGGATAATAAATATGTCCCAGTAAAAACTTACACATAAAGAATCTCAAATAATAATGAGATTGAGGAATTAACCCTTTCCAATTTCGTAACTTATGAAAAATACACTCCATGAAAGAAGTATCATACAATAAATATGTAAATAAACATAAATTAAAGTGTATTACACAATGAATACAATTATGGGCAGTACATACATCACACAAAAGGAAATAGTGGCAATATAGCATGAATCTCATAGGAATAAGGAGTGAGATGAAAACCCCTTACCTTGCACTTTCCTTTGGTCGAGGGTACGTTTAACCTCCTGTATAATGACCATTGTATGTTATTAGATTATACCAGAACCATATTCATATTTATTATATCATACATGATTCATTTATGACTTTATACTACCCATTTAATAATTATTTTCATGTTAAATTAACATTTCGGGTAATAATAGATTTCTTTATCGTACATATTTTAACTTGTTATTCTTGATCGTATCATTTAGATAATGATTTAAATACTTCCAAAATATAAACCTTGATTTATATATCATACATATTTATAATATAAATATTTATAATCGATAGATATATGAAATGGAAAACACCGTTTATGGAGATGGTAGGCCATACGTATGCATAAACGTTGTTTCTATATTCATATCGTATTGAACAGAAGTAAGTGAATAAGATATATGTAAGTACATAAATACACATATATATAAATATATATATATCTCAAGTAGAATTATTATTTCATATATTACATACTTAATAGTAATATATATTTTTATAATCGTCGATGAATGGTGAACATGGAAATGAATCTCATCGCGTCGTGGAGATGATAATCCGTACGTACACACGAGAGAAAATATAATTTTATTAAAGGTGTGGAATTGGATGGTATATTAATTTTACAAAGACACTATCATGTTATTTTCATTACTAATATACATATTACTCATCATTATATCCATCCAAATAACATAGTGTTGAATAATAAATTACACCACGACGTGGAGATGATAAGCCATACGTACGCACACATGGTGACATTATCATTCATAGGATGGATAGAATAATGAATATGGTTGTTACATATTTATAATAACATCACATTATATATAAGGTACTGTAGTTATTATTTTGGTATGGTAATAACAAACAAAGAGTAAGTGGAAGAAGAAAAGAACTTGAAAGAGGGTGGTGAAATCATTACCTCTTCTACGGGTTCTTCCTTTTGATTTGATCAAAAGGGATCCTTAGGATGGCTTTATGATAAAAATAAGGTATATAGGATTAATGGAGTATAGTTTGGAGGATATTTTGGTATGTTTTGTCCTAGATAAATGGCTTTGGAGGTCTGAATTTGAGATTAGGGGAAGTGCCCTTTTATAAGAGGGGTGTGGGGCACCTTAGGAAAAGATTGAAATATTATTTTATAATAAAATTATTTTTGTTTTATAATGGATCAAAAATGGTTTATTTCGATACTAATGAGGTTATGGGTCTAAATAATCTTAACCAATAGATTTTAGACAAGTTTAGGTTACCATTTTATCCTTATCTTTTAGATTTAACTCTTGGTTAAATAGTTTAACTTTTACCGCGTCTTCTTGTATTCTTATACTATATGGTTAATAAACTTACTCTAAACTTCCAATAGAACATAAAGTGGTTCATTAATGACATATATATTATTATTTAATCCCCTTTTCCAAACCTTATATTTTTAGGAATATTATATCAACAAATAATATAGTATTTGTTTTCAAAATTAATTTATGTCAATTTTGACACTATTTGGTATTTGGTTTTTGTGAAAGTCATAAAAACTTTATTGCTTATAAAAAGATACATTTAATCAACCCTAACATGTCATATTCTCCAATAAAATTCGTTTATGTCATAAAAACATTGAAATTATATTTATTTTAATATTTATAATACTGTTTATTTGATTCTTTCATTAATAAGGTAATTACTAAATCATCTTTGTTTCATAAATAAATTTAATTATTTAATATCTAAAAATTATAAATAAAATAAAATTATGTAGGAAATATTTTTATCTTTCTAATGAATATTTATAGTCGAATTTATATTGTGTGTAACCCTATATTAAAAATGGTTTAGTTATTAAATTTAGATTTTAACTCTTTTAACTCTTCTTTAAATAAAATAATAATAAATATCCTAATTTAATCCAAGTGGACCTAAAGGAGAATATTTTATTCATAAGGTTGTTTTTGGTCAAATTAAACTTATCCAATAGAATTAGGACATATTTTAGGGTAAAAATAATATCATTTTTACCCTTAATTACCCAATTTACTTTTAACTGTGGTAAATAAAAGTAAAAAGTTACTATTCAAAAAAATTATTATCATCTTATTGAACCACATTTTTCTTACTGATATCAAATGTTTCTCTCGTATTTTTTAAATTCCACTCACAAAAGTGGTAAAATTTTGTTTTATGTGAATTTACAAATTCTCCTTGGAGGTGTGTAAAAGACAGTGAAAAGTTCGATAAAATTTTATATATCTAATAATATTAAAAAAATGACTCCAATGAATTAAATTGATTATATATAGGTATTATGTATCTATTTTGACCTAAAATTAATTTAAATAAAATAAATAATTATTTAAATGAAACGTCGGTTTTAACCAATAATGCAGTGTTTTTCCCTATTCATTAAAAATTGCAAGTTTTTAGAAACATACCAAACATTCACCCTAAGATAATTTTGATATTCCGAATTCAAAAAATAAGTCCATTTTACCAAATTCAAAACATATAAATTTAATTTTTTAATTTAAAATTAATTACCGTTGTCAAAATAAAAAACCGTATTTTTAAGAAATAATAACTACCAAAAGATTGACACTTGTTTATGTCCAATTTCAAAGTGAAATTACATAAAATGACCAATAGTGGATTAAATGGTAAAAATATAATCTAATTATACTTCCAAACCCTTCAAATTTATAGTTTAACACTAAAAATTATTTTGATTAAAAATGTTTTTTTCAGTTAAAATACAGTATTTTTCAATATTCACCCAAATATGAAAGTTATCAGAAAAACACCAAAAATTTATTTAAATTAAATTATTATGTCCCAATTCTAAATAAGAAGTTTATTTTGTCTATTTTTATATATAAAAGTTTCAAATATTTGATTTAAAAAGTGTTCTCTATTAAAAGGCGATAAAATTTCAATTTTTGAAAAATACTTGTTTTATCTGAAAAAATGAATTTGTCCTTACATTATGTCTAAGAAACTCATAATATGGATTCTAAAATTATAAGTATTATATAAAGTTTAAAATTATGTTAATACTATTCATAACCACTTTTGAACCACTAGTTTGGTAGGTCATGCTGCACTTGAACTCAGTGTTGCGTGTAGTGCAAGTTATTGAATTATTTTGAAGAAATAACATACTATGAAATCTTGGGGTGTTACACTTCGGGCCACGTCAATGCTAGCTCGAGTGTCAGGGTTCCAGGGTATCCAAATTGATTAGTGAAAATTAAGACATAAATTAGATAATATATGGATCTTTATAAGGTTATTAAAACATAACCAAATGAGGTTTAAAATGGATAAATACAGTAAAGGTGCTTGAATTGAAAAGAAGAGAGAGAGGTCCCTTGCCTTTGGAGGGTAATTCCAAATGTTTGGGAGGAGCTTCTTGAGAGATTGAGGTCACTATAGGAGGACTCTAGAGAGGGGGTATAGATTAAATATGTTATATTAGGTTTTTCTAGCAATGATGAATGTAAGCCTGGGTTGTTGTGTATATGAAAAGAGAGGGGGAGTTCTTTATTATTTTCCAAACATAGGTTTTAGACTATATATAATAATATAATTAAAACTATTACATTAACCATGTTTTTTGACCATGTTTTATTCCAAATATAAGTTTGGTTTATTATTTTATGATTCCAAGTGACAAAAATAATTAAATATTACCCTTAGTGATGTGGAAGTGAGCCATGCTTATAGATAATTGATTTAAAAACATTAAATATAATATAGGTTTTGGAGGATTCATAATGGATTTAGAAAATTAATAAAACAACCAAAAAATCACATTATTTTAAAGAGGAAATATATATATTTGATCATGGATACCTTTTATAGAATTTATTACATCCATTTTGGGTCCTTCTGATGTCATAATACACATCATATATTTATATTGTATTTAATTTTTACACAAAAATTAAAATTTCTTAGGTAATTATGAAAGATTGAATGTTGGTTAATTTTGAAATACTGAATGAAAAAATAATATTCTAAATATTTTAATTTTCAATTATAAATAAGAATAGACAATTATTGAAAAATATTGGTTTTTTTGAAAATATCAATTTTCAAACCCTTATAAAAACTACATTTAGCATCATAAAAACTATATTATCATTTATATTTAATAATAATTTTTTAATAATAATATTTTATTAAAATATAATTTATTTCAAAAATCCATTAATTCATAAAATAAAATTTCTTAATTTAAAATGTATTTTACCCAAAAATAATTTTTTATCGTATCAAAATAAAAATCATTTAATAAGTAAAAATAATAAGATGTAAATATAACCATTATTCTATTGAAAATAAATTATACATTTTAATATTATTAGGGATTTGATATAAATCCATTTATTACACCAGTACATTTCCTAAGGGTAAGGTGTGCAATAATGGGATTTTCATGGGGTGGTTTGGCATACATTGTTTCAGCCGTGATATCAAATATCCTAAACTTCTATGATAAATAGTTTCAATCATGTTTTAGTTATTGGATCTCTACCTATAATTAATCAAGGTGAAATCCCATTGATTATATATATCCCTCAGAATCTTCGATAAATGGGCTTCATTAGGTACGATTCTACTGGTCGAGGCCATCAATTTCTCTTTCTATGTCAATTGGATTTAAAAAAACCCTATATTTAAAATAATCATATGATCAAAGTTAAATGACTATATTGAAAATGTTTATAATGATTTAAAATATTTTAAATATGATAGGATATAATAAAACCAAATAAGTGCATGTGTTTTCTATAACCATAATAGAGAATTTAATTGAAAGGAAATTTTATTTATAAAAGTTCGAGTCATTGCATAAGGAATGCTTTGGACGTGCTATGATTAAAAGGGCCTTGAAATATATAACCCCTTGATGCTTCAAAATTATCATGATGTGAATCAGTAATCTAGAATTTAAAGGGTTTTTACCCATAGTTTTAAAATGTTTGTGAAAGGTCTTGACATTATAGGTATCAAGAAGCCTGAGATCATGAAATATAATAATTAATCATTTTCATCATTAAGAATTTTTTTTACTATTATAAAATATATTTTAAAAAATTATATTATCTATGGATGCATTTCATTCTCAATAATTGATTACATGACATGAGTTTTTGTTTATTTAATCTTCCATATTAATTATAAATTAAGCATTAATGGTAGTCAAGTTATTTAAATAGCATATGTGCTCAATTATTTACCTTCCCATATTGATTTCCTTATCTATTCATGATAGTTAAGTACTTTAAAATTTCATTTTTGTTTATTATTTTATCATTCCATATTGATTATTCATGATCCATTCATGATGGTCAAGTTATTTAAATGGATTTTTTGTTATGTAATCTACCTTTCCATATTGATTTATATTTATCTAATATGGATAGTCATGTTATTGATTAAATGGAATGTGTGTTCAGAGATTTAACTTTCCATATTTATTATTCTATATTGATTATTCTTCATTTACTCATGATAACTTATACTTTATGTAGCTCTTACTTAGAATTTTATCTCACCCTTATTATTTTTTCATTTTAAGGAATCCAGGAAGTGTACTATGAATGATACACAAGGATATGATAGAGGGAATAATTATATTCTCCAAAAAACTTTATATTGTAATTTTTATATTCAAATGTAATATGAGAATCATTTAGGTATCTATTTTTCCAAGACTAATAAAGTATTTTGTTTTTTAGGATGCGATTCCTTGTATCTTATTCCAATGTAATAAAGTAAACATCAACTTTGTGTTACTGGAGTCCAAGAATTTATAATTTTTATTCGAGGAATTTTAGTATAAACCTTGGGAGACAGATTTAGGAAATCATAGATTAGGGAATATAAATATATGATAGTATTTGTGGATATGTATAGAAGAACATCCTAATGTTTTTGTAAGGTAGATATTTTGTAGTTTTTCCTAGAAATACATCACTATCTAGATACTAAATGTGGACATGGTTATGGAAGAGATGTACCTAGGAATAATAACTCCAAAAAAGGCACATCTAGAAATACATGATCATTACCTAGTACTCGACAATGGTCTTTATATCACACCTAATTTGACACTCTAGGGGGATATGATTTGGATAATTAAAATTTTCTTTACAAACCATTGTGATGTATTTTAGTGAATGAATAGAATGAATGAAATAGGTTAAACCTTAGGTGTATCTAATTTAAAAGAAGGTGTCATGTTTTATAAATCCTATAAATGATTTTATGTTTTTCCCACTATGATTATTGTTTCTCAATCTATGTTTTTTATTTTTAACCAATGGCTAGAAACCAAAGGAGTCATGTTAAAATATAATATGATTGAAAACATGGTGACTATGAGAAACCAAATGTGATGATGACTAAATTGAAATATATAATGATTATACCTATGTGGTTATCCCAAAATAGGATAAAAAAACCTATACCTCAACAAACTCCCAGACTTACCAAAGAAGAGAAGGATGGAGTTCACTAAGATATCAAGTGATGGAGAACATGGAGTAAAGAATGATAGATTTTCTGTAATGTCAAAAATGAAGAAATAGACACAAATGCTAGTGTCTCAAAAGAAAAGGAAAATTTTGTTATTTGTGGAAAATAAGGGAATAATGCACTGAATTGCTGAGGAAAACTAACAATATGATGGAAGGAAATAAATTTCATCTGAGGGACCCATTTATGGTTTATTTAAATAAATATGGGGAACATCAGTATTATACAATCCAATTCTATATTCTAAATAATAACCCATAAAACTAGGAAAGAAATATGTTGAAATAAAAAGGTTGAATTATTTGTGTATTGAGATTCCAGAATTATATTGTAGAATTTTTTTTAACAATGGAATTTTTTTATAAGATTTAAGAAATAAATATAGATTGCGTTAAATTTTAAAATCATACATATCTTCATTAACTTAAGACTCATGTATGCCATTATGGGTTTTGAGTATAATATTTGTCATAAATTTAAAGTCTTAAACACCCTGTTTTAGGTTTTATATGATGGGAGTATACTAAGATTTAGAATATTTTGGGAGAAATTTATTAAAATACAACCCATTATATTTGTATATATTTTAGTGAAAATGTTATTTAAGGAATATTTCCCTTACATGTTTGGGAATAAGTTTGAATTTAATTGTAACCATTAGGGTTGATATTATATTTTATGTTAAGATAATTATGTGTTATTACACATTGGGAATGTTATAGAAATTATATTAATTGTTTTTAGAAAATGGGAACCAACATGTTGGGTGAAAACCCATCACATCCAGCATGGTCGTTGGGCTTGAACCCATAACAGAAGAGCGATAAGAGTTTAACACCAACCTTTGGTCTATGTGAGGTTTTGGTTAATATGTAATTTTTTTATTACACAACATTATGAATAATTATTAACGATGAACTAGTGGTTTTACTATTTAGGTTTAGAGATTAATGTAATATATTGGATAATTTTTTCCGAACATATTGGTTTTGGAAAATATTTAGAGATAAACGAAAGGAACTTTTACTATTTTATAGATCTTATGATTTATTAAAATTTAATTTTAGTGCTTCGAGCACAAAAAATCCATTTTTGGACATTTATTTCTCTGAGTAAGGGATGAATTGGAAATTCACTAAGGCAAAACCAAAGGATGAAACTGTGCTTATGAAATTGAAATATTTTATGTAAGTATATTTACTTATATTCTTATACAATAAATGAATTCATTAACATTAGGAAAATGATCTTGAAAAAAAATATCAACCTATTACCTTCATATATGATGAATCAAATGGCCTTTTAAATAATAAAATATTTATGGTTTTGAGGTCCTTAACTTTCATTTGATCATTCACATTCTTGTGATCAATGACCTCTATCACTCTCTATAATTATTTATGCTTTTCATCCTTCTTTATATATTTACCTTCTGGTAATATTATTATACTTGGAAACCTAGTTATGTGTTATTTTAGACAACCTTAGTATTTCCCTTTCCATATTATCAAGAGGATATTTTATTAACCCTTTTACAATGCAGGGTCTTCAACAATGGTATTTAACAATGTAAAACGCTTGATTATTGAGATCATGTTTAAATTGTGAGGATTCTATTTATTGATGGTGGGGAGAATATAACACCATGAGATTATAAAAGATGAAAATTTTATTCAATAGAGTATGTGACATTCAACACCATGATTAAATAACCCATGGAATATATTTATTTAAATTTAATCTCTTTTGTAGGATATATAACACACAACAACAAGCCTAAATGAACTGTAATATAATGTACTATTATAACATAGTAATTAACTTACTGGGTATGAATATTAATCACTAAATTATTAAAATTATAATCATTTTTTAATTATAAATAAAATAAAAATCATTTAAAATAAAAATAAATGTTTTCTGAAAAATTTTATTTTGCTAAAATATGGTATAGTCGCGCTTTTCACTCATAATTTAAAAATAATTTTTAAAAATAATAGAAAAAACATTTTAAAATACTAACTAATTTTTTATATAATTATATGAAAAATACCTTAGGTTTAATTTTTGTTATTTTTCTAAAAAGATATATTTTTTGATGAATAGTAGAAAATATTGATTTTTATTGGAAACTATCTTTTCATTTAAATAATTTATAGGTTTGAATTATATTTTAATATAGTTTTAAAGTAAAATTAGTTAAATTATATTAAAATTTTACTAATTTTAGTCATTGGAATCATTTTCATATTGAATTTTGATATTAAAACCTTCTATACTTATGATAATTTTCTCTTTGGAAACCCGCTTTTTTATTATGGCTACCAGTATAATTTTAAATTGGATTCTTCCACTTCTATGAAATGAATTTGAAAAAATGGATTCCATATTTTGAAACCTAGTAATTTATATTACCTAATAATTTTAATTTTTTTAACAATTATAAATAGTAAAATAAATAAAAATTAATTACTGCGGTTAAGGTAAAAACTAATTTAATAGGGGTTAAACTAAAAAAATATGGGTTAAAATGACCTACCATGTAATAGAAAATCCAGGGTCAACTAATAAAGTCACCCAAGTCATCCCATTACAAATTGAGGTAAAACAAAGATGATAAAATAGGCTAGGAATATAAGAAAAACAAGATATACAACCAGATTACAAAGTGAAAAAAAGGAAGATACAACTGATCCAAAAAGACTAAACAAGAATGTATGACAAGTCTAGACCAACTACTCTCCATGTGAATAACCATCACCTCCAAACTATCCTGATAATGAAATAGTGACTTAAATAGAATCCAACATGCTATAGAATACCATTCCCTTTACTTATATTATGAAAAATAATGTCTACAACCACCCAAAGGTAGCAATATGTTGTGATCAACAAATCCCAGTAGGTAACGACCAAAGAATATATACAAGTTCTACTATCAATTATTCACATGTTCTATCTTAAAAAAATCAATTTACAATAATATTTATAATAAAATAATTTAGGATCATTTCTCAATCAATCCTATAGTTTTCACAAATTTCATGTCATATTATCCAAATCCCGAACAAATTAGGTATAGATAATGAATATAAATACACATATGAGCCATAATCCATGAAATAATCTATAATTTAATAAAAAAATCAGATAAAATAATACACTTACTATCCAGGATCTAGCCAATGGGACAATACGTATAATAAACCCACAAGTCTGACAAGGCCTAAGGTTGGATATAACTAATTTCGAGTCTAGGAATAATCCATCAATATACAAGAGGATACCTTCTAGTGGTGTCACACACATTAAGCCTACCCATGTCTCTTTCCTAACACACCAAAGGTTCATGTTTTGCAATTTTTTTCAGTTTCTATTTTAAAAACCATGCTCAAATTTTTATAAAAAAATTCCAAAGATAGGTCGATCTACTTCAGGGTTTGGAAATCCATTTCATTCCAAATAAAGTAAATTCCTTTTTCAAAAAAAAAACCCCTTCAAAATATGAATCAATTCCCTTTTTTAAATTTCAACATATGGAATTACATATAAAATCTCAAGTAATCAATAAGAACAATAAGAAATTCAAGAAATTAGAACACTTGAATAGATCCACCTACCTCAAGGATGTAGAAAACCTAACTGAATTTGACAATCGGGATTGGAAACCATAAAATCTGACTTCAGAATAAAAGGCTTGATAATAAACTGAAAATGATTGATATAAAATGCTATCCAATTATAAAACCATATCCAAACCAAAGACAAAACCAAAACATAAGAAGAATGAGAAGGAACACTTTTCCAGTGCGAAGTAATCCAACCATAATGATGATCAATCATGGAATGAAGTGATCTAGATGGGAATAAGTAACCAAATATAGCATAGAATGAACTCCTGGTTGAGGGAGTTGGGATGCATATAGAAAAAATGAAACATATCACTCATACAACTCCCTAAAAACCAGCACCATGACATTTACATGGTTTGTAACACATTTTTACCTCGTGTAATGCTCAGGGTCCTTATAAACTAAAAAAACCATCAATTTTTAATTTAAAACTATATTTTTATACTTACATGATGTGTACTTATTATACAGTGTGTACACCATTGGAACCATGTACTCAGTTTATGACATCTACCAAAAAACCATTACAAGATGTTTACTTCACTTAAACGGCATGTAAGTTCCCAATGAGTAGGAAAAACTATAGGTTTTATGTTGAAAATTTAAAAAAATCTACGAATTCTCCATTATAGGTATCCAACCAATTTAATGGTTGGTAGCGCTCGCCCAATGAAAAAGGGAAAAAACAATGATTAAAATATACCAGATAGAAATGTAATAGGGCGTTACAATCTCCCCACCCAAAAGATTTCAGTCCCCATAAGGAGCTCAAGATCCTAGATTTCTAAAAAGAGAGGGCCACTACTGCCTCATCAATAACTCCCACTCTCACTTCTCATGGTGATCCTTTCGGCACTACCATAATACTCGGACTAGGGGGATCATTTTACCGTGTAGTACCTTATCCTAGAGTCCCATAATCTGAACTGGCTACTCAACTAAAGTGGTATCAAGTTTATGAACTACATCCTCCTACCAAAAAACTTGGTAAGAATCTGGTATATACCTCCTCAACTAATAAACATGAAACACATCGTGTATCTATGTCAAGACAGATAGTAAAATCCACTAATAGTCCAACCTACCTAGACACTCAATGATCACAATGGAGCCAAAAACCTCAGTGCTAACTTTCCCAGCTTATCTAACCACTGATATCCCAAAAATGGTGAAACTTTGAGAAAAACCAGATCACCATAAAAGACTCTAGCTGTAGATGAAGATGGTCTGCATAAGATTTCTGATGACACTATGTCATGATTAAACACCTCTGGATCAACTACACCATCTCTATCGTCTCCTAAACCAAAATCAGCCTAACCAAGGACCCCTCTTCCAACTCTAAAAAACATAAGGGAGATTATCATTTATGTCCTTACAAATCCTCAAAGGGTTCTATCTTGATCATTTACTGAAAACTATATTTATAAGAAAACTCAACCAAAGTAAAATTCCTATCCCAAGATCCACTGAAAAAAAGAACACAAACCTGGAGAATATCCTTAAGAAACTGGATATCCCTATCTATCTTTCTATCCATCTATGGATGATAAACCATGCATAATTTAAACTAGGAACCTATTTCATGATTCAACCCTTTCTAGAATCTAGATGTGAACCTAGATTCATTGTTATAACCAAACACAGAGGGACCCCCATGATGTTTTAAAATTTATTAGACATATAATTCCCCATGTTTCTCCACTTTCTTCATTTCTTTAATTGGTATGAAATGAATTGATTTAGTGAGTATATCATTAATCACCCAAATCCCATCATACCAACTAATAGTCCATTTTAATCCAATGATGAAATCCATAAAATCTCATAACACTTCCATACCATAATGGGTAAATGCTATAACAAACCTACAGGACTCTAGTGTTCCACCGTCACTCTTTGATAAGTGAGACACCACAATACAAAATCCGCAACTTATAAAATCATCCCCAACTACCAATATCAATGTCTCAAATCATGCTATATCCTTGTAATCCAAGGATGCATGTACCAAAATTACTGGTGTCCATTGTCTAATAGGTCTTGTCTCAATGAAAATGGAAAAACTAACCTGACATGAAAATATAAAGCTCCATTGTGAGATTGAGACCACTCACCCGAGGTCTTCCCACCATTTAAGATTTCATCTGATATTCATATATCTATGTATGTTGTCTGATCACGTCAGACTTGATCATGAAAAGATGATTCAGCCTTTATCAATGTTAAGAACACCTTTCCAACAACTTCCTTCACTCCTAAGTTCAACTCAACAAACAAACCCATCGAAGAACACTTCTTGACTAATTCCTTCACGACTTGTGTTAGTAATTTTATGCTCAAAAAATTAGTAACAATGATTCCATTCTTGGTTGAATATGCAATATGAAAATAAATGGTCTTGAGATACTAAAACTAGCATCTCTATGACAAGTTCATATCCCGTTGTGTGAAAGTATACTTCCGGGTTTTGTGATCAAAAAATGCTGTAATCCACTCCCAAAAATGATATTGATTACATATATTGAGCATGTGTATAAAAATTGAAAAATCAAGATCAAGGGTATGTTATTTATTCTCAATAAGATGAAATTGGTGTGAGACATAAAACATAACATGTTTCTCCTACATCAAGATGCCCCCAAACCTGTACCATAAGCATAAAAAAACATCATAATCCCAACCTTATTCCTGGAGAACCAAAATTTATGCTGAAGTGAACCTCACTTTCATATCCTCAAAATACCTTGTACACTTTTCATTCCAATCCAACTTACACCCTTATGGGCCAAGGCTGTCAATATAGATGCTAGATTGGAGAAGTCATGAACAAACTTTCTGTAATAATAATCCAACACCAAGATTCAATAGATCTCAAACATGTTTCTGGGAAGTTCCCAATAAATAATTTCCAAAACCTATTTAGGATCTATTGATACAACCCTCTCATATATCAAATACCCCAGAAAATTCACCTCTCAAACAAAAAACTTTCCCTTGGAAGGTTTACTATATAGACGATGATCTTTCAAGGTTAGAAGAATGCTATCTAAATTGTCCACATGTTCATCCTCTAACTTGGAGGATACCAAGATATTATCTACACACAAAAAATAAAAGATTACAAAAACTAATTAAATATCTAGTTCATTAAATCCATAAATACTACATGAGTGTTAGTGAGTTTGAATGGAATAACTAGAAACTCAAAATGCCCATATTGAATCTGAAATTCTATCTTAGGCATGTCCTCCTATCAGACTCTAAACTGATGGTACCCTAACAACATATCAATATTATAAAAACAATTAACCCCTCTAAGCTTATCAAAGAGATCATCAATTCTGGGTAAAGGATACTTTTTCTTAACGGTCACATGATTTAACTCTCGATAGTCAATAAAAATACCGAGACTTATGTCTGCCTTCTTAGAAAAGATTACATGAAAAGCCCATGGTGACATGCCAGGATGAATAAATCATTTCATCACCAGGTCCTCAAGCTAAAAATTATGTTCCAAAAACTCAGAAGGTTCTATTAAATAGGATGGCATAGAAATGGTAATCACTATAGGGATCATCTCAATAATAAACTTAACCTATCTATATAGTAGTAAACCAGATAAATCATTAGGAAAGACCCCAAGGTACACACACACACACACAATAATAGTTAATTAACCACCCAAGAAAGGGTCAATTGTATTAAGAAAAATTTCTAAAATTTGGCATGAGATTAAACTAGCCTAAGGAAAAACTAGCCCCACCGTTCATAATTTAGAGTTCGACTCACCTTGAAAAAACATGAGTGACCCCATCAAAAGATGAGAACGGTACCCAAAGATGATAACAGTCCATCTGGGAATTAACATTGATCATCCAATCAATGATAATAATAATTTCATGGATTTCAAGATCAAACACTAAGAAATCGTAAACCACCTCAAGGCCAGCTATCATCACCCGAAACATGGTTCACTTGTAACTTTGTTCAGACCTATTTCAAAAAGGTTCAGAAAGATCCAATAATAACGATATAAGATCTGAATGAAATACCAATGCATCAACTAAATTTTATGATATAAAATAATGAGGATCACCTATTTAAAACAAATCTATCACCATATATGATGAAATAAAAACTGTACCTCTAACAATAGCTTCCCCTACATCAGATTCCTCTGGCGCACACTCAACCGCATAAATCCATCAGGACTTAGCCACCTAGAAATCACCCTTGGCCTAAGAATTAGACATTCCACCCTTGGGTGAATCAATATGAACCTAATATCCCTTGATGAACATGGATCCCACCTTACTACCTTAGGAATATTTCCACAAAAACGTTTCTGATGTCCAGATCACCCACAATGATGAAAATTCCTAGGAGCTTCCATACAATGAGGCCTGGTACGACCACACCTCCTACAATAGTAGAATATAAACAATTTATACCCTAAAAACACCCCCACAATTCGTCCTACGGATAACTGAATACTCTTACTCTTCCTTTTATATCTAAAAGAATCACCCTGGCTAACAGCTGCATCAACTAAAGCTCCACTAACACCAGTTCTCCTAGCCATGTCTGCCTCAGATAAAGCTGCTTTATCTACTACATCCACAAATGTCAAAAGGCATAAAAGAAATACAATTAATAAAATATATTCCCTCATCCCCTTCTCAAACCTCGGATCCTTCAGGTAATCATTGGTGATAAGATCTGGTGCCATATGCACCCACTCTGCAAAAACAAGTAGAGTACTCCCAAACAGTATTCTCCCCTTACTCCAAATTCAGAAACTCCTGGGTCTTTTACACATGTAAAGTCTTAGGAAAACAATTATTATTAATTATATTCTTGAATGAATCATAGGTAAAAGCTTCATGAAACTTATATTTCACTATAGAGTCCCACCATATCCTTCCTGGCCCCTCAAGAATATCTATGGAAAAACCCACTTGAGAATCTTTAGGAATATTGAAAAAGTTTAATTTCAATTCAATTCATTCAAGAAACTCCTATGATTATTAGGTCCCTTTTCCCCCTTAGAAGATAGGTAGATGATTTTTGGTAAATTCTAAGCCATGGTCCATTACTCATCCTATGTTCACTACACCCACTAACCCTAGAGTATGAATGGTAAACGTCACTACTTCAATCAATGAAGGATCCACTGGAGGATATGCCTATGTAACCTTCCTCATGGATTCCCCTATTGTATTTGGAAGATCTCTTTTAGGGGGAATTATCTATTAAACACAATAAAATAACCAAATAGTAATGAGAAAATTCCAAAATGACTTAACTAACTTCTATAATCTAAAAAATAATTATTTAAAACAATACGAATCTAAAGTAATTAGGAATTCCATCATAAAGGAAACAAATTATAAAGGGAATAAGTCCATATTAATAAACTCCCTACTTAGTTTGTTCAAATTAACTCACACAAACCAAGTCCCCAATCTTAGTAGATTGGTCAACTCGAATAATGTTTTCATATAATTCATAAAAATTGACCTATATAATAGGTATCAAACATAGTAATGAATTTTTGATAACCAATGGTATCTCACATTCAATTACGATAGAGAAATGGCTTGGATCCTTTTCCGTACCTACTTTATGAATTCTAATTATTATACTTCTTTCTACCCAAGACATAGAACCAACTCAAGAAGTACTGGCACACTTTAGGCTGAGTAAGACTTTGATACCAAATTGTAACAGACCAACACTAGTCAACCAAACGAGTCACCCAAGTCATACCATTATGAAGTTAGGTAAAAGAATGATTAAAAAAAATTTATTAAATATAATGAAAACAAGACATAAAACCAGATTAAAAGGTGGAATAAGAGAAGATATAGCTGATCTAAACATGCTAAAATAGAAAGTACGAAAATTATAGACAAACTAGTTTCCATGTGTCTAACTGTCACCTTCAAACCATTTTGAAACTAAAACAGTGATGAAAAGATAATCCATAATGATACAAAATTCCATTACACTTACCGGTATCCTATAAAACATTTTCTATATCCACACATAGGATTAATTATGTCTTGATAAATAGAGACCGTTATGTAACCACCAAAGAATATATACAAGATCTACTATTAAGAAATCACATGTTATAGCTTTAAAACAAAATAGTTTTACAAGAATTTTTCTTATAAAAAAATTTAAAAATATTTCTCAAACAATCCCTGAATTTTCATAAATTTCATGTCATATTTCCAAATCTAGAATAATGAAAATAAATATACATAATATAAATACACCGGTTAGTTAACATCCATGAAATAATATATCATGAAATAAATAACCAAAAACAAAAATTCACCTACCAAACAAGATCTAGCATATGAGAAAATACATACTAGACACTCACAATCATAACAAGGAATAAGGGTGCATAAAACTAATATGGATTCCTTGTACAATCCATAAATATAAGGTAGGTTACCTTCTAGTGGTTTTAAACACACTGAGGCTACCATGTCTCTTTCCTGACGTACCCAAGGATCCTGCTATGTAATGTTTGTAAATTTCTATTTTAAAAAGCATGCTAAGATTTTTATACAAAACATTCCAAATCCAAGTTGAGTTGCTTCATGGTTTGAAATTAAATTTCTCTCCAAATCAAGGCAATTATATTTTGATAGAAAAACCACATTAAAACATGAATCCATTCACCTTTTCAATTTTAAAATAGGAAAATAAATTTAAAATATCAAGTAATCAATAATAAAAATAATAAATTCATGAAATTATAATTCTTGAAATGATCCACATAATTTAAAGATGTAGAAAACCTAACCTTATTTAACAACAGGTATTGGAAACCAAAAGATATTACTTTGGAAGATAAGGCACAATAAGAAACTAAAAAGGATTGATATAAAATGACATCGAATCACAAAACTGTAGCCAAACCAAAGACAAAATCAAAACATAAGATGAATGAGAAAGAACACTTACCCGATGTGAAGAAATCTAACCACAATGACGATAAAATCCCTGAATGAAGTGTTACATATAGAATAAAGTCACACAAAATATCCTTATAAGAACATTGAATCAATATTGGAGGTTTTCACATTGAGTGAATGAAACATATCACTCATCCACCACCCTAAAAACCAAAACCGTGAAATTTACATGAAATGTAACCCATTTACACGTCATGTGATGATTTATGTATGTATACATTGAAAAAACCATGGCTTTTTAATTAAAAACCATATTTTATACTTACACAATGTATACCTATTACAATGTGTGCACACCATTCACACAATGTACTATGTTCATAGATTTTTCCCAGAATCCTTTACATAGTGTGTACTTTACATACATGGAATTTAAGTTCTTAGAAAGTCGAAAAAACTATAGTTTTTATGTTGGAAATTCCAATAAATATCTAAATTCTCAATTATAGGTATCCTCCCAATTTCATGGCTAGCAGTACTTTCCCAAAGAAAAAGTAAACTGAAAGCATCGAATAAAACATACCTAAAATAATGGTAATGTGTTGTTACATACCAACTTGTAAAACACCAATTTTCTGTCCATAATTTACCTTATCACCTCTAAGGTTCAATAATGACCCATTTTTAGTTTTTTGGGATGATAAAAATATTATTGAAATTAATTATTTTAAGAAACTCCATGTGTTCCTTATCCTCCACTTTTGAAAGGTCACCCCATCTCTATCGCTCTTCATATACAAAATGGAATTTAGTTAAGAAAATCCAAACCCAAATAACTCAACTTCTCCCCTAAACACATCCTAGATCACATGTTTTTATTAGAAATCCAAAATAGGAAGGATTTTTGTTCCAACCTAATGATGTTTTCCAAAGAAGAGGTAATGCTCTTAAACAATCATTTTTATTTTATTTCTTCTTCATCCTCCTTCAAATATTATTAAAACCTAAATGTATAAAATCCTTAGTTTATTTTATATATTGAGATGTTATTATGTTATGGGAATGAACTATATATATATATATATCACATATTCTATCAAATAATAAACAAAACCCTGGATCATGTGTATGGAGGACTACCTCCCCATGAACCGTTGTAATTCATTTTCCATCACCACATTTAAAGGATGGATACAATGATGGATTTAAAACATGTATATTATATTTATGATATTATTATACTTATATAATTTTAATATCACATATAAATTTTTACATACCATTCTATTTAAAATACTGCAACATTGCTCGTGTGTACAACAAACTACCTTCTCGTGAAACGATGTGATTCATTTTTTACTTATCCTTAACATGGAAGGTAATAAGGCTAAATTTAGTGAATATATCTGATATATATGAAATTATATTGAATATTTAAAATTAATATATTAAAAACTTTCATATCCTTTCACCAATTAAGGAAGTGATAACGTCACTCATGCGTACACATGAGCTACCGTCATCACGAAGTGATGCAATCCATTCTAAATGTTCAAATTTAAATAATGATTAAAAATAATATAAAATGAAAAAATGATAATTATAACAATGATATCATCTTGGAGATGATGTAACTATATAAAATGTTCATGAACTGTAACTTTCATGAAAAAATAGGCATGAGAAAACTAGGAATTTAACACTCAAAATAATGAAAATAATGAAATATTATTAACAAGAAGGTGGTAAAATGTTATAATGGGATCATATATGATATTATAAAAATGGACATGGTTCTGTTATAAATTAATTAAATTCCTAAAACCATTATACGGTATGTTAATGAATGTTCCACCAAAATAAAGCATGAGGTAAGGGACATCATCTCAATTTCCCTTTCATTGAGGAATATTCTACTATTGTACATTTAATTTCTTTTATATTGTGTACAAACTACCAATTTTACATGTAATATCATGAATAATTAAAATTTAATGTTATTTTTTTAATTTCAATTATTTAATCCAAGGGTATTTGATAAGAATGTTACTATGTGGTAAATAATTTCACAATTTAATTTTTTTCATTGGGTTATATTACTTATTCATTTTCCTTTGATATTATATGATTATGTGTATATTAAATTTTGATTATATTTTTTTGTAATTATATTTTTTATTTTTATATTTACATTTGATACACATAATCTTTCTGTTGATTTATTTTCACCTCAACATTATGATCATTATAAGGGATTTTATATTAATTTCAATTTCATTAATACATATTTGTTAATATGAACCTATTTACATTCATGTGGTGTATATACTACCCCTTGATGTGTTTAATAAGAATACCTATTTATTCATGATGGTTAATGTTTCAATTTGAGGTTTCCCATATTATTTGAATCATCAATTTAAATATTTTCTAAACCGTATACAATTCTTATATACTGTGTTTACTTTGAAATTTGTTTAATTGAATATGAAAATATAAATAAATCTGTGTTATTTACTTAATGTGAATATTTATTGATAAATAATATTATCAATAAATTAAATTGATTATTTGATATATTAGGAGTGATTTATAAATTTAGTGATGGGTGGGGACTAGAATTATATAGACCCTCGATGCATCAGTAGTCTCATGAGGTGAATTAGTAAGCTAGAATTAAATGGGTTTTTACCCATTGTTTTAAACAACCCTGTAAAAGGTCTTGAAAATAGAGCTATAATGATGCATGTGATCATGGAATCTAATAATTAATAATTTCCTTCATTATGAGTACATTTATTATTATCACTTATATTTTGGAAATTCTATAATATATAGATGTATTTCATTCTTAGTTATTGATTTAATGAAATGCGTTTTTAGTTATTCACCTTTCCATATTGATTATAACTTATCTATTCATGGTATTCAAGTAATTTAAATGACATGTGTGTTGAGTTATTAACCATCCCATATTGATTTTTCCTTATCTATTCAAGATATGTATGATAATTAAATGGATTGTGTGTTCAGTTATTTACATTTCCATATGATTATTCCTTATATATAAAAGAAATTCAAGTTATTTAATTGGTATGTGTGTTCATTTATTTACCTTTCCACATTGATCATTCCTTATATAAACATTATATTAAAATTATTGATTAAATGGAATTTGTGTTCAGATATTTACCATTACATATTGATTATACTTAATTTACTCATGATAATTTTCTCTTTATATAAATCTTACTGAGGATTTAATATCACCCTTATTTTGTTTACTTTCCTACAAATACAGTAAGTGTACTATATATGATATAAAAGGATATGTTAGAGGGAATAATTATATTCTAAAAAAATTATGTTGTAATTTCTATATTCAAATGTAATATGGGAATCATATATATATCCAGTTTACCAATACTACTAAACTATTCAATCATTTGGGATGATATTTCTTATATCATATGCTAGTTTAATAAATCATACACTATCTTCGGGTTACTAGATTTAGGGCTGTTAAATTTTATATAATACTAATACCTATTTTTCTACACTTGAAGACTTAATATTTTAAAGTTTCCACTAGATTCATTGCACATAATGTACTCTAATGATTTTGAAAAAATATGTCCATTTATCCCAGAAAAATAAATCATATTTCCATACCATCATGTATGGAAATAATGTTTTCATTATCACATGTGTGGATTCTTCTAAATCTATTTTAAATTTTAATTTTTCCCTTTTTTTAGGAATTTCCACAACTCTCTTCTTCTCATTCCATGGTGGATATCCTTCATATAAAATGGTTCCATCTAACTAATCCTTATATTCATTAATATTATGAAATTATTTTAAGTTTAGACTATTTTTGGGATCAAAATTGAGCTTTTACACATTTATGTATGTTATATTAAACTCTTCTTTTTGATAATCATTATTATCCCTGAGGTCAGTTAGAATTTAAACAAAAAAATTGTTTAGTACTCTCAATTTTCCACTTCAATTTCTATCTATTTGATCTGAATATACTAAGAATTATTTTCCTCTTTAATTCTAAAATTTTATTCATTAAATCAATGTCAATGTTCCTTTTATAAGAGGAAAAATTCAATTTTTATCATCCTTGAAGTATTCTCATCATTATATGTCTCAATATCATTTGGTATATAGGCTTACAAATCCACACCTATAGCATCATTTAAAGAAAAGAAACATATTATCCAATTTATTCATACCTCTAATTATAGGGTATAAGTGTCATTTAATAGGATCTATCTCTTTCTGTAAACTGTTCTATAATATGGAATTATTTATTATTTAAAATTATTTCATAATATCTTTCCTTTTTCCAAGTAAACCATGGTTACAAGAGTAGGCTAAAACATCAACTTCAACAAATAGATGAATTAATTCAGTGATAAAAATTCAATAAAAATATACCTTCCTATGAAACTAATAATTACTACAAAAAGGGTCTTAGGATGAGGAATATTTTGGGGGTGAATTAGGTTATGCAAGTCTTATCCAATTAAAAGAATGTATCCTTTACCTCTTGGGGGTATGATTATATTAAATACACATACACCACACACACAAACTAGAAAGGTAGTCCATAGACCCCAAGGGATAGACCACCCATAAAGCCTTATTTATTCAATTCATGGCCCATATTCCTAGTGGGCATGAAAGCCCATTTCTTGGCCCTGAAGACCCATTTTTTTTACCCAAAGGCCTACTAGTGAATTTTGATACTACGATACCAAGAATGTTGTAGTAATTTCTACAGTGATGCCACCACTACAGCCTCATCTACAATGACCTCCACCATTATAGTTTCGCCAGTGCTATATTCCCACCACCACTATAGTTCCTCTGCCGCTACAGTTCCCTATACAATTCTTTTATAGTACCCTACGCCCAATAGGGTTTGAACCCCCAACCTCATGTATTATTAGAGGGTTTCTTTGCCACTAAGCCAAACCCCAACTATAATTTATCCATTAACTCTAAATAACCGATATTATCTTGACCTCTTAACCTTAAGGGTCCCTTGTTTTACTCTGTTCTTAGATTATGACATAATTACAATTTCCCTCCACAATTTTACCAGATATTATTTTATGGTTTTTAACCCATTTTATTATGCATATGGAAAGTAAATAGGAAACATATATTTTAATCGGTTCATCCAAACTAGGATACTCCATGAAGCATTAAATTAGTAGTGTACTGATGCACTAAAATCACTAATGGAAGCTGATTAGGCTTTATGCCAGGTCACTCCCACATAGGGTGTCACGAACCAAGTCAAATCAATCCTTAACCGGTAACCCAAGCTGGTTTGTGACATGTCTCGAGTGGCGTTCCAGATCCCCCCAGGATGGAAACCAGTTCTGACCATCAAAATTTAATCATTGTTAATGATTTGGACCTAGAACAAAGATAACAAAATAAATAAACACTAACGAAAAAATAAAAACTATCAGGGAAAAGAAAATAAAACCGCACATATTTCCATGTGAACTTCCAGGTCAACACCCAACTAAAGACCAACCTTGCTCCAATAATGAGAAACTCATCCAGAAGAACCTGAGCAAAGGGAACCTACAACTGAAAAGATAAAATATTTGTGAGAATTTAAAATGCTCAGTAGGGTTGCCAAGATAAACCACAAAATCCAAGAATCTCACTTCCCAAAACAATCCAATGACACAAGCTTGAAATACAAATATAAATGTAGGGTTTTTACATTCTAAAATAAAAAACATGTTTTTACCATTTAAAAATCCAACAAACGCTACAAACCAATTCCAAAACCATTTTTCATTTTATAAAAAAACCCAAAACAAAAGATACCAAAGCTGGGATAATGTAGAACAAGAAAATAGTGAAAGTTGCAAATAAAAGAGTATAACAGAAAGTAAACAAGCAATGAAAAATAATCAAGTAACCATGGGTGTTTCTAAAAATCCCTAGACGACCCCTAGACATACATGGTTCAGAACCACCTACCGACGTATGGTGAAGCTACTAAGTCTATAACCAACTGGCCGCCCTCATGGCAAAAGAAACCATCAGCACTACCCATCTGGACTCTATACCTTCAAGTGGGTACCAAACTGTCTAATCGAGGCTGATAAGAAACCATAACTTGATCAAATAAAAGATTCCTAGGAACCCATGGTGGTTATAATGATAACACTATATAAGTAGGAGTCCCTCGCATGTATAACTCACCTTACCATGCTATCATCGCAATTTCCTACCCCAAAAAAAAAGCTTCCTATGAATTCACCCATAAATGGTTACCCTAGAGAGGAGTACTGCATATAATTATATATATATATATATATATATATATATATAAATATAAATGTAAGACATAAAAATTTACAAACGGTATATCACATTATTTGATCATCAAAACCACTTTATAAAACCCTTGAAGTTGTAAACCAAGCCTTTAGTTTTACCTAAACAAATTACTTTACGAAAATATTGCCCAAGATCTTTTAAAAAAACTCAAAGCACCAATTTTGTGTGTAAAAAGACAAATGGGCCTCTAGGTTCCATGTTTCAAAAGCCTTATGATAAAATTATTTAGCAATACTATGCACAATTTTATAAAAACAACTAAATGACTCCTTCCACCACACACACTCAACAAAACATACCCAAAAATCCAAACATGCATGTACTCATGGATTTCTTTTCAAACTAACTTAAAGAGCCACAAAAAGAGAAGAAAAACTTTTAGAAAACAAGAACCTCATAAAAAATTGAGGTTTTGAAAAAAATACTAATTCAAAGAACCATCTTTATTTGAGGGAACATCCATGTGTGCACCTAGTGCACCCATGGATGTGCCAGCATCTAATGGCGCATTGAACCTCCAAATAGACACATGAAATCATTTCCAAAAAAATACTAAGTCCCATAAAAACAACCAACACATGATGAAATATTTACATAAAATATTTCTACTAGAAAACATCACTCAAGACATCCAACAATACAATTTGAAGATATAGGCATTTAGTTTCAACCAAGTTGGCAAGGCATAAACATGTACATAAATAAATAAGTATCCTAATGTCCATTTTTAATCAAATAATTCACCAATAAAATAGTACCATAAGTTAACTATAACATAATAGATTTAAAAAACATAATATAATATTTAATTAAGAAAACACAAGCTTTAAATGGATCAAAAATGGGAGAGAGGTCAAAGAAACACCTAAACCACTAATAAGTGTAAAAAACCAAAATTACCTTTCCAAAACATTTAAAATCCCAATTAAACAACCATTGAATCACACCCTTAAAAAACAGCTTGAAACCATGTTCGATACAAAGTAATCCAATTAAAGAAACCAATTTTCATTTTAATAAAACACCTTGTGTGCACCAATATATAGCATACATGCATAAAACCTTAAAAACACTTCCACCAATCTCTTACATAATAAAAATTTCACACAAAAATAAATAAATATGCGATAAGTATGTGAATCACATTTTCATATTAATTAAAAATACACAAGGTTTGAAAATCATTTTTGAAAATTTAAAACAATACCCAAGCATTATTTGGTGCAAAACTAAATAGTCATAACAAATAATTTCTTAAAAACTTAATTTTAATAAAATATATAAATTCCAAAAAAACCTTATAAGTTAGTCAGAGGAATTCTAAACACACGATTCATAAAATGAAAATTATTTAAATGAATTAAAGTATCAATTGAGATCATCAGAAATGAAATATGTGAATACACCTTCCTCAAACACGTGTAAAAGGGATGAAACTTCATGAAAGGTAGATCCATACCTCATGGACTAACTTCTTACCCTAAAAAATGAGAAAAATGCACGACACACAACTCGTGGTATTAGGATTTATCCAAATTAAATAAAAACAAAAAATATGAAATGAAAGGAAAATAAATAAATAAATAAATATACCAGAGCATTGGGTTTGACAAGGACAACAAGGGGTGGCCGGTTGCTTGCTGGAGCTAGTTTTCTAGTGCGAGTCACAAGAGAGATCAGAGGGTCCAGGTGCATTGATGGTTGGAGGAAAGGAGAGAAGGTGGTTGGGTGTTGGCTCAGTACTAATTGGTAGGCGGAGGGGTGAGGGCCGGAAGGTGGAGGGAGAGGCCAGGAGTGCGGAGAGGGGGTGGCCAAAGGTTGGCTAGGTGCTTATCAGCATGCGGAGGTGCGAGGAATGGAAGGCGGAGGGAGAGGTCGGGAGTGTGGTGAGGGGGTGGGATGCGGGAGAGGATAAAGGTAGGGATGGGCGAGGTGTTTCTGTATGCAGTAGGTAGGGGAAGGGGGGGTGGTAGATTAGGGTTTTACTTATTTTTTTTTCATTTTATAATAATAATATTAATAATAATAATGATGATGATAACAATGATAATGATGATGATAATAATAAAAATAATAATAATTATAATGATAAGAATAATACACTAATAATAATAATTATAAAATAATAATAATAATAATAATAAAATAATAAAAATAATAATATTCTTAATAACAATAATAATAATGATAATAAAAATAATAATGAAAATAATAATAATAATAATGGTAATCATAATTTTACTCATTTCCTTTCAAATAATAACATTAATTTAAACATTTCAAAAAATTTATTTACATAAAATTTTATTTTTTTTAAACATTAGAAAATTACATGACACCTGGGTTGACTGCGCGAGTACCACCAATCGTGCGGTGACCAGGAACAGGTCCGAAACCCAGTAAAATTATTAAATGAAAAAAATTTAGTCCCGTATTCAACTCACACCTCGAAGAGGTTAATCAAATCCATGAAATAATAAAATAGAATAAATTTAAAAGTTGGGGTGTGACAATTCACCCCACCACAGACACTTTCTACCCAAAAAAAGTCACCAAGTTTGATGATAGAAAAAACTTGAATCCAAGCTTGATTGAAACCAAAAGAAACCACAACACAATAGAATGGGAGAACACGAGAGGGTTCTCACAACCAAAAGTAATCAACTAGCGTGGAAATTTAACACCCAAGAATACCACCCCAGGTAGGGGGGGCGGATGCAGGAACTCACAACCGATCCAAACAAACTTCTATAGCACGAGTGAAACAACACCTCTGTTGAAACTTGGAACTCTCAACCTAGACAAAAAACCCAAAACACTAGAGAAAAACCTATGAGAATAACTTAAACCAATTAGTGAAACCAAGAATAACCAAAAAAACTGATTCTTCCACAGACACTTACATCTCCAAAAGAACATAGCTAAATAAAGATCCACCCATATAAGAACCAAACACAATTTTAAGAAAAACACACGATTCAGAAAACCATAATAAAAAACGAAACTGTTTGGATTATAATAGAACAAGTTCATCACATTACCCCTAGAATGATGAAATCACAATAACAATAAAACTTTAACAATAGAAAAAAAAAAAGAATGAAAATACTTTAGATGTTCCAATACCAACACGATACACAAAACCCGAACTGAGGCTTCACACCCCCGACAACTCCTGAATGTACGCACAATTCACCCCAAGACCTGTGGTTAGGGCTCTGATGGATGAATCATATTCTTCCTCATAGCCAGGGACTAGAATCCTCTGGTCACAACATCTTCCTCAGGAGACACATCATGTAGAACTTCTCTAGATAACCCAAACACCCACAATAATGGAACGTCTTCATAGGGGTGAAACATGATGGCGTTGGGTGCCCTAAACGTCTACACTGATGGAACAACATTGAATGGTCCGAAGAATTGGAATCCAAGAACACTATAGAATAATATTTTGAAATTGGTCCCTCTGGCACACCCTACTCTCTAGATGGGGAACCTTCATAAGAAATTGGATACACTGAATTTCCAACCATCTGCGCTCTGAAGACCAACTCAGCTAAGAATTCCTCATCCACCAGCTTCTTTAAACGATGGTCCTTAGAATGGGGGACCCACTCCTTGATCTCAGGATGAAGACCCCTAATGAAAAGATAAGTCTTCATCAAATCCTACAATGTTACCTATGGAGAAAAGGACACAAGTTACTTGAAATGGTCTATATATGTCTTCACCATTCGTTGGACTTATTGAATGTGCAAAAGTTCATCCCCTTTCTTCATATTCACCTCTTCAGGTATGGACCATCAGAAGAAGATGGATTTAAAGAAATCCCACACCATCCCAACTTACATCGATGGTGGGGAGAATAAAATCCATTATTCCATAGATGGACCTTCAAAAAAACCCAAAACAGGATGCACTATGACATATTTAGGAGTTACCAATACACTGAAGATGCGCTTGACCTCTTCAATCCACTCTACTAACTCTAACAGACCCTGATCACCATAAAGGATAGACAATGTTCAATAAGGACAAAAAACTGGGCATGCCTTATCAAAAACCTTGAGGACCTTTTTGCGTGGAATTTTCTGAACAACATATAAAACATAGATCCAAAACCAATATCAATCCAAAGCAACATCAATGAAAGTACTTTCATCCAAAAACAACTGGCTCAAAAACCACACAAATATAAACACATCCAAAAACATTTCTTTCAAAAACCAAATTTAGAAAACAAGTCCAAACCTTTAATTTAAAATAAACACCCATGACATCCCATTAACACTCATATACGCATGCATTCATTGTATTTCTTTACCAATTTCAAACAATTACCAAATTGTAAATTCAATACATTTTTCCATTAAAACCAATTTTACTAATCCCAAAACCATATAAAATGAAGTTTAATCATTTCCAAAATCCTTTTTCATTTTCAAAAACACAATTACCCCAAAATACCAGTGAGAGGGACTAGGTTCTATTGTCATCCCTCAATATAAAAAAACTAGAATAATGTAAGGAATCAATTCTCGGTCTACCCATGGTGACTCAATGTTTAGAAAGAGCGAGGGTTCATGACACCCTTTCAATACCAACCTACTGAGTCCTGATAGTAATAATCTCCATCAATCGGACACCCCAAATAAGAAGGGCCTCCTTTGATAGAATTTTGTCATGAATCAAGCAATATTGACCCTAAACCGGTCACCTAATCCAGTCCACGATATGTCCTGGGGGCGTTCCAGATCCCCCTTGGATGGAAACCAATGTCGAGAATCAAAATTTAATTTCTGAGAATGGTTTGTCCCAAGAAAAAATATAAACAAATAAATAGAGAATGATGATAAAAACAAAAACCAGCAGCGGAAAGAAAATAAAACCAAACATACCTCCATGTGACCTTCCAGGTCACCACCTAACTAAAGACTAACCATACTCCAATAATGAGAAACTCAGTGAGGAGAACCTAATAAAAGGGAACATGAAACTAACAAGATCAAATCAGAATGCGAATTTAAAATGATCAGAATGGTTTTCAAGATAAACCACATAATCCAAGAATCTCACTACCCAAAACAATCCAATGAAACGATTTTGATTTTTTTTTAAAAGTAGGGTTTTCAAATTTTAAAATAAGTAACATGTTTTTCCAATTGAAAAATACAACACATGCTACAAACCATTTCCAAAACCATTTTTCATTTTATAAAAAAACCTAAAACACAAGATACCAAAGCTGGGATAAAGTATAACATGTAAATAGTGAAAGCTGAAAATAAACTAGTATAATGGGAAGTAAACATGAAATGAAAAATAATAAAGTTACCATGGGTGATCCTGAATATCTCTAGAAGACCCTTGGATGTACTCGGTTCCAAACCACCTATCAACATATGGTGAATCTTTTAAGTCTATAACCAATTGGCCACCCTCGCAATAAAAGAAACTTGCGGTACTCCCCATCTGGCCTCTATACCTACTAGTGGGTACCAACCCGTCTAATCGGGGCTCATAAGAAACCATCACTCAAATAACTATAAGATTCCAAATAACCCATGGTGGTTATAATGATAATACCATGTAAGTATGAGGCATTCATAGGCATGACTCACCTTACCATGCTCTCGCCACACTTCCCTACCCCAAACACAAACACTTCCTATGAATTCACCCATATAGGTTACCGTAGATAGGAGCACCCCATATACTTATATATATATATACATTTCAAACATAAAAAGTTCCAACTGGTCTATCACATTATTTTATTATAAAAACCACTTTATAAAACACTTGAAGTTTTCAACATGACTTTAGTTTTACATAAACAAATGAATTTAGGAAAATATTGCAAAATCTCTTTTAAAACAACTAGAAACACTACTTTGGTGTGTAAAAAGCCAAATGGGCCTCTAGGTTTCATGTTTCAAAATCCATACCATAAAATTCTTTACCAATACTATGAATAATTTTTTAAAAAAAAACTAAATGACTCCTTACACCACACACACTCAAAAAAACATACCCCAAAAGTTAAACAGGCATATACTCATGGATTTATTTTCAAACTAACTTAAAGAGACACACTAAGAGACCAAAAACATTTATAAAACAAGAACTGCATATAAAACTAAGGTTTTGATAAAAATACTAATTCAAAACCCCATCTTCATTTAAGGGCATGTCCATGTGTGCACCTAGTGCCCCCATGGATGTTCTAACATCTAATGGCACATCAAACATCCAAAGAGACATGATAAATAATTTCCACAAAAACACTAAGTTCCATAAAACCAACTAATATATGACAAACAAGTTCCATAAAATGTTTCCACAACCAAACATCACTCAATAAATCCAACAATACCATTTGAATATATAGGAATTCAGTTCCAAAAAAGTTGGCAAGGCATAAAAATGTTCACAAATAGAGAAGCATCCCAAAGTACATTTTTAATCAAATATTTTACCAAGAAAACACTACCATAAGTTAACTATATCCTAATAGAGGTGCAAAACATAATATAATATTTAATTTAGAAAACAAAATCATTAAATGGATTAAAAATGGGAGCAAGGTCATGGAAACACATAGACCACTAATAAGTGTTAAAAAAGAAAAAAAACCTTTCCAAAACTTTTGAAATTCCAATTAAACCACCATCACACCATGACCTTAAAAACTAGCTTGAAAACATGTTGGATACAAAGAAAACCTTTTAAAGGAAAAAAATTTCCATTTTAATCTAACACCTCTTGTGCACCAATATATAATATACATTCGTAAACCATTAAAAAAACTTCCACCAATCTCTGTCATCATAGAAACTTCACAAAAAAATAAATAAATACACAACAAGTATGTGAGTCACATTTTCTTATTAATTAAAAATAAAAAGGGGTGAAAATCATGTTTCAAATTTAAAACAATACCTAAGCATCATTTGGTGCACAACTAAATAGGAATAAAAAATAATTGATTCAAAACATAATTTTAATAAAATATATCAATTATAAGACATCATTATAAGTTATGAAGACACATTCTAAACATGTGATTCGTGAAATGAAAATTATATAAAAGATTTCAAGTATCAATGGAGAGATTCAGAAAAGAAATAAGTGATTACACCTACCTTAAACACGTGAGAAAGTGATAAAAATTAAAGAAAGGTAGAACCATACCTCACAAACTAAATATGCACCCTAAAAAGAGAGAAAAACACACGACACAGATTCCTCAATATTAGGATTTATCAAAATTAAATAAAAACAACAAATATGAATTGAAAGGAAAATAAATAAATAAATAAATAAATATACTAGAGTAGGGGGTTCAGCCGGTGCGACAAGGGGAGGTCGATTGCTATCCAGATCAGTTTTGCTAGTGCGAGTCACAAGAGAGAACAGTATAGGACCCCGGGACACCCTGAGAGGGGAGGGGTGAATCAGGGTGTCAACTTTTTCTCTTAATGTGATGGATCTTATCCCCACGTTGGTAGGAACTTTTTAAACCTGTATGATGGATATGATTAGCAATTGAACATTTACATGTAATGATTTGACACAACACTTTTACTTGGTTCACAACTAAGGGCTACGTCCAAGGAGCATACACCGATAGGTTTCCGGTCATTCCTAATTCCACTATTCTTCACTAGTTGTGGATTACAATGGTTCGGGCATAGTCACACTGTCCCAGGATCACTGCCTTTTCAAACGTTCAGGGATAGATCACTACGTCCCTCGTGGCACTCCCATTGACTCCCCCTGGCTCACTGCCTTTGGTGAAGTCTCACTTAGTTTATAGACGTGAAGGTCTCTTTAATATATTTGCATTGAAATTTTTCACTCTTCTTAGAATGAGACTCTACTTTCATCAGTGTCCTGAGTTGATGCTCTTTTGGAATCAATCATCTAATTTATTGCAATAGCTGAATGCACTAAATCTCCTTCTTCTCTTCCTTCAAATCCCAATATTGACACCTGAGTGTATCATTATATTTCCCTCTCTCTGTGCAGATCTGAGTTTAGTTGCACGAATCATTCTTTTTCTCGTCGTAAAGCACAATGAGGGTGTAAAGCACCAGTCATGTGTGTGCAGTACTACTTCTCTTTTTAAAACCAAATGGTGTATTGTTCCTCTATCTTCGAAAAAAGATTTGAGAGTGCTAAGAACCTGTCAAAGGCCTGTGGGACCCCCAAATTTTTCGCGCACACTTCCCGGTGTCTTGCGCATAAAATTCAAACCTTGTGTGTAAAAATACCTTCTTGGCACGAAAAAGGCTTTACACGCAACTCTTCTTTTTCACGCAGAACTTCCCTTTTTTGCGCAACACCTTCTTTTTCACGCAACCCTTATACTTTTCGCACAACAATCTATACCTCAATTTTTTCATGTGTCAGAGCTCGAGATTTGTCTAAGTGTCTGGACTCCTCTAATGAGAGGGGTTCACCTCATATTTATAGGTGTTTTTTATCCTGCGCGTAAAACCCATTACTTCTTGTAAAACTGTCTCTCAGTTCTTTGAATTACACGCACCTTCCTTTTATTCTCGCGCACTGCCTTGGTTTTTCACGCATCTCATGACTTCACCATTTTTCATCATTCTGAATATGAATCCTCTCTTGCACGTAAAACTTGAAACCCACATTTTGCGCACAACCAATTTTTCGCACAGTCGTTTGATTTTCCATGCACATGGCACATACATCTCATATTTTTCATGCGCCTCTTGCCTTTGCTGATTTTCAGTGTTCTGATCCAAGACATGGCTTGTGTAAAAAACTTACCCAGTTATTTTCCGCAAAACATTTTTCCGCGCACTGCTCTGGATTTTTCGCGCAGCCCATGCCTTTTCCATTTTTCGACGTTCTGACTCCAAAACACCTCTTGTGTGAAAAAAACTTTGCTCCGCTATTTCGCGCACCACGCTGTTTTTCGTGCACGCCACTGTTTTTCATACAGACCTACTATTTTTCATGCATCTCTTGATTTTTCGTTCACACCTCCCGATATTTTTCACACCACTTCTTCTTTATGTGCACTTCCTTTTTCAAACAACCTATGTCTTCATTTTCCGATTTTCAGGCCCAAAAATTTGGAAAACACTGGGAAACAACACCACCTTCAATATATTCTTCGGTCATAACCTTCATGCTTCATTTCTGTGATTTGGATTCTTCAGAAACTCTTCTTCTTTATTCACAAACTCCACTATCGTGATATATATCCTTTTATAGATTAGCTTTAGGATCATCATATTTTAATAAAATGTGAAGTGCATGTCCATCTCAGAATTCCAATCCCTTCCACATTGTCTTCTTCTTCAACCGTCATTCTCTACTTCATGAAAATCATATGATTCTATTTTTCAAGAAGTCTCTTGCATGGTTCTCATGAAATCATAAATAATTTCATGGTCTTCATCAAATCCCCATTCGTCTTTAATCGTCCCCAGATGGATTATACCTCACCATTCTTCAATTTTGTAAACATTTTGTCACCTTTGACACAAGTTCTTTGAACTTATGATCAGTACAACAGTCATCTGAATTTCCATTCCTCCATTTTATTGGAGTAATTTTTGATCTCCATCATTTTGATCTTCATTGACAACTAGTGACAGAGAATACAACCTTATACACAAAGTGGTCCGAACATGCAGGGGGTTCAGGTGGGTCACTTGTCCGAGAAAAGGAGAGAAGGGCATCAGGTGTTGGCTGGGTGATAATCGGCGGGTGGAGGGGTGAGGGATGACTGAAGGATGGTGAGACCAAGAGTACAGATGGGGGGAGGCCAGATATTGGTTGGGTGCTAATCAGCAGGAAGAGGGGCAAGGGATGACAAGAAAAAGGTGAGGTTGGGAGTGCGACGAGGGGGTGGGTTGTGCAAGATGAGAAATGGGAGGATGGGAAGGGCATTTCTACACATAGCTTGTAGGTGGGGGGGGGGTAGATTAGGGTTTTACTTATTTTTTTCATTTTATTACAATAATAATAATAATAATAATGATGATGATGATGATGATGATGATGATGATGATGATGATAATACTAAAAATTATAGCAATAAGAATAATACACTAATAGTAATAATGATATAATAATAATAATAATAATAATATAAATAATAGTAATACTAATACTAATAATAATAAGAATAATGACAATAAAAATAATAATGACAACAAAAATAATAATAATGATAATCAAAATTTTAATAATTTCCTTTTAAATAATAACATTAATTTAAACATTTCAAAAAATTTATTTACATAAAATATTATTTGTTTTAAGTGTTAGGAAATCACATGACACCTGAACAGACTATGTGGCTACCACTAACCATTTGATGACTGCACGTAGGTCTGAAACCTAGTAAAATTATTAAACAATAAAAATTTTAGTCCTTTGTTCAACCCGGACCTTGATGAGGTTAACCAAATCCATGAAATAATAAAATAAAATAAATTTAAAAGTCAGGGTGTGTCATGGGGTTACTCCCCTTATAATTTTATAGAAAACATTCTTTTATACTAGGTTCACTACCTTGAAATTCCTCCCTTATCTCACAACATTAAAAACGATCACCTTCATATAGTTTATGGACATGTAGGCCCCTTCAATAGTATCACATGCTTGGTTGCACTAAATTTGAATTGGTGTCTAGGAATTACTCTTAATGTCATTTATAAAAATTCTATGAATGTCCTCTTGGGATGATCCTTCATAGAGAATCTATAAACTCATCCTCTCAAAATAGCTTCTTTATTCTAGAATGAGTAGGTAACACACATTTATTTAACTATTAAACCAAAAATCTCCTTAATCATTTCTTTCTAACCCCTCATATGGAATCTATTGGGGTTATTCTTCTAAAAGTCACATATAGTATTTTATGCTTCAAGTTCAAAATTTATCTTCTTATATAGATATATTAAAAAGGTTAAAATCCCATTTGTTCAAATATTTACTGTACCGCATATTTCCTCCTCATGTAAATTTAAATATCCCTTTATAGGAAAAGGGGATCATGTTCAATTAAATTTCCACATGTTTCACCATTTTGGGCCTACAAAACCACCCATATCCCTTTTATTGTTTCTTCCATCATGAAATCAAAGAAATAATTACTTCATGGATACAATTATATCTCATTACTACATGGATTTAATTTACATTTACTCTTCCATCGAATAGATGTAGTATCACTTTGATTTTTGGTTTGGATCATGACCAAAATTCAATGACCATGTTTATTGAATAAATTAAGAAGAATATATAATTTTTTTGACATTTCATTTTAAATTTTGACTCATCTATCACCATAAAAACTACCATAACACCATGATTATGGATCCCATGATAGGAAATATTCAATCTATAGGAAATATTACCTTTTAAAAAACCATATCCATGACTCGTTGTCTATTTTTAAATTCACCGTAAAACTCCAAATTCCCTTTCGAAGCCCGTAATGAAAACCTTACACCATGGTCTGAACCACACCCATTATAGGACCACTTTTTCAATTATGTAAATATTCAATGAAAGATGAATTCACTATGATGTAGTGAAAAACAACTCGACCTATAGAATGCAACATGACCACTACCACATCGTGGTCCGCTTCGGATGACCATTTGATCCACAAGCCACACAATGCTCATTTTAGGACTCTTTTTTTAGACAAATGAACTTACAAAATTCCATTCCAAGCTCTGTAACATGTTTATCACCAACTGGATGTTATTTATCTCCATATATTCCATATTATTTGTGGCTCAACCGTGGCCATTGAAACTACAATCACAATGGCTATTTCCATATTAAAAATCCATTGACCAAAATCACCATAGAATTTTATATCCTATGGTGAGGGTTTCCTTAAAACACTTTCTTATATCTATATCTAGATTGAAAACCAATTAATTTTAAATTTAAAGCTACAATATTTTATTTAAAAATTTTAAAAACACTATAAATTTTTTCAATATTGAAAACTATAACTTCATTGTGCGAACACATTTTCTATCCCACTCCAAAGTAAAACTTCCAAGGTAATGTCCTTAATATATAATAATATCAAGGTTTATCCTTACAGTCTTCCATATCATAATATATGTGGATGAAATCTTTCCATGATTTCCATGTAGGTCATCACTTCACTTTTTTAATAAATCCAATAACAACAATAAGCATTTTCTAGTTGTAAACAATCCCCTAGGCATCACCTTTTGGGTCATAATTAGCCACCGATACTTATTTTCAACACATACAACAATACACCATATAAGTGTAACATATGTAAATAGTATAAAACATTAATAAAATATAAAAATACCCTTATACCTGAGGTAACCCAAGAATAACATATATAAATATCAATTCATTTAGTTGAATATTCAATACATTTTATAATAAAACATTCCCTGGAACCATAATGTTTTTGTGTATTTAGAGACTAGATACATAATAAAACTATTTATTGAAATTTATTCAAAATATCCTATAAATTTATCTCTCACATTATCCTTATTAGACATATCATATTTAAAAAATTGGTTCATTACATGTGGAAATTGAAAACATAAGAAAAGATGAGCTCAGATGCTCAGTAAAGGTAAACTTGAGAGATATCAATTGACGACCATATGAATGAATAAGATAAGTATAAGGATATTATATCATGGTAATAATTTATGATTTTACTACCAAATCATTCATAGATAATAAATAATGTTTCATGTCATAAATCCTTTTCATTTTAAAAGACACTAGTCTTAAGAGTGAGGAGTAATCATTAATCAATTGTGGTCCATGGGAGTACATAATATTCATAAGAACATGTCATAAAAGATATGAAAAAATAATAATAATATAGAATAATTAAATTTTCTAGGGTTAACTTATATTAATACCATAATGGACAACGTTTCATAGTGAATTTGGTTAACTCCCCACTCTAATATTTCCTTATTCAAGGTTCACTCCCATGTTTATCATAATGGATAGAGTACCACGATGAATTGATTTCTCTCACCAATATAGTACATATTACCTCATGAGAAAATAATAATTTCTAAATTCATTGGAGTTATTTAACCGACACAACCCTCATATAATGAAAACTATATATATTTGTGACATAAGATAAAAAAACATTCATCAATTCATTGTATCATAACCCGTGAAAAATTGATTCCCAATCATTACTTCATCAAATAATTATAATAAATACATAAAAATAAAATTAATGGTATCATTTGACTATATATCCATTTAACCACAAGTAACATGAAAGGATTTTGAGATAGATGAAAAATACATTTAAAAGAGAATTTAAAAATTTCTTTGAAAACAATGAAAAATATAAATTTCCTTCATTATATTTAAAAATAAAAATTTATAGAATATTTAGAAGTATATTTTATTTTAATATAAACATGTAAACATGTAAATCTATCTTAAAATCAAAGAATGATTATTAATTTATGAAAATTAGTTCATATGGTAAATTTTAGAACAAAGATTCCTTTCACACTATTAGTAAAAAGTACAAACATACCTCATTTGTAAAAATAATAATATTCAATTTAAAACATTGAAAATAAAGTAAAATATATTTTTTAAAATTATTTTGAATAATAAATTGATTATATAAAATAATAATATTTGAAACATTCTAAAGAACATAGACATGGAAGAAAAGGTTCATCAACCAAAGTGGAAATAAGGCCGACTTTTACTAAAACTTTTTCATGATCATTTTAAGTAATAAAGTGAGTAAAATGGTAATAATACTTAAATAGTACATAAATATGTATAGTATAGGAATATATATGGGTTTCAAAGTATATTTATCATATAATTTCCCTCAATAGAAATTTGACATAAACAATCCTGAAAAGAAATGAGACTGCAACATAAACCCTTACTTCAGGTCATGTATTTCTTTATATGTGTTATAAATATCATATATAATAAATTTAGATTTATTATAAAAATACATGAGAAAAATATTCATATTTTTCATACAATATAAAACTACTTTATGATTTTCAATTTCCCATTTATTAAATAATATTCATTAAAATCAAGAGTTAGGTTAAAACAGAACCATTTCCCATGTATGTTTTGGTTTGATAGTTAGGGTCCTTACACCTTGCACATGGTTTCACCTTATCTATAATCTTAATCCTGTTATAATCATCTTATTTATTAATTATATACAATTTTATTTCCATTAATATATGGTGGTTATGAAAAATAAATTTCATTACTTTGTGGAGATGGTGGTTCGTACGTACCCACGAGTAATGTTTTCATTTTTCAATGAATAGAAAAAAATAATGATGAATAAAAATATTTATTTAAATAATAATAATAACACAATAAATATAATATATATTCATTAAATCCATACATATAAAAATCCATTTATGGCTGGCAAGAGAAACTAATCACATCACTTTGAGGAGGTGATAGTCTACACGTATGCACAAACAACATCATCATTTATCATAAGATATAAATGAGATAGAAAATAGATGTAACATTGACATAAAAACTTTTAATTTTATAAAATATAATTATATAATCATGGTAATATGGTTATATAATATTTAGAGGAGGTTAAAGAAGAAATAAAATGAAAATCGACCAATAAAGACAATTACCTCTTATTTAGGAAACCTCCTTTGACTTACACCTTAATTCTTATAGGTTGGAACTTTGGTGAGAATATAACTGATAAAATAATTGGATGATGGCTATTAATTGATTTTAACATATATTTATCAAGATAAATGGATAAATAGGTGCGAGTAAGATAGGAGAGGTGGTTCCCATCTATAATTGAGGTGGGTGGAAATCATGTAAATACATGAAATATTAATATATAATATCTTTCTAAATCATTTAAAATGTGTCCAAAGTTATATAAATTAAAATAAAATGATTATAAGGTTGAAAAATATTCAATCAATAAAATTTAAAAATGATTAAGTGAAATTTTAAAACTTATCTATTGGTTTAACCCCCTCATTAACCCTATTTATCCATAACCATTGTAATGAATCTCTAAATCCTTAATAGTGTTGAAATTAAATTTAAAAATTAAAATTGAATCATAAATCCACCATTAATGATAGGATAAATAATTTCATATATATTGGAGTTAATATTGGATTTTATATTTTTATAATTACATAAAACTAATGTTTAACATTAAATAATAATTAAATTTACCTTTGGGATGATTCACAAAACTTAACTGAAATAAAACAAGAACATAATATAATTATAATATAAACACATTAAAAAAAATTAACCTGATAATAATCCATATAACTCACAGGTCATCATTATTCACCCAAAACATATTACATTTAATTTTTTTTCATATAATTTACTTGCTTTTTCTTCTGATTTCCCAAGCACTACATCAAAACTATTTAAGATTTAGTTTTTGTGGGATTTATAGGAATATATTACGTGTTTCTTAATATATTTTCTATATTTTATTCTTATATATTTTTTCTTCATATCTAATAAATGTAATTAAACTATCACTAAAAATTAAAAATAAATTACTATCATAATTTTTTTTAAATACATATAAAATTTCCCATCTACATTAATTAATATTTAATTTTAATATATATATATATTATAAGAACATAGTAATTGAGAGAGAGTGAAATTTTTAATTATTATAAACATTAAAAAATATAACGTTTGTAAAAAAAGTTAGGTGAAAAAATTCATTATTTTAAAATATATGATGGTTATGGTTCAATTAAACTCTTCTAATGAAATAAAAAAAGTGTTGGGTTGATTTTAACACCTTATTCTATTTTTTACACCATTTAAACCATCTTACCCTTTATCAAGCTGATAAACATTTACCATGTCAACTATTCATTATAAATAAAAATTAAATGGAATTTATTACATAATTTGAATAATTTTATTAAAAATATGGAATCCATTTTATAATATTTAATTTATAGAAGTGACAGAAATTAATTTTATTTTATGTTTTCAAAATTAAATGAAATCATTTTTTTATAAAAATTCCCTTTTATATATAAAAATGATTTTGATACCATAATCATGTATAATATTTATTCTTATAACATTAGTGTTATTATTTTTTTAAAATTAAAAAATATGGAACATTGAAATTACTTTGATTAAAAGATATAAAAATATAGTTTTTTTGAAAAATCAATATTTGTCACTATTCTGTAAAAAACAAACCTTTTTTGAAAAATTCTAAAAATTAATCTTATGATTATTTTGACACAATGATTTCAAAAATTATTTCCATTTTATAAAATTAAATTTCTAAAAGTGGTTGTAATTAATCATAATATCCATGTATAAAATGAAATGAAAACCATTTTTGAAAAAAATATATTTTAAAATTACAAAATGAATTTATACTCATTTTTATCTAATAAACACCATTAGATGAATATTATTTTATTGACTATATAATATTTAAATTTAATTAAAATAATTAATATATATATATATATTAACTTAATTTTCATTGATAAAAATATATTTAACACATAAATCAAATTTTTAAAAAATATCTTTTAATTATATATGATCTTATTTAAAATTGAATTATTGTTTCCTAGGACTTAATAATTAAATTTATATCAAAGAATACTTCAAAAATCATATTTCACATTGTTCTAACTTCTATTAATAACCACTAATCCAATGGCTAGTTTATAATGATCATATTTAAATAATAATATTTTAATAGTATATCATATTTAATTTTAATCTCGGTTTTGTGTGTGTACACGAAATGAGAAATAATAATATTTTTAAAATAAAGTATTCGGGTGTTACATTCTCCCCCATAAAGAAATTTCAAACTCACAATTTTAATTTTACTCTCTCAAAATGAATCTATCTTAACATTGTAATAAAATTAGACATAGATTTTATCATGAAATTTTATTTCTAAGAAAAACCAGTAAAAGTTTTTTTCATAATAGAATTTAATTATTTAGGAATCATACTTTTAGATGAGTTTCTAAAAGAGTACCTCAATATTTTATTATTTCATTACTTATAATAGTTGATATATTTGAGATATTATTTTTCCATTAATATAGAGGTTTTAAGAAAATATATATACGTGATTTGTTTCCACGTGATAAGTGGAATTTCATCCTTCAATTGTGATTTGATCAGTTTCCACTTCTATCTCATTTCTTTTTCCATGTTAGGTATATTCAAGATGAATTTTTCATACATGAAACTTTAAAATTAACATTTAATAGAATAAAATATCCATAAAAGTGTAATAATTTTTTGTCATATATCTATGCATTAACTAATACAAAAAATGGATAGAATAAATATGATAGTATCCAAGATGATGGAATACTTATTTAATATATAAATACTCAAAAATAAAACCCAAAGTTCAATTTAAATCATTCTATAAATAACTAACCTTAAAACTCTTATAAATATTCTATAAAGAAATTTAATACCATTTATTTGAATGATTTCATCACAATTCCTTCTTATAAAAACATTTCATTAATCTCTAAATAAAATCAATCACCCCAAAAATTCCATACAAAATTTTTTATTCCCTAATAATATAATTCCAAAAATATATTAATCTATTAAAAATTAAAATAAATGAGAATAAATCAACAATAACCTCATATATGATTCCAAAAGCTAACCGAAACTTTATTCCCCATATAAAATCCCATATTAACAAATAATATTATGTTTACTTTAATTATATAATGTTCCCAGTATAGTGAACTTCATAAAAAATAAATTTTAATCACTTATTCACCAAATCACTTTCCAATCCCCTGGAAATTTATATAATAAAACATATTTTCCAAAAATGTATTAAACCATTATCCCAATTAACCATATTTTTTTTTAATATTGAAGAATCCATTAACACTAAATGCTATTAGTACCTTTTAACTTTTTTCCACAAAATAAAAAAATATTCTTGCTTAATTATCATTTTCACTAAAACCCATACTAAAACCAAGGGTTTTATTCCCATAAATTTTCTCAAAATATCCTTAATCCTCTTAAATATTAATCACATAAAACATCAAAATAGGTATCTATGTATTTAAACATATGATCGACCATAGAATTATTTACACATGATAGTATTTAAAACTCTTAAAATATCCTCATATGAATTATCTTAAGCCAAAAATTTCTCTGACCATTCTCTTTGATACCAACTATAATAACCTGTAACTTAAAAAAACTATAATTACATGATTTATAACCAAGATTTAACTTTCTTACAATTAAAGGATCTTTTAGTTTAGAGTTATATAGAATTTGGAACATTATTTACATATCAAAGCCTTACAAGTCTTTTTTTGTTATATGGTGGGTGAGTCCATTAAAATGATCCAATTCATTGGGTAAAGTGACTGGGTTTATGCATGAAACATACTCCTAATATAATGTGGGTATAGTTGATTAGTCCTATAAATCCAAAGAGTTAACTTATGTAAATTATACCTAATATAACATAGGAATAATTAATTACTACTATAACATGGTAGAGCTGACTAATGTTTGTTACTCTTAAGAGAATGATAGAATTATCCTGTTAGGTGATTCTGTAAAGAAATTATGATTTCCCATGTTTCTTTAATGTTTTATCTATGATTACAAATTAGATTTCATGGAAATATTTATATTTATAATGAAAATAATGATTTTATGATTTAAAGTAAATTTTATGATCTTTTAAATGTGAAAGGTTTATTTTCATGGAAATAAGTTTATAATCAACAGTTTTACCTTTATTCATGATTACAAAAGATTTGAAAAGTACTTTGGTATTTTATTTTTATTTTATGAGTAGTTTAATGATTACATTGATATCATAAGTTTATTATGTAAAAAGGATGAATTACTTATAAATTTAAATGAGTTTAAAATTGGATAATTTCTTACCTTTCATTTTATATCTATTACTTATAATTTTTTTCACTAATCCCACGTTTTCAAATATTTTTCATAGGGACTAAGGATGAGTAAGAACTATAATTAATTTTAGATTTTAATAAAGTTAATTATACTTTAATGAAGAAAGTTTCATGAATGAAATAGTAATGTTAACATAAGAATTTTATTTTTTTTGGAAACAAAATAGACATTGAGTGGAATGTCTAATTTTTATTGTATGGTTTTGATATTATAAGAGTTTCTATTATTTCAGTAATACATTAAAACACAAAATTTTTCAAAATAAAATAAAGTATAAACCTTGTTATATATCATATAATTAGTAGTTTTTTAAATTATAGGCTATTATACACCTTTTCTCATATCCATCCTTAACTAAAACATCCACTCATTATCAAACCATATCACTTTTAGTAAAACCTTAAAGCTCAAATATTATAACATGTGTAGGCTAAATCAATAATAATTTTATAATTTTCTAACCAAGAATTTGAAACCTTTTTGATAAACTCATACCCTGTAACTCATATAATATTTTTTAAAAAGGGACTTAAATATTTAAACCAAGGATTAAATCATAAAAATATACTTTTTAAAATGAAATATAGTTTAATACATTTAAAAGACACTTGGAATTCAAAAGAGAACATAATTCCATGAAAAAAATAATTAATCAACCCTATAAGAAACCTAAATTATCATTTAAAATATGACTAAAATTAATATGAATCACATTAAATAATTAATATCATATGATAAAAAACATGGAATTAAATGTTCATCAGTAATGAAAATCTCTTTAAAAACACCAATTTAATGTGAAAAAATGGATTCAAATGTAATGAACTCTAAAAAACATTTCAAAAATATTTTTTATCATTTTTATCAATTTAATAGTTATATTTAATCAAATTAGTCATTATGTAATTTTATCAAATTCATATAGGGGTTTATAAATTGGATTCAACTATAAATGGTGTACTAATAATAAATTCCTAATTTCTAAACTTAAAAACCATCATGACAAGGTTAAAATAATACAAAATAATTAACATTTAATAAATATAAACCATAGATAAAAAATTAGGAAAGAAATCAAGGCCTTTAATTTTGAAGGGTTATAAATAATGAAACATATTTAAAACTGAAGGAAACATGATGATTTAAATGAAAAACACTAGAAAAAATCTCATGATGAACTCCACAAGCCCTAGATGTAAAAAAACAAGCCACATCAAACCCCCTAATTAAGGGGTCAACAACCCAGGCCCCAAGGTGAGGAATGAGAGAAAATAAGAGGGAAATAATGGAAGAAGGTATTACAGAAATAACCATATATAATACTCTTGGAATCATAGGATAAAACATAAAATCTAATGGAAAATGATGGGGATTCATGAAAAGGGGTTCTTATTAGCTGGAAACTTGTGAATGGGGATAAAGGGAGGCACAAAGTGGTTAAAATCATAGAAGAGTAGTTTAATAATTTCAATTTTTTTAAAAAATGGTCTGGTCACATGATTTTGACACATGGTTTATAAAAACATTATCTAATCATGAATCCCTCACGGGACACACCATAGAGATACTACATTGGTGACCACATGGTTTGATAAGGAATACAATAATAATGTGAATATATTATCTAAAAAATAAAGATCTTTTGGAACAATTATCACACAGTTATCAATAAACACAATTTAATTTTTTGAAAAAATATCTTAAATATATATAAAAAATTAAAATGTAAAGACCTAAATTATAAGAACTTGATTAAATACCAATAAATACACAATTTAATAAAGTAATGTGAGGTTAGGGTGTGACACAAACCATTAAATATCACACAATCATTTAGATCAGTTATACATACTCTATAAACCAATAATCTCACACTTACACAACTATTAAAATATCTATTTTAATATTTGGCATGAAAAAATGGGATTAAGGTTATATGATTCATGGGAAAACCTGTTGAAATTTCATGGGGTGGACTTAATTTTCATTCTTGTGTCTAAAATAGTCCTAAATGGACCCCTAATTATATGATATTATATACATGTATAAATACATATATATATGGTCTATGTAATGATATTATAGTAAATCCATTATTAAATTTTCAAATAAATAGTTTGGATTTTATATAGAGGTGTCTGCAATACTTTTATTTTACTTTTTTGAAATTATCAACCCCTTGTAGTATTTTACACAAGGTAACATGAGGTACACCATCCATAGTTTCCATCTGCTTTGAAAATTTGAATTTTTTATATCAAATATTTATTAAAAAATATAAAATATGTTATTTTAACAAAGTATAAGGGTGATTGAACACTTCATTGACTATATCATATTTAAACAGGTAAGGGGAAACACCCCTTTTTTAAATATGGATAGAAACCATTTTTTCAGTAGGGTTTAGAGGTAACCATTGACATGACCCATTATCCCAGAGTCATAAAGGCTATGAAATACATGACCAAAAGGCCTAACCCATTGGTAATCATACCATCCCAAAGAACCACCTACACTATATTGCACTAGAAACACCCCACTATCTAGATCCCCACCGATCCACTCCTCTAATTCTATTATTGGCCATCTACCATGATTATAGCCAACCATTGCCACTTGGAACCCACCCTACCCACATCAGTCCTCTTGATTTATTATCACGATTTTTTGATGACCTCCATCTACAATCAGCGATCAACACCCACTCCACATCATCCACTAACACCGTGGACACATCCATTAGTTGTGTCCCCTTTCCCAATCACCTGTCACAACCATGTCCATTCACACTGGTGTTTTATAGCAAAAAAATCCAAGAAAGTGAGAGTTTTTGAGACTTGATACTAGGCTGACACAATATTATTAGTCTTTCATTACCATTATTCCAATACCTCAAATTCATTGAATTTATACTATTTGGGTACATAACAAAATGAAAAAAATTTCATCATGTGTGATTCTTAATTATCACTCTAGTCACATCCCACAACTCAGATTACCCCTAGGTTGTTTGAAATAACACCACTGAGGAAATAAATTAAGAAATAACATCACATAATAGTCCATCACATACAACTATCAATAATGATCTTCTTGAATAGTGGGTTTCACTCATTGTTTATATTTATATTTTAATAATAGTTCCATTTCTAAATATGTCACATTCCTCACTAAAATAAGTCAATAATGGTAATACCAATGTTTTAGTAATTATTGTGACGAAATTAAGTTAAGGTTTTTCATATGGTTATCATTATATATCAAAAATGTAAAAAATATGGTCCTAAAAGCTTTTAATAAAAATGAAATACAAGAAATTATTCATTATAAGGGGATTTAAAAATACAAGTGTGAGTCACACACCACATGTCCTCTTCAACAATGGGTGGACATAAATCTAGTATCCCAAATGACCACATCGAGAAAATCTACATAACCACAATATTTGAAAGTTCATACACAACTTATTTGGTCTCTCTATAGGAACATGACACCATTAGGTTGAGGTGAGTAGTGTTATGGAGGAATTTGATCTAGTAGGGGAGCACTTTCCATGGAAAATTATTGGTTCTAGCTCTCAGAGCTTCAATAGCTAGCTTTGAATTAGATTCAATCCTAATATAAATATAATAATGCTGAAAAAATAAATTATAACTATAATGATAACAAAAGTTTATATTCATATTAAATTCTATACATAATGCAATGGAAAAACCATCCCTTAATTAGGCCATCATGTGTGTAGAAGACACCACCACATCCTACGGTACCTTTCAAGAAATAAGAATCATCATCAATAGTCATCATGATCTATAGAAATATTAGGTGAATCCAATGAGTTTATTTTAGTTAATTGGTTTTCTATCCTTTCCATGTAAACCAATCATCTATAGATGTTTATAACCAGAAAATAAATTCTATATGAATCCTATCAAAATGCACGAGGCAGTGAAAATATCTCAATTATTAGGAATGATACCCACATTAATTACGGGTGATTTGTTCTAAAATATAACCATATTACGGGTTGTCCATGTGTGTTCAAACATAGATTTATTTGTAGAAAGTAATAGGATACTCACCTTTAATCTATGGGAAGTCATGGTGATATGGTAGAGTAGGTACTACACCAAATTATCTATGTTGATATTGAAGGAAAAAATCCCCTTCATGTAATCAAGTATCATGGAAGTAAATGGATTTCTAACAAAAATATGATTTATATTTTCCATATCCCTCATGCAGAGGTGACAGGAAGAGGCTAGATAGAACTTAGTACATTGAATTTGATCATGAGAGGGAATAATGTTTCTATAAATTTTCTAGAGGAGAGGTATTATAGTCTATATAAATGGGACACTAAATTTCAGAATCCATGAGGGGGTGCTTGAAATTCATTCAAAATTCAGATTATAGAAGTCTCTAGTGTTGAAATGACCATTTATATTTAGAGTCCATATGAGGGTGTCCTTACCCACAAAACATATTTCTCTATAGGTTAAGGGATATATGAGGAAGTAAATTCTCATCATACCAGTTGTTGTTGTAAATAAAACCATCGATGGAAAGGTGCCTACACTTGGTAGAGAAAACCATTGTATAATGTAGAGGTTTATCAAGCCAGTGGGTGGTCCAAAATTTGATATTTTATATCAGGAAACCAACTATCTATAATTTTCCATAAGATCGTTGAAAGAGTACTCTAGGGAAGGCTAGACCAATAAGACATGGTAATAAGAGTATCCATTAAAAAAAATAGTGTTAAAAGTGATGGAATGATATTACACGAAGGGTTCATTATAATTCAGAAGAATCTTGGTGAATTTGGTGAGAAGGTAATCAATAAATATATTGAGATCTTTGATTCCAAGGCCCCCCATATTTTTGGGTTTAATGAAATCATTCCATGGAACTGTGACCAATTTCTTTTTGTGGATGAATCCAGTAACAATTAAATTTTTTTCCATGAATTTAATATTTTTTTATGTGACTTATAGGCCATTTTTAAATGGAAAAGTTATCAAAAATATTGTAAGTTATAACTGAGGTGACCATGCACACTCTTACATACTGGTACATGTATTTTACCTTCCAACTAGTGAGTTTTTTCATAATTCTAGAGGATATTTTCTCAAGATAAGATCTTATGACTTTACCCCAAAATAATGTAACACAAATGTAGATGAAAGGGATAACCCACTATTTAAAAAAATGGTTCAATAAGTCTTATTTTTTCTTATCCAAGGGACACCATTTTCAAATACAGTGAAATATTTGTTCAAGATGATGGATTTCCCAGTCACTTCCTCATAATGGACAATGATAGCTTAGATAATGGATATTTTCAATTTGGAGGCCTAACCAAGGAAAAAGATATCATCAACATAAAGAATATTATATGGTTAAAATATACCTATATCAAAATTGATTTTTTTTGTAGACTCTAATGTTGAAAATATCATTAATACATCTGCTCAAATAGTCTTTACTCAAAGAAAAAAGAAGGCATGAGATATGATCACCTTGTATGACACCCCAATGATATTGAAAAATGCCTCTAGGTTCTATATTAATGAGAATATGTAGCCTAGAATATCCAATGGATATACTGATAAGCCTAATAAAATCATTAGAGAAGCCATATTCTTATGGAAATCCATAATGATGCTCTACTTGAGAGTTTCAAATGCCTTAATTTGGAGGGAGAAATTCCCAACATCTATTTTCTTCTTCATTTGGTTGATAATTCATGAGGCCATGTAAATAAAAATTTTTATGATCATGTTAGGGAAAAAAATTGATTTGGAGTTATGATTTCATTGATGAATCTTCCCATCCAGGCCAACATTATTTTTCTAATAATATTTGGAATTGTGTTCCCAATGGAAACTAGCCTAAAGTCCCGGATATCAATGAAATTGTCCATATTGGGTATAAGAGAAATTAAATAAGAATTAAGACAATAAATCATGGAATCATGAATGAATAATTCCCTTATAGAATGCATAACCTCATTATTAATAATTTCCTAATATAAATGAATAATTTATTAGTGAACCCATAAGGTTTAGTAGCATTATCCAAGTTGAGTTAGAAGAGTAACCTTTTAATTTCCTATTCAATGGGGGAAATGGTAAGACCTAAATTTTGATTCAACTCAATGAAGGGTCATATATTATCTATAATAATATGGGGGTTTTCAATCCCATCATCAGAGTAGAGACTTTTAAAGTAGTCAACCACTACACATGAAATTTCATTTTCTGATTTGAAATGATAGCCATTAATTCTGAGAAAATTCATAACCCCTCAAATAATTTTATATTTGTGAAACATATGTAAATTATTTGTATTCCTATCACCATCCTGCTTCCATCCCACCTTTAACATACTTTTTTAAATCCTCTCATTAATGTCTAAGAGCTCATCTATCTTATAGATATGGAAAAATTTATTCCTAGAAGGGGTATCATTGTCAAGGTTTTCATGTTGTTATTAGGATAGTTGTTTTTTATTCTCCTTAATGTCATCATCCAAACTAGAAAATTATTTTTTTTTGTATTCCCCCATGATTAATTTTTTAAGATTACAAGAAATAACCTTAAGGGGGATTCTAGGAGAGTTTAATTTCCAATCATCCAGTACATTCACCTAACATCATGGATTAACCATCAATCTATTATTGAACTAAAAGGTATGAGGGGGTTCCCTTTTAATCTCCTTTATAATCTCAACAATTAGAGGATTATGATATGAGTTGTATTTTGGAATATTAAAACCATATACCCTAGTGTAAGTACCTTAATCATCAACTTGAACCAATAATCTATCCATATTTATAGCTTTCCTTATATTATAGGTATATCTACTCTATAAGAACTCATCTCTATAAATAGTTTCATCAAAATTTTTACATTGATTAATTGACAATGATAAAAAATTTGAGGAAATACTATTTTTGTTGGGTCCAATTTCATCATCAAGAATTACGATAGTATTGAAATATTGGAGAATAATCCATTTGTGATTCCTATAAATATATATAATTCCAAACTCCCTCTATAAATCCATTCTAGTAATGTGGAGGCATAAACTAAGGAGACAATAATTGTAGAGCCTTATTGTAAGAACTACACTGAGATACACTGTGGTCCCTTTTTACATGGAGGAGCTATATTTTTTCATTCTTACGGACACATTGATGGTCCATGTCACCATTATGAGAGTTATATGAGACAAAGCTATAGATAATGGAATACCAATTAAAGGCATTCCACTTTTAAAACCTCATTATTGGTTTAGCAAGTTTAATAATGGTGGAATTGTAATTCATAATTGAATTTCTAAGGATTGTGATATTAGGGAAGTAACCATGACCTTGAAAATTGAAATATTAGATTCTAATTTTTAGGATCTGCCTCTTATTTGAGGCCCTCCCATTTGAGTTATATCTAGATATCCCTTCTTTAATTTACCCTTTCCTTTCTTCTTCTATCCCTTGGGTGTCTCAATTATTATAGGTTTCCTGTTACCATAAGCTGTAATGGTGCCAATATGGTTATGTTTAGGAGGAAGAGAGTCATTAGAATCATCATCCAAAAAAGAACCATTGAGGGGGAGGGAGTCAATTTATTATTGTATTTTACAAAATTAGTAGGCTTGTACTCCTGGGTCTTCCTTCTGAAAACATTAGATGAGGACACCTACAAGAATGGTACCTTAATCTAAACATAATTGTATATACATTCAACATGTGAGTCATTTAGAGCATATAGTTTAGGTGGGGGGGGGGGTCCTTTTATATGTATTCATGTGCTCTCTCATCATAGGTTACCACAGGTGCATGGGACCCAACAACCCTACCATCCAAGAAATAATCAATTACAAACCAGATCTGGATGGTTTAGATAAAGTGACTCGGTCTACATAATGGGTGTCATTCAATGAATCATGAAAATAAGAATGAGGCTTATGTATAGACTCTTGAACATTCCTATCTGGGTCTATCACAAATTCTATAGGTTCATAGGAATGATCATTCAAACTATGAAATCCTTTATTTGATACCATACCTTTTATAGTCTCGCCCTCCTAAATCTGTATTGTATTCTCTTCCTTACTATCAACCATATTATTTTATTATAGAATTTATTCTTATACAGATGAGGAAGTATCATGTTGATATTGAAGATCCATTTCAAATTCCTCCACTTTAATGATTCTAATTAGAGAGATAATATCCCTAAACAAATCCTTCACCTCAGTTCTAGGAGAAGGGAGGGAATGTGAATGATTATCATAGGTTTCATCCATAAGGATGATTCCCTCCTACCCAAACATAAATGTGTGTCTATTTCCATTATTAACATGTTCATAGTAACTAATGTCATCATTTTTAGTGAGAATATGAGTCCTGATTTTTCTCATTCCCTTTCCTATTTAAACATAAAGCATCATCATACCCTTTATAAAAGCCTCATTCTATGTCCCTATAGAATTTAGAGGTTATGTGACCCAATAAATTTCAACTAAGATAGTATTTAGGCATCATATCATATTATATCTTGATATTTTTGTTTTTATAAATGGTTGTAAGTATAACTTCTAGAATGAGAGTGGCCGACAAGTCAACCACCACAAAAATCATGGAATAATGCCTAAATCATGGGTTTTAAGTTTTTGTATCCATTATGATGGGGTTTCTAACCGAGGGTTATATATCCCAGAGTGTCCATAGGTTCTAGTATACCATGATAAACTTGAAAATGAAAATCCAAATAGTAATATGGGTGTTCTTGACATTTCTTGGATCAAAATTTCAATATCATTCCTAAATTCTCAGGAATCTAAGATTTAAGGAGACCGAAAAAAATCCCAATTCTTTTATTTTATAGTCATATAAGGGTAAGACAACATGTTATTATCCAAGTACCATATACATCATTCTACAATAATCCAAACCCCAATTTTCCAAAACCCTTTAAGTAAGGTCATTTAATTTATTGAGTCTCCCACCCTTCAGATTTTGAACTCTTTTAATAATCAAATATTTTCAAAGGTTCACTCATTATTCAACTGAATATTGAATAAATGAGACATGTGCAATTTTCCCATCATTAGTGATACTTTAATGGGATGGAATCTCAAAATTATCAAAGGATATGTTAGTAGATGACCTGAACACTTCTGAAAAATTCATATTTAGACTCGGTGCATCTAGGGGGCATGCTCTAACATGATTAGTTCTTTAACTCACACAGAAATGGAATAGATAATTTTTTCCAACATGATCATACTAGGTATAATATGGATATGAGGTTATTGGAGTTGAATCAATACTGGTGTTCATGTGAGCTTTGATATTTCTAGGTTTAGGATTTACCTTTCTCCCATCAAATTTCCATCACTCATAACATCTTATCATTATATAATTTATTAATAAATGTTCTCTTAATTTTCCTCATTAAACAATTTGATAATTTAGTTTCTTTTTTTCCATAATTTTTCATTACTAAAAATAAATAATATGATCATGACTTAAAAATAGTTACCCTATGATGTGAAAACATATTATTAATCTATTTATTTATACAATGTAATATTTTTTATACCTATTGTGAGTAATTAAGAAATCTATTACTTATAGTAAATTTTATGAAAACATTCTAAATTTTGAAATAATTGTATTATTTTGAGATTTTTTTGGGTTTAGATACTTAATTAAGAATTATTATATGTTTTTTACATTGTTTTAGCAATTATGATATCATAAAAACATGTTACAAATGGATAGTTCAAAAGAGACAAAAAATTATTTATAAAATATTAATGAACGTGATACACATGGTCTAAGTGTTAAATTTTGATATAATCCTATCACATAGAAATCAAACAAGATAGAAAAAAATCAAAATCAAATTGATTTCATTAAATATATAAAAAAATGATAAGAATGATATATCATATGTTTATATTTTTTATCGACCAAGGTTTATCAAGGATTAATATGATACTAATGAAAAAATGAAATGGATTTTTAGAAGTTAAACTAGGTTTATTATCGATATTAAACTTATATTCTTATGTGACTTATATCAAAATGTGATAGAATTAAAAAACCAATTAAATTTGGGCTTCCGCATGAATGACTTTATTATCAAGAAATATTGAGAACAAATAAGTTTGACTAGAATTTTTTAGAAGAATATTTTATATAAAACTCATAAAGTATTCAATTAATTTTAATTTCATTATAAAACAAGGTGTATTCATTAATAAAAATTGTTATCATATCAACATGAAGTCCAAAGTGAAATTTTGAGATGTTTAGAGGTGAAGGAATCCATTAATGTAAGTTACAACTTTCTTGAGGCACAAAAATCCTAATTTCTTGACTAGATTAAAAATTCACATAGTTATTGTCTCAGAGGCACTATACAAGTCATATATTCACACACTATGGAAAGTGTCATTAAAATAGGAAAATTTTCATATAATTATAGATATAGAGAGAAGTAGATAATATAAAGAACACTCTGAGAATTTGAAAGGTCAATGATTTTCATGTGTATCTACCGAACACTAGTTCAAGAAAAAATAAACTTTGAAAGGTGAATTTTATAATAAAATATTAGAAGGTACCCCAAAAAATAGGGACATGATAAAGTATAATTATGTGGACTTCCACTCAATACCATTTCTTTGAAGTTTAAATTTCAGGATTTCATGATGATAATTATAAAAGATCAATTTTCAAAATGAATCACACAATATAAATATTTATATGATTCCCATTAACTTAATATTACCCAATTAAGGTTTTTGTGCATGCACATAACATACTTTTCTCGTAAAAAATTTAATTTCCATGAAAAGTGTATATTTATCAATAAATAAACATTTATTATGTTTATGACCACTCATGAAAATATTGTTAACCATGATATTATTGAGTGTAAGTATCTCCACATACGCTTTCATGAAAATCCTTGGATAAAAATATATTTCTTCTTATATAAGGTCTTCTCCTTGGCATTCCTATTCTCATTAGTATTCATTTTATATGGATTTTTCTATAGAAATAGATTCTTTTACATATTTACCAAGCATATTATGTACATTCCTTATCTAACTAGTGTCAAATTTCAATATAACATAATGATTCTAGTTCACATATCAAATATTATAAACAAGCCCCAATCATATCACATGATCTACTATTCCTATTAATATATATATTCTTTTAATATGGGTTTATTATTGGTATTCATTGTATAAATCAAACACATGGTCTATCCCATAGGACCCTAAACATGACAATACTTTCCCTACAATGTTAAAATATATGATACACCTTCTTTCATGACATTGAATCCATGAACCTCCCCCGCTAGGAACCCCTCTTAGGCTAATAGTGAAGACTATAGTGACCCTGAGGCCCACCTTCAATATTCCCTGTGTTAGTGAGTACCATTAGGGGTATAATTCATTAAAATGGGTAACATTACATTCATATATATCCCAAGAACATAATAAAAAACCAACCAATCAGTTCCGTAATATATAATAAAACAAAATTCAATAATAATACACAATTCATAAAATGTCATTAAAATATATGTCTTTAGAGTGTAATATGAAAATAAACTTCTAGGTAGAAACTCTAATAGAAATTACAAGCTCTAAGTTATCACTATCCAACCCTATATCCAAACTCACCATAAAAACATGAAAAATATATTTATACATATAGTCGGTAGAATATATATATACTTTAATTCCCTGAACCCAGAATCATGGATCTAGTGCATAATTTTAATACATTTACAAGATTACAAGGAATCAAATACCAAATCAATGATTAGTTTAGAATTTTTGGAAAGTAGATTACATATATGTACATTACCTTACAATTAAAAACATAAAATAAAACATAGATAATCCTTTGATAACTACATTATTCTCCTAGATTAACCATACATATAAATCTCAATTCACATCTTAGAAACCTAGGAAAGTAAAACATATTAAAGGAGTGAGATTAGAAACTCAATAAGAGTAAAAAATATTGTGAAAGCTATCATAAATAAGCAAAATATTTTAAATAAAGGTATAAAACTAAAACACAATCTTTTTAAAAATAATCCTCAACATAATATTGAAAAAATAAATCAAATAATTCCATTTAAAATTATCATGTATATTCTACTAGTCAAATAATCACTTCTAATATCCATAACTAATATCATAATAAGGGAATGAATTTTTCTGGATAACTTCAATATCAAGATATATTATCATGATAGCTACTGGAAAGATCTATCCTTATGACATTTTAAGTCTGTGGGTAGAAACCCATTTGATTTATGTTAATATCTATCCTCCTGACAATGATAAACTGCTTAGAAAACAAACACGAAGGGTTTGTTGCCACTTTTTTTTCTCATGTGACCTACAGATGCATAGAGGGGCTATTGCAGGCCCCACCACTTACTTACTAATTCTAATTCATTCCTCATATTAGAAGGGTGAAACATAAGATAAATATTTATATTAAAACTATCATATGAAATGTTAATACTTTAACCATAAACTGTGAATGGTATAAAAATAAAACATCCATACTCCAACATATCATAAAAAATTCAATAAGATATGGAAGATTATGTAATAATAAATCAAACTTAATTTAATAATAAAATCCAACAAAGGATGTTTATATATTTGAAAATAATCTAATAAAATCATTAAAACTATTTCATAGAAATATCCCCTTTTTTACTTTGAGATCATTCAAAATCCACAAAATTATAAAAGAAAACATTTCTTTTGAAAATAAATTTTTAATATTGTAACAAAAAATTCAAAATTTTAAGGCATTATACCAACAGAAAATAGTTACTCGCACTGTATAAGTTAAAAATATATTCTTTCCTTAATTTGTTTAAAAGGTTATAAGTTATCTTATTTGGAAAATTATGGAATGATTTCTTTTAAAATGTTTTATAAATATTAAAAAATTGGTATAAATTACATTAAAAAATTTTCTATAATATTTTGAAATACATTTTAAGAAACATGGACATGGATTCCAAATATTTCCCTGTAGATACTTACATATAAACAACCTCAGATAATAATGAGATTATGAAATTAACCATCACATTGTACTTTACTTTAGTCAAGGGCTTGTTAACCTCCTGTATAATGGTTAAATCATGTTATTAAATTATAATAGTTCCATATATATATTTATGATATCATATATGATCCTCTTATATTGTTTTGTTAATAATATTTCACTATTTATACTGTTTCAAGGGTTAACTGCTTCATTTTCCTATGCATGGTTTTTCATGACGTCATGTTTATTATTCATAAGATATATTTTATTAATATCTATAATGATACTAAGTTTATAAAAATTATTTATAATCATCATATGAATTTTATAATCATTTTTTAATGGAAAACATGGAGAATGAGTCTCATCACGTCATGAAGATGGTAAGTCGTATACACACACAAGCAACGATATCATTCCCTTAATGATTAAATGGTATAGAATTGGATGGTATATTAATTAATTAATAATAATAATAATTTCATATTTATTATTTATATCCATTATAATTATCATTATACCCATCCAAATAAGGTAGTGTCAAATAAAAAATTACACCACGACATGGAAACAGTAAGTCGTACGCATGAAATCTTGGTGATATTATTATTTGTAGGATTGATAAAAGGAGGAATATGGTTTTCAAATAGTCATAATAACATATCATAATATATATTAAACTGTATTAATTACTTTAGTATGGAATAAACCTAGTAAGGGTAAGTATAATAAGAAAATAAATTGAATTGAATTGGTAAAACAACTACCTCTTCTTCGAGTGTCTCCTTTTGATTTGCACAAAAGGACACCTTAGGTTGGATTTATGCCCAAACTATGAGCTCTATAATGAATTAATAGAATTTTGGATTAGAATTAGGTAGTGTTTTTCTGATACAAAAGGATTTAGAGGTGTTAATAAAAGAGAAGTAGAGGTGCCCTTTTATAAGAGAGGGGAGGAGCACTTTAGGAAACTCTAAAAATATTATTTTATTATAAGTTAATTTTCATTTTAAAATAGATCCAATGTGAGTTATTTATAGGATAAGATGATTATGAGTATAAATACTCTCAAACAAATAATTTTAGACATGTTTAGGTCACAATATTAACCTTATCTATTAGATTTAACCCTTAGTTTATCTATTTAAATTTAACTGTGGTAATAACATTTTAAATATTAAAAAGTAATAAATTTTTACCTATGGTTTGGAATTTCTATAAAAGGATTTTTATGAAATTTTAGACAATAGTATAATAGATTTTAATTTTATAAAGTTTTTTATTATTTTTATTTAATTTAATAAATTATTATTTTTATAAAATATCAATCATGTTAATTTCAACACTATTCATTAGTTTGACTTTAAATAAAGTATAAAAAGAAATATAAAATCCACCCAAACAATTGAATAAAATTTTAACATGTTTTATTCACCTATAATTTTTTTCACCTTAATTAATTCTATTTATATTAATTTTACTATTTTTAAAATCATTTATTTGATATATCTATTAATAAAATAATTACTTATTCACTATTGTGTCATCATTTATGGTAATTATTTAATATCTAAAAATTATAAATAAATTACTATGATATATATAATTATTTTATATTTATAAATAATATTTATTATTGAATTTATCTCCTGGTAATTTTTATATTAAAATTATTATACTTATAGGAAATGAGAGTGATATTTTGTCACATTCATTGATTTTAATAATATTCATGTCATATTAATCAAAAATTGTTCATTAAATGATTATATTTCTAAACTTAGATTATAAGAGTCAAATTTATTCATATAATAAGATTTTTATAGGTGTTAGGGTAATTTTTATAATATTATTTTTACCTTTAATAGCATAATTTTCACTTAACTAAGGTAATAAAAAATTACTAAAGTTACTATTTATAATGTTAAAAAATAAAAGAAAACTATTAATATAATTTTGAATCAATAATTAAAAATATCGAATCCATTTTTCAAAATTTAAAACACATAAGTTGTAGTAATTAATTTAAAACTTACCCAGTTGATGGAACGAGAAAACATGTTTTTAAAAAGTAAAAACCATGAAAAGATTGATATGTGTTTGTATTTAATTTTAATATGAAAATGATCCTAATGTCATAAATTAGATTAAATTATAAAAATTTAATCTAATTATACTTTTAAAATAATAAAAATTATAATTTTAAAATATAAATTATTTCAACGAGAAAATTTGTTTTTAATTAAAAATTAATATTTTTCACTATTCAACAAAACATGAAACTTGTCAAAAAAATACCAAAAATTGAACCAAAGTAAATTTTTATATTATTAATTCAAATAATAAGTTTACTTTTTTCAAATTTAATATATAAAAATTTCAGATATCATATTTAAAATTGGTTGTCCATTAAAAGGCGGTAAAACTATTTTTAGAAAAATATAGTCTTTTAATGTGTAAAATTGAATTAATTATTATCACATGAATATAAAATAATTTTAATGAATATAAAATAATTTTATTAAATATATAATATATAAATTTCATCATTGGTTAATAACATTCATCACCACTTTTTAAATAGCTAGTTTAATAGATCATGTTGCGCTTGAACTCAGTGTTGTGTGCAACACATGACATTGAATTAAAGAAGCATACCATGGAATCTTGGGATGTTACATTATCCCCGAATTTAAAAAATTATGTCCTCACGAATTTTAAATCATGATAAAAAATTAGGGGTTTTATTGTTAAATATATCTTTATTGAAATCCCACATTGAAAAATGATTCATGAGACCTCCACATTAAAATAATGAAATAAAAGTACGAAGGTTATAAAAGATAACACTTACACGGGTTCCATATAAAAAAACATGGACATGATAGAAAAATATAACCATCATGTTCTGATTGAGAGTGATAGAGAACATGATAATAAAAAAGTTAACAATCCCAATGCTAGAAGTCGGTGATGATATAAGGGGCCATTTGATTCATTAGAAAAAGAACTAGGATAAAAAATTTTTGTTTCAAGATCCATTCCCTAAATTTGAATAATATTTTACTATTAGGACAATCACTTAATTTATTTATTTCATTGTCATAAGCATAATATCATCCTTTGGTTGTGCTTTAATATATTTTCACTTAATCCCTTACACATGTAAATGAAAGTTCAAAATTATTTTTTCACACATGAAGCAATTTTATGGCCCATAAGTATTTCCTTCTCCCTTTAAATGAATACTGATACAAAAAAGGTTAGCCCAAAGTATCCAAAAAATCATACTTTAACCTCAAAAAATAATATATAATGTTCAAATTACACTATTACAACCTTAAGACTTATCCAAAATGCTTATGTCCAAATTAACAGTCCAAAAGGTCTCTAAATTTCCAATATCAATCTTAACATCAGATTTTCCTCAAACATAATGTTTCTCTTATTATCACATAGAAAAAATATGAATACTTTGAACATATTAAAACCTCAATGAAAACTTTCATTCTTCAAAAACCATAAATAAGTATTACTATAGTAAAATCCTCATATATTCCATAATTCATATAACCAGTAAATTGATAATAAAATATTAACAATTATTGAATACCAAAAACACAAATACATTAATTATTTTATTTCAGTTGTAGTAACATCATATGATTGACATTGATCCCTTAGATTTTTTGGAGCCATATTTTCAGGATTCTTAGGATATTTATTTGCATAGTTCCCCATTTCAATACAGTTGAAACACTAAATATCACTCTTTTCTTTATTCCCTTTGCATTATTTTTCCTAGTGACCATTTTCTTCACACTTATAAAAAACACACAATCCTTTCAAGCACTTCCCAGGGTGATTATTTCCACAATTATCACATGTGGTAAAATCCTTCTTTCCCTTCTTCCCTTTATCCATCTCTTTCTCCACCATCCTCTTCTTCTCCTGATTTACCTTAATGTCATAAAATTTAAGGAATTATTTATTTGTCTTGATAGTACATGAGACTATATCTTCATATGATGGTAATTTTTGGGAGACCAAATATTTTTGGATAAATGGATTCAACCCATAAAATAAATGATCAATCTTATTCTTTGTATGATGTATATAGTCCATAGTATGCCTTGATAAACATATAAAGTTTTCATTACATATCGCTACATCATCATCTTTATTTTTCCTTAGACTTAGAAACGACCTCTCCATATCAGCTCTCTACTCATGGGGGAAATATTTTCAAAGAAAAGTTCTTTAAAATCCTTCTATTCCATGTTTTTTATTTTTTCTTCATCCTTCATGCTTTGAATCAATGGACACCGATAATATACATCTTTAGAGAGATGAAAAATTATCATAACAACCTTCTCCCATTCATTTCATCCCAAATAATAATATATATTCTCTAAGGAACTTAACCAGTTCATAGCTACAAATGTATTTTTATTCCCATTGAATGTTAGAGGTTGTTGTCTCATGAAGTGGTCTAATATTGTTCCCCCATGTTGTAGACCAGGATGCTCTATATGGGTAAGGCTATTATTCATAACATGAGTCAGTTTTCCTAGTATAGTAATAATTTGTTCAACACCATTTACAACTCTTATTTCAATATTATTTTATTTCATAAGGAGGAAATACCTACATGGATTACATGGATTGATATGATTTCCATTTCTTCCACTAGGCGCTATTTCGAAACAATGACATTCATTAAATTATGTTATAAAGCATAATTCGTAATTTAAAAATACTTATTGAAGTATTTATTCATATCTTGTCTCATAATCATAAACATATTTTATTTGGGGACATATTCATTTTTAAATCCTTCAGAATGGTTTGTAAGAGAATATGAATTATCTTAAGCATATCCCCCGGGAGTGTTAAACCATGTACACTGTAAGGCCTATTGTTGTGTACCAAGTTACACCGAGTCAAGCCCGAAAAATCTTTTCAGAGTTATTACTCCTAGGAATATCTATGTCAAAACCAAATCCACATGTAGTATCCATGCATGTATTTATTTCTAGGAAGACACACATAATATCTACCATACAAAAAATATAGGACATTCTTCTATGCTTATCCTCAAAGTCTATCTTAGGGTAATGTTCCCTAATCTATATTTTCTAAATATAATTTCCAAGTTTTTTTTCTAAACTTCATTTAATAACAAATGTAATGCCCCAACACTAGAATCCTGGAGCCTGTGCATTATTTTGATACAATGGAATGATTACAAGGAATTAAATCTCAAAGAATTGATCAGTTTACCAGTTTGGGAAAATAGATTACATACATGAAACATACCTCACTGTTCCAAACATACAATAAAACATAGATAATTATTTGAGAATGAAATTATTATCCCAGATTAATCCTATATATATATCATAATACACATATTGGAAACCTGGGAAAGTAAAAAATAATAAAGGGGTGAGCACAGATGAACAATAAGGGTAAAAAATATAGCATAAGCTATCATAAATAAGCATAACATTTTATGGAATGGTATAAAACTAAAGAAAATAACTTTTAAAGAAAATATTTAGAATAATATGGTAAGAATAAACCAAAAAATTTCAGTTTAAACATTCACATGGATATTCTACTAGTAAAATATTCACATGTAGTATCCATAAATAATATCACAATGAGGGAATGAATAATGCTGGATATCTGCACTACCAAGATATATCCTCAATATATCTACTATCAAGATCTATCCTTATGATAGTTTAAGTGTGTGGTTAGAAACGTATTTGATTTGTGTCAAGATCTATGCTACTAATAATGTTAAACCATTTGGAAAACAAACACGAAGGGTTTTTTTCCAACTAATTTTGTCTCAAGAGACCTAACAATCCATCGAGGGGCTATAGCTTGCCCCACCCATCACTTACTTTGTAAAATATAATCCTCATATAAAAAGGGTGAAACATAACATAAACATTCATATTAAAACTAGCATACAAAATGTTAATACTCTAACCATAAAACATGAATGGTTTTAAAATAGGATATCCATAGTCAAACATATCATAAAACCTTCAATATAGCATGAAAGATTATATCATAATAAATAAACCTCAATCTAAGAATAAAAACCAACAAAGGATATTAAAATATATGAAAACAATCTAATAAAATCATTAAAACTATTTAAGATAAAGATCCCTTTTTTACTTTGAAATCATTTAAAAGACATAAAATTATAAAAGAAAAAAAATATTTTGAAAATAACCTTATAAGATTTTAAATGTACCTTCAAAATTTTAAGGCTTCGTAATGGTATAGAATAACAAATCGCTTCACATAAGTTAAAAAACAATATTTTTTCAATTTGTCGAAATGGCCATAAAGTACCTCGTTTGGAAAATGATGGAAATATTCCTTTCAAAATGTTTTATGAAAAGTTAAACATAGGTAAAAATTACTTTAAAAAATGTCAATATTATTTTGAAATACATTTTAAGAAACATGGACATGAAAGATGAAGATTTCCCAGTAGATACTTATGTATAAAAAACCTCAGATAATAATGAGATTGTGAAATTAACCCTCACAGTGTACTTTCCTTTAGTCAAAGGCATGTTAAGCTCGTGTATAATAGTAAAAAAATGTTATTAAATTATATATGGACCATATACATGTTAATAAAATCATATATGATACTTTTATATCATTTTTTTAATAATAATTAATTATTACCATTGTTTCGAGTGTTAACTGCTTCATTTTCCTATACATGTTTTGTCATGTAAATCATGTTTATTATGAATAAGATATACTTTATTCATATATATAATGATATTAAGTTTCTAAAAATTATATTTAGTCATCATATGAATTTTATAATCATTGTTTAATGGTTAACATGGAGAATTAATCTCATTGCGTCAGGGTCACGGTAAGACGTACGTACGTACGAGTGAAAATATCATTCCCTTAATGATTAAATGGTTTGGAATTGGATGGTATATTAATTATACGGAATCGAAAAAATTTCATATTTATTATTTATATCTATTATACTCATCATTACACCCATCCAAATAAGGCATTGTTTAATATCAAATTACACCTCAGCGTGGAGATAATAAGCCATACACACACATGAATGCTGATATTATTATTAGTAGGATGGATAAAAGGAGAAATATGGTTCTCCCATAATCATAATAACATATCACAACATATATTATAATTTATTCATTACTTTATTATAGAAAAAACATAGGGATATAATGTAAAATATGAAAATAAATTTAATTGAATTGGTAAAACAATTACATAAAATTTAAGTGTATCCATTTTATTTTCATAAAAGTACTCCTTAGGTTTGGTTTTCTGCACAAAGTATGGAGTCTAGGATGAATTGAGTGAAATTGAGTGGATAATTGGTTAGGGTTTGGCCAATCAAAATGGTTTTAGAGGTGTCAATAAAAGTGAAGGAGAGGTTCCCTTTTATATGAGAGGGGATGAGCACTTTAGGAAACTCCAAAACTATTAATTTATTATAAATTAATTTTCAGTTTCAAATAGTTGAAAAGTGTGTTATTTTAAGGCTAAGATAAGGATGGGTCTAAATCCTCTCAACCAATTATTTTTAGACATGTTTATGTCACAATATTAACTATATCTATTGACTTTAACCCTTAGCTTATCTATTTAAATTTAATTGCGGTAATACCATTTTAAATAATAAAAGGTAATAATTTTTTACTGATATGGATTCAATTGTCCCTAAAAGGAACTTTTAGGAAATTTTAGACTATAGGATAAGAAATTTTTATTCTTTAATGATTTTTATTATTTTTAAATAATTTAATAAATTATTATTTTATAAAATATCAATAGTTTCAATTTCTACACTATTCAATAGTTTGAATTTAAATAAAATCTAGAAGAAAGAAAATGTAACACCCATATGTTTTTTAATAAAATATTTTCTTTAAACTTTTTTATTCTTTAGTATCTTTATTTGAATGCAATTACAAGTTTAAAAGAACCACAAGATTCCCTTATTATAAAATTACCATTATATCCTAGCTGTTAGGTTAGCGGGAAAAATTATAACTAACTTATGAAAATGCATTATGAATTAATTTTCTATCAATTATTTATGAAAAATATAAATCATTTAGATATTTGTATTTTTAGTGAATTACTTTTGGTAATGAAATTAATGAGATATAGATGTATTATATATTAAATAATTTTTTTGATATTCATTCAATGGATATTTTAGTCATAGGTTATGTATAAAAACCTATTTGATGTATACAAACTTATTTTTTAAAGGTTAATTTTACACCTTTGAATGGTGGCCCCATTTTAAATTAATATTTTTACACATTAATAATATTTATACAATAACATAAAAATTTTATTTTGAAGATACACTACTGGAAAATGTATCTTTCCCAACGCTTTTATACCAACGGTTCAAAAGATCCATCGGTAAAGGTGTGATTAGGGAAGATTTCCCAATAGTTTGAAGAAACCATTGGGAAAATGAAAGTTAGGAAGGCTTTCCCCAATGGTTTTGAAGAAAATGTTGGGAAAAGAGTTGTCTTTCCCAACGGTTTGAAGAAACCGTTGGGAAAGAATAGTTTTTCCATTCTTACCCTAATGGTTTGATGAAACCGTTGGGAAAATTCACCCCAAAATACCCCTAAACTCTCCCCGACTCCCCCAGAACCTCCCAGACTGCCCAGAATCAGATCCCCCACCTCAGAAGCAGCCAGCCAGGTAAATCTTCAATTTGCAACTCCCCCATTCAAGTTAGATTCTTTCAAATTCTTCTCATATTAGTAAAATATATCTTCTTATTCTCAACATTTATCCATTTATTTCACTATTTATCCATTTATCATGTAGTTATTCCCTATTTCTAGGGATTTTGGAAAATTTTATGATTCATTATAATCCCTTGAAGAATTGTGTACTCGAATCACTAAATCAATGTAAACAATATCCAATTAATTTCTTCATTAATCGTTTTTAGGGTTTTCATTAATGGTTGAATTAATGTTTTATTTCAATTAATGTTGTCATTAATGTTTTCCTTAATGTTTTCATTAATTAAAGTTCTTTCTTGTGTGTATGAATTTTTTTCTGTTTGATTTGGGTGTGTTGGGGGGGGGGGGTGTATGAGGGGTGGGGGATGTCCAGGGTGAGTAGGGGTTGTCCGAGGGGTGGGGGGATGTCCGGGGTGAGTAGAGGGCTGTCTGAGGGGTGGCGGGGGTATCCTGGGTGAGTGGGGGGGGGGGGGGGGTTGTCTGGGGTGAGTGGGGGGCTGTCCGAGGGGTGGAGGGGGCTGTCCAGGGTGAGTGGAGGCATTCCGAGTGGTGGGGGGCTGTCCGAGGTGAGTGGGGGCTGTCTGAGGGGTGGGGGGGGATGTCCGGGGTGAGTGGGGGGACGTCCAAGGGATGAGGGCTGTTTGGGGTGAGTGGGATAGTGTTTGAGGGGTGGGGGGGCTATCCGAGGGTTGGGGGCTGTCTGGGGTGAGTGTGGGGCTGTCTAAGGGGTGGGGGGTTGTCCGGGGTGAGTGGGGGGATGTTTGGGGTGAGTGGGGGGCTGTCCGGGGTAAGTGTGTGTGGTGGACATTGATCTTCCTAGGAAGAATGTTTTAAATAAAAAATTTCTTAATGGAATTAACACATTATTGTGAGGACATTGCTTTTTCAAACATAATCTAAGACAATTGATTCATTTTAGATAAGTACACCTTAGGGATCCAAATAAAAATAAATTGATATAAGAATTTTGATAATGGAGTAAAATTGAAAATTGGGATCCAATGAGGAATATTTGAGATATAATGCATCATGTCCATGAGTAAATCCATTTTTAAATATCCAATAATTTATTTTTCACAATTTTCACACATTAATTGTTGGTAAAAATGGAAAAACATTTATAAAGGTTCTAATATATAAAAATGAATCCATTTTTGGTTGCAGATTAACCAGAAATGTCTAGCTCGTCTGCCTCTTCCATGATCATCGATGTGCACGTCCTGTCTCCATCTGACCTCGTACGACAGGTGACTCAATATCTGGCTGATATCGAGCACCAGATTCTCTTACTTCCGCATCATATTCATAGCCGCTACGCTCCTGAAGTGATTGATCCCACTAAGATTCCTCGTGAGATTGATGACACGTCCACCAGTTCTTATAAGATGAAGATGAATTCTGAGCTGATGGAACAAGACGATTGACCAATTTCCATCTATCTGGCTGAAGACGTAAAACTTAGCGCTTCCTGGGAGGCAACCCATGTTCTAGAGTTTCATCATTTTTCTTGTTTTACATTGTTTTAGGAAATAAATATGTCATTTATGCAATAATGTTTTAGCTACTTCTGATTTGTATGTGCACTTGTCATTACTCTGCATGTCTGCTTCAATTTTGTCTGATCCTTGGTGTTATTTTTTTTGATATGATGAAGGTATGTCCCCCAGATAGCCCCCCGGACAGCCCCCCCTAGACAGCCCCCACCCTCCTCCCTGGACCCCGGACAACCCCCAGACAACCCCCCAGATAGCCCCCCGGACAGCCCCCCCACCCTCTTCCTTGGTCCCCAGACAGCCCCCCCCGGACCGCCCCCTGGACAACCCCCTCACCCTCCTCCCCAGACCCCGAACAACCAAACACCCCACCAGACAGCCCCCCGGATAGCCCCTCGAACACCCCCCAGAGATCCCCCTCACCCTCCTCCCCGGACCCCTGACATCCCCCCGAACAGCCCCCCGGACAGCCCCCCACCCTCCTCCTTTGTCCTTGGACAGCCCCCCGGACAGCCCCCCGGACAGCCCCCACCCTCCTCCTTTGTCCTTGGACAGCCCCCGGACCCCCCACCCTCCTCCTTAGTCCTTGGAAAGACCCCCAGATATCCCCCCCCCCGGACCCCCCGGACAGCCGCCTCACCCTCCTCCCCGTACCCTGGACATCCCCCCGAACACCCCCCAGACAACCCCTCGATCACCCCTCGGACAACCCCCTCAACCTTTTCCCTGGACCCCGGATAGCCCCTGGACAGCTCCCCAGATAGCCCCCTCACCATCCTCCCCGGACCCCGGACAACCCCCCAAACACCCCCTGGACAGCCCCCCGGACAGCCCCTCAAACACCCCCCAGACAGCCCCCTCACCCTCCTCCCCGGACCCCGGACAGCCCCCCGAACACCCCCGGAAAGCCCCCTGAACACCACCCGAACACCCCCTGGAAAGCCCCACGGACACTCCCCAGACAGCCCCCCGAACACCCCCCGAACACCCCCCGCCTCAATCCGAGGCGCGGTGTGGACGGTACCATTCAAACTGTCTCTCTTTTGTTCAAAATGACTTTAATTTTAAGTGAAAACACCAACTCGCATACGGAAAACTGAACAAACACATTCCGAATCTATTGAAACTTTAGAAAAATGATCCATGGGTCATATGTGATGTGTACGAGTCAACCCCGCCTCAATCTGAGGAGCGGTGTGGCCGACACCACCCAAATTGTCCCTCTTTTGTTTAAAATGGACAATATTTTACGTACATACGCCAAACCGATCAAACGGTTTCTTATTATGTTGATACTTTTTCAAAATGATCCATGACTCATATGTGACATGTACGAGTCAACTCCATCTCAATCCGAGGCCCGGTGTGGCCGACACCACTCAAAGTGCCTCTTTTTTGTTAAAAATGGACTTAATTTTAAGTAAAATCAACAACAGACCTATGGCAAACCGACCAAACGCATTCAGATTCTGTTGAAACATAAGGAGAACAATCCATGGGTCAAATGTGACGTTTACAAGTCAACTCATCCTCAATCCGAGGCGCAGTGTGGCCGAGACCACTCAAACTGCCTCTCTTTTGTTCAAAATGGACTTATTTTTAAGTGAAAACACCAACTAACATAAGGGAAACTGACCAAACGACTTCGTATTGTGTTGAAACTTTAGGAAAATGATCCATGTGTCATATGTGACATGTAAGATTCAACCTCACCTCAATCCGAGGCGCGGTGTGGCCGGAACCACCCAAACTGTCCCTCTTTTGTTTAAAATGGACAATATTTTATGTACATACGCCAAACCAATCAAAAGTTTTTTGATTGTGTTGATAATTTTACACAACGATCCATGACTTATATTTTATGTGTAAGAGTCAACCCCGCCTCAATATGAGATCCGGTGTGGCCGAAACCACTCAAAGTGCCTCTGTTTTGTTAAAAATGGAATTAATTTTAAGTGAAATCAACAACTGACATATGGAAAACTGAAAAAACGCATTCGAATTCTATTGAAACTTAAGTAAAATGATCCATGGGTCAAATGTGATGTTTACGAGTCAAATCCTCCTCAATCCAAGGTGCGGTGTGGCCAGGACCACTCAAACTTCCTCACTTTTGTTCAAAATGGACTTATTTTTAAGTGAAAACACCAACTGACATACGGGAAACTGACGAAACGCATTCGAATTGTGTTGAAACTTTAGGAAAACGTTCCACGGGTCATATGTGATGTGTAAGATTCAACCCTGCCCCAATAAGAGGTGCGGTGTGGCTGGAACCACCAAAACTGTCTCTCATTTGTTTAAAATGGAAAATATTTTCCGTACATACGCCAAACCGATCAAAGGGATTCTGATTGTGTTGATACTTTTTCACAATGATCCATGACTCATATGTGACATGTATGAGTCAAATCCGTCTCAATACGAGGCCCAGTGTGGCCGACACCACTCAAAGTGCCTTTGTTTTGTTAAAAATGGACTTAATTTTAAGTGAAATCAACAACTGACATACGACAAACCGACCAAACACATTCGGATTCTGTTGAAACTTAAAGAAAACTATCTATGGGTCAAATTTGATGTGTAAGAGTCAACCCCACCTCAATCTGAGGCCCGTTGTGACAGAAACCACTCAAAGTGCCTCTGTTTTGTTAAAAATGGACTTAATTATAAGTGAAATCAACAACTAACATACAACAAACCGACCAAACACATTCGGATTATGTTGAAACATAAGTAAATAGATCCATGGGTCACATGTGATGTGTACTAGTCTACTCCGCCTCAATCCAAGGTGCGGTGTGGCTGGGACCACTCAAACTACCTCTCTTTTCTTCAAAATGGACTTATTTTTAAGTGAAAACACCAACTGACATACGGGAAACCGAACAAACACATTAGGACTATTTTTACACTTTAGGAAAACAATCCATGGGTCATATGTGATGTGTACGAGTTAACACCGCCTCAATCCGAGGAACGGTGTGGCTGGCACCACCCAAACTGTCCCTCATTTGTTTATAATGGACAATATTTTACGTACATATGCCAAAATGATCAAATGGATTCTGATTGTGTTGATACTTTTTCACAATGATGCATGACTCATATGTGATGTGTATGAGTCAACTCTGTCTCAATAAGAGGCTCGGTGTAGCCAACACCACTCAAAGTGCCTCTTTTTTGTTAAAAATGGACTTAATTTTAAGTGAAACAGACAACTGACGTACTGCAAACCGACCAAATGCATTCATATTATGTTTAAACTTAAGGAAAACGATCCATGGGTCAAATATGATGTGTAAGAGTAAACTTCGCCTCAATCCGAGACCCGGTGTGGCTGGGACCACTCAAACTGCATCCCTTTTGTTCAAAATGGGCTTATTTTTAAGTGAAATCAACAATTGACATACAGGAAACTGACCAAATGCGTTTGTATTTCATTGACACTTTAATAAAAAGATCCATGTGTCATATGTGATGTGTAAGAGTCAACCCCGCCTCAATCCGATGAGCGGTGTGTCTGGCACCACCAAAAGTGTCCCTCTTTTGTTTAAAATGGACAATATTTTACGTACATACGCTAAACCAATCAAAAGGTTTCTGATCGTGTTGATACTTGTTCACAATGATCCATGGCTCATATGTGATGTTTACGAGTCAACCCTTCCTCAATTTGTGGCCCGGTGTGGCCGACACCACTCAAAGTGCCTCTGTTTTGTTAAAAATGGACTTAATTTTAAGTGAAATCAACAACTGACATACGAAAAACCGACCAAAAGCATTTGGATTATATTGAAACTTAAGGAAAACAATACATGGTTCAAATTTGACGTGTAGGAGTCAACTCCGCCTCAATCTGAGGCACGGTGTGGCTGGGACAACTCAAACTGCCTCACTTTTGTTCAAAATGCACTTATTTTTAAGTGTAAACACCAACTAACAAATGAGAAACTGACCAAACACATTCGGATTGTGTTGGAACTTTAGGAAAACGATCAATGGGTCATATTAGATGTGTATGAGTCAACCTTGCCTCAATCCGAGGTGCGGTGTGGCCGACACCACCCAAACTGTCCCTCATTTGTTTAAAATGGACAATATTTTACATACATACGCCAAACTGATCAAATGGATTCTGATTGTGTTGATACTTGTTAAAAATGATCCATGATTCATATGTGATGTGAATGAGTCAACTCCATCTCAATCTGAGGCCCATTGTGGCCGACACCACTCAAAGTGCCTCTATTTTGTTAAAAATGGACTTAATTTTAAGTGAAATCAACAACTGGCATACAGAAAACCGACCAAACACATTCGTATTCTTTTGAAACTTAAATGCAACGATCTATGGGTCAAATTTGATGTGTAAGAGTCAACCCCACCTCAATCTGAGACCCTTTGTTTCCATAACCACTCAAAGTGCCTCTGTTTTGTTAAAAATGGACTTAATTTTAAGTGAAATCAACAACTGACATACGACAAACCGACAAAACGCATTCAGATTCTATTGAAACTTAAGGAAAACGATCCATGGGTCAAATGTGACGTTTAAAAGTATACTACGCCTCAATCCGAGGTACGGTGTGTCCGGGACCACTCAAAATTCCTCTCTTTTGTTCAAAATGGACTTATTTTTAAGTGAAAACACCAACTGACATACGAGAAACCGACCAAATGCATTCGGACTATGTTGACACTTTAGGACAACAATACATGTGTCTATTGTGACGTTTATGAGTATGAGTCAACCCCGTATCAATACGAGTCGTGGTGTGTCCCTCACCACTCTAAGTGGCTCACTTTTATTTGAATTTGAAACCATTTTAAGTGAAAATAACAAATGACATACAGAAAACCAACCAAACGCATTCAGATTCCATTGAAACTTTAGGAAAACGATACATGGGTCTATTGTGATGTTTACGAGTAAACCCTGCCTCAATCCGAGGTGCGGTGCGACAAGGATCACTCTTAGTTTCTGTCTTTTGTTTAAAATGGACATAATTTTAAGTACATATGGAAAACCGACCAAACGGATTCTGATTGTGTTGACACTTTAGCACAATGATCAATGGGTCATATGTGGCTTGTATGAGTCAACCCCTCCTCAGTGCAAGGCAAGGTGTGGTCGGAACTACTCAAAGTGTATATATTTTGTTTAAAATGAACAAGATTTTATGTGAAAATAACAAATAGCAAACGGAAAAATGACCAAACGCATTCGGATTCTGTTGAAACATTAGGACAACGATCAATGGGTCTATTGTGATGTGTAAGAGTGAACCACTCAAAGAGGATCACTTTTTTATATGTATGTTTATAATTACTAATGTTTATATTCTAAATGAATTATGTATGTTTATATTTTTTTTGTGTATGTATGTTTATAATTACGTTATGAATTATATATGTGTTTGTCATCAAATTATGCATCATATGTTAAATGCGTATGAATTAAAATGAATTATGATTTAATTCTTGATTATGAATCAAATTATTCCAGGACACCTCCACCTCTGCCTACTGTGCAAATTGCAGGGATTCTCTGCAATTTGCACAGCATAGGGTATGCCAACGGTTTGAAACCGTTGGCATAGGTCCTGTAGGAATCTTTTTACCAATGGTTCTCTTTGAACCGTTGGTAAAAAGCTTTCCCAATGGTTGTAGAACTATTGGGAAATCCCTCATCTATTGGTTTTTCCAATGGTTTAGCACAACCGCTGGTAAAACCTTTCCCAACAGTTTTATGAGAACCATTGGGAAAGGTTAACTTTCTTACCCCTACTCCAACGGTTCTATGTAAACCATTGGGAAAATTTTTTCCCAACAGCTTACTTGCCTTCAGTTTTCTGAACCGTTGGTATAAATTATACCAACGGCTCCGCAGCCTTTACCAACAGTTCTGAACCGTTGGTAAAACCCAAGTTTCCAGTAGTGATAGATATAAAAATTTACTCTGGATAAATTTCTGATATTTTTATAATAACTTTCATGTTTTGATGAATTGTAAAAATATGATAAAATTTAATTAAAAATAACTTTTTTCATCAAGATAATTTATATGATTAAATTATAATATTTAATGGTTTTAAAGTATAAATATAACACATCTTTACCATTTCATATAATTAATTTCATTGGAATTAATTTTAAATTGAATTCATATATAAAAACATTTCAATCATTTGCAATGTTTTAACTTTTAAAAGACCCATTCTCTCATTCCAACAACAGGATTGATTTTAAATTAATTACTAAAACTTATGTGTTTTGAAATTTTAAAAATGGATTCCATATTTGAAATCATTAGTTCAAAATTATGTTAATATGTTACTTTGATTTCTGGGCATTATGAATAATAACTTTGGTAATTATTATTTTTACTATGGTTATAGGTAAATCACATAATTTAGGGTAAAAATAATATTATAAAATTACATTAACGCCTGTAAATATCCTATTAGATTACTAAATTCGACCCTTATCATCTATTTTTCAAAATGGAATCACTTTATGGCTACTAACCTATGAATATGACATGAATGTAAGAAAAACTAAAGAATGTGACAAAAGGTCACAATCTCATTTTATATAAGTATATTAATTTTAATATTTGGATAACTAGGAGATAATATCGACAATATATATTCTTTGTAAATATAAAAGAATTACCTACATCATATAAATTTATTTATAATTTTTAGATATTAAATAATTACCATTAATGATGACACAATGGGGATATAGAAATTATTTTATTAATATAATTATCAAATAAATGGTTTTAGAAATATTAAAATAAATATCATATGAACTAATAAAAGTAATACATGATTATTATAGGTTAATATGACATTTTAGGATTGTATTAAATATTTGTTTTTTCAAATTTATCATCTGTTTGAATTTTATTTAAATTCAAATAAATGAATAGTGTTAAAATTGATACTATTGACATTTTATAAAATTAACATTTTATTAAATTATTTAAAAATCATAAAAAATATATAAAAGTTAAAAAGTGATAAGTATAAGGTCTAAAATTTCATAAAATATCTATTTATGGTCATTTAAAACCATATAAGTAAATATTGATAACCATTAAATATTTAGAATGTTATTACAACAATTAAAATTAAATAGAATAACAAAGTGTTAATTAAAATGATAATGCCTAAATTGACATAAAATATTGTCTAAAATTTATTTGTTTATGATATTAAACACCCATCTCATCTAATCTTTGAAATTGGGATATTTTGGAGTATTTTATGCTGGGTTTTATTTTATTATAAATTAATATTTTCATGGTTTCCAAAAGCGCCCCTCACCTAAATTACAAATGGGAACCTCCTCCCTCACCTCTTCACGTCATTTTAAGCCTTAAATCTTGGCCACCCCCTCCAATTTTCCTTTTTTCAGCTTCACTATTTTCATTCTATAGGTTCTAGTCTTCTTCAAAGACCAACTATAGTGCCTTATGAAAAAATTTAAAGGAGGCACGTCGAGGAAGAGGTAATCTCTTTTACTGAATCATTAAAAATTATTTTTCTTCTAATTAATCATAATTAGTTTTTACATTATAAGGGGATAAAATCAGTATCAATAACATACTAATTTTTTATTATAAATATGAAACATCCCTATTTCACCTTCTATTCATCCTAAGAAAATCAAAATCACCGCGTGTGCGTACGTACGACATACCGTTTCCACGTCGTGGTGTAATATGTTTTTCAACACCACCTTAATTGGATTGATATAATGGTTGAAATAATAAATATATATGATTATTATAAATTATAATAATTCTGATACATTATACACCATCCACTTCAATACCATTAAACAATTATGGGAATGATATCGTTGCTCGTATGTACGTATGACTTACCATCTCCACGGTGCGAAGTGATTCATTCTACATAGTATTCATTAAAACATGATTATATAAATGAATTGAATGAATAAATATGATATATACAATACTAATACCATTCTGTAAATGATATAACAATAACCTAAAAATTGGAATAAGAACTTATCCAACAAAACATGTATAAGAACATAAAGCAGTTAATACCCGAATAACGAGTAATAATGAAATATTACTAACAAACGGATAAGAATATGACCATAATAAAAATTATTATGAGTATGGAACAAATCAGTAACATTATTTAAATCATTATATATGATGTTTAGATACATATGAAGTATATCAGACCTAAGGTATGGGATAAATTTGAATATATCATTTTTATCCAAGATTGTTTATTCGTAGGTATTTACTGGGGTCCATTTATCATCCATGTCTATGTTTCCTAAATATGTATTTCAAAATATTATTTATATCCTTCAATAATTGTTTAAATTAAATTTTACCCATTATTAAATTTTACTAAATGGTATGAATGAAATATCTTGTCGTTTTTGGTATAAGGTACTTTTTGACTTTTTCGGAAAGAGTACAAGAAAAATGTTTTTTACTTGTATGGCATGAAATTTTTTTTACACTTTCATAATAATTTGTTTCCCTGAAGCTTCCCCAACAAGATTAAAAGTCTAATTTCCTATAAAATTATTTTTTCTAAAATCGTGTGGTATTTTGAGGAAGGAAAACGTTTTTGAATAAGAAAGGATATTTTCTTTAGGAACGAAGCTTTAGTGATTTGTAAAAATTATTTTCCATCTAAGATTACAAAGTTTTATGTTTCTGTCTCTATTTTTAATTTTATTTTATTGTGTAAATGATGGAATTATATTTATGAAATCCATTTATGGAATATGTTATGATTGAATGATGTTTAAGAAACCCATTTTATTTCATGGGTTATGCTCTGGTAAATGTTTTTGTGTTTTTGTGGAACACATAAGAATGGTTTCATTATGAGATGGGTGGGACCTATATCTCCCTTAAATGAATTGTGTAAAGATTTATATCTCATGAGATAGATATGACTGAAACGACAAGTAAATCAAGTTTAATAATACATGGCTGGAATGAAAAGTGAACTCAGTTTAGTAATGGACTTTATCTGCTATCATGGTCTTGGAAATAAGCCTTGAATAACATGAAATGATTTTATAGGCTTATTTGTGTATGGAACAAATTTTTATGTCTTATGTAATGACTATTGGTGTTACATTTCACTTTTATGATTTATCCCATGACATGATATTATGATCTTTTATATGCAGGAAAAGATTTTAAAATGTTCTGTTCTAATGAATATGATATGATTGATATTTGCTTTATTTACCCTTACTAAGAATTTAAGCCCACACTTTTATATATTTCTTTTCCCTAGGTCATGAACAAGGGTATTAATTATGATATTCCAAAAAGAAGTCCTGTTAGGTTGAAATAAACGGGAGACCATGTAGATGTTTTATGAACTAGTTATTTATGTTTCCTAGTTTCTAAAGACACTATACCTATACAATAATATCATGGTTTTGTTATATGTTCTAATGGATATAATTCAATTCTGAAGTAATATCAATGTATTTAATGTATGGGTTGCTATAGTTGGTATGTGAGAAAAGCTATAGTTAACTTGTAGAAACTAGGATGAGAAAGCCTTAGCAAGAACCCTAAGGATATATCTAAGTACAGAATACAATCCTTGTGTTTTAGAAATGACCATGAATAACCTAAGATAAAACCTATATTGTTCTAAATTGAAATATTTTTCTTGATCATGTGGTTTCCCTATTATTATTATAGTTTCTCACACTATGCTTCTTTGTTTTAGTCAATGGATGGATCCTGAAGGAATTGTGTTAATGCTGAATGTGATGGACAATGAAATAATTTCCCCTAATAAACCAAATGTAATGGGAGATAGAATACAAAATCTTGTAGCCATGATCACACAACTTTATCAATCTATGAATCATGCAGGGCTTCTAAACTAGAAAAGGAGGGAACAACATTCTATTGAGTCCTTCATGAGATAGCATCCACATTCATTCATTGGGTCATCTAATCCATTAGTGGCTACATAATGGATCAGTGTCACTAAAAAGGTATTTTGAGTTCTACAATGTTCTGAACATGATAAAGTCATCTTAGCAGTATATCATTTGGATGGTGAAGTTAATTGGTGGTGGAATCTTATAAAAAATATGAGGCAAATAGATGAAACTGAGTCCATGAAATGGGATGAGTTCAAGAACTTATTTTTCAATAAGTGCTTTTCTCATATTCTTTGAAAAAATATGGATAAGGAGTTTCAGGAACATAATCAAAAGGATGATGAATATGTTGGTACCTATGAAGAAAATTTTACAATACTTGCAAGGTATTCTTCAGGAATTATTATCCAACACGAGGGTAAGATTTATCGATTCTTTAGTGGATTAAAACCAAGTCTCCAAAGGGAATTACCCATAAGGGACTTCAATAGATTTGAGTAAATTATTTGATGTTCTCTCAAGGTTGAGATGGATATTGGAGTAACCCACCAGTCATATGGGTTTGATAAGAAGAGAAAAATGGAAATCAAAGGAAAATATAAAGACCACACTGAAATAGATGACTTTTCCCTTATGCTCAAAGTGTGTAAAGAAAAATGGAGGGAATTATCTTAAAGGGACTAGTAAATGTTTTAAGTGCGGAGAAAAGGTAATTAGGAAATTTATTGTCGAAGTGATGGGAAAAATATGTCTGATGATGCAAACAAAGAAAAGGTTACGCAGAATACACCTCCTACAAATCAATTTTACAAGTGCAAGGAAATGGAGAATTATTCCAATCAATTCCCTAATCCAAGGGTTATTAATGATGATCAACATCAACAAAATTTTAAGTCCAAAGACAAAGGAAAGCCACATGCAATCACTATCAGTGATGTGGAGTATGATAATGAAATGGTGAATGGTACACTTTCCATCCAATCTAAAGAAGAAAATATTTCATTTGATTCTAGATCCACCCACTCTTTTATTTTAGAATAATTTTCGAAGGGTATCAACTTATTACCTAAAAAATTAGATGTTGAGTTAGCTGTGAAAACTCCAAATGGCACAACTGTGGCATCAAAAGTTTATAATTCTTCTCTAGTTGATGTTTGTGGGAATGTTCTTCCTGAAAATCTTGTGATCCTTCATATAGTGGAATTTTATGTTATTATTGTCATGGATTGGATTTCTCTATATGGATCCCATATCAACTTCCTTGGAAGGGAAGTCACATTTCACATTCCTGATCAATCTATGATCATCTATCAATGCAAGGATTGTTATAAACTTCCTGTAGAAATTTCCTCCATCTTATGGGTCCTGATTCCAATAAATGAAGTTTATTTATCTCAAATGGTAGGGGAGAAACTCATGATTAAGAATACACCCATTGTACGGGAGTTTGATGATGCCTTTCTAGAGGAATTTCCTGGTATTACACCAAATAATGAAGTTGAGTTTTCAATAGAACTCATACCAAGTGCTATACAAATTTCAAAGACACCTTATAGAATGTCCCCAATTGAGTTGCAGTAACTAAAGAAGAAAATCCAAGAGAATATTTATAAAGGATTCATATTCCCTAGTGAGTCACCTTGTAGAGCACCTGTTCTACTTGTTAAGAAGAAATATGGATCAATGAGACTCAACATTGATTATCTAGAACTTAACAGGATCACTATCAAGAAAAAATATCCTCCTCCACACATTGATGACTTATTTGAACAACTATGAAGAGCTCAATGATTTTCCAAGACTGATATTTATTTATGATGTCATCAATTAGGTGTAAGAAATGAGGATACACCAAAGACGTCAATCCGTACAAGGTATAGACACTAGGAATTTATAGTGATGCCTTTTGGTATTACTAATTCCCCCATTATCTTCATGGATATAATAAATAGAGTCTTTAGAGTCTATCATGATCAGTTTGTAGAAGTATTTATAGATGATATTCTTATCTATTGAAAGAGAAAGGAATAACATGAAGATCACATTATAATTGTATTGAATACCCTGAGAGAGGAGAAGATTTATGTCAAATTTACCAAGTGTAAATTTTGGCTTCATAAAGTTTCATATTTGGGTCACATAATCTCAAGAGAGGGGATATATGTGGATCCAGCACAAACAAAGGTTATTAAAAGATGGTTGAGACCAACAATAGTAATTGAGATCCAAAGTTTTCTTGTTTTTGCAGGATATTATCAAAGTTTTTTGAAATATTTTTCATGATTATCTAATCCACTAAAAAAGTTGACTTATAAAGAAGTTAAGTTCATTTGGATGAAGGAATGTGAAGATAATTTCAAAGATCTAAAAACAAGGTAAGCCAGTGCACCTATGCTCACACTACCTTGAAGTGGAGAAAGGTTTGTGATCTATAGTGATGCATCCAAAATGTGGTTGGGATGTGTTCTCATGAAAAATGATATGGTGACAGCTTATGCCTCACGACAATTGAAAATCCATGAGAAAAATTACGCAACTCATGATTTGGAGTTAGCTGTAGTAATCTTTGCATTAAAGATATGGAGGAAATATCTTTATAGTGAAAGGTGTGATATTTATACTAATCATAAAAGTTCAAACTATATTTTCATACAAAAGGAGTTGAATGTGCACCAAATAAGATGGTTGGAGTTGATTAAAGGTCACGAATTATCAATAAATTGCCACCCTAGGAAAGAGAACAAGGTGGTAGATTCTTTGAGTCGAAAAGACCTTGCTGGCTTATCCATGACGACAATCACAAAATATCCAATATTTATAGATTTAAAAAGAATGAATCTTGAAATTTTAATGTAAGGGAAGAATTATTATCTTTCTAAAATGAATTTTCAACCATCTATACACGTTATGATTAAAGAGGCCCATAAGGTAGATGTAGAGTTACAAATGGTGGGAAATGTTCCTAAATTCAACCTTGATTGTGATGAAATATTAAGGTTTATAAATGCGGGTTGTATTCCTAAAATACCAAAATTAAATAAGGATCTATTGGATGAGGCTCATAGTTCTTCATTATCTATTAACCCTGGAAGCACAAAGATGTACAAGGATCTGAAAGAGTATTTTTGGTGGGATGGAATAAAAAGAGATATCGCAAAAATATGTCTCTCAATGCTTGGTTTTTCAGGAAGTTAAGGCAGAGAGACATAAGTCAAAGGGGATGTTACAACCATTACCCATAAGATAATGGAAATGGGAAAACATCACTATGGACCTTTTCATCGGAATTCCCAAAACATCCAAAGGATATAATGCTATCTGGGTTATTGTTGACTGCCTTATAAAGTTAGCACACTTCATTACTATTAGGGAGGATTTCTCTCTTGATAAAATTGCTAGGATATATGTAAATGAAGTATTAAAATTTCATGGAGTACCACTTTACATTATATCTAATCGGGATATGAGGCTTACTTAGAAGTTATGGAAAAGTCTTCAGCATGATCTAGATATTGAGTAATTTTTCAGCACTGCTTATCATACTCAGATAGATAGTCAGTCTGAGAGGAAAATTCAAATTTTGGAAGACATGTTGAAATCTTTCTCTATGGATTTCAAAGGTGTTTGTGATTAACAGTTACCATTTCTGTAATTTTATTACAATAATAGCTTTCACTATAGTATTCAGATGGCTCTTTATGAATCCCTCTATAGAAATAAGTGTAGAACTCAAACATGTTGGGATGAAGTTTGTGAATGAAAGCTATCATGACCTGATCTGGTTGATGAAATGGAATAAAAGGACAGATCTATTCAACTAGACATAAGTGAAGTTTAAAGTCGAAAAAAGTAATGCTAACAACTGAAGAAAAGGCCTAGAGTTTGAATTGGGTAATAAGGTGTTCGTACAAATATCTCCCTAGAATAGATTAATGAGATTTGGAAAGAAGGGAAAGCTAAGCCCTAGGTATATTAGTTCTTTTGAAATTTTGGATCATGTTGGGAAGGTAGCCTACCGATTGGTGCTTCCACAAAATCTCTAACAAGTTTGTGATGTGTTCTATGTATCTCTCTTGAGAAAGTACATACCTAATCCTTTACATTTACTAAACTCAAAAGTAGTACCACTAGAGCAAGATCTTTCTTATGAAGAACAACCGATAGAGATTCTAGATCGTAGAAAAAAAGTTCTACGAAACAAGATCACTCGCTTCGTTAAAGTTTTATAGAGGAAACACTAATTTGAAGAAGCTACATGGGAACTTTAGGATATAATGAGGGAGAGGTATCCTCATTTGTTTTTTCCAAGTGATGAATTTTGAGGGATAAATTCAGTTTAATAGGGGTAGAATATAACAAATGGATGTTTTTTATGAAACATTTTCTTTAAATAATTTTTATTCTTCAATAGATTGATTTGAAAAAAATTGTAAGTTTAAACGAACATCCAGATGTCCTTATTATAAAATTACCATTATATCTTAGATGTTAGGTTAGTAGGAGTAATTATAACTAACTTATGAAAATGCATTATAAATTCATTGGATATCAATTATTTATGAAAAATATATATCAATTAGATATTTTTATTTTGAGTGAATTACTTTTGGTAATGAAATTAATGAGATATATATTTAATAAAATATTTTTTATATTTATCCAATGGATATTTTAGTCATAGGTTATGAATAAAACACTATTTGATGTATAAAAACAAAATTTTAAAGGTTAATTTTACACCTTTGAATGGAGAAACCATTTAAAATTAATATTTTTACTCATTAATAATTTTTATTTGACAAAATAAGCATTTTATTTTTTAAGTGGGATATAAAAATTTACTTTGGATAAATTTCTAATATTTTTCTAATAACTTTAATGTTTTGATGAATAGTAAAAATATGATTAATTTTAATTAAAAAAAACCATTATCATTGAGATAACTTATATGGATAAATTATAATATTGAATGGTTTTAAGGTATAAATAGAATATATTTTTACTATTTAATATAATTATTGTCATTGGAATTACTTTTACATTGCATTCATGTGTAAAAACATTTCAATCTTTTGCAATGTTTTAACTTTTAAAAGACCCACTCTCCCATTCCGACAAAAGAATTGATTTTAAATTAATTACTTAAACTTTTGTGTTATGAAATTTTAAAAATAGATTCCATATTTTGAATCATTAGTTCTAAATTATGATAATAGGCTACTATTATTTTTGGGCATTATGAATAGTAACTTTGGTAATTGTTTTTATTACCATGGTTAAAGCTAAATCGGGTAATTAAAGGTAAAAATAATATTATAAAATTACCTTAACACCTGTAAAAATCCAATTGGATGACTAAATTCGACCCTTATAATCTATTTTTCGAAATGGAATCACTTTTTGGCCACTTACCTATGGATATGACATGAAAGTAAAAAAAATGAATGTGACAAAATATCATAATCAAATTTTATATAAGTATATTAATTTTAATATATGGATGAATATGAGATAATATTGACTATAGATAGTCTATAAAAAGATAAAAGAATTTACTAAATCATAGAAATTTATTAATAATTTTTATAGATTAAATAATTACCATTAATGATGTCACAATGGTAGTATATAAGTTATTTTACTAATAGAAATATCCAATAAATGGTTTTAAAAATATTAAAAGAAATATCATATGAACTAATTAAAGTGATAAACGAATTTTAAAGTTGAATATGACATTTTAGGAGTGTATTAAATATTTTGGTTCGAATTTATATTTAGCTATAATTTTATTTAATGTCAAATAAATGAATAGTGTCAAAATATACACTATTGACATTTTATCAAAATAAAATTTTATTAAATTATTTAAAAATCATAACAATTATTAGAAAATTAAAAAATGATAATTTTAAGGTCTAAAATTTCATAAAATATCCTTTTATGATCAATTAACAGCATATAATTAAATATTTAAAACCATTAAATATTTAAAATGTTATTACCACAATTAAAATTAAATAGAATAATAGAGGGTTAATAAAAATGATAATTCTTAAATTGATATAAAAACTTGTCTAAAATTTATTGGTTGATGAGATTAAAACCCTATCTTATATAATTTTATAAAGTGGGACATTTTTGGGAATTTTAAGTTGTTTGGTTTTGTTATAAATTAACATTTTTGAGGTTTTCAAAAGTGCCCCTCACCTTAATTATAAAAGGGAACCTCTTCCCTCACCTCTTCACTTAATTTTGAGATTTAATGCCTAGAAACACCCTTCTATTTTTTCCTTATAAACTTCTCTATTTTTATTTTATAGGTTCTGGTTTATGCTACGGTAAATGTTTTTATGTTTTTGTGGAAGATGTAAGAATGGTTTCATTATGGGATGGGTGGGACTTATATCTCCCTCCAATGCATTGGGTAAAGATTAATATATATTGAGATAAATATTACTTGAAAAATAAGTAAATCCAGTTTAGTAATACTGGGTTGTAACGAGGAGTGAACTCGGTTCAGTAAGGACTTTTTCTGCTATGATGGTCTTAGAAATGATCCTTGACTAATATGAAATGATTTTATATTCTTATGTGTGTATGACACAAAATTCCATGTCTTGTGTTATGACTATTAGGATTAATTTCACATTTATGATTTATCCCATGACATGATATTATGATATTTTATATGCAGGATAAATTTTTTAAATGTTATGTTCTTAGGAATATGGTATGATTGATATTTACTTTTTTACCCTTACAAAGCATTTGAGCTCACCCTTTCCTATGTTTCTTTTCCCCAGCTCATGGAGAAGGGTATTAAGTATGATATGCCAAAAAAGAGTATTTATGATGAACTAAATGGGATAAAATGTAGATGTTTTATTAACTAGTTGTTTATGTTTCCCATTTTCCAAAGACACTATACCTATACGATGCTTTCATGATTTTGTTATATTTTTTAATGAATATAATTCAATTATGAAGTAATATCAATGTATGTAAAGTATGTTTTTCTCTAGATAACTTCAACCAAAACCATTAAATACAATACTAACATGTCCTAGTAACCTAGAAAATTTGTATCTCACCTTAATTAATTCAAATTATATCTCTTTTAATATTTTTAAAATCAGTTATTTGATATTCCTACTAATAAAATAATTACCACTTCACTATTATGTAATCATTTATGGTGATTATTTAATATATAAAAATTATAAATAAATTACTATGATGTAGATAATTATTTTATATTTATAAATACTATTTAATATTTAATTTACCTTGAAGTTATCCCTATATTAAAAAAATTATACTTATAAGAAATGAGGGTAAAATTTTATCACATTCATTGATTTTAATAATATTCATGTCATATTAATGGAAAATATTCCATTAAATGATTTCATTTCGAACCTTATATGATAATGTTAAAATTTAGTTATCTAATAGGATTTTTACAGGTGTTAGGGTAATTTTATAATACTATTTTTTACCTAAAATTACCCGATTTACCCTTAATTGTGGTAATAAAAATTACTAACGTTACTATTCATAATGTCAAAAAATAAAAGAAACATATTTAAAAAATTTGGAATAACTGATTCAAAATATGGAATCTATTTTTAAAAATTAAAAACACAAAATTTTCAGTAATTAAATAAAAATTAATCTCGTTGATGGAATGAGAAAATGAGTCTCTAAAAAGTAAAAACCATTAAAAGATTAATATGTGTTTATATCCAATTTTAATATAAAAAGGATCCCAATGACCTAAATTATATTAAATGATAAAAATATAATCTAATTATACTTTAAAACCAATAAAAATTATAATTTAACAGTATAAATTATTTCGACACAAAAAAGTTATTTTCAAATAAAAATTAGTATTTTTCATTATTCACCAAAACATGAAACTTATCAGAAAAATACCAAAAATTGAACCGAAGTAGATTTTGATATTAAAATTTCAAATAAGAATTTTACTTTATCAAAATTAATATATAAAAGTTTCAAATATCATATTTAAAATTGGTTTTCCATAAAAAGGCAGTAATTTTTTTTAGAAAAATATTGTCTTTTAATGTGTAAAGTTGAATAAATTCTTATCATATGACTATAAAATAATTTTAATTAATTTTAAAAAAAATGATAAATATGTTATATATAAATTTCATCATTTGGTTAATACTATTAATTACCACTTTTTAAATGGTTAGTTTAATTGATCAGGGAGTGCTTGAACCTGGTGTTGTGTGCAACGTAAGCTAGTGAATTAAATAAGCATACAGTGAAATCTTGGGGTGTTACATATACTCAGTAGGATTTTACTCAATAAATCTTATGGAAATGTTGAAGAAGAATACTAATTATATAATGAATAAACAACAAAACCATAAAGCACCTATTAGTTTAACTATCATCCAACCTCACTAAGGATCGCTCACCCAATATTACGTTAATGTATAATAAAATAATAGTGAAAGAATATATCATGAATGTACCTCACACATATTTCTCAATAGGTTTTCAATCTCATTCCCCAACATTAACCATCCTGAAACTATAATCCCTTCCACATTTATGTCTGAACACACCATTCCAATCCTATCATATCTGATGTGGTTCAGACTAAAGATCTACAAACCCCAACCCACAAATGGTCCAACACTCATGTTGGAACTAGTATCTTCAATACTATATCCATAACAACAATCATGTATCACATAACCAAATCTCCACCAAACATCATAACCTCATCACATATTCATCTTAGTAGGGTACGATGAACAAAAGTACAACTGCCTTATTACCACCTATAATATCCTAGATCCCACACTCCTAGATCCTGTGCTGAAATCCATAATTATTAAATTTTTGGATTTAATTCGGATAATTTGGAACCAATTTTTTTCAAAAAACCTTATGAAATTAAATGGAAATCTTGGATCAATCACATTCTGGAGGCCCCTTTTAGGTTTTCAGTTTTTGATAATTCGGACAATCTCCTACATAAACAATTCACAAGAGACCAAATGAGTATTTCTACCATTTAACCCACCTTTTAATATTTCAAAATTGGTCATCAACATCATCCTTATGAAATCCATTATATACATAAATTATTCAACCTACTTCTTTATAACCTAGTGAAAAGTAAGAATATAAAGGGTGACCTCAAACACCCAGTAAGGAAAAATATAAGCATTAACAAATGATTGTCATCAATGAGAATAATTGTTGATAAGGGTATGATGATATAATCAAAGTGAATGAGAAAATCATAAAATAACTTAAACCCAACAATACCTGGATTATCAAATATGAAATCATGGAAAAATAAAGAGTTATCCAAATAAATAATCAAAATCCATGTGATGTCATTCTATATCATTAGAAACATTAAAAACTCATCAAAATCAATTAAACATATTTTTGGAAACTTTTTACATCACTTTTATAAAACCCTTTCAAAAACATTTCATAAGAATTTTTAACTGAAATAATCATATGACCAACTTCTAGCATTATCATTACCCTATTTATGAATGATATATAATGGGACTCACCATTCATATAAGGTATATCCGGCTCAACCATTATTCATGAGCTATAATGGGGATCAAACAATCATATAAGCTATATAGGGCTCACCCATGGATTATAATGGGGATTAAACCCTCATATAAGCTATATCAGTCTCACAAATTTCATATAATTCTCAAGTTCCATATCACTTTCATCATAAAACTCATAGAAACAATCATTATTCATTTACAACCTGATATACCCCTAGAAAATAAATTGGTTTAACGTCAATCCCAATGAAATAAGATTAACCCATGTTAAAGAAATGTGTTCCATAACAAATCTCTTTGACACATGAGTAACCCATGGAAAATAAATGGATTCTAAAAAAATCACTTTGAAACAAGATTATCCTGTGGAAAAGAAACTTGTTCTTTAACAATATATTTGAAAAAATAATAATCCATAAAAAATAAATAATGGGTATAGTATAAATAAAAAATATTCCTAGTGAAGGATAAGTAACAACATGGTTTTTTGATTGGATGAATGGAAATTACCTTAAAAGATCATTATAAACATTCTTGGGGAAAATAATGTTTAAACATTTAAAGTGTTTCATGCCACATTGAATTGTTTTGAATCATAAGCCACATGAAAGAATAACATTTTAAAAATTTAAATAACAGTATAATAAATAAATAAATTATATGATATTTCGAAGGGGATATATATACACCAAACAAGAGAGAAGAGTATTGAACATGACACTTATATCACATATGTAAAAAATGAGATGAAAATACATTAAAAATATCATATCATTGGAGTGAGAATAAATCAATGAAATAATTATGTGTGAAAAATTAAAATAAACAAAATAAAATTGGAAATAAATCATAATACAATAAGATCTCATTTCATACATATTCTTGAAAAAACATAATCAATGAAATAGAAGTTTAACCCAAAGAAAGAAAATTGAGTTAAGAAACCACCTAACTTGAGTCTAATTCATCATGTTTTTCCTATAATGTCATGAATAATAAAATTTTTCTAATTATTTAATTTCATCAAAACCTTTTATAATTTTACTATTACTTTTATCTCACTTATAAAAAAATTTATATACAATTACTTAATCAATAATGTTTAAGTAGGATGTTCTGACCATATTCGACTTATGTATCAAAACTGAGTTTCTTAGGTCGACTAAGGTCAATGAGGTAATTATTTAAAAATCTCCATAATTACAACCATGAAATAATTATTACATTTTTACATAAATTATTCTATTAAAATCAAATAGAAAATATGTTTATGAAAAATTAACTAACATTACGACCATGGAGATGGTAAACCATATTTACGCATGAGTAATAATAGCATTTTTCAATGATCATTATAAAGATTATTTAGGTAAGGTTTTTATGAGAAAAATATCTTTATAGGTGTGAAGAAGTATGAAGATTGGGTTCCATTTTATAAGGGAGTGGGAGTGGCATTCTTGTAAATATAAAAAGGTAAACACTATTGTGAGGCATTCCTTAAATAATTTGTCTCAAATAATGATTTTTTATCTAAGTTGTTATATGGTCGAAATATGGTCATAAAATGAGTTTTTGAGAATTTTTTAGGTCATTTGGTTCTTTAATATTATTGTTTAACCACTAAGTAAACACATTTTTTACCTTAATAACTGTAAATAGTTTTAACAACTTTCAGAACATATTTTGGTCAAAAACTAAGTTAAAATTTGTAGACATTATCAATTATTATGATTCCAAATATTAAATCTATTTTTAAAAATTCCAATTACAAAATTTACATAATTTAATTTAAAACTAATCCTGTAGACTGGACAACAAAGCTGGTTTTTAAAGTGAAATGGTTCAGAAGTTTGATATGTTTTTAGATCTAAAGTCACAATAAAAGTGATCAGAATGAACCAAATTGGATTAAATTATATAAAATTTATCTAATTATACTTTAAAACCAATTTAAAATATAATTTAACACTATAAATTATTTAGACAAAAACACAATTTTCAATTAAACTCTAGTATTTTCAGTATTCCTCAAAACATGAAACTTCTCAAAAAATACAAAAAACTAACCCAATGTAAAATTAGATATTATAGTTAAAAAAATGATGTTTTTTTTCAAATTGAATTTATAAAATTTTCATGATTTTTTAAATGAGTGTTCCATTAAAAGGTGTTATAATTTCCTTCTAAAAATATATATCTTTTTTATGTTTAAAAAAGGATTTATTCTTATCTTAAGCCTATAAAACATATTAGATGAATTTATAAAAAATTATTTAAATATATAACATATAAATTTTATTAATTTCTTTCAATAATAGGTATTGATATAAATTATCATTATAAAACACCATTCTGGTCATCAAAATTAGTTTTCATAAAAAACTCACCCCTTATATTCAATTGGTTTTTATTTTCATTTCTAATTAATTAGATACAAATGAATTAATTTTATAAACATGTGTAAACTATAATTTCGTAATTTAGTTAATATCATTCATTCCCACCATTTCAATAGCTAGGTTATAAGTATCATGTTAAATAATAATAATAATAATATATTTTTGTCCGATAAGACTCAACCTTTCATATAACACAATTTATTAGTGAAATTCGATGTTGTGTGAAATGAAAGATAAAAATGTATTTTCATATAATTCAAGATAAAATTTGTATTTTCTATAACACAATATATCAAATAATTTAGATTAATTTTAAATAATATATTTCATAAAAATATAAGGATGTTATATCCAACCCCTTTAAAATGAAATTTTCCACCAAAATTCATCTTGGTTATCAAAGGATTTTTAGAATTTCTTTATAGAAATCCACACTATACAAATTAAATGAAGAAAACACCCCATAAAAAAGGAAATTAGGAAACACAAAGGCCAAATGATGTTACACATAACTAGGTTTCTATATAGTATAACATTTGTGGGAAATTAAAAGATTTATTTGGAAGGAAAATATAATTCCCAGAGACTAATATAGAATTATAGAGAATGTGGTCAAGAGGAATTCAATGAAAAAACCCACAAAACAATAGGTTTGGAATGAGACATTGGAATATTATGAAATGATTTTAATAGGATAAAATTTTATTTAAAGACCCTTTCCCTAAATATAAAATATTATTTAACCATCTAGAACGAATACATAATGAAATATTCTTACTTGATAACTGAACTTCATACTTTAACCAATTTCCACAAAATGTTATCTTTTTCTCAAAATGATGAGTATTCAAGATTAATTATTTTAAATCATGAAGCACTGAAATGAAATTTTAAAGACCACATAACCATAAAAAGGTACAATAAATATATTCCATTTGTCTTTAGACATTAAAAAAACCCAAAATGGTTAGCACATGGTGAGATAATTCCATAAATGAGTAAAACCTCATATGATACATTAATCATCTAATTTAATACCAAAAGTAAAAACTAAATTATAACATAAACAAATACCATTAAAATTCTTCAAAAAATTTATATATTAAGATGGAAAACCAAAGATCAGAAGGATTTGACCCTATATTCATCCATGATAAATAAAATATTATTCCTCAATAAAATTCAAATTTTTTCTGAAATAAAATTAATCTCGAACTATATATATTTTTATACTAACCAGGACATATCATCGGAAAATGGTGGGTGATGCACTGAATTCTCCCTTTGGTTGTGGGTTCAAGCCCCATGGCCTTACTGGATGAGATAGGTTTTCACCCAACATATGGGTTGTCCCCACTTTTTTAATCCTAAAAATAAATTATTCTGTAAAAACACTACATTTTTATCATAGTCCTTACAAATACCTAATGAAAAAAAATTTCTCCAAAACATTCATTAATAACTTTAAGTTTCCATAACTTAAAACCTTAATGGGATTTCTAAGACTTTGAACTTATGATCAGACATAAGATTATAGTCTTATCATGGCATCCATATCTCTTAATATAACATCATATGAAAACATCCTAATCTCCAACATTATCTAAAATGACATTTGATTCTAACTATAACAACCAAAATCATGCACTCCCAGATCCTATGTTGAAATCTATAAGTCTTACATTTCTGGTTTTGATGTCGATAATTGTGACCCAATTTTTTCATCTAAACCTTACAAATTGAAAAGGAAAACATGTTTGAATTAAATTATAGAGAAGATTTTTAGGTTTAGATTTTTAAATAAATAGGAAAAACACCTACATAAAGAATTCACAAGCTGTAAAATAAACATTTTTCCCTTTTAAACAAGCTTTTATTATTCCATAATAAGTCATCAACATCATCCTTGTAAAATCATTCATATAAATAATTTGTTCAACCTAATTCTTTATAATCTAGGAAAAAAGGAACCATAATAAGGCAAATCTAAAATGCTCAATAAGGGGAAATGTAAGCATTAAAAAATTAATGTCATCAATCAGAATAAAAGTTTATAAGGGTATGATGACATAGTCAAAGTGAATTAGAGAATAATAAATGAACTCAAACCCATCCATAACTGTATCATAAAATATGAAAAAATTGAAAAGTAACTGTTCATCAAAATCAATAGTCAAAAGCCATGTGATGTCAAACTCATTCATTAGAAACATTATAAACTCATAATAAGTAATTAAAACACCTTTTGATTATTTGGAGCATAAATTTCATAAAACCCTTTCAAAACCCTTTAAAAACCCTTTTAATTGGAATAACCATACGACCAAATTCCAATATTAACATTACCTAATGAATTAAAGAGCTATAATGGGGATCAACCCTTGTAAAATCTATATCGAGCTCACCCGTTCTTTGTGAGTTATAATGGGGATAAAACCTTAGTATAAGATGTATCAGGATCACTCGTATCATATAATCCACAAGTTCTATATCAATAATAAAACACATTAATAATAATACTTGTAGAAATAACCATTATTCATTTATAACATGATACACCCATGTAAAAATAAATGTGTTTAATGTCAATCCCTTTGAAACATGATTAACCCATAGAAAATAAATAGGTTCCATAAAAATATAATTGAAAAATTATTAACCCATATAATTGAAATTGGTTCTATAATAAATCTCTTTGAAACATGAGTAATTGATGGAAAAGAAATGGGTTCCAAAACAATCTCTTTGAAACAAGATTAACCTGTGAAAAAATTAAGTTCCTTAATAATATCATTGAAAAACTCACGATCCATACAAATAAATAATGATGATGGTATCAATATAAAATATTTCTAATATATTATAAGTAAAACAAAGGTTATTTGACACTGATTAATGTAAATTCCGATAAAATATCATTAAAAAAATTCTCGAGGGAAATAATTATAAAACATTTGAAGTGTCCCATACAAAGTTGAAACGTTTTGAATCATAATCCCTATAAAGAAATAACATTTTAAAAAAATTAAATAACATTATAATAAATAATTTAATGATAATATATTTCAAAGGGGATATTTATACATCACCCAAAATAAAAGAGTGGTGGATATGACATTGTTTTCAGAAATGTAAAAAGTTAGATGAAAATCCCTTACGAAGATCGTATCATTTGAGTGAGAGTAAATCAAATGAAATAATTATGTTTGAAAAATTCAAATCCACATAATAAAATTGTAAATATAGCATAATACAATTATATGTCACATTAGACGTATTCTTCACATACAAATATCAATGAAATGAAAGTTTAACCCAATAAATGAAAATTGAGTTATGAAACACCTTACCTTGATTTTGATTCATCATTATCTTACTATAAATTACTAAATAATAAACATATGATAATTATTTACATTATTTAGAACAATTTCCAAGTTTATTATTACTTTTATCTCACTTATAAAAATTTTATATACAATTACTTAATCAACAATGTTTAAGTTAGAGGTTTTGACCATATTCGACTTTTTTATCCAAACTGAATTTGATAGGTCAACTAAGGTCCATGAGGCCACTATTTAAACATATCCATAATTATAAACTTGACCTAATTATCTTATTTTTTCATCAATTATAATTTTATAATAAAAATATATATATTATTACGAAAAATAAACCTACGTTACGATCATGGAGATGATAGGTCATACGTACGCCTGAGCAACGTTCCCAATTTTCAATGATCATTATGAAAAGAAGGTAAGTACGGTTTATATTTATAGAAATAAAATTATAACATAAATAACATTAAATTCAATTATATATTCTTATATATATCTTTCTTGTGATGTGCCAATGAAAAATGAACAATCATATCACTTCGAGGAGGCTGTAGTCCACACATCCATGAACACCGTTATCACTTTTTTGTTGTGTGAAATAGAAATAAGGGAATGATTTGTTATATGTAAATATATATTCTTATATCATGAATATAATAATCATTTAAATCACATAATATATTTTTATTAAATCCATTCTAAATACATTATATGTAAATTGTGAACGAATGACATTGCTTTGAGGAGACGGTAGTCCATACAACAAAAAACGATGTTATCATATTCCAACAAAATTGGAAGATTAATGATATGAGTTATATAATAAATACAGAAATAAATACATTATAAATATCATGTATATAATATAATAATAGTATTCACATCATATTTACCAACCATTATAGATGGTAAATGAGAAATGAATGACAACATTTCGCGAGGCGGTAGTCCACCATACACACAACTAGTGATTTCATTAACAATTTGCAGGAAGTGTGTATTGGTGTTGGTTTAAAAATTAACATAACACAATTAAAATTTATTTAGGATACTAATGTTTTTATATAATCATGTAATAACAATAATTGAAGGGGTGGGGAGAGAAATAAAACAAAAGTGCTCGTTGAAGAATGTTACTACTTCTTCGGGTAACTCCTCTTAGTTTTCCCCAAAGGACATACTTGGTTTGCTTTCTACCCAAAGGTATGAATCTAGTATTAGAGGAGGGTTGTTGGGAGAATATTTAGTAAGGATTTGGATGATCCAAAATTCTTGAGTGGTGTAAATAAATGATGAGTGTGAGTTCCTTTTTATAGTGGATAGGGAGTGGTATTCTTGTAAATATAAAAAGCTACACACTATTGAGATGTCTACCTTACATCATGAGCCTCCAATAATGAACAAAATTAAATCCAAGTGGGGATATAGTCAAAATATTTCTATAAAATTGGTTTTATACAGGGGTTTATATAACAACCCTGCTCTTTATTCCACATTAATACAAGATTTATTAAATAATATTACACTTAATATAACCCAAATGATAAAAAATTCTAGTTTATTTGAGAATTAGGTACATTATAAAAAAAATTAAAATTTGGAATACATCATATTTATTGAAAACTTTCATAACATGATCATATTATTTCTTTATACTTAAAACTACATGGGATAACCTAGGGATATACATAAAAAAGGGGTGAGCTATAAATCCCAGTAAGGGAATAAACATGGAATACCATAAACAATGTAACACATGTTAAAAAATAGACATATCTATTGTGCATAAAATGAGTGATAATTATAAAAATGAATAATGTGGCATGATATAGCATGATAGCATAAAGACAACATGGGAAATGTGACAATAACTTAAAATGCTACATCAAAAACATTGATCAAGGATAACTTCCAAGAAATCGTGATAGAAAAAGTAAAATAAAGGAATCAAGTTTACTCACTACCCCAACATGATGTATCGTGAGACTAAACATCTCCAATTTCATTGGAGCGCTGTATAATTTTGGGCACACCCATCACTTTTATTTCATTCACATTCTTAAGTGTGCCACATATATTATATAACATGGATTGATTAATCATTATATTTTATTCCAAGATCATGGAGTGTGGAATAAACACATGTATGTATAAATTTAAAAAATTATAAGTGTATAAAGGTGAACACCCTTGATAGTAAATGGGTATGGTATTCACTAAACAATTGTTTTGTCAGGAAAAATTGCGTTGAAATTTCGACAACATACCTACATCACTTAACAATTCATAAAATTGGGTGCTGAGAGTGAAAGGGGTCTATCATAATTTGGAAATAAAATGGGTGGTAATAGGGTTATTAAAATACATATCCCAATAATATGAATTGTAAATATAAGGCATATGATAATAAAGAAACTTGAATAAAGAATAGAAGATAGGAATCCCTTACTTTAGTGTGTGACACAAAATGCTTGGGAGGAGATTTTTGAGAGCTTGGTGGCACCTTAAAAGGACTCTAGAGAGGTTAGGAAAGAGTAAGGATGTGATAAAAGTATTTTTATTGAAGATATATTGGATCTTGTGTGTGTTTATATAGGAAAAGAGTGGGTAATTCATTACCATTTCCCAAACATAGGTTTTAGAATATGTATAATAAAATAACCAAAACCACAAACCCTACCATGATTTTCCCATGTTTTCTACCAAATATGAGTTTTTTAAATATTTTATAATTACAAGGGCCTAATTTAAAAAATATTACCCTTGGTGACGTGTAGGCGAGTCATACTCTTAAAACAATTATGTTAAAACCTTAAAATATATTAATGGTTTTACAGGATTCATAAAGGATATAAAAAATTAATAAAATAAAAAAATATCATTATTATAAATAGAAAACATATATTTGGTCTTGGATACCATTTATAGTATTTAATAAATAACTTTTTGGTCTTTATGATTTTATAATACACATCATATATTTATACGATATTTAATTTTTACCTGAAAATTAAACTATCTCAGAAAATTATGAAAAATTCACCATTGGATAATCTCAACATTAGGATTCCGGAATTAATATTTATTTTATCAAAAATAATTATCTAAATATTTTTTCTTTCTGTTTTCAGATAATAATCATTATTTATTGAGAAATGTTGGGTTTTTTTTATAATAACAATTTTTGGACCATTATAAAAATTACATTTGACTTTATAAAAATTCTATGACCACTTATATTTAATTAAAATTATTTAATAATGATATTTTATGAAAATATTATTTATTTAAAAAATCCATTAATTCATTAAATTATTCATCTTAATTTAAATTGAATACTAATTAATAATATAATTTTTTATGGTTTAAAAATGAAAATAATTTACAAAGTTACAATAAGAAGAAAATAAGAAAATTATTCTATTTAAAATAAAATATAAATATAAATATTATTATGGTATTGATAAATATCCCTTTAATAACATCGAAAACTCTCTAAGGGTAAGGTGTCCGATGATGATACTTTCACGATGTAGTTCAATGTACATGGTTTGGGCCTTGATCACGACAATCTTGAACTTCTTTGGTAAATAGTTTTTATCATGATTATTTTGTTATATATCATCTTGGTATTGGACAAGGTTAAATCCTATGGACAATATCCCCCTTGGAATCTCTGATAAATGGGCTTCATAGGGTACGATCCTACTGGATGAGGCCATCACTTCCTATGTCTACTTCAATTGGATTTTTTAAAACCATATATTTATACTAACAATTAGATCACTATGTAACAACTGTATTTTCAATGATAAAGATGATTAACAGTTTACCTGATGAAATTAGAATAATTTATGGTTTGAATGTGACTCCACCACTCTCATGAAAGCTATAAGAGTGGGGAAGAGGCACCTGTCATGGAGGCTGGCTACTAAATGGGTGAATTGTCTTGACACGATCTCCTATTTTAACTTTTTAATCACTAAAATTTTTTGGGAGGCCAACTGTATTGGTTATGGGATGGAAAATAAAGGGGTAAATGAGGAAGTATATCATTACTTTACCACTTTTCCCGAGGACATGGTTTATATTCTCCTCCGAGATAAATGTAAAATTCCTTCATTTTTCCTCTTGTATTTTTTTTATTTTAATACAAGGGCCTCAAAACCCACGTTTCAAAAAAACAATATTTTAAATATGATAGGATATAATAAAACCAATTAATTTTATGTGCTTTATATAACCATAATACATGATAACTCATTTAATTAAAACAAAATTTGAATTTTATTTATAACAGTTCAGATCATTACAATCTTCCCCCCTTCAAAAATTTATCCCTTGAAATTTCCATTTCCAACACTAAAATAGATGAGGGTAACTTTGTTTCTTCACCTCCTCTAGTACCAACTTTTCTTCTTCAAACTTGTGGTTTCTCGACAAAACTTTGACAAGGTGAATTGTCTTATTCTGTAGAACCCTATCTCTATGATCTAATATCTTCACTATATTCTCTATATAGGAAAGGTAATTCTCCAATGGTACCACCTATATATTGAGTAAATTTGAGGGGTATGGTATGCACTTTATTAAGGGGGATACATGTAATGAATCATGAAATTGTGATAGGTTAGGTGGGAGAAATATTCAAGAATCCACATCTCCAATGCGATCAAGGATCTCAAAGTGACCGAAATGTCTTGGAATGAGATTTTCTTTCTTCCCAAATATCATGAATTTCATACATAGAGATATGTAGAGGAATAAAATGTCTCCAAAATCATACTGTCGGTCTTGTAAATAATTTTCAGTATAGCTCTAATGTCAACTATGAGTATCCTTGATGTGATGATGAATGACCTTAGCCTTTTACACCATTTCTTTGACAATTTCAGGGCCTAGAAGTTTGCATTACTCAACTTCATTCCAAAATGTAGTTGTTCTGCACCACTTCCCATAAAGGTTTTTATAGGTATCCATTTTGATACTTGAGTGAAAACTGTTATTGTATGAGAACTTGACCATATGAAGATTTTTATCCCATCATCCTTTAAATAAAATTGATCATTCTCTAAAAATTTCCTCCGACCTCTAGATATTCCACTCAGATTGGCGATAAATTTGAGGGTGATAAACCATGATGAAGTTCAAATTAGTATTCAAATCATATTGAAGACTCTTCCAGAATATAGAGGTAAATTTAGGATGATTGGATACAATAGATAGTTGTGTTCCATGGATCCTCACCACTTATCTAATATTTATCCTTGAATATTTATCAAGTGATAAATCCCCTAAAATTAAAATGAAGTGAGCCATATTATTTTGATGATCCACCAAAACCAATATAGCATTATTTACTCTTGATGTTTTATGGAGTCCAGTGACAAAGTCCATGTTGATATTTTCTAATTTCCATGTAGGTATGGATAATGATTTCATAATCCCCTTGATTTTTTACATTATTCTTTCACTTACTCACATAAAATACATCTTGATGTATATTCCAAGATCTCTTTCTTTATACTATCCCTCCAATAGCGATCTCAGTGATCTTGACACATCTTTATGCTTCCTAGGTGGGTGGAGAAGGTTAAGCTATGTGAATCATCCAAAATATCATTATTTAACTCAGTATTTGATGGTAGACAAAGTCTTGACCCAAATCTCACGACTCCTTCGTTAACATTAAACTACGAGGATTTACCTTTTTTATAGTTTCCACTTTCTTTTGAATTCCCACATAATCTATTTTATCATCCTTTATCTTCTCTATAAGGTATGGATGAGCAATCATTTGTGAAAGGATTCATGATACTCCTTCTTTTATGATTCCAATATTCATCCTTTCCAAAACTAATAACATCATATTCCTCTAAATCATCATCAATGTTATAATTTATAAATTATTTTTAATTAAAGAGTGTTCCACTTTATTCTCATTCTCAAGATGTTAGTGAATCGATCATTCATAGTCCTTGATTAGATCTAAACATCTTCTTTGAAACAAATTTTTCTATTTCTAGGTGAATATATAATTGAGGTATTTTTGATCCATATATATTTTAAAGTTATACACAAAGAGATAAACCCTCCATATTTTCAATTAAAAGATCACAACATCCAACTCTAGATCATGTGTTGGGTAGTTCTGTTCGTGAACTTTCATCTTTCTTGAAATATATACTACCACATTGTCACTCTACATTAACTCACAACCCAATCTCTTCTACAAAGAATCATAGAATACTTTGAAAAGTTATCCGCATGTGGGTAGTGTGAGTACAAGTGTAGTGATAAGCCTCCTTTTCAACTCCTTAAAACTCTATTAATGTTCATCATGATACGAAAACCTAACTCCCTTCTGAATTATCTTGGTTAGAGGGTTTTAATGTCAAGGAAAATTTATCAAAAATTTATGATAATAACTTACTTATCCAAGGTAACTATATATATCTATCACAAATGTCGGCCTTGAATATCCTTCAATTACATCTATTTTTTAACAATCCATAGATATCCCATTTCTTATAAAGATATTTCCCATGAATGATCCTTTTTTAACCATAACTCTCATTTTCTATATTTTTCAAAAATCTTACCTTTTTATAAGGTATTTATCATAGTTCTCAAATGCTCTTCAGTCTCTTCCTTGGTTTTAGAGAATACTAGAATATCATCTATAAAGTCTACCACAACTTTTTCATGGAAATCCTTATAGACTCTATTCATCAAGTCTGTGAAGATTAGTATAGCATTATATATTATTAATGACATTATTATGAACTCATAATTCCTGTAACATGTATGAAAAGATGTCTTGGGGATATCCCCCTTGTTCACACTTACTTGATAATATCCTATCCCCATTTACACCTTGGAGAAGTATTTTTATTTTATTAGATGATTGAACATCTCATCAATCCACGTAAAATAATACTTTTTCTTTTTTCATGATCTTTTTGAGCTCACAATAATTAATACAAAGGAACATTGACACAACCTTCTTTTTAATGAAGAGGACTAGTGCATCCAAAGGTGTAGCTCATGGGTGTATGAAACCTTTATCTAGATTCTCCTATAGTTGCTTCTTCATCTCCTCATGTCCCAAAACATCTATTCTCTATGGAGTCCATGATAATAGAAATGCCCCAGGTATATGATAAATTTAAAATTAAACCTCTTGGATTGGAGGAAGACAAAGCAATTACTCTAGAAACACATCATCACATTACCACGCAATGGGAATGTCAACAAGAATGAATTTTCCTTAAACTCAATCATTTGATCTTGATATGATTGTTCATAGAGAAATAATATCTATGCTTGATATGTTGGTTATAAAGAAGACTCATCCTCCTCCTTGCACTGGTATAGAATTAGGGGTCAATTCACAATATAGAGAGTGATTTACTTCTCATGGAAATTAATGTTAGATCTATATAGGGAAAGCCAATCCATTCCCATAATTGCATCAAATTTATCCAAAGTGAGTATGAAAAGGTTCTCTCGGAAGTTTATCCCACAAATGTTGATAAGGGAGGAGTTTAATTCTTAGGATGCAATAATTCCCCATTTTCTGTTTTCACCGACAACTCTACTTCCATGTTTTTTGGTGTTGTTTGAATAGTTCTACTAATTTTTTTGATATGAAGGAATTAATATAACCTAAAAAATGAAAATTTTCTATTCCTAAATGAATAAATAGAGTACCTATCACCACTTAGTTTTTAGGATTCAACTCAAAGTTTGTGATAAAAAAATATTATCCTTGTTTCCTTAGAGGTTGTTGGTTGTATCCAAAAACCCTTAGGTTAGTGCATTGGTTTGAAGAGTTTCGTAGTTACTTGTAGTTAAAGAAATAAAAAATGTGTTGAGGGTTGGATGGATAATTACTTTCCTCCATCACATTGGTAGGTTTCTTATATTGGTAATCACAAGCTAGGTTCCCCTCCTTACCTCACCTAAATCATTTCCTTACCCCCTTAGGCAATTTATGGCATGCTTCTTTCCTCACCTTTGACAAGGGGGATTTTGAAATTTCATAGCACTATTATATTTCTCCATCGAACCTCCATAATTAAACCCCACTTTACAATTCTTATCCTCATGATACCATTAACATTATTTAATATCCATTTCAACTTTAAGGGCACATTAGACAATTTACACATAGATATCAATGTCACCGATCAATAGGGCTTTTCAAAGACTATGTTTTACCCAAAAAAGAAGAGGTCAACCTTGAACTAGAGGGTAATAGAAAATCCAAAGGTGTTTCATTAAAGTCTTATGATGTTTTCTATATACACCCCAATAAGTTATTTGACTTTTTTTGATTGAGGGAAATTAAATCCCTTTCCATTTTAGGTCAAATAGTTTGAGGAAAATATTTACCAATTACTTTTTCCAAAATTCCTTCCACCACATCTCTTCAATATCTACCTCAAGATTTGAATTATGGATCAATGTACACCACTAATTATATTCTCCCTCCATATGATAAACAACCAGTAGAATCATCTATTTCTCAAAACATTGAAGGATTGAGAACATATTTTCAATGGATTTGATCCATTATTCCATAATTAATGGATCAAATGATCCATTGAAAGTTAGAGGCCTTTGTCAGACAAATTTATCATTTATAGATTTTTATTTCTTCAGGGGATTTGGGAACTCCTCCTAATCTTTGATTTTATTTATAAATTGAGTCAAATGAGAGAGTATCATCAAAAAGTTCAAGATTCTCAATCTCATTGGGTTGGGTATCTTATTGGGCAGTCATGAAATTTCCCATCGCATTGATTGTTTACCATATTCCACTTATTTTTGGCCAATATATTAAATAAAGTAAATATTAGGGATTAATATTTTTAAAAAATTAAATAGTTAAATGGATATCCAATTAAATTAAAAGATAACTTATAAATTATATTTATTTTCTTATCTTATTAATTTATAGGCTTAAATATATGTTATCAATGATCTATTTCCTAAAATATAATCTTATGGGATTTTTTATTCCCTTAATTATGGTTTATAATGATATTACTAATTTACCAAAGAATATACCTCATGAGTCACAAAATATGTGTGCATCAAGGCCTATTATCATGCACTAGTTCCCGGTTGAGTCTATATCAGTGTAGTGTTTTTAGGTATTACCCCTATATACATATATACCAGATCCACATCCACTTTTAGTATCCAGAACTGGATGTAGTTTTGTGATAAACCACTTACTTTAAACTTAACCAAATTTAGGGACATTTTCTAATGCATATTATTGTCCCAAAGGATTTTAATAGATTTTTCTAATCCTGATCCAAAAAATAACTAAAATTTTCCTTTGATACCAACTATAACAACCCTTGTCTTTATTACACATTATTTCATGATTTATTACGAAAGATTCCACATAATACAACCCAAAAGATTGAAAAGTCTAGTGTCTTTTGGAATCAGGTATATTAGACAAAAAATTAAAATGGGGGAATACATCATCTTTATTGAAAACTTTCTTAATATGATCATAATATTCCTTTATACTTAAAACTACATAGGATAAACTAATGACATACATAAGAATGAGATGATCTATAAAGACCAGTATGGGGATAAACATGGAATAACATGAAATAAGTAATAAATGTTATAAATAATAATATCAATGGTTCATAAAAGGATTTAAAATAATAAACATGAACAAAAAGGCATGATATAACAAGATAACATAAAGGAAACATGTGAAATGTGGAAACAACTTAGAACACAACATCATAAACATTAGTCAAGTCTAACTACTAAGAAATCATGATAGAAAATGTCTCATAAAAAAATTAGGATTACTCCATGCCCCAAAATTATGTTTTATGGGTCTAAACATTAACCAATCATTGAATCACTATATAATTATAGGTTCACCCATTACTTTTATTTCATTATCATTCTTAAGTGTGACACATAGATCATACAACATGGATTCATTTATCATTATGTTTTATTCTATGATCATGAAGTGTGGAATAAAAAAATTTAAGTAAAATTTCAAATAAGTATATGTGTATAAATTTGAACAACCTTGACAAGAAATGATTATGGTATTCACTACACAATTGTTTTGGTATGGAAAATTGTGGTGAAATTTCGGCAGCATAACATTGTCACTTAAAAATTCAGGAAATTGGTTTATAAGATTGAAAAGGGTCTCTAATAATTTGGAAATAAAATGGGAAGTAATAATGACATGTAATCAAATATCATACCATTATGAATTGGAAATAGAAATCATAAGATAATAACAAAACTTAAATAAAGAAGAAAAGATGAGGATCCCTTACTTGAGTGTGTGACACCTAATGATTGGGAGGTGCTTCTTGAGAGATTGGGGAACCTTGGGTGGACTCTATAGAGCATAAGTATGGGTAAGGATGTTCTCTAAGGAATTTTAATTAATAATAAGGGGATATTTGTGGATTTATATCGAAAAAGAGTGGGTAATTATTTATCATATCTCAAACTTAGTTTTTGGACTCTACATAAAAAATCACAAAAAACAGAAAAATTCCCATGGGTTTTACCCAAGGATTCTACCAAATAGGAGGGTTTTTCATTATATTATAATTTATAGATATAAAATTAATAAAATATTAGCCTTATTTATGGGGAGGTGTATTACACTCTTAAATAAATGTGTTTAAAACATTAAAATATATTAATGGTTTTGGATGATTCGTAAAGTATTTATAAAATTAATAGAATAAAAATAAAATAACATTATTATAAATTGAAAACATATATTTGGTCATTTATAACATTTATATTATTTACTTCAACACTTTTGGGTCATTATGATGTCATAATAGACACCATATAATCATACAGTATTTAATTTTTAACTGATAATCTAACTATCTCAAAAAATTATAAAACATTCACCATTGGATAATTTCAACGTTTTAATTTAAAAAATAATATCCATTTTATCAAAATAACTTTCTAAATATGTGAATTTTATCTTTTTAAAATAATAATAATAATTTATTGAGAATTTTTTGTTTTTTTTAAATTATTGTTTTTGAACCCTTATAAAAACTACATTTCACTTCATAAAAATTATATGATCATTTATTTTTAATACAAAATATTTAATAATAATATTTTATGAAAATATTATATATTTTAATAATAAATTAATTAAATTAACCATTTTAATTTATATTTAATACTAAATAATAATACAATATGTGTTTTATTGTATAAAAAAATTCATTTATAATGTAATGATAAGAAAAAAACATTAAAATTATTTTATTGAAAATAAAGCATAAATATTTATATTATTAGGATCTTCATACATATCCATTTAATACACCAAAAAACACCCTAAGGGTAAGGTTATTAATAGTAAGGCTTTCCTAGGGTGGTTTAGTGTGCATGGTTTGGTCCATGATCTTGATGAGCTTGAAGTTCTCTAGTAAATGGTTTTGATCATGCTTAAGTTGTTATATCTCTACTTGGTATTGGTCAAGGGAAAAGACTAGGGATGATATCTCCATATAAAGCTTTAATAAATGGATTCACATGGTATGATCCTACTATCAAAGACCATCAATTCCTTTTTATATGACAATTGTATTTGATAAAACCCTATATTTATACTAATAATTTGATAACTATTTAACGAATATATTATCAATAGTAAGGATTGTTAACGGTATTTTAAATATGATAAGATATAATAAAACCAATTAAGTTCATGTTTTTTATATAAGAATTACATATTATATGACATTTAACTGAAAAACTTGGGTAATTTTTTTTATAACAGTTCAAGTTGTTATAGTCTAGGTCATTTATCCACTTAAGATTAAATTTTAACCACTAAGTGAACTCAATTTTACCCTAATTGCTATAATTAATTTTAGTATTCTTACCGAAACTTTTTTTGACAAACTAAATTTACCTTATTAGACATTATGAATTATTATAATTACAAATGTTAAATCCATTTTTCCAAATTCAAATCAAATAAGTTGAATTATTTAATTTAAAATCAATCCCATAAATGGGATGAAAAAGTGGGGTTTTGAAATGAAAATGTCTAAAAGTCTGCTAAGTTCTTATATCTAAATTTACCCCGATATTTATTCGAATGACCTCAATTAGATTAAATTATATAGAATTTATCTAATTATACTTTAAAAACAATTAAAAATATAATCTAAAAATGATCAATTATTTAGATGAAAAACATTTTTTCAATTAAAATCCATTATTTTTCTCTATTAATAAAAACAAATGGCTTCTTAGAGAAATACCAAAAAATTCACCCAAATTAAATTTATATATTATTATTCAAAAAATAAAATTTATTTTGTCTAATATAATTTATAAAAGTTCCAAAATTTAGTTTTAAAAAAAATTCCATTAAAAGTTGTTAAAATTTCTTTTTAACAACATACATTTTTTTCATCAAATTGTATTTATTCTTATAATAAGACTATAAAACAAATTTGATGAATTTAAAAACATTTGATAAAATTTACAACATATAAATTTTATTAATATCTTTTACTAATAGTGAATAATTTAACTTATTAACATAAAACAACAATTATGGTTGTAAAAATTGTTTTTCATTAAAAACACATCATTTATATTCAATCGGTTTTTTATTTTCATTTCTAATTATTTGGTAACCATTGAATCCATTTTATAAAAATTTCTAAACATTAATTTCATAATTTATTTAATCTCATTCATTACCAATAATCCAATGGTTAGGTGATAAATATCACATTAAATACAAATATTAATAATATATTATTGTCTGGTAAGACTCAGCATTACATGTAACACAAGTTATCAGAGAAAATTGATGTTGTGTGCAATGAAAGGTAAAATTTATGTCTTTTATAATGAATGATAAAATGTGAATTTTGTGTAACACATCCTATCAAGGAATTTAAATTAATTTTAATGAATATATTTCTTAAAATTTTTGGATGTTACACATCCTATTATAATTCATGATCCCCACCAAGTTACATCAAACCATCCACATAACTAGTTTATCATGAGCCATAAAAACTCATCAAACAAATATAAGGGAGTGTGGGGAAGAATGATCAGATAACCTTCCTTCCCACACTAACCCAGATATTATGAAAAACTATAAGAATCTAAAACATTGGGGTGTCATAAAAGTTATATAACTCTGGTGGGGAGTGCATTATAACCATAAGGAAAATAAGAAATATATAGATAAATTTAATCCTATAATAAATGAGATATCTATAAAAAACACAACCATATCCCAAAAATACCAAGAAAACCACCACCTCCACACACTATTACAACTTCAAACTATCCCAACATAAAATGTCCCCACATTCTATATAAATATAGTCACAATAAACAATATCAATACTTATTGAAAAACACAATTTAATTGCTTCATTATTTTCCATTTACTAGACCTATTACATTAACTGTACTATTAAATCACATATTTAATGTTGAATCATTCTTTAGTCATTATCTTAATTTTATTTTAGCCTTTACCAATAAATTTTAATCCTAAAAAATTCATTTACAGCCTACAACTATTCAATTATAGCCCAAAAACATTAACAGATTTGTCATTAACAATTGTATGCCATTGCTAATAGAAAAATAAAAAAATTTCCCCTCAACATGAAAAAACCACTATAAAACCATCCCATAACACATCCCATACTAACCATAGAAATTGAGATAATAAATCTAAATACAATCATATGTCAATTATGCTTATTACATCCACAAAAAATATCCCTTCTATACCATCCAACTATATACCCACTGCATAAGACATCCCATACCTAAAACCATCAATAAAAGATACCACACAATAACCACCACAATAGCCACACAATTCATAACAAAAAAAATAAAAATAAATAAAGCATACTTATGACACACAACAACCAATTATACGAACAAAAAAACTCTAAGATATTATATTTAAAACATTCCAAATTATTTATTAAACTTGTATGTCATTGGTTATAACACAAAAAACCTGTTTTCAGAAAAAATTTATTTTCCTACTTTTGGTAATTAACCATTTACAAAATGTGATTTCATCATTTAAATCCCCACATAAATAGAATACATATTTCAAAAATAAAATATTTTTTTGAATAATAAATTATCACATTAATCACATATGCAAGTTGATATAAATAGTAGCCATATGTTATTCACACCAATTCACCTTCATTTCATTATTCTAAATTATAATCTTTAATAAGAAAATCAATAAAATCTACCCAATAAATGTAATTGTATGAAACATCCTCCATTCACACAAAAATAAAGAGATTTCTGGAATCCCATACCTCAACCATCATTTCACATGTTGTTTCACAGGAATGAGGGAAAGAGAATAAGTTCAAATGAAACCTAGAGGAGGGAAACCTCTATCATCCAAAATCATAGAAAACCATAAATATACACAACCTATCATCTCCCATAACATAACCACTATCAAGAAACCATTCCAATGATAATTGAAAGGGGGAAATCATAGATAAGAAATGGAAATATTACCTCAGACCACAGATAAAGGATCTATTAATGTCGATGATTAAGGATATGAAAAAATTCATTGAAAGGTATCTAAAAACTGTGATTAGGGTTTACTAGGTTTGAGAGAAACTAAGTAAGTGGAATGAGATCTAGAGTTTCTTTTGAATTTATACTTAAGATATAAAATCAAATGAAAAGTGAAATGGGTATAGATCACTACAAAATGGGGTTAAATAACCTGAATATCTACAAACCTGGAAAAAATTATTCTAATATATCCCTTGTTAAATTTGGTCAACCACCATAATCTGGTATAAATGAGGAACGTGCATGAAACAAGGATAATCAACATTATAAAAAATTTTAATTTTAATTTTTTTATGAAAGTATTTGAGACCAACCTATACATAAAAGACACTACAATATAATTACTTAAATAATAGAAGAAATATAGAATCAACCACCATAGTATCCCTGATGAAACAATGACAACCATCCCCAAATCCTTGGACTTTCATTCATTCTGATTATACCAAGACTATAATCTTAGTGTGACTAAAGGGACATGTTAGGGGGACACCTAAGAATCAATAAATAAGAAATTTTGAACCGATATGATCTATAATGCGTAAAAAACTACATGATGAAAACATTAAATATAAAAAGAAAATACAAGGTTCTAAAATTTTCCAACATCCACCTCACGAGCTTCACATCAATCCAAACCATAAATAGTATACCCCACTATATCACAGAACTGTGACCATATAATTCAAACAACCTTGGCACAACACCTAAGGGAACACAAAAAAGTACTCATAATAGTTGAAAACATGACTTAAACTCCACATTCCTTCCTCAAACCTCATTCTGAGACCATAGATATTAAAAATAAGAAATGAAATGAGTTAGAGAGGTTTTTGAAATTAAATTTGATACATATCAAATGATTCTAATCCCTAGGGGAAAAACCAAACAAAAATGAAAACGATATCCATCAAACCCAAAACTCCTAAAGATATACCCCTCAAATAAGGAAAACACCACCACCCAAGAACAAACCAATATAATAGATAAAAAATAATTATAATGTAAAATATCTTCAAACAACCTAATTTAATATAAACATATCATTATCAAAATAAAAAAATCTCAAAATAGATCATGATACTGAGAAAGCATCTATAACTCAAATTCTCAGGTCGACCCATCATGCCTCTAAAAAATAGAAACCGATGAAATAAATAATCTATGGAGAACCCTCTCATGAAAATCTTAAATATCAACTAGACACACTAAAAATGTCACACCATTCTCAAAATACAACTCCCTCCATCATTAACATGTGAATCATCATGAATATATCAACAATTTTGTTTCACATGCAATACATCATTGATCTGTTCTAGCTATGAGGGAAGAATGAAATGATATTCCACCTAACTGATGCTCCCTAACACATCAAAGGGTCTACCAAACTAGGGATAATGATTACTAACTTATCCAAACTTATTATATTAATGATAATGGGAAATCTTCATGAAGACATGATTTCCCACATGAGTCTCAAGGGGCATTCTACTTCGGTTTTTATATGACTTATAACAATCTTTCACTACCTTCATCTACTATTGAATCAACCGAACCTTCTTTGTTTTTCTAAGAACAAAATTTGGTCCAAGTAATATCAACTCTATAACCTTGTTCCAAAAAAATGGATATTTGTAAGGGATACCAATGAAAATCCTTGAATATGTCCATTTTAATGGATTGGTGGTAGCTATTATTATAAGTAATCACCACCAAATCACATGTATTACCCATGATTTGTCAAAATCTAGAAGGAATGAATCAAATATATCCTACCATGTTTTAATGTTATCCTCATTCTAATTACCCATATGAGGATGGAAAGAATCAATAATGTGGTACTGAGAGAAAAAATGACACTAAATAACTCCCTAAACTGATGAGGTAAAACAAGGATCCACATAGAAAATGATACCCCTAAACAATATATTAATAGATAATCCAAAAAACCAGAATCCCCATTTAATAGAAAATGATCCAACTTCAACAAACAATAAAATTATTGTCCAAATAACATAAAAAAATACCTAGGATCATGGTAAAATAGTGAATTAATTAATCAATATTTCCTCCCAATTATAGTTAATAACTACAAAAAATCTCTTGGAACATGGTGATCTTACTTCACCTACTAACAAATCATGCATCATGATATCGAATCATCTTCCAACCAATTCATACCTGACCATCAATTATGAACCCTCAATGAATGATGCATTTTGGATATCACTTGAGGAACTACTGATATTGAGATATTAATCTAATGGAGAACCTCCCCACACATCACTGACAAAATACAAACATCCCCTAAAATATCATCCAATTTCGATCATCCTCTATCCATCCATTTAGATCATTTCCATGAAATAAATGGTCCCTTATCACCTCTAAATATATGTATACATATTGAGACTGCTATACCTACTATATCTTGGAATATTTCATTGATATTTGAAACATTAATCCTCTAGCACTATCCTTCTTTACATCAATATGAATCAATATAGGCTCATAAATTACTCTTTATGAATTCTAGGCTCCCAAACAACATTTCCTTATGAATTCCTACTCAGTGCATCAACAAATACATTTTGATTCCCTAGGGTGTAGGAGATCTTGAAATTTTATTCGTAAAATAACTACAACTACCACTACGGAAAAAGATTTGGTTTCCATAAATAGATTATATACCATGAGATATTTTGATCTATGAAGACCAAAAAATACACAAAAAGTGGTAATGTATTTACCATTTAAGAGAAAATTACACTTCTACCAACTAAAGATCATGGGTTGAAAAGTTTCAATCATGGGAGCATAATTACCAAGAATGATATGAAATCACTACCCTTAACTACATCAAGATTCATATAAACCCAATAGGTTAAGAATTACAAAAAACATCAAACATAACTCCATCCTATCAAAACAAAAGTAAGAAAGTAGATATCAACTTCCCATATTGGTATCTTAAATATTCCTAACACCAGTCATTCCATATGAAAACCTATTCATTCCTTATCAAGGCTATTGGTGGGGCCTTAAACTGGTAGAAATTATTCCTGAACCTCTATTAATATCCCAGGAAACCAAGGGATCCATATACCTCTACAATAATGTTTTTTTTATTCACAAGAAATAACTACCTTTATATTTGACATATCAACCACCATCTCCTACTGGGACACCACATTATTGGGAAATACACCTCCCACATCAAAATATTTCCCATATAAAACTATCCACAAAGATGATGGTGTATAAGGAATTATAAAATAGAAATTAGTTTCTCAACATGTTACTCCACTAATCTCAATTATAAGAGGATATCATTGATGAACACAACCACCAACTAATCTTAGAACTCACAGAACACAAATTTCACAAATCCCATGAAAATAGATAGGGAATTAATGAATTAAAATAACAAAAACAAAAACATTAAATGATATTAAAGAAAGCATATAAGAGTCTTTGGGATATCCTCCTCATTCACTCTCATCTGATAGTATCCATACTGCAAATCAATCTAAAAAAACTAGTTATCTCCCTTAAATTGAATGAAAAAATATTAAATCATAGGAAGGTGATATCATTTCTTAGATATTACATTATTCAAACATTAATAATATATACACAACCAAATAATATCATTCAACTTCTTAGATAATAACACTGATGCACCCCATGACGATACAATAGGATAAATGATACCCTTACGAATCTAACCATTAATGTAAACCATCAAGTATTATTGCTTAATAGGTTACATATAACAATAATTAACCAAAATATAAGTGGAACCCAAATAAAAATCTATCTCAAACTCGATATCACATCAAGGGGGAAGGGTTATAGTCTCCTCAGGAGAAAAATATAGGAACTCCTCCTTGTCTTTAGAAAACTCTACATCCCACATCTCTACCAAATCCAATTATAGTTCTACTAATTGAGATAATAGAGACTATAAAATCCTATAACTCATCTAGTGGTCCCACATTCCAAAAAACAATTCATTCCAGCCTTCCAAATCTCAAAACAAAACTCTCCTCCACACAAATTCAATAATCCCATGTTCAGAATAAAAATAATCAATTGAAAGAATAATATCATAGGATTGTATATGTAATAAAAATAAATTCCTAGATAAATTATGCTACCCCATAATTAGCTTAAGACCCTAATACATATTAAGAAAACTCATCTAAACTTCTACAAGTTTAGCCAATAATAGGGTAATTAGAAGCCTCTCAATATTGATTCCCAAGGCACAAACCAATGAGAGTGAAATAAAATAATGTAATGCTATACACTCAAATAAAGAATGAGACAAGTTAGATGATAAATATATGGCACTTGATATGATATCTTGACTATTAGGCACTGATATCTCTAAATCATGAAACAATCAATGCATAACCCCATTGCTTCAAAATTGACGATTACCTCTATGTCCATATTTAGACCAATATTCATGAGTTTAAAGGATATAATTTGGATGAACCCCACCATATATATCTCTTATTAGTATAATAAATCCATTATATCCATGCTACAAATTCACTGATTGAGGAAACATGATAGTAATGATAGAATAAAACATAACCACATGCACCATGCTGATCATTGAGAATGATAAAGCATTGATATTACCAATCGAAATAACCTCCACAAAAAATTACACCAGCGTAGGGAACTTGATGAATTCCTTGGAACTACTAGACCCCCAAAATAGCAATAAATCTCTTATGGATAGCATTATATCAGTTGAAACCTTGAGGATCCAAACACCTAAGATCCTCCATTAATAGCCCTATTCCCTGAGGATTTTTATTGAATCACCTATCTATATAATCATAATAAAAAAAGCATAATCTAAATCACCTCAACCTTATTACACACCATAAGATACATAGGCAATGTAAATGGGGTGATTTAATACCAAATTACCAAGAGAATAAAATCCTCTAAAGGCTATGATTAGGTATTCTCATCCATAAATTGGTAAAAAACAGTGTATTTCCTTGAACCTAATCCCATACCCCTACATTCATATGCTCCCCTCCTAAAGGGAGAAAAACATATACCTATATGCTACCATCATTGTCGAGGATAGGGAATCAATATAAAATTTCCTGTTAAAACCATCCCCTGAATTATATTCCACCTTCCACTCCCAAAGATACACAATCCTACACTAATTTACTTTTCCTCACATAGGATTGATGACCAGTGAAACCCAATACTCTATGCTGACATAAATAAAACACAAAAAATCTCATGCTCCTTCATGAAATTATATATATCTATATTGGACATGATCCTATAATAATTTTCTTACCCCTGATGTTGTAACTCAAAAACATTATTCTTCCAAGCCCCATCCTCCTCAATTGAATCAATCCTCTAGTTGTTAACTCACAAACCAAGTCCATGCAAGGATTATAAATATCAGATATCTCTACAAATAAGGAAACAAACTCTAATGAAAAATTTTATGGAATTTATTTAAGGTTTATTCAATTTTTTATAAGACAACTTCAATTCACACACAAATGAAAATAGATATAATGCATGAAACTCTCCTAGGTTTTTACTCAATCAATATTATCTCTCATATGGATTTAAATAAGCTTAAGGCAATTGTGTCTAATCACCAGGGAACCTAATTGCATGTTACTCAGCTAGTATCCATTTACAAGTCACAGAATAGGTTAGACTAACACTATTGACCTAAAAAACCAACCTAATCCTTACCAGTTACTAACTACAGTTTCTATCCTAACTCAAAACCTAGTTCTGATACCACATTTTCATGACCCACCCCCATTGGGATCCCCTTATAGGCCTTCATAAAATATGAGAGTAACCCCAAGGTGTGACTCTAATAAGCCTCTAATTATCTATAATTCCCCATTACGTTATAATATATCTATTTATTAATAAATTTACTTTCACCAATATCATGGGATGCACGCAACACTAGGGTTAAACAAAACACTAATTAGTCATGCTTTTCACACATAAGTTACAACTAAATTTTACTAGTTTTAGAAAATTAATTAAAAATATAAAATTAATTAGAAATTAAATATATATAAATTATATTAGAGAAAATTATTGGGATTTTTTTTTTGAAAAGTTTCATTTTTGATGAATAGTGAAAATAATGAATTTTAATTGAAAAAAGCATTTTCATTTAAATAATTTATAATTTTAAATTAATATTTTAGTTAGTTTTAAATTAATATTATTTAAAATTTATATAAATTAATATAATTAATTTTATTTGAATCATTTTCATATTGAATTTTCATAAAAATACTTTGTAATCTTTTGAACATTTTTACTTTAAAAAACCTCTTTCTCATTATGGATCTATAATTAATTTTAAATTAAAATTTCCAATTATCTAAATTTAATTTGAAAAAATGGATTCCATATTTGGAATAATAATTATTTATAATGTTGAATAAGTTCGAATTAATTTTTTACCAAAATGAATTGTGAATAACGTAAAAATTAATTACTGTATTTTAGTTGAAAATGCGTTTATTTTAGGGTTTATCCAATATGTTATGAGTGAAAATGAAATAAAATATTATCTTAATTTTATTGAATGATATTTTTATCTTTATAATAAATTTATCTAAAATATCGAAATTCCTTACCACTTTCCATTGAAAATGACCCATACAATAAGTTATTTAATAAAAAAATAAAAAATACTTTTCTTCCTTTTAAAATTGATAATGCCTTGGGATAGGGAAAAGCAACATATTTTGGGTTATATATATCTTTTAGAAAGAAAAATTATTTTTTTATCATGATTAATTATTTTAATTATTTTAATATTAAATAAATACTTTATATGCTTAAAATGCCAACAGATTAATTATTTGGATAACAATTAAATTAAATAAATGGTATTAAAAATATTAAAAGTGAAGTAAATTTAATGAATTATTTTTTCGTTAGTTTTTAAAAATAATATACCATAGTAAATAAGATTTAACAGAATATATCTTCATTCCATCATTTCATTGTTATTTTTAAATTCAATTTAACTGTATAATTTAAAAATTAACACAAATATTATTTTATGATAAATTAAATTTAAATAAAAGATTTAAAATGACTAAAAATCCTATATTCTAACAATTAATTTTTAAATGAAAATAAATATAAACTATTTTCCATTCATGTAAAAAAATTTCTTTTATAATGACTATATTTACCCCTAAATAGTAAAAAGCTCTATTAGCATCATTAAAGTTAAAGCATAGTTTTTTTCACGTTACATAGGCTTGGGTTAAAACTAATTTCCAAAACACATTAGATTTATATTTTTAAAATTTCATATTATATTTATAATTAGAGGGTAAATGTTTTTTTACTAATTATCATTTTATTTTTCGTTTAATGTATAAATTACCCAGGTTAAAAATAATAGCTACCGCATTGAAAAACCAAAATTGTAAAAATAAGGAAACATAAACGTTAAGGAGAAAAATGTTTAAAATATGTAATTAATTGTGTGTTAGATGTTCAGATCTACCATATCATCCATAAACACATTTAATTATCAATATTTTTATCCAATTTAGGCAATACTGATATCCTAATCGTGAATATATTTGAGTGTTTACAAGAATGTCATTCATCCTTAAATATAAAAGCACACTCACTACCCTCACTTATTCACACATTCACACATATTGGGTTTCACCAATAATATCCCAAGTCACTTCCCAACATCCCTACCCTCATCCTAGAATATTTATATTGGGAAAAAATCCATCCTAGGAAGGATTTAATGAAAACTGAAGGAGGATACCTGAAGAAGAGGTAATGTTCTTCAACGAGCGTCTTTATTTTACTTCTATATCCACCTCATTAAATTATAATTAAAAAAAAATATATAATAAACTCAATATCTTACATATAATGGGATTTTTTATAATAATCACATGACCTAAAATAAATTCCAATTCCATCAATTGGGTTACAAAATCATCTCTCGAGTTTACAGAAGACTACCGCCTCCGGAACCGATGTCCTTCGTCTTTCCATTTCCACCTCTCAATGTCGAGTATGATGATGAATATAAGGTATATATATATATATATATTATATTTAAAAAATATTTATACATATTGATTCAATATAAAATATATATATTTTTAACTTCCATTTTATAGGAGATATGATAACATCACTCATGTGTATAATGAACTACCACTTTGTGAAGCGATAAGATTTTTCTTTCTCCAATACATCACATGGTAGGTGATAAAGATAAAGTTAATCATTATTTGTGATATACATGAAATTGTTTTGGTACTAATTACATAATTATAATACTATAATGATAATATATATATATCATTTTCTTTCTTTCATTTTCACTCATGTAAAGATGCTGACATCATTTGTGTACTTGTGTACTACCACCTTCACGAAGTGATGTGACTTGTTTTTATCATCAGACCACATGGATACTATATATAAGTGTATAATATGGTATAAGTGATTGTATAATAATTTTTTAAAGGTAAATTATTACTTACGTCCATTGCATAATGATCATTGAAAAAATGGAAACATTTTCAATGCGTATATACAAACTACTAACTCCCTGATTATAACATACATAAGTTTTAATAACCATAATTAATTATTGAACTTAAAAGTATATATTTTTTAAAATATTAAAATTCTGAAATGATTATTATTATGGAGTATATGAAAATATGTAATATTTTAAAGAACCGGATCTTTTATGATAAAACACGAATGAGAAAACAAGACAATCCACACTCGAAACAATGAAAACAATGAAATATTATTATAAAATGGGAGGTAAAATTTTATGAAAGGATCATATTTGATATTATAAATAAAAATATGGGTTTTCTGTATATTAGTGACATGTTTAAAACCACTATATGGGAGGTTAAATCACATTCAACCAAAACAAAGCATGAGGTAAGGGATTTTATCTCAATTTTATTCTATTGAGGCTTATTTGTTATTATAAACCAATTCACTTTTATGTGGTGTATATAATTCCCCTTTGAAATTTAGAGTCATTATTTCATTGTACTTCAGGTTATTTAAAGTTACAATTTTATTTTCTCAACCAAGTGGATTTTAATTGAAAATTTCCAAGTGGTAATATTTATTGTGAAATCTCATTTTCATTTTTGATTGTCAACATTCTCTTGAAACAATCACTTTTTTCAATCATTTTTAATTGGAAATTAAATTTCTCTCATATATACATATTCTAATGTAATTGATATTATTATTAACTAAAATTTACTCCATTCTACATATGGTTTTTAATTTGAATTTGATAAATCCATATTCTCTACTCAATACAAATAATTTATGAAAAGACATATTGTTTATAAATTAAATTAACTAGTAATTATATGAGTAATTCCTTGGAAATGTATGACATGGGTTTGGGTATATTTAATGAAAGAACCTCAATGCATCGGTAGTCTCATGAGATGATTCAGTTAGCCAAATAAGATGGGTTTTCACCCATTATGTTTTAAACTGTCTTATGAAAGGTCTTGATAGTAAATATATCTTGTTCCTGAGAAACATGCTGTTCGATAATACAGTATTTCCTTCGTCTCAGATTCAGTTATTTTTATAAATGATATTTTATCTATTAAATTATGTATGGATGCATTTAATTCTATTCTTGTTGATTAAATGATATATATTCTCCATTATTTAGCTTTCTGTATTGATTCTTCCTTATCTTATCATGATTGTAATGTTATTTAAATGTAATTTTTATCAGTTACTTATCTTTACATAATGATATTGATTATTTATTCTTGATTTATTTCATTGTACTTAACCCTACTGAGCATTTTAGATAACCCTTAATCCATTTTATTTCCCTAGGTTATAAAGATGAATTCTTGGAATGCGTTTCCAGGGTGATGAGTTTTTAAATTTTTATGCTTTATTTTCTTTTTCCAATATAAAATTTGTATCAGGTTTGTATCTTGTTTTGAAAAACTACTAAAATTTTTATTCCTTTAGGATGTGATTTCTTATATCAATTCCAATAGAATAAATTAAGATACCAGCTCTGGGATACAAGGATCTAAGTTTTTATAGTTGGTATTAGAGGAAGTTTAGTAGCAACTATGATAACTAGATTTAATAGAAAATATATTAGGGAACATAAAAATATGATAGTAATTTTGGGATAATTATAAAATAACATCATAAATTATTTTTAAGGTATATATTATGTCATTTTTCAAAGAAATATATCCCTTCTTGGATACTAAATATGTGTGTGGTTACGAAACAGATAAAACTACTGGTAATATCTTGGAAAATATAACATTGGTCTTGAACTGATTATCACTTAGGTCATAAAAATTAGCCAATCTATTCAAAATGTTTTACAATAATGTGTGATTTACTTATGAAAATTCACATTATATTTACAAACCATTATGAAGGATTTTTAAACAGGGATATCCCCAAGGAAACCATTCTATGTTTTTAAGATTAACTTATATTAATTTTTTCACTAGTTTTCAGATTATACATTATGTTTTAAAATTCATAATTTCATAATATAATCTTGTATAAGCCATTATATAGAAATAGAACTTTAAAGGAATAAGGTTATAAATACTTGTGTTTAATGTATATATTTCTCTTCTAAGGAATTCAATATAATTGGTGTTTAAATAGAGAAATTTATGGCTATATTATGGTAGCTTAATCATGTTATGAAAAATAAAATTACCTAGAGGAAAAAACCTATTCCATAGTGATATTATACTATATTAGAACACATTAATTGATAAAGGTCCCCATCATTTAGTGGGGCTATTGATCCAATTGTAGGTGAGTAAGGATTAAGTCACTGGAGAAGATATTTATGACATAGAGATATATTAAAATTGAAAAGCTTACACTTATAGTGTATTATATAAAAGTTTATGTTGAACATTTTTGGCCATTAATAAAAAATAATAGGGAGAAATAGTAAATAAAAATCATGGAATAGAAATATATTAAGGAAATAATATTTGAAAAAAATATTCTTTATGAACAAAAAACTATGATTAAGAGAAATTCCCATAGATTAAATCAAAAGGAATAATAAAGTTTTATAGAGTATGAATATACATCTACAAGGTTATATAGGTATGATATAAACTACATACAAAACACGAAATTCAATATTGACCATTTATTTGATGGGATTAAAAAATAATATCTAAAGGAATTTGGTCTCTAGAAAATTTTCATCATATGATGAAATAGTTTTATATTCTATCAAGATAGAGGAAATATTATCTAAATATTATTGATTTAAAGGAATGAAATAGAAGAAGAGGATAATAAAGTAAAAAATGGATAAAGGGAAGAAGGGAAAGACAGATTTTACAACATGTGAAAAATATGGAAGGAATCACCAAGGGAAATTATTAGAGGGATCATGTGTTTGTTATATGTGTGGAGAAAAGGGTCACCGAGAATAAGAATTAAAATGGAATAAATTAAACACTCATATTCAATGTTTCAACATTAAGGAGATGGGCCACTATAAAAATTAATTCCCCAATCATCAAGTGAATATACCTGATAAGAAGCCTAGGGATCAAGGCCAAAATCAGGATATTGATACATATGAAATGGAATGATTAATGAGATAATGTATTTGGATCCTTGGAATATATTTTAAATGTATTTTTTTATGATAATATGGTCATAATAATTATAACATTTATAAGGATTGTATTGAAGTACTATCTCATAAATAATTTGAAAGCATTTATTAAATGGTACCAATAAAAGTGTTTCGTTGTAAAGTTGAACTTCTTGTAAAAAACTTGATTGTGGACCTTTAATATGGTACCCATGTTGAGATAATGATTTTGGGATAAAGATATTATTGATATAGATAAATTATATTGGATAACCCTGACTACCTTTTAACTAATTAATTATTTTTTGAATTTTATTTATTCTATCATTAATGGAGTTACATTTTTTTGGAAATTTAAGGAATGAATCAAATAATCTATGTTTTACTTAAGTAATAAAAAATCTTGCATGTTTTAAATATGTTTTATGGTAATTATAGATATTACAATATTTCAAAAGAAAACATGATGAAGGTATTCAAAAGTTTGGTATGTGATGATTTAGAGCCACTGCATGTTGTTTGGGGGAATAATGATAAGATAGTTTTTTAAATTAAGTGAACTTCTTTATAAATTTTTAGATCATAATATTTTCGAAGGTTTATAAGGTTAACCATTTATAAAATGGTTTAAGGTGAACTTTGGATGAAATTTTAAAGATAAATGTATTACTTCACTATATGAAAATTTATTAATATTGGAAAACATTTTCTAACTAGATTGGTTTTGGAAAATAGTTTGAGATAGATATAAATACTTATCACTCTTTTTTGGATCATAAGATACATTAAAAAGTAATTTTAGCAAGTTAGGAATAATTTTTTTTACTTTTGGAAATTAATTTCATGGAGTAAAGGATGAATTAAAAAATAACCAAAGGATGAAGTTAGACTTATTAAATAAAAAAAATATAAATTAAGTATATTTCAATATATTCTTATACTATAATATAATTCCTCAAATTTAGTAAAAATGATACTGAAATAAAATTTTATTCTATTTATACAATTTTTTTGATATCAATTAAATTGTTAACACCTATTTGGTTTATGAATTTTTGGACATTAACATTATCTGGATCAACCAATTTCTTATGATCAATGTTCTCTATCACTCTCTATCAGTATTTGAGTCTTAGTTTTCTATTCCATGTCCATTTATTCATTTCCCACATATTTTATTGCACTAAGAAATCTAGTTATGTTATTATTTTAGATGACCTTTGTACTTCCGTTTCTCCCATATTAAAAGGATATTTTATTAACCCTTTTATGATGTAAGTTTTTTAATAAAGGTATTTTCAAATATAAAAAACATCATTAATAAGATAAATTATATATTTCATGGAAAAATTTTATTTAGGAAGGAGAGAATGTGACACCCCAATAATTTACAATATATTTTTTAAGAATAAATTTAATTTCATCAATATATTCTGATGCACAAAATATCAGGTTTTAAAAAAAAAATTTAGTCACTCATTGCAAACATAATTTGAAATTAAAATTTAACAATTTTAGAAAATTTATTTCATAAAATAATCTTCATTTTTTAAATTTGGATATCAAAATTATCTTAGAGTTATTTTTTGTTTTTTTTCTAAAAAGTTTCATTTTTTGATGAATGGTGAAAAGTATTGAATTTTAAATGAAATATTCCTTTTTAATTAAATTATTTATAATATTAAATTATATTTTGAGTTGGTTTCAAAGTAAAATTATTTCTTTTCTTTTTATAAATTAATATAATTTATGATATTGGAATCATATTCATATTGAATTTATATATAAAAACTTTTAAAACTTTTGAATATTTTCACTTTAGAAACCTGATTTCTCATCATGTCTATATGATTAATTTGAAATTAAAATTTTCCACTTCTATGAATTGAATTTGGTAAAATTGATTCCAAATTTTAAATAATAATTATTTAAAATTTCTAATAAGGTAAACTTAATTTTTGAACCAAATTAATAGTGAATGCAATAAAAATTAGTTACCACATTTAAGGTAAAAATGAGTTTATTGTGGGGTTAAACTAATATGATAAGAGGGAAAATGACCTAAAATATTATCTTAATTTTATTGAATGATTTTATATAAATTTTTTCCATAAAATTATATATTATTTGGAAATTATTTAACACTTCCCATTGAATATGACCATTATAATAAGTTAAGTAAAGAAAAAGAAAAAAAGATACTTTTCTTACTTTTAATATATTTAAAGACTTGAGATACAAACAAAAAAACATATGTTTAATTATATATATCAATTTTAAATATAAATTATTTTTTTATCATGAAAATTTATTATATTTTTTTTGTAATGGAATAATTACTTTAAATACTTAAGAAATGAAAACATAATAATTATTTAGTTAATAATAGAATAAAATAAATGATATTAAAAATATTAAAAGAGAAGTAAATCGAATTAATAAAAATGTTCCATTACTTTTTAATATGAATATATCATAGTAATTTTTTTAACATAATATATTCTAATTCCACCATTATCTTTATATTTTTTAATTTAATTAAAATGAACAATGTTAAAATTGAAATTAATGTTATTTACGATAAATAATATTTAATTAAGTGATTTAAAATAACTAAAAATAATATGATCATCAATTATATTTATAAATTACAATAAATTTCATCTATATTTAATTTATAGACCAATTTTACTTTTATAATGAAAATATTGACCCCTAAATAATAAAAAACTCTCTTAGAACATTTAAGGACAATGTAGTGTTTTTTCAAGTTAGATGCACCTTGTAATAAAATTAATTTCCATAAAACATTTGATTTACATTTTTTAAATAACATATTGCATTTATAATCAGTGGTTCTAAATTATCTTACAAGAAAAATTTTAATTTCGGTTTAAAGTATAAATTTCCAAGAATAAAAATACAAGCTGCCGTAGTGAAAAACAAAAATGGTAAAAATAAGGAAACATAGAAGTTAAGGAGAAAAATGTCAAAAAAAAACAAGTTTAATTGTGTGTTAGAGGAATTAATAGAACATACAATACCTAAAAACCTTTTATTATTAGTTTTGATACACTTTTGGTAATATTGACCTCCCAATAATGAATACTTGTGAGTATTTAAAAGAATACAATTTATCTTCAACTATAAAAGGTCACTCACTCACCTCACTTATTTACTCCTTCACACATATTTAGATTTTAAAATACATAACAAAATCACTTATAAACTTCTCTACCCTAATATTATATCCCTTAGTCTGGTCAGAAATATATCATAGGAATGATTTAGTGCAAACCTAAGGAGGATACCCAAAGAAGAGGTAATGTTCTTCAATGAGCGTCTTTATTTTACTTTTTTATACAACTAATTAAATTTTTATTAAACCATGATTATATAATAATATTATTATCTTACATATAATAAGTTTTTTTAAGATAATTTCATGACCTAAAACCATTTCCACTTCAATCAAATGGGCTATTTAATCAACATTCATGTGTATGGAAGACTACCACCTTAAGAACTGAAGTCATTTATTTTTCCATTTCCCCATATCAATATTGGATATAATAATTTATAAAAAGTATGTATATAATATTTATAACATATTTTTACCTCTATAGTCACTATATCATATATTTATTTTTATCTTCAATTCTGTAGGAGATACAATAACATTAATCTTTTGTACGACAGACTACCACCTCGCAAAGCGATGTGATTCATCTTTCACTAACATTTTACATAGAAGGTGATAAATATAAAGTTAATGATTATATGTGATATATGTGAAATAATTATGATATTAATGATATAATTATAATTCTATAAATAAAATATATATACCATTTTCAATCTTTCCTTTTCACTCATGTAAATATGATAACATCATGCATGTATGTGTGGACTACCACCTTCACCAAGTGATGTGACTCTATTTTCATCACCACACCACATGTAAGATATATATAAGTATATAATATGATATATATATGATATTATTATCATTATATAAATGAAAAATATTAGTTAACTCCTTTCTATAGTGATCATTGAAAATGGAAATGTTACTCGTGTGTACGTACGACCTACCATCTCCATGATCATAACACAATTCATTTTTCATAAGAATAAATAATGATTGACTTAAAAGTATAATTTATATAAAAGTATGATAAATATTCCATGATTATTACTTTGGAATTTATGAAACTATGTAATATTTAAATTAACCTAGATCCTTAATGACAAAACACACATGATAAAGCAATGCAATTGACTCCTGAAGTAATGTAAATAATTAAGGAATATTATCAAACAGGTGGTATAAAGGTTATAATAGGATCATATATGATATTATAAATATTAATATGGTTATCTTGTAAGTTATTGACTTGTTTAAAACCACAATATAGGTGGTTAAATCATGTTCAATCAAAAGGAAACGTGAGGTAATGGATTTCATCCCAATTTACATTCCATTGAGAATTATTTTTTATTTTTCACCAATTCACTTTTATACACTGTATATAATTCCCCTTTTACATGTAATATCATGATTAATTTTTTAGTTCATGTTATTTTAAGTTCCAATTTGAATTATATCATTCAAGGGGATTCTACTTGAAAATTACCAAGTGGTAAGAGTTATTGTGAAATCTAACTTTCTTTTGTGATTGTTAAGTTTCTCTTGAAAAAGTAACTTTATTGTAATAATTTTTAGTTGGAAATTAAATTTCTCTAAAATAACCATATTCTTCTATGACATATATGATTATATCATAAAAATTATACAATTTCACATATAGTGTTTAATTTGAATGTTATTTTATTTATTGGGGATATATGGAAAAATATGTATTCTTTACTCAATACAGATATCTTATGATAAGGAACATTGGTTATGAATTAAATTAATTATTTGATATATGATTAATGGTTTGGAAATTCATAAAATCCATTATGGAACATTTGATTCCAGACTATTGATGCATCAGTAGTATCATGAGATGAATAAACTGAAAAAATTAGATGGGTTTTTCACCAAGTATGTTTTAAAGTATATTGTGAAAGGTTATAATGGTAAAGGTATCATCTGCATAGGAAAAATGACATCTAATAATTAAGAATTGTCCTTATATGGGATTCAGCTATTATTATCCATGATATTCTCACTCTGATATTATATGTGGATGCATGTCATTCTCATCTTATTGATTAAATGGAATGTGTTCTCAGCCATTTACCTTCACATATTTATTATTCCTTATATTATCATGACAGTCAAGTTATTTAAATAGAATGTGTTCTCAATTATTTATCTTTCCATAGTGATCATGTTAAATTATTCTTGATAGTTTTTATTATACTTTCTCCAGTTGAGTATTTGACCTCACCCTTATTTTGTTTTCTTTCTCTAGGATATGAAGATGATTTTTTGGAATGAGTTTCAAGAGTGGTGAGTTATTAATTTTTTTTGCTTTATTTTCTTTTCCCAATAAAATATAGGGATAATGTATGTATCTAGTTTTTTAAAATTGATAATATTTTGGTCCTTCTAGATTTGATACCTGGAATATATTCCAATTTAATAATGTAATACACCGAATTTGGGCTACCAGGGTCTGATTCATTACAATACAATTATCAATAGTGAAATACCAAAATAAACTCCTAGGTAGTAATTCTGGTAGCAATGCCATGCTCCAAATTAGTACTAACTGGCCCGATCACCAAAATCACCCAAAAAACCTGAAAATAGATTTATATATATAGGGGTGTACATACATGTATATTTTGTAGGATCCTATTCAAGGCCTCCAGTGAATATGTTGAAGATTCATACTAATGATTTAATGAATAAATGACATAGCCAGCAAGATCCCCCTAGGCCAACTATCACACAACCTCACTGAGCCTCTATCACCCAATATCGCATGTATGTATAATAACATAATAGTAAAGTAAATATCATGAAGTTACCCCACACTACTTACACATTGGTTTTTTGTTCTCACACCCCAACACAAATCATCTTGGTGCTCCCATTCCATCTATATCCATGCCACTCCACACTATACCAATATCAACACATCTGTTTTGGGTTGGATGAGAGCGCCACCTACTATAACCCGTGAAGGGTAAAAAACTATATCTAAAACTATTATTATCTATACCATATCCATATGAAAAACCATGTATCCTATATCTACATTTACAACACATATCACAACTTCATCATATATTCGTATTAGTAGGGTATTGTGAACATGGAGGAAATTAACCATATTCCCTCCTCCTACCATGAATGATCCCCATCAAGTATTATCACCTAATACAAATAACATGTCTACTACGTGTAATCATAGCCTATATCATACCTATAATTGAGAGTGAGTAACAGGGACTACACAACCATATATTCTCTCACCAACCTTTATTTTAGGGAAAAGACAATAAACCAAACACATTTGTATGCTGATAAAGTTATCCAACTTGGGTGGGGTGGATATAAAATTAACAAGGAAAATAAATAATATATAGTCACACATAAGCCCATCCTAATGGGGGTCACTATTAAAATATAACTTCCATGATCCACAACCATCAACTGCACCACCATCACTTCAGAATTCCATCATTACAAACTATCACATCCCAAAACAACCCCACTTCCCACAAAAAACATCCACAATGACCAATATCAATTATTATTTAAACAAATCATTTAAACACATATATATTTACCATTTACCATCTATATTATTTTAATTATTCTATTCAATTATATATTTAATGAAAAAATATTATTTAATAATTATCCATATTTTAATTTAGTCATTACCCATCCATTTCAATCATTAAATATCCATTTATATCATTTAGTTATTTAATCATTGCTTACACACATTACCAGAATCATCATGAACAATAAGATTATGTTGGTATTGATAAACTAAAAAATGTTCCCCCAACATTAACCAAACAAAACAAAACCATCCCACAACACATCCCATTCCAACTAGGGGAACCATTCACATGAACCCCTATAATATAACATGTCAGAAACATCCATTAATACGATAAAAAATTACCTTTACATTCCATCCAACCACATACCCACTTTTTAACACATCCAATATCCAAAAACATCCAATAAAAATTCCACATAATTACCCCCTCAATAATTACACAATACACATCTATAACAACAAACATAACAGTCACACACAATAACCAAATCTAGGACCATGACACATCTATAATATTTTATTTTAAAATATTCCTTCATATTCATTAAGAATCAACTAAAAAGGTTGTAAATAAATAATCTAGTTTTCACCAAACCAATTCATTTCCATATTTATGTAATCACCATTTTAAGAACATTGATTGTTGCATTTAAATCATTGCAAGAGTAAAACATATTTCCTAGTAGAAAATTATTTCTAATCACGAAAAGGTATTCAATAGTCACATAAGAAAAGATATATAAACCTGTAACCAAATGAAATTCAACCCAGACACCTTCAATTTAGTAGTCCAATTTATTATCTTTATTAATCCAATACATATAATTCACCAAATGAAAGAAAGAAAATGAAACTTTAACCATTCACACATATATAAATAGAGTTATAAAATAAACTATCTCATCCAATGCATCAAAAGTTACCGTATAATAATGTGTGAAAGATAAAACCATGAGGCAAAACTCACATGAGGGAAACCTCAATCAACATAAATCAGAGAAAACCCAATCATAATTCATATCCCAACATCTCCCAAACTTACCATCATCACTACCCACTCCTTAGATAAGAAAATGGGGGGAGAAAAGGAGGAAAAATCATCTCACATCATGAGTAATAGATTTCATAATGTTAGGGATTAAGGATAATAAACATGGAATTGAATGGTATCATAAGTTTCAATTAGGACCACCCATGATCAGGAAAAATAAAGTGGAATGAGAACTAGAAGTGCTTCCAAATTTACACATGGGTTTGAAAATCTGAAGACCATGATGAAACATTCCTAATTCATGCCAAGATGGGTTTAAAAATGAATAATATCATGATTTCACATAGCGATTCCCCTATCTTTCCCAAATTAAATTTTATGAACCCCCTTAAAATAATATAATTAATGAGAGGCCATGACATAAGGACTGTTACTATGCCGCAACATTTTAACATAAACAATTACAATTAATTCTTTGATCACAATCATGGTGTCACACAATAAGCACAACATAGTTACATAAAAGGGTATAACCATAGAATCAAATACCCTTGGACTCATTTCATAGAATTGATATCCACTTCATCAATCTTTTTCCATCCCTTTATCTCAATAAACCCATGATAAAAACCAAGGTACAACCAAAATATCATGAAACTGGGACCCCTAAAAGTGTAGAAATATGGAATATCATTGCATTGAGATATATAGTATAATAGGAAATCCATTTTATAACTAGGATATTGAAAACAATTTGAATATAAAGTTCCTTTATTAGATTTTAAGGTTCCATAATTTTCCAAAATCCACCTCAGGACCTTTATGCCATATCCAAACCATTTATAGTGAAACAAATCAGCTGATGTATTGATATACCAATTATAATATTACCACCAATGACACAATACCCAGAGGAATGATGAAAATCACACTTTTTGGATGAATACTCAATGTTAGATCTACCTTCCTTCCTCAAATATACTTCTTATACCTCTAACATCAAAAATGAGAAATGTACGAGGCATGAGTAGAGTGGTCCATTTCATTAGATACCTCAAAAATATTATAAACCCTAAGAATAAAAAAACCCAGAAGGAAAACCTCATCAACGAAACCCAATACACATCATGAGATACCTCTCAATAAAGGAATACACCCCCACCCAGGCACTGAGAAACATTAGAGACCAATAAAATCAAAAAAATCATAAAATAATCAAATATTTTCAAACAGACTACATAAATAAAAACATCATATCATCCAAAAAAATCAAAACATCTTAGGATACTAAGACATAATCCATGATTCATGTTTCTCGGTATATTCTTATAACCTACCATGCCACCAAAGAGTGTTAAATTAGGAAAAAAATCATATATGAAGTACCATATCTTGAAAATCCTAAATATTGATTTTCCATAAAAAAATTTCATGAAATCCTTAAAATATAACTCCTCCTAATAAATCACATGTGAATCATCATGAAGATACCCGTAAAGTTGTTTCAAATGGAAGAAATTATGGATCTTGTCTTGCGACAAGGGAACCACCAACTCATACATCACCCCAATAACATTCCCCAATACTTAAAAGGGGATAATAAACCTATTATAAAGAATAATCCCTTAAATAAACTTATATTTTCTATAATTATGGGAAACTCTAAAAAACACATGATCTCTAACATCATACTCTAGGGGTCTCTACCTATAGTCAGTGTAATGATTCTGATAGTCATAAAGTATGTTAATCTTCTCCAAAATCAATTGAAACTTCCTAATTGTTCTCTATAAAACATCATTCTAGAGGACCACTAAATCCACAATACCACTCTCGGATAATAAATATCTATAGTTCCTCCCATAAAATGGCTCAAATGGGTCCATTCCAATGGATAAATGAAAAATACTATTATGGGAAAAAACCATTAATTCCAAGTGTATCACCCATGATCCAAAAAAATATATAGTGCAGTCCCAAAACAGGTACCTTAGTGTCTAAATGTTATGCTTAGTCAAATCATTTGTTTGAGGATGGATGTAATCACTAAAATGGAGTAGAGTGCCATGATCATGCTTAGTACCTCCCCAGAAATGTGGGGTAAAATGTGGATCCATATTAGAAATTATGGTTCTCTAAATCCCATGATGCTTCGCCACCTCATCTATAGAACACTTTACTAGATAATCCACAACATCCTGGAAATGATCTAACTTCATCATCAAATCAAAAATCATAAAAATAACATCACATCATCCCTAGGATTATGGTAAATCAATGAAAAAATCCAAGGACATTTCTTCCCACTTTCACCCAGGGAGATCCAAAGGTAGAAAAAAACCACTTAGAATATGATGTTTTTCCATCACATGATAATAGATAAAGCATCACAACATGAACTATACTACTATTAACTTCATACTGAGCTAGTAAATCTTTCCACTCATGGTATTATACATGTTTGATATACTAGGATGAAATATTTTTACTAAATTTTGGAACTCATAGAACTCTACACACATCACCAATAGAATAAAAAAATTCCTTTGAAACAATATATAATAGAAATTATCCATTGAACACCCCTCCAGAGAATCTCAATGAAAAATAGAATCCCAAATTATGCCTACCTCTGAGTCACCCCATTGAGACTCCTATATCTTCTCCACCAAGGACGAATTCACTAAAATATATAACATGTATCTTCTACCACCATCATGTACAAAACTATTCATCACCATAAGCTCCTCTATGACTCTTTAAGAATATATATAATCTCAAAAAAATATCCTTGTGACATCCTACTCAATAAAATTGAAACTACATTCATATTATCCATGGTATGGGAGATCTCGATGTTATAGTCCGACAAGAACTCCATCCACCATTATTGATGTAAATTAATGTCCTATTTGGAGAAAATATACCCCAGGCACTTATAATATATTAATAATATAATTTTATTATCAATGAGGTATTTTCTCCAAATATTTAGAGAAAATACCACTACTTCTATCTTGATATAATGGGTGAAATAGTTACATTCATGAGAATGTAATTTCTTGTACCCTTATAAAATCACTTCTCTCATTTTAATCAAGGCACATCGAAACCCGACAGGTAAAGAAATTTAAAAAACTTAAAACATTAATCCTTCCTCTAAATACCAAAGGATGAGTTAACTAATCAATATCCTCTTCAAGTAGTATAAATGTTCCTCCCATTGTAAAATCCATAAAAAAGTCTGGACCTTTTTTCTCAGGGATGTGATGAAGGAAAACATTTAGGAGAAATCAGAAAAAAAATTCAATAATAGACCTTGATACTATAGAAACTATAGACCTATGAAATAATTCTAGGGAATTTCCTAAGAAATAACTACCTCAATATAGAAAGGATCAACCAACACTACTTTTTTGAGACCCCATATTCAAGAGGAAATTCAACTCTCATGCCTAAAACAAATATCTGCACAAAATTAAATAGAGATGATGGTGAGGAATGACCTTTACACCGTCCCTAAGTTGATCAAAATGACCCTTGACCCACTCGTTGTTAAAACGAGTCAAAGTTAAATTATTATTTTTTATATTCCTACTCACTATTGTATAGTGGTTTTTAGGGTCGAACCAATAGGGAAGGTTGGAGACAAATTTTATTTTATTTTCTTCAAAACATCCCACTGTTTTCCGAAGTGGGGTGACTACCTTTTTAATATTCACTTTTCTACTTTGATTTAAAAAAATAGTATGTGAACCAATATATATTTTTAATAATAGAACTAATTTTAACACTAATCTATAATAGACTATCAGTTTAGTAGTGAATTAATATGCAGTGGTATGAACTAAGGATCAAATGATCAATTAAAATACTCGGGAATTCTAAACTACTGGTTAAAGAGGATGTTTTATTCACTTATCTTAATTGAATCACACTTACAAGGAAAAGAAAAAGAGTATAACTCTCCTAGAGATTCAATTGACAGAGGGTTGAGTAATTGAGTTCTCTAATCCAAGAATCAACTGATCTTCCTAAGAATTATAAAAGGTAAATAATTGGAAATTAACTCACAATTAAATTCCATTATTATCGATATTAAAGCTTCAACAAATGAATTCAATATCAATTTCACTGATTGATCTTGAAGTTTTGAAATAGAAAATTTTATGATGTGAAAGTAAAAGATAATCATAATCAATCTCGCTGATTGATTATGATTTCATAAAATGAAAGTGTGAGGAAATTTAGAAGATTAACCAGCAAGTCTTAAATTACCAAACTAAATTTTTTTAACATAGTATCATATTGATTAAAAACTTTGAAATAATAAAATTATATAGTAAAAAATTTAAAATAAATGTTGAATAAGAGACTCCATCTCATGATGCTCTGCTTCTAGGCTCCTTGGGTCTCCAAGATTGGTTCACCAAGGATACATTGGATCAGCTCCATTCTAATAGTGTAGGATGTGTCGAATGTTGGAAGCTGAATGAATGTTCGAATCCCATACTATTTTTATACATTTAATACCTCTATCATCTTGTCCAAGTCACCACTTATTTTTCATTAATAATGGAATGTTATTCACCCTCACACCACACACATGCACTTTTCATTGCAACACTTGTCATTGTATCTTAACACTTGTAACTAACTTCTCAAATTTTGTTGGGATGCACATAGACATGTTCTAGGTTCCTATATGAATCCGTGAAAGAAAACAGTTAGGACAACTTAAAACAAAAATTATTTAATTAACCTATCAAATTAATTTAAAAAAATAAGATAAAATTAGTTTCCTAATTTATTATTTAAAATTATTATGCAAATTAACTTATACTGATTTAATGTTATTTATTATAAAAGGGTTTTTAATTTACTATTATAATTAATTATTAACTAGTTATTCTTTTAATTTATTTTATTAACATTATATTTGTGTCTACATGTTATTATTTATATTTATTTAATATAAAAATGTTATTAACTTATTTTATTATGTTTATAATTTATCATACTATGTTTGAAAAAATTAATTAATAAAGAGAACATAAATAAAAAATTATTTATAAAAAAATATTAATTAAGGAATTTAGTTATAAAATTAAAAAATTCCAAATAATTAATGAAAAGTGTAAAAATAATTGCTTAAAAAATTTAAAAAATAAATAAAAGATGTGAAAAAATCATGTGAATTTAAGGCCACATCAAATTCCCTACACATAAACATTGTTTTTCCTCAAAAAATTCCATGTTTTATTAACTTTGAAATACATAAGTGTGTTTTAAATGAACTCCAGTTGTAACATGTGTTACAATTTCAAAATAGAAAACCACATATTGTGAACAAGGATTTTGAATTGTAAAGTTCAAATGAAATCTTGCACAGCTATAAATACTTACTAGGTAATTAAGAAAAAAGTGGATCATTTACCATTGAAGATTCCCTACCTCATATATGAATCTTCCTAATGAGTTTTTCTATTCAAGTATAAGATATAACTTCAAGAGTGATAAAAGGTTAAAATCTTGTGAATTCAAGAATATAACAAAAAGAACCTTGTACATTGACTGTCTCATAAGTTCCAAAAAGAAATAATTAATTTTTTTCAACCACCTTCTTAAAAAAACCTAAATAGTTCCATACAAATCAATTGTCCCATTCTTCATATGATGTTTATTATTACCATCACTATAATGAACTCATATTCTACCCTAGAAAATTTATTTAATTTTTCCCAATCCATGTATCATGTGATAAGAACTTTGCATATGCAGTTATTGTAAATTATACCAAGGTATTTAGTTAACTAAAACAAACCAAGTGGCTAGTGTCTCAGAGAATCACTGTGGGTTCCCAAATGCCAAAATTACTCCAGTTTCAAGAGATTCATATGTAACACATCAAAATTGGATCACTAAGGTGATTACTCTTTTAATAAAAACAAATAATGGGTCCTCTAGGAAAAATTTCAATCTTCTAGTTCCTAATTCGATGATCTTAACTTCATCAACAGGTATCCTATGTTAGTCTCTAACATAGTTCCTAAAAAATTATTCATAAAATCACTAAGCATAGTCACTCAACAATCATTCACCAATATATGTTTCTTACTCAATGCCATTCTTAACTACCAAAAAAGTTGTATACTTAGGCAAGACTCTTTTGTTGTATAGTGTAAAACCTAAATAATCTCTAAAAATAAAAGGATTTTGAAAATTTTTAACCATTTTTTACAAAAAGATAAAAGAAGGTGTGGGAATTGATGGGATTCATTATGAATAGGTTAGATCAATCATAAATGGACCCCTCCCCCACATTTAAAATGCAACTTTTTTCTCAATGTTGAATTTAAAAGTGGAGAAGACGACAATTATGACTATTAAAGCTCAATTTTTTTTAATTAAGTAAATTAATGATATGTTTAAAGGATATCATTGAAGTTAAAAAAATATTGTTTGCCACAAAAATATTTTAATACCACAGGTTCACATCCATTCTTATTTAAGCAAATAACAATTTTTTTAATTAAATAACAATAGTCGCATGTGAAAGAAGTAAGAGCACAATGATTTGGGTGAAAGGAAATTTGAAAATTTGATTCAAAATGATTTACAATTGAGAAGGAAATATTAATGATAATCATCCAATAGAAACTAGCAGATCATATCTAAAAACAAGAAGCCATGGGAAATCCCCAAAAAATAAGTTCTAAAAGTGAAGAGATTTTAATAACACTGAAATTCTCTTTTTTCAACAAAGAAGCACATGCGGAAATTTTTTCATCAACATAGTGACATGAAATTGACATTTTCACTAAGATACATAACAATAAATTTTATTTAAGTAGTAGTATAGAATTATTGACTAACCAACACTGCCACTAGTGAGTCACTATTGAGTGACTTACCGATCGTAGTGTATTGGTTGATTAAGTGCATGGTGTGTCAATGATTAACCGATGAACAGAGTAATAGTGACACATCAATGTAAAAATTTGATTTTTTTTAAAGTGAAAGGAGAAGAAAATAAATGTAGAAGTAAAATGAAAGACCTTTCTTGAAAAAATATTGTCCAGAAATAATCTATTATGTGAATACCACTCTTTTGTTAACACCAATAACATCAGACACATTAATTCTAAAAATAGGATCGAAGGATAACAAGACAGATCAGACAAAACTAGAGAGTAAAAAATTAGTAAAAAACACATTATTCAAAAAAATACAACTAAAGTAAATACCAAACATAAACAATGGTTTGACTCCCATGTAGCACCAATTTTTATGCCTTTATTTAGGATTTATTCAGAAATGGTTTTCCAGTGCAGTGAAGGAATCCAATCCCTTTGTATTTACTTCAAAATATAGTTTAACTATATTCCAATTAACCATTATGGTATTGTTTCTTCACCTAAAATATCAATATCTCTATTATTTAAGACTCTAACCACAATGAATGGTCTAGACCACTTGAATTTCAGTTTTCTAAGAAAGATTTTATGTCCTGAATTAAATAGGAGGATCTTATTTCCAGGTTTAAATTCTCTGGTTTTTATAAAAAAATCATGAAATATTTTAGAACTCTCTTTGTAAATCCTATAATTGTCATAATATTCTCCCCTAGTTTCATCGAGTTCACTCAGCTCAAGAAGTATCCACTAACCAATACTCTTAAAATCAAAAATTTATGTCCTTAAATTCTCAATATTACATATGCTACAACTCCAGAGGAAAATGACAAAATTTACCAAATAATATCTTATATGGAGACATACCTATTAGGGTCTTAAAAGATATTCTATATTCCCATAAACTTTATTTTATATGAATGACCAGTCCTTTCTAGAATGTGAGACAGTTTTCTCTAAAATCTATTTCTTCTCCCTATTTGATATCTCTACTTGTCCACTGGACTATGGATGATAAATAGTTTTGGCTTTATGAAATAAACCATACTTTTACATTAAATCCATAAAATTTTAGTTTTTATAATGTGTACCATTATTAGTGATAAAGGATTTGGGTACTACAAATCTTGACAAGATATTCTTTTTGAAAAATTTAATTACACTATTGGCCAGATTTTTTGGAAGAGATACTGACTCAATCAATTTAGAAACATAATCTAAAACAAAAAAAATATACTAAGTCCCATGAGATGATGGAAATGGACCCATGAATTATAGACACTATACATCAATGATCTCAACTTTTAGATTACCCTTTAGAGGTAACTGTTTATTCCTCCCAACATTGTATAACCTTTGGAATCTATTACATCCAACAACATAGATCCTAGAATCCTTGAATAAGGTGGGACAATAAAAACCATCTGTAAGGACTTTTTGAGCTATCCTCTCACCACCATGGTGTCCTCCCCAATGTGAGGTGTGACCACTCTCTAAAATAGGTAGCATCTCTTCATTTAAAACACACCATATAAGAATACAATCAAAACATCTCCTAAACAACAAGGGGTTATCCCAAAGGTAATAGTTAAGTTTAGAAATGAATTTAATTCTTTGGTTATTGGAAATATATTTGGGAAAGACACAAGATACCAGAAAATTCACATAGTCTATAAACCATGAAGACAACTTTATAGAGACAATGAGTAATTTTTCATCAAGGAAGGATGAGTTTCTCTCCCTTGAATCTTCAGAATGGGTATGAGTAAGCCTATAAGGGTGTTATGTAACAATGTTTTCAGATCCATAATTATCCAAAATACATATATCAAATTCTTGTAACAACAAAATCCATATAATAAACCTGGGTTTAACTTCTTTCTTAGAAAACAATTACTTCAATGCAGAATGGTTAATGAATATGATAACTTTTGAGCCTCGAAGATATTTCCTAAAATTATCAAGAGAAAACAGAACAGCTAAAAACTCTTTTTTAGTAGTGTTATAGTTTCTTTGATCCTCATATAGTAGTCAACTAGCATAATAAACCAAATGTAGATTATTATATCTACTCTTCCCTAGGATATATCCAACAACCATATCACTAACATCTCACATTAATTCAAAATTAAGTTTCTAATCGGGTATAGTAATGATATATGATGTAGTGAGTTTTTATTTAAGAATTTTGGACGATTTAAGACAGTTCTGATCAAAATGGAATGGGGAATACTTAAGAATAAGGGAACACAAGGGCGTAGTGAGTTTTGAGAAATATTTTTTTAACCTCCGGTAGAAACCTGCCTGACCTAAGAAATTTTTAACACCTTTAACATTTTTTGGAGGTGGTAGTTTTTTTAATAACTTCTATTTTGGCAGTGTCAACTTCCTGACCCCTCTTAGGTACATTATGTCCTAATACTATACCTTCATTGACCATAAATTAAAAGTGATGCGCACAATGGAGAAGTCATCCATGAAAACCTATATAATTCTCTAAATAATATTAGAACAAATAGACATCATACACATTTTAAAGGTATCTAGGGATCCACTAAACCCAAAGGGAATCATCTAATAAGAAAATGTCTCAAAGTGTCATATAAAGGTAGTCTTGTACTGATCATCTGGAGCCACTGGAATCTAGTTGTAACTAGAATAACCATCCAGAAAACAGAAAAATTTATTTTCATCAAGCCTCTCAAGAATTTGATCAAGGAAGGGTGTCGGAAAATGTTCCTTTCTAGTGGAATAATTAATCTTCATATTATATATATAAACTCTACATTTTGTGGATTTCTTAAATTTAATTTCTTGATTCTTCTCATTTTTGATAATAATAAACCCTCCTTTCTTAGGGACTACTCAGGTTGGACTAACCAAAGTACTGTCTGAAATATGATATATTATTCCAGTGTCGAACAGTTTGATTTGTTCTTCCCTAACCACTTATTTTATATTGGTATTCAACCTTATTTTAAATTATACCCTAGGATTATATTCTGCTTAAATAGGGATTTTATGAATGCATAATGAAGAAATAATTCCCTTAAAATCAGATATGGCCCATCCTGTGGAAGATTTGACATTTTTCAGAACATTTAACAATCTTTATTCTTGATTTTATTTCATCTCAACAGAGATGATTACATGAAGAGTGGAATTGTTACCAAAGAGTTGATACTTTTGATGTGTAGAAAGTGGTTTTAGTTCAAGGATGGGTGTGTTTTCACTTGATGGAAGACTCTTGGGCCTATGAGGTCCAAGATATTCAACATATTTCTTATTGGACGTTATAAATTTTGAAGGATTTTCAATTTACAGATAAATTTTTGAAATGACAGTACTACTTTCCAAAGTAGACATCTCACTATCCAAATTTTCTAGATTTGAATTTAAAAGAATTATAAATGAATAGTAAGAAAGATGTATTATAATCTCTCCCTTTACTTCATAAAAAATTTCAGAAGTGTTGGTGACAATAGAATCACTCTTAAGTACCATAAGAATGTTTTTAAGATCAGATGCAGATGATGAATCTCTAATAGAAGTAGAAACATGGAAATTTTTGTGTTCTGTAAAATTTTCTAGATTCTATATTTGATCATATTCTATATCATGTGAAATAGGAAAATCAATATTTTCAGTTTTTAAATTTTTTTATTCAATAGAGGGTTGAATTTCATATTCTTTAAGATTTTCAAATTCAGTATCATCTTCTAAGGACTCTATCATTGAATAGTTTTTAGTAAAGGTTGGTCCCTTTATATTTTCAAACACATTATACTCTTCTTGTTATTATCTAATTTTTAAGATAATATAACCCTTAGATACATCAATAATAGCTCCACCTGTGGTAGAAATAGCTTCCCAACCCAAACTAGATAGTAATTTACCCTTCCCACAGGATGAGTGAAAGAACAATCAGCCAACTGTAGGATGATTGTGGTGGGCTAAAACCCCCCAATATCAACTATTGAAATAATGAGAATGGGAGAATATTGACACTGACCCCAAAGTCACACATACATTTTAGTTAAATATAATTCCCTAAGGTACATGGTATGACAAAGCTACCTAGTTCTTTGAACATGGGTGAGATTTTCTTTTGGAGGACAACACTACACTCTTATGTGAGATAGTAGGTCTAAAATTATTCAAGGGTCTTTTCATTTGAATGTTTTTATGTGATTTCAAGTAAGATGGTATTTGAAGTAAAGCTTTAATGAAATGTATGTTCACTTGGAGCTTTGTCAAAAGCCTAAAGAATTGAATATGTTTTTCTTGGGTATTACTTTGGGATTTGAGTTTTGTAGGGAATGGGATGGGTGTAGATATTTTCCAATGAATATTAGGTATATCCCATATTTTCTTAAAAGTTTTCCCCTTACCCTTGTTCTTTTTATTTTCAGAAAACAATTTAGCGTGTTTTTAGGTGTTAAATCTATATTTCCCTCATTTTTAGAAAAATTTTCATCGATTTCAAAATTTTGTACAAAGCATATTTTTTTCCATATTCACATAGTTTCTCATTTTATGAATTTTCAGAATCTTTTTCATCTATAGTTTGAGTATTAATCCCATTTCTTGTGAAAACAACCATAAACTTCTCTCTAGGGATTATTTATATTATACTAGGATATCTACCATTATCCTTAGAAGTGAAGTCTCTAGATATTCGGCCTAATTGAGTTTCCATGTTTTTCATTCTAGCATAATTTTGAATTTTATGAGTCTTATATTGAGATTGATGTTTATTCAGTCGAGTTTTGAATCATTTCTCTTGGGAGTCCTTTCTGTTTAGGATTTGATCCAATTTAAAAGAAACTTGGACATCATAGTTCTTTTATGCATTGGAAGATTCACCCCTTGGTTGGTTTTGATAGGTTTGTGTGGGTTGATTTTGGTAATTAGGTGTAGTGGATTTCTTGATTATTCTTTGTTATTTCCTTAACAGATTTGAATGGTTCCTGTAGCCTTTTTGGTAATTATTTGAAAATGGGTTTTCTTTAGTAGGTATTCTAGGACCATAATTGAAAAAATTTCATTTCTCTTATTATTGGGATGTAATATAAAATTTAGGACAAATGTTCTAAGTTTGACCAAACATTCCACAACGGGAACACTATTATCTAAGTGATTGGTTATGGTTTTGACAGCTTAGTTGATTAATAGTTTGTTATGAATTTTGTTTCATTAAGGATTGAAGTTGAATGGTTATTTCAGATAGTTGAGCATGATTATCATTTCCAGAACCAGTTTTTGGGTTTTTATTCACTCTTTTTATTCTAGAATTTTTATGTTGAGAATTTAAAGAGAGGTTATTGAAAATTTGTTTTAACCCCTCATCAGTCTTATCATTGCAATTTCCCCCAGATGCTTGATCAACAATGTTATGACCAATGGGGGATAAACCTTCCTAGAAGGTGTCTATGAGAAGTTTGTATTGGAGTTGATGATGGGGAAACTGCCTAAGAAGGTCCCTAAATCTATCCCAATACTCATGAAGGGATTCTACATCCACTTAGTAAAAACTAGTGATCTTAGTTATAATTTATCATTTATGTCATTGGGTATAAAATTTCATGATAATTGAATTATAGACATGGTCCCAATTCTCAAAAATATTCTCATCAATACTCAAAAACTAGTTTGGAGCATTCCATTTAAGGAAAAAGGGAAATACTCACATTATTAGTTCATTCTCATTAAGTCTTAAAAGAGGAAATTGCTAAACTATATTGTATAAATCTATAATGAAGGCTAGAGAGTCCACATTATAGTTCCCATTGAAAGATGTAAGTATTGAAAAATTATACTATTTCAACTCAAAATTTCTGGATCTAGGTGTTAACCTAATTGATTATGGAATACTTGACATTTGAGGAATTTGGAACTCCCTTATCCTAGACATTTCAACTTCCTCATTGAGTTCAGGTTGAAAATTTTCAAAATTATTAGCAGAAACTCTATCAACAATGTTTTTCATTTTAGTTTTTTTTGTATTTTTTAGATTATTAGGATTTTTATCAATTTCCATGTTCAGGGGATCCAATCTAATAATGGTATATCTAGTGTATATGCAATTTCTAGTAACAGTAGTTGGAATTAAGATCAAATAATAAAAAAGATCCAATAATAGTTAAAGTGTAAAACAATTGAAAATGAGAAGTGAAAGATAATAGGTAAGATATATAGTAACTCCAAGAACATAAATTTTTATTATTTTTTATTTAATTTTTTAATTTTTTTTAGATTTTTTTATTTATATGATATTTTTTTAACATTACTAGAAAGGTAAATTGGCCAGTCGAAGCCTTCCCGATTAATGATTCCACAAACTTGACTCAGTCATCATTAAAATGAGTTAAAGCTTAATTTTTGTTTTTATTTTACCACTTACAGATGTATAGTAGTTTGTAGGTTCAAACCCATAGGTAAGGTTGATGAAAATTTTTTTTTCTTCAAACCACCTCACTATTTTCAAAAATGGGGAGAATACCTTTTTAATTTTCACTTTTCTACTTTAGAGAAACAGTTTGTGAAACAATATATTTTTTTTACAAAGAGAACTAAATTTAACACTAGGCTATGATGAAATATCAGTTTAACAGTGAATTAAGTTGTAGTGGAAAGAAGTAAGGAGAAAATGATCAATTAAAACAATTGAGAATTTTAAAATATTGGTTAAAAATGATTTTTTCTTCACTAATATTAATTGATTCACACCTCCAAGGAAAAGCTGAAGATTCTCCTTTTCTTGGAGATTCAATAGATATAGGGTTGATTCATGGACTTCGCCACTCTAAGAATCAACCAAACTACATAATAATTTTAAAAGGAACACAATTGTAAATTAACTATCCATTAAATTACATTGTTATTCACATTAAATATTTGATAAATGCATTCAAGGTAAATCTCACTAATTCATATTAAAGTTTTGAAATTGAAAATGTTAAGATGTGAACAATAAAATATAATCATAATCAATCTTGATGATTGATTATGATTTTGTAAAAGTAAAGAGTGTAAATAAATTTAAAAGATTAAACAGTAAGCCTTAAATTAACGAGTTAATTTTTTTTATCCTGTGATCATCTTGATTAAAAAAATTGAAATAATATATTTATAGAGTACACAATTTAAAAGAAAATTGGAAGAAGAGACTCCCTCCCATGCTGCTATGCTCATAGTCTCTTTAGATCTCTAGGATTGTTTCTCTGAGGATCTACTGGATCTTCTCCACTCAGCCGGTGAAGGATGTTTCGAATATTGGAAAGTGGATGATTTTTTTAATCCTATACTACTTCTATTATTCTAGTGTATCTATCGTCTACTTCAAGTCACCGCGTGTTTTCATCGACAATGGTAACTTATTCACCCACACACCACAAACATTCACTTTTCACTACAACACTTTTCATTGTATCTTAACCCCTGTAATTTACTTCTCATAGTTCGTTGGGATGAACCTGGATGTGTTCTGTGTTTTTGTATGAATCTACAAAAGAAAACATTTAGGAAAGTTTAAAAAATAAAAATATTTAATTAATCTATCTAATTAATTATGAAAAAAAGTTAGTTTACTAAATTATTATCTAAAATTATTATGTGAATTAAATTATACTTATTTAAAGTTATTTATTATAAAAGTTTATTAATTTATTATTATAATTAATTATTAACAAGTTATTTTATAAATTTATTTTATTAACATTATATACATGTCTATATGTTATTATTTGGATTTATTTAATCTAAAAAGTTATTAACTTATTTTTTATGTTTATAATTTATAATACTAAATTTTAAAGTATTAATTAATAAAGCATACATAAATACAAAATTAGTTATAAAAACTGATTAATTGATGAATTTAGTTATAAAATTAAAAAAGTTCAAATAATTATTGGAAAGTGTGAAAATAATTGATCGAAACATTAAAATAAATAAATAAAATATGTGTAAAAATCATGTGAATTTCATGCCACATAAACCCTCCAATAACTTGGAGTATATGTGGATTTCATTTATAAATAATACCATAAACTGATCTAGGAACTCACAGAATCATGAGTCCCATGAAAATAATTATTTACTTCATGACATTGAACAAGATATCCAAAAATTCAATGTGCCTATAATGAAACCTAAATACAGTCTTTGAGAGATCATCCTTCATCAATCTGATACGATGGTATCCATACCATATATTAATCTTCAGAAACAACCAAGATTCATTTAGATAAATGAAAAAATAATGTACCCCTAGAAGAGGGAAATAATTATTTACTATTAACTGATTGAACCAATGATAGTTCATAAAAAACATTATAATACCATCATCCTTCTTGGATAAATACACAAGAGAATTAAAAGATGATAAAATTTGACAAATGAAAGCCTTATGTATCAAATCAACTACCAAAATCCCCAAATCATGTCACTTATATGGCACCTTCTGATACGGATCAATAAAAATTTAATAGGAAACTGGTTAAAAATCTCACCCAAGCATGATATTATATCAAGTGGGTAGGATAAAAAACTCCTCATGAAAATAATTTAGAAGACCCTCCATGACTCTTAGAAACATTACCACCTATACATCCAATTAATTAAATGCTAATTCTTCCTATTTAGATTGTAGAGTGTCTGAAATACTACTACTCATATGATGTCCCCCATCATCAGAAAACACAACATAAATCTTTTAAACTTCACCAAAAATAGCTCCCCACGTTAATAAATAAATAATAAAACACAATAAATATAACCAGTTGATTCTAAAAATGAAATCATAGGGTTGTATAAGAAATAATAATAAATCCTTAGAATATTGATAGTACCACATCATCAACTCACATCCTTGACACACATCACAAAAAATAATCTAACATCCAAATTGTATAGGTATTACTATGTTCACAAGAATCCCCTCTAGCTTGAGTCCCAATTTATAGAATAAGGTGAGTAAAATAAAAATTTGAGAAGCTCTATAATCACATTAATCACAGGATATTGTAGATGATAAATAAATCATACATCAAATGATATCTGGACCATCTAGAACTAGCATCTATATATCCTGAAACATTCTAGTCTAAACTCATCTAACTCACTATTGAAGGACACCTCCATGTCCATTCTCAACTATACCCCTACGGTTTAGGGGAATCATTGTGTTAATCCCTAACAACATTATCTAATCTTGGAATAAAAATACATGCAACCCATATAACTCATACAACTTTTAAAGAAACTATTGCTGAGGCTGGAAAAAATACTGATCACCTACACCACACTGATTTCTATGAATGATTATGAAATAATATCCTCTATGGTCATTTATTTTATATATAAAAAGAAACTGGAATAGAGATCCTAGTTGATGATTGATAATAACTAGTTCCTAAAAAACAAAAACAAAAATATGAGTCTAGATCCCCACTAGTCGAAACCTCAATGACCTAGACACCAAATATTATCCAACAATATCCCTTATCCTCAGGTATATTTTATGACACCCATAATGAGATGATATTGAATTTTCATAAATCCTTTCAATAACCTTAATACTTTTTTCACCTCTAGATACATAGGTAATGTTATTGGGGTGAATGCATTCTAAAAAACCAGGAAAAATGCCTCATCCAAACACTATTCTTTTGTCTTATTATCTAAAAATATGTCACATGTGAAACAAATAACGTCCTTGAACTCGATCTAGAGATCCCACATTCTCTATCTCCCCTTCACAGGGGATAGAAATTCCTTCCTCTTCACTATGTTTATATTCAATAATATAAAATCAATATGATCGACATAAAAACATCTAATGAACCATCTGCCTCCTCCACCTCCCTAAGAAAAATCCACTACTAACACATTGATCCGAACATATAGATGATGGCCAATGAAAACTGATACTATGTTCTAGAAGGATTATACTAAAGGAAATACTGAGTTCCTCAAGAAAACACTTTATCTCTAAAATATCACCTACCGAATCAGTGGAAATTTATGATAGAGAGATTTAACAAGTGATTAAAATTATTTGTATTATTTATTATTAGAAATTACTCTTACCACTAGTTAAAGTTAATTTCGACACTTCTGAACATACACATACAATGTTTGTAATATATTTACAAGGTTCACCTCTCAAAATGAGAAGGATAATCCTTGGTATGAAATGGATTTCATTAAGGCCATATGGACAACTGGTATCAATATATTGGTATAATGAGTATGTAGTATCCTTGTACTCATTCTATAACAAGTCTTCTTACTATGTTTGATTTATTCCCTTATTTTTATAGTGATAAATGATTTTCTGTTTTAATAATAAAAAAGCCTAAATGTAAATTGTATTAACATTTAAGTTGTTTCATAATCATAGGTTTCTTCTTCTCTATGTGAAATCTGCACAATAAATTTTTATTCTTCTCTCCCTCTAATATCATCATCGATAATTCTTTCTTGATCATAACAGAGACTCCACATACTCTTTTTTCCTCTTCATATGCTTTTATATGTGATATATTATTCATTTTATTTATTTTCTATATAATTTTACAACAAAAATAGTAGAAAGTTTCATCTAAATTTTAATTTGAAATTAAAATTAATATTTATAACATCCTCTATCTATTTTTAACCTTTTATTCTTATCAACTCTTATTATTATCCTCATTGAACTAAATTATATGGAACTATAGTGTATCATCCCTTACTATAGTGTGACCAAAGTTACAATAGCAGCTTCTTGTATTCTCTTGTTCACAAATCATTCTTTCTTATTATGATATTGTTCTCTATTTTATTATATAATTAATACCATTTTATGATATTTAATATATAATGTAATAACTGTTCCATCATTTGGAATATTATTTTATTTAAAAAAAATATTTTCGAAATTCTACTTTTCAATATGTATAATTTTAAGTTATTTTATAATTCCAATGTCATACGTATATAAAAAAGTCATACAAAACTCCAAAAAGTAATATTCCCTTATATGAAAGCCTCACACGTGTGGATTATAATGTCAAACGTGGAATAAAATTCATATGTGTGTGACTTACAAGGTTACATGATAACTCTAAGTCACATGAGATTACCTTAGGGTTTTATGAGCTTCAAATTTGGAAAATTATAATGTTTGATTTTCTTGAAAAAGTCTTATTCCCATGGGGAAATTCTTATGCACATAATTAAAGTCATAAAGAAAATTTCAAAAATCATTTGAGATATGAACCAACCAATCTTATGCTCCAGCTATAAAATCCATAGTTCTTTATAATCCTTATAGAATATCTTCAAACCAAATTCATATATCTCTAAACATCCATAAATGTTTACCTCGAATAAATAAAATTCATATCATGTGAGTTTGAATATGATTTATGCATTGAAAATAAAATAAAACATAAAGAATATATCGACTTCAACACCATAAATTTATCCTTATATATACATAATAAAAAATGATAGATTAAACTGCTTATATCAACGATATTCCTAAGAACTCAATAACATTCCAATTGTTATTACCCTCTATAATCTCCCCATTTGGATTTTTTTGGAAAGAAAAGAACATAAATCACTTTCAAAATAAATTAACTTATTAATGAATCAAAATTCAATAATTATAATCCTACATGAGTGAAATTTGTGTAATAATATCATGACCCAACCCATATGGGGTTTCATGGATTACAATGAATCAAGAGTGAGTCCCCAATCCTGCCTCCAATAGGCTAGGGTCTGGTGACCAGTGCTGAGTATTCTTATCTTACACATGGGATTCATTTTGCTAGGGTGCCTGTACACATGAAACCATCCCTAAAAACCCCTAAAATTATGAAAGGTAAAATAAAACTGTTATTAAATAAATTCATATAGCTATATCCTAAAATAGAGTTTCAAAATAGTACAAGAAATCATTACTATCCAAATACAAGATGTTCAAAGCAGTAAAATATTAGAACTTTCTAAGAATGAGGGGATTTCTAGATAACCAAAAAAATAGTATAAACCATAGTCTTTCTAATTAAAATATTCTATCTCTATTCCTAGTCCACATAATACTCTATTATAGACCCTGTCTTTTATGTAAGACAAGAATTTTGTGGGTAGATCCCATGCAAGTGTGAGTATAACAATACATAGTAGGCACCCAAAAAATCCAATAAAGGAGGCAATAAAAGGAAGTGATAATCCAAAAACATAAGAAATAAGGTAATGGAAACCCAACACCAGGTATATACAAAATACACACCATGTCTCAAAGTATGTCACAACCATAAAACCAACATTGGATTCCTCTCATGGCTTTGAGGTAATACACATTCAGGAAAACTCACTATAAGAGACCTAATAACAATGATGGAACTCATTTGATAGGTCATTTTCATATAAACTTTCCTTGAGTAAGATATATTATGGAACTTAGAAGATCTTGATACACAAATAGGGGATCTCACCTAGGGCCTCTGGGAGATTTCTAGAACCATAACTGGAGTAAACAAAAATTTAAGGGAACATATTCCTTAGTGAGTTGGTAATGATGATTTATAGAATCCTCAAAAGGGAATAAAAAGGTGAATGAGGAACAAATCTAGGCCTCATGGAGGGATACCCTCTCTAATCTACTGAGGGGAAGTAGATCTATATCTAAAATAAGATGCCTCAAAGAACCCTCATAGTGGTGAGATGAGAAAACTCATTCCTGATTAAAAATGGAACTCAGCCACAATAATACAAAAAGAGGGAATATACCTAAATTAAGTGGAATAGGGAACACACACAACTGAAATTCCACTAGTTTGAGGGGAATGGGGGATCCAAACCACCTTATATAATGTTCATGGTAGGTAATTGGGAGTACTCAATGTATACAACTAAACCCAAACATCCCATTTCCATGACAATGTAACTCACCCCATAGATATTTATACTAGTTAGGCCAAATTAATCTAGTTGTTCCTTGTATAGTGTCCATGCCCAGATACCTGGATATGACAGTGTAGCCAGGTCATGCCAATAGACTCGGTGATGTCTGTCCCCATGTATATTGGTTGTGGTTTGTCCATGAAAATGGATACATGACCATGTATTATTACATTCTGTGTATTCATATTAGAGGATTTGTAGTGAAAAATCACAATATTTACCAAATGGGAAGAATACATGTCATGTTCTCCTAAACTATACACCATGTGATTGAGATGTTCAAATGGAAATTCCCAAAAATCCACCCAAAAACACCCATTTTTTCCAACTATGAACAGATCCACCCCATGAGGTCCTTAATATTCCCAATAAGGATTCAAGGATTTAATGATTCTCATATATGGGGATCTAGACTAAAAACTCAAAATATTATTACCTCGTAGTGAAAACATTAAAGCATCAGACTGAATGTGGTGCCTTGAAGCTACTACACCCAGATCTGGTCTTGATTTCCATCATGGATAGTGTCCAACATCACCTATATCCCTCCTAGGTTTTTACGTAGATCCATGGAGGAGAATTATACCCTTAATCCTATGTGAATAGGAGGCTATAGGGCAAGGACAATTATTTTTATTCATTAAATTATTTAATTAATTAAATGAATTATATCTGACACCTAGAAATGACTTCCCCCAAACTCCCAATGCCGAAATAAATTATGTTTCTCTTATGTTAAACCCCTTATCCCAAAACAATTGTGGTCTTTGATTTCTCATACAAGGTCCTAAATAATGGAAAACCATTTATCCCTATGTGATGTGCATTCATGATTTAATATAAATTAATTTGTAAATATATAAATATAGAGGTGCTCCATGACCTAGAATAGGACTTTATCTTATCTCCTCATTCCAAAATTATTCTTTAAAAAATTCTAAAGTCATACAAGAAAAAACAAAGACATTACATTCTTCCAACCTCAATGAATTTTGTCCTGAAATCAAAAAAACCTTACTAAAATATTGAGGTTATTAATCTCATATATGATTTTTATGATCCAAGGTGATCTCTTGCAGATTGTTAGGATATTATTAGACAAGAATAAAGGGAATAACACTCCAAGTATCTTGTTATTTTAAACCTAAATATCTATTGGGTACTCTGAATAAGTATCCCCATACTCGATGTATAACTCACCCAAGTCAATCACATGCAATGAGCCATGAACATACCTTCTAATATATCATGTACCCAGTCCGACTGAATTGGTAGGGTCAACTGGTACACCACCCCACACACATAACACAATATCTAAATGGGCCAATAAACCTTAAAGATAAATTACCTCCATAGAAAAAAATTATACTCCTCACCGAGGTGAGATCTTCAGGAACTCATGGTATCCCTCATCAAACTCCAAAGTCCTATTCGGTCAGTCTGTATATAATTATTAATAGTTATGGGCAGTTCTTATTCACTCCTGGTTGATCTACACCTTCTCTGTTTTCACTCACACCAACTTAGGGTCCATAAGTGCTAACTATCCTTGGTCAATCTAATACAACATTTACCTATAGGTCCTCCTGTATAGGGCCTCAAATTCTACCACACTGATAGAGGAGTGGTAAAAATTATTATATGAAAACTCCACCAAGGTTAGGTGATCCTAATAATTATGGGAAAAGTCCATCATGAAATCCAAAATCTATCCTGTAGAACCTAAATTGTCAACTCTGTTAGGCTATTAGTCCAGGGGTAGACCACCATGCTAAAACATAATTGAATCACAAGGAACTACCAAAATAATCCATATAACTATTCTGTGAAATGATCATCAGAGTATTAAAAGATAATATAGGGAACCTCATAAAGAAGAACTATCTCCTACAAGAAAAGGTTTTCCAATCCCTCTATTGAACCCCATGCCAGAATGTTTATAAATTGGGAGAACTTGGTGATTTAGTCAATGATAACCTAGATAAGATTATGTCATTTAGTAGTTCCTGTAATCCCCATCAAAAAGTCCATGTATATACTACCAAACTTATACTCTTTCACCTCAAAGGGATAGGCTAAACCCACTAGAACCTAGTTCTCAACCTTCAAATGATGACAAGTGAGGCATTGGGAGACAAAATCTACTACACACATCTTCATTAGTAGCCACCAAAACTGAAAATGAATGTCCTGGTACATCTATAGACTCCTTGAGTACTAATAAGGGGGATTTATGGAACTCCATAAACAACACCTCTTTCTACATTACTGATACCTTCATTTACCTTTAGAAAATGATTAGTTGATCCCTACGTTCTTAAAATCCACCTGGAGCATGTCTAGTGGATATCTAAGTATGTATAGTCTTATAGTTAGTATCCTTAAGATGATCCTTAAAAACACACTAAAGAAGTTAATGGGTAATAACCATAAATATAACTTATGTAAAATAATCCTCATCCACTCTAGAAACGAAATCAAGGACAATAGTCCTATCAGCTCACTGAACAACAATGAACAATATCTCATACTAAGAGTATATGATAATACATTACCTATCCCAGGAGTATATACTATCATAATGTCATTATCTTAAATTAACTATAGAAATATCCTCTATCTCCAATTAACAACTTTATATGAGAAGATATACTTGATACTCTTGTGATCATAATAGATGATAAACAACCCATCGATAAGATATTTTTGCCACAACTTCAGAAAAAATACCACTACTACTAGCTCTAGATCATGTGTCACATAGTTCTACTCATGGGGTCTAATCATATAGGACCCATAGGTAATCAATACCTACATTTATTTTAAAACACATCACTGCCCAACTAAGGACTCATTGAATACCACTACGTACTCAACACCCACTTCTGGAAGTCTTAAGATGGGGTCACTCATCAACCACTATCAAAACTTTTAGAAAGCATCCACAAACCTCTCTATCCATATAAAATACATACCCATTGGTCTAAAAGTAGTCAATAGAACCACAATATGGGAGAAATTGCAAAAAAATACTCAAATATTATCCTAGGAATCCTGAAAATTCCCCACCCAATTACTCTCTTGGGTGGTCCCTCAATAAGAACTACCTCAACCTTTTCTGGATCTACTACTAATACCTCTTATGAGATGACATATCCCAGAATGTATACCTCTTGAACCCAAAAAAGGCATATCAAGAGATTAATATAATTCAAGTTTTCTCAATGTACTTCTAGAACCATCCTCAATTGTCGGGTGTGATCCTCCTCTTACAAGGAGTACAAAAGGATATCATCAATGAAGTATACAAAGAACTAGTTTAAGAAAGGATGAATGATCTGGTTCATAATTCCCATGAACACAACAAGGGAAATTATTTTTCTAAAATTAATCCCTAATTAATCATAGTGACTATAGCGACATTTCCATTCCTTCTTTGATATATCCTCCCCATAAACTCAGAGTTTGTGAAAACCAAACAAAAGTCCAATCCTCAAAAAACAATTCTCTGATATGAAAAAGTAAAGTAGTTCATTGATTCTTAGAATTGGATACATATACTTGATGGTCACATGATTTAGGAGATGTAAATCCCCACATAACCTCATGCTCCCATATGTCCTCTTGGTGAATAACACTAGGACTATCTGGGGTGACACACTAGGTCTCATGAATACTTTTCTCAAAAAATCCTCTAATAAGACAATTATCTCAAAAAGTGATGATGGGGACATCCAATATGTTAGAACACAGTATGTAGTTGTTAGATCATAGAATCTATCATACCATGGGAAATTCTAGACAATTGGTAAGTGATCAACTATATCCCCCCTGAAGACCAGTAAACTTTTTTCTTCTTGAGCTTTGTTCTCAACAACGAAGGAAAAACAGATCCCATCAATGAAGAAACATTGTATCCTCTACACATAATAGTCAACCCATGCCTAAATTATGTACATACAATCCATAACAATAATGAAATCAGATGGCCTCATCAATTCTATGAAAATATCCCAAAGTAATATCTCTCCCCTGAGAGTTAGGTCACATTGTTGATATAATTGTGTGATTAATGAATCTCTTCCAGTAGCATTCTCCAACTATAAGGGTCGAGCCAAAGGCTCTAATGGGATCTTTAGTTCTAAAAAAAGGCTGTGGGAAGAAATGAATTTCTCAATCCTATGTATATCAACATAATAGTTGGGGTTTAATGTCCATATATCATACCTATAATCATCTTTTGAGCCTCTACATCAAAGGCCTCCACTAATAGTTGATGATTTTGTCTCTAACCACCATATCCCTGAGCATGGAGGGAACACCTAAGGGTGGTGGTGGTAAAAAAACAAACTATTAAGCACCTTATTTTTTTCTACTATATCCTCTTCAATTTTTACTACCCTAAAAATCTCACTGATTAAATGATATCACCTACCTTGGTATCCTATTATTTATCTCTTTTTCTACAAAAATCTAGGTCAAACAATTATGAGCAAGATGTCCCCAACCAACGCAATAATAACAAGAAATCTCTCTTGGATGCCTTGAACAATCCTATGATTCCTATGTCGTAGACCCTCAATCCTGAGAATGTATCTAGAAATTCCTAGCTCAGCTCGACTCCTAAGTCTAATGTCAGCTTCCAACTACAGATATATTATCTCCAGGTATCCCATTATCAGGACTAACTTTCAGTGACAACTCTTCCAAGAAAATATCCCATAAAACTTTTCATGTGAGCACTATGGGATATGAAGGAATAAAGATATATATCAATCCATCCCGGATATATTAGTGAAGTACATTATTGAAAGTTCTTTATAGGAAGAAAACATGTCAAACAAAAAACATCAAGTATTGGGAGAGGTTAGCGAACCTCAACACATACTCAAAAACCAATAAACTTCCCTATTGGAGCTCCAAAATCTATTATATATGTACATTTATTATTATAGCTACATAGAAATCATATTTTAAGATAATTTAAAACTCCCCCAAGTGAGTTTCATATCATCATGCTTTTGGGTCATCGAACCCCATTATTTACATACAAATCAATGAAAATATCTTATTTCTAGGACCACAGTTTGATTGGGAGGTTTCTTAAAAAAGTGTAAAAGTCAGGAAAATACATCTACATAGTACTTTAGTACATTAGTTTTTGGATTTCCAAAAAACCTAAGGGGTATCTACCACAAAATATCATGAATTGTGATGATTATACACAAGACCTATATTGGTATTGATATGACCACCATATAATCAATGGGTGGTGGAAATCTTATAAAGCCACCCAGATTTAGCACCTCAAACACATGATTTTATATTGAGGCCTCATAACTAGGAATATCATCATCAAAATCCTAATGGGGAATATTGGAAATATATCGATGTGATGTAATCATGAAACAAAAATGATGCACCACAATCAATCAGTATATATAAGGATCAGACCTAAGGAGGACATGGAAACCACAAACCAATCATACTTGATGCATGCACCAAGGTTTTCTTTATAACTAGTTCCTAAAATTAATGAGTCAACAAGTAGGATATCAGATTCCAGGTGTTGGGATATTTCAACCACTAAATAAACACTGGGTTCCCTAGTATGAATTCTAAAATTAAAATACTTTAACACTCTTACCATAATTCCCAAACCAAACCTAATATCTATAAAATCAATAAAATCATTTACTAAGGTAGAAAATTCTACTTTTAGAACAATATGTCATGAATTAACCCAATAGGGCCTGCTTGGATGTCAAAAAATAAATAGCGACACCCCAATACCACCTCTAATAAGCATGGGGTTGGAAACCAGTGTTGATTAGGCATATCATACTCATGAGAGGAATTTTCCTCAGTTTATACACACACCTATCCCGGAAAAACCATATAGTGCATACAGGTAAAAGACAACTGATGTCAAATTCATGAATATATATATGTATAACAATGAAGCATGTAAATAGTACTAAAACTTATAATGGGAAAATAAAATACCACCAATACTATTGAAGTTTCTAACCAACTAAGAAGGATACGAATCTTAGCCTACACAATACTTGGTATGAACAATGGGTCTGTCTCATGCAACAATTCTATGCCTACTTCTGCACCACCTAAGAATCCATCATATAGACTATCATCTAAATAAGATATGACCTATCTGGGAAGATCCCATATAGGTGTGAGTATAAAAATACCCATTAGCCCCACAAAAATTCCAAAAATATCAAATGAAAGAAAAACGTTATCTCAAACTATAAGTAAGATGGTAAACGAAACCCAACATTTGATATACCCCAAATAGACACAAAATATGAACATATCTCACAACCACACATCCAACCCCATATTTCACTCAAGGATTCTAGGTAACGCTCATTCGAGAGAGCTACTCCATGAATCTTTCTAACACTAATGGAACTCATCAGAGTGTTCATGCTCATTGGGTCATTCCTTTAGGAATATACATTATGGAACTCATAAGATATCGATACTTAGATAGGGAATCACACCCAGATTCTCTAGGGGATTCCTAGAACACAAACTGGAATAACATGCTAGGTAGGGGCATTTACCAACATATGTTGGTCATGATGATTTATAAAACCCTAAGATGTGGAAGGAGGGGAATGTAAATCAACCCTGGGCCTCATGGAGGGATACCTTCTCTAATCTAGTGAGGGGGTCCTAAATTAGGTCTCTAATAAGATAGTATAATGTACCCTCCTCATTATGGACTAAGAAAACTCATTCTAGAGTAAAAAATGGAACTCACCCACACTAATATAGAAAGAGGGAACACACATATTAAATTTGTAAGAGGGATTACAACTAATTGATATTACATTACTATAAGGAGAACACATGATCTATATTTCCTCAAAGAAAGTACATAATGTGTACTTGGGAGTTCATAATGACTACTCTTAAAAAAGTACTTGCCCGTACACATTCCCGTCTACCACTACACATGTTCATGTAGATTGGCCTTTCCTATGTACTCTATGCATGAATTGTAAAATGGTTGGATATAGGTACCTAACCATGTCTGTGTAGCTATATCATGCCCGTGTATTTGGTTATGGTCAGGCTCATGTACCATAGACATGGTTTGGCCATGAACTAGGCTGCACAACCATGTCATACTACATGTAATGTATTAATAGTAAAAATAATTTTTTCTCAAATATAAATCTTACCCAAATGGTAGGAACATATGAAATGTGTTTCTAAACTACACACTGCGTGATCGGGATTTCTGAATAGAAATTCCCTGTGATCTTCCCCCAAACACCTATTTTCATCCAATTATACAAAACATTTCCCCCAGAGGTTCTTAACCAATCATAATACGGAATAAAAACATTAAATAATCACATATATATGGATTTAGGCCCAAAAATCAAAATCAACCTACATCAGTGTGATAAAGCTAAAACATCAGGTCCAAAGTGGTTCCCTAAAGTCGATAGACCATAATCTGGTAATGATTTCCCACAAGGATGGAGTTTGGCGGTTCCTCTCTTCCTCATTAGTTCATCTATCGATATTGAAAGGAGAAATATCCCATTTCTCATATGTGAATAGGAGACAAAAGGGTGGGGTTATTTTTTTAATTTAGTTATTTAATTAATTAAATTAATTATTTCTCACAGCCACAAACACCTTCCACAGAACGCCCGATGCCAAAAAACATTATATAATGCCTAGAGTAAACCCCATGTCCTGAATACAAAAATAGTTTCAAATTTACAATATAAGGTCCTAAACAACATGAGAACTCTTTATTCTTAGGGGATGCATGTGAATTCATTTAAATACATTAATATGTTAATATATTAATATCAAGGCTCTATGAGCCTTGGAATGACAAAATATATCTATGCCAGGATACAATATTATTCTTTACATAATTACAATATATTTTAAGTAAAACAAATAAATGTTACTAGGGAAAAAATAATGTTGAATAATAACACCAAATTGTCCATAATTATTGAATTACATTTATTGCTTCAAAATCTTTAATCCTATTAAACCCAAATTTAAAAATAATAAACTCAACCCTTTTTTAAAAATTGAGATATCATATGAGATACCAATTATAGAATCAATAATTCTTATAATTCTCATATCTCTTCATATAACCTATAAATAATATATTCATATAACCATTATAAAAAATTATCATAATAGTTCATAGGTTATAAAAATAGTTAATAAATTCTATGACTTGTAAAAAGGTTTGTAATTTTCAGTTTTAGTAAACAAAATTCCATATTTCCATACATGAACACATTGATTAATTAAAATATTACCCATTTTAATAACTTTATATAAACATGATCCCCATTACTATATAACTCCCTATAAGGGTATACACATATCAATGGATCACAACCCCTATATCATTTCCCCCGTTTTTGATAGATTAAGAGAGTAAACATAAATAGACTTATATTATAAATTTTCTCCCCCATTGAAAATTATAATCCAAAAAACATGAATTGAGAGTTTAGAAAATCACCATAGCTTATCCTTCTAAGAAATGAGGTTTATCTCCCATCATTGACCTCAAATTATAAAAAGCATCATTTGGTAATAGTTTAGTGAAAATATCATCCAATTTATCCCTTGTAGGAAAAAATTCCAATGTTAACTCATTCTTGTTCCCAAGATATTTGATAAAGTGATACTTAAAATCAATTTTCATTGGCCTTGAATTTTTAATTCTATTTATTAAAAGATTATTATTACTTTGATTATCACATATCTAGAATAGTGATAATTTCACCTCCACTTTAGGATATTCAAACTATGTTTTCATCTACATAAGTTGAGTTATAGCTTGAGTAGTGGACATATAATCTACTTTAGTAGTAAATTGAGTCATATAATTTTTCTTATTAGTGTTAAAACTTACAAAAATATCTTTTAGGAAGAAAATTCCACCTGATGTTGACTTACTCTAATCAACATTTTCTATCTAAAATGAATATTGAAAACCAAATACATTAAGTTTTTATTTTCTTCTAAATTTTAACCCGAAGTCGATTATTCCTTTTATGTACGTAATAATACCTTCCAAAACCATTAATTGGGGATCATTTTATGATCATTGATACCGATATAATAGTGTAACCACATTGAAAATATCCATCCTTGATGCCATCAAGTCTATGAAAATCCTAATTTGATTCTATAATTCTATAAGTTTATTTACATTGCTTAAATATCATTAGAAAAATTAGTTCCCACTAACATGGATGTGGGAAATATATTTTCATCATTAAATCAAACCTTATATAAAATATCGTGAGATTACATCTCTTGAATGAGAAAAACGAGAACTTCCTCTTTAGAGATCTGCAAACTTAACAAATATTTCAACACACAAAGAATAAAAATTTCATATAACTTCCTCATCTCTAAAGATAACTCTTTAAAAACTCTTTATTTAAATCTTTTAATTACAATATCATCAATATAAAAAATTAAACATATGTATACCTTGTTATCATCATTGATATTGAGGCTGTTATACCCAATTCCATTTTTAAACTTCAAATTATTCGAAAAGAAATCATGATTTGAATACCAGGATATTTATACTTGTTTTCAAAAAATATAAATCCTTCTTTAACCTTTAAAAATAATTACATTCATCACTATGAAATAATACAAAAGTTTGATCAATATAAAACTCTTCTTCCAAGACACCATTATGTAGAGAGAACATGACATAAATTTTGAATATATTATATTACCTTTGCGATATAATAATATGAAATACCATTATAGTTTATATAACTTCCACTAGTGAAAGGGACTCAGAAAAATAAATTCTTTCAACTTGATAATACCCTTTACAAAAAAGTGTTTCTTTGTTTCTCATAACTTCACCATTTTCATTCAACTTATTCCAGAATACCTAATTAGTTCTAATGATTTTTTTTAACTAGATTGGTAACCAAATCCCAAGTTTAATTATCTTATATCTAATAAATATCTTCATTCATAAAATCAGTCCAATATTTATGATCCATGATTCATGCACATCTTTTAGTTCAATTTTAGAAAAAAATGAGGTATGTGGTGTTTTCTAGAATGTTTTAATTTTTGAACCTGTTGTCCCTATTATTGTATGATACTTTTCACATAAACATACTTTTATGGCCTCATATGGGATAAATGAGTTTGTTATTTAACTCCATAAACAACTAAATAATCATATTCACCTTAAATATATTCTTAAATTTCACTATATTCATAAACATCTTCCTATTTTTTTAGAAAAATAGCCACCATTTTTTGAACATTCAATTTTGTGTGGGGTTAATTTCTTTATGTGTTCTTGCACATTCACAATATAAAAATAAAAAATCTCTCTCATCTATTTTATTAAAAGTGATAAACTCTTATATTTTTAGGATAACATTAAAAGATACCCTTAACACATATTTGTTATAACTTTTCTTGATTTTAACCTATAATTTTGACAACACATGGGTTTCCAAACACTCTAAGGTACTTAAATATTAAATATTTTTTATAACATATATCATATGGGGAAATATATTATATTTTCATATATAATAATTTATTTTGAATATGAACTATTTTACAATGGATTTAATTCAAAATTCATGATGTGTATCATTCCTTAACAACATAGTCCAAGCTATTTCAACTAGGATTCTATTCTTCCATTAAATAACACAATTTATTTCAGTGTATATTATTATCTTAATTAATGGTTAATACTATTATTATTAACATAAAAATAAAATATCCCACATGTATACTCGACACCATTATCCATTCAACTATTATTTAAGGAGAAACCTCCCCCCATTTCTATACTTTATTAGTAATTATTAAACATTTATGGAGACTATTATTTATGTTTTATAAAAATAATACAATTGATACGTTTAAATAAAATAATAAATTTATGTAAATACTCATATTCACTTTTTTATTTCTTCCTCATAGAACTAAAAATTTTAAAGAAGAAAAGGTTCAACGGTTTAGTATATTGAATATTAACCATTTCTATGGATAATTCAAAATCTTTACCTATCTATATACAGAGAACACAACATTTGTTTCTATTTAAAACATTAATAAATCTCAAGAATTATCACCCTGCTAATATTTCTCCCATAATTTTATTCAATATTCACAAGAATCTTATGCCAAAAATTATTTTATTCTCTAATACTTAAATAAAAAATATTTTCAACATTAACAACCAAAAAAATAATACCCTCATCCAAAATATTGTTGGTATGATACATCCTTCTTTCATGTTATTAACCATAAATCAATATTTTTCAAAAATCACTTTATTTCATCCATACAATAGCAGAATCACATTAAGCATATTTTTAGTCCTTGGAAAAGTAATTAATTTTTTTATTTCAATTTGTCTTTCCCAATAATAGCTAATCCAATATTTTGGTTTTTCAATGACCCAACTTTTCCAAAGGTCACTGAGACATAAATTCACTTTTTAAATACTTTTAGTTGTTTTAAATATCATATAGCATTTGAAGAAAATCCACAATCCAAAATCTTGGAATTACCCTATTTGATACTTTGAGTTCCACTTTAACAACTTTGGAATTCTATTTATCATTAACCATTATCTTATGAGGATTTTGAGTGTTGTGACATATATTTTTCTAGGTTTTTATAATTATGAGGAATTAATTTTAATGGTTAACTAGATGGTTAAATCTTTAGAGACTTCCATAATCACTTGAAATATATTCTCAAATTTCTTCCAAGATTTTTTAATGTATTTCTAAATATATTTCATTTAAGGGGGATGAATCCCCCGAAAACACTACCTATAAAACATCATCGTTTGATACTATTGATTATAATTGTACCAACACATTATAGAAAATTTTTAATTCCCCCACAATGCCAAGAAACCGTAGGAAGAATAATTTTTTCTATAGATAGACTTCATTTCAGATATTGAAACTTATGTTCCTTCTAGTTTGATTCATCTTTTTTATAAAATTATTATATTACAGTATTATTATATAATCCAAAAAAATTATTATTAAATATAGGATTATTTTAAGGGTTTTTGGATTCACCAGTTTTCTTTATTTTTAACATAAATATATAGTTATGAAAATTATAATATTTCAAAGATTTTATTTTATTTTTCGACAAACCTGACCTTCTTCACATGATTCATCTTCTGGACATTTTCACCAATACTTTCTCTATTTGAGGATGATTTTCCCTAATCTTCGATTGAAACTTTATCATTTATGAAGTGTCTATATATAGATTCACCTTCATGAATCATGTGGTATTTATACATTAAACTTTAAATTAGTACATTTTTTCACTTCTCTTTGATATTACCATTATAGATTTTCTCATGCTTATTTGAGATTCATTTAGCAATATTTATTCCTTTGACTTTTAGAAATTCACTCTCTAAGAGGGAAGCTAATATGGAATAAAAACAATGTCCAATATTCTCTAAATTTTTGTTATATTATAATGTAAAATACCCCTCTCATCATGATGTATAAATCCATCAATTTTGAATTATAAGAAATCATAATTGATAGATAGTAAGTTTGGTAATATATTTTCCTTCCAAATATGAAAATTCTTCCCACAAAATATAAGAATTGCGTTGATTATCATGAAAATATGATTATCTATTTAAATCTAAGAATGAAATATTCAACTAGAGAGTAAATAAAATCCTTAAAATATCAAAAAAAAAGATAAAACATGAGTGGAACTGAGTTCTTATACCAATTGAAAGAGCCCTCAGATAATCAATAGAAATTATTACAATGGAGGGGGATAAATAATTAATTTAAATTATATTTAAGTTTCTGTTTTTGAAAAATATCACTATATGTTAAATTGAATATATATTTCTTCTAAACAAATGAAAAAACATTAAGGTAATATTATATTACAAGGTTCACCTCTCAAAATTAGATTATTAATACTTAGAAAGATCTCGATTTCACTAATACCATATGACCCCTTGTATCAACATATAGGTACAAAAACCATATAATATCATTACACTCATGTTAAAAAAGTCTCCCAATTGAGTTTGAGTGATCCATGCATAGTTAAAATGATAAATATTTTTTTATAATAATAAGAAAGTGTTGAACTTAATTAAACTTTCGTTAAATATATTTTAGTACTTGTTCTTCCTCTTCTTTTTATTCAACCTGTACTTTCACATATTTCATCTTTTTTCCTGTGAAACCAAAATAATAAAAACTCCTTATTCTCCCTATTGAATATTATCATTTATAATTATGTATTTATTACATAATAGAGTTCACATACCCTTTTTTCTTCTTCTTATTCTTGAATTCATGATATATTATTAATTTTATTATTTTATATAATTACATTGTAAAAGTAGCCAAAAAAATTATACAAATTTTCATTTAAAATTAAAATGAATAACTTCCTATAACTTTTTTTCAACCTCTTATTCACATTACTTATCCTCCTTCTTCTTATTTTTGACCATTATTTTATGTTTTTGAAACATAGAAACCCTCAGTGTAGAATGACCAAGTAGTTACCACTATAATTTCTCCTCTTCTCTTCTTTAGAAAACATTTATTCTTATAATGATCCTTTTAATTATTTTTTATGAATCAAAAATTAAACATGCAGGTGTTTAAACAATAATAAAATATCTTTGGAAAAATAGTTAATATTATTTTATTCAAAATAAATATTCTTGAAATTTTATTTCTCAATATTAAGAATTATAAAAAATTTAAGATATCTAAAGTAATACATAAAAAAATCATTTTCACCTCCAAAGATTCATAAATCCTTTAATGATATTCTGACCCATGTTACCTATCAGGATAGAAATTACATCAATGACTTATACATGAAACTCATAAAGTCATACGTTGGCTCAATGTCATATAGAAATTCAGAAGTTTCTTATTTTTTTTTAGATTTTGATAATTCTAAAGTCATAAATTCTTAAAAAAAAGTTTTACACTATTAGGTAAACACATACATGCATCATGAAATTCAATAATATTATTTTACGAGTCATATGAGAAATGACTTATCAATTTTTTTACTCTAAATACAAAATCCAAAATTCATTAAAATCACAAAACCATTTCAAACTCGATTACTATAACTCTAAACATAGAAAAAAATTTATATGATATAGAAATACTATATCCTGAGATTTTGAATATGATTTATATATTTGAAATAAAAGAAAACATAATTGACCATATCCACTTCAATATGTACAATTTTTCCTTCTATATAAATAATAACGAATTATCAAGGAAACTACATATATAAAAAATCCCCTTATGTAATAAAAACATAAAAATAGGTCATAGGTTCAACAATAATGAAATTAGAGATTCTCACCTAACACTTAAAAAACCAATAATGCTATAACTTACACAATTTCTTCCTAAAAACATAGTCCTTAGAGAGATAAATCCTATAATGATCAACCAGACCGTCTAACCGACCATGAAAAACCTAAACCATGAATAAATAAAGACCCATAAAAATCTCAATAAAAAAATTAAATGTACTCATATTCCAATTAGTGTAGTATTAATATAATGTTTACTTAATTATATTTATTTTATTTTCCCCAGGATCACCCCAATTCAAACTTGAGTGAAAATAGATATGATGCTTGTACCACTCCTAAGTATATACCCCATAATCTAAATTCTCATTAATAGGGTGTTTAGTAAGCTTAATGTACTTGTATCAGATCATAATGACTATAATATTCTATTTCCTAGTCGTCCTGTCTTGTTACATCACACACTATGTTCAACTAACATTGTTTTCCTAATAAACCCATGCAATCAACACTGTTTCTTAATTTCAATATCCATCCAAACTCTCTATTAGGATTTGATACCACTTTTTCCCAACTGATCCGCAGGAATCATGGGCCTTCATTGAATGAAAGAGTGACCCCCCCAATTCCCATACATAATAAGATCTGTGTTGGCAACTAGCATCATGGGTATAAATCATGAAAATGGTTGCTATTACCCTAATATATCCCAAGAAAATAATAAGAAACCATTTAATAAAAACTATAATATGTAATAAAACCAAATAAAATACAATTAATCAATTCATTAAATGTACTAAAAATATACGTATCCTAATTTAAATACAAAAATAAACCCATATTCATCAACACTAACAACAATCCTATGCTCCAAGATAGTACTGTCTGCTCTGAACACTAAAATCACTATGGAAACCTAAACAATATATTATATATATAGGGGTGAGGATACATGTATAATCAATAGGATTATCCTCAATACCTCTTATGAAACTTTTGAAGGAGTATACTAAAGACTTAGTGAATAAACAGTAGAACCAATAAGCACTTACTTGGTTATCTATCATCTAACCTCCCCAAGGATCACTCAGTCAATATCGCATCCATGTATACTAAAATAATAGTAAAAATTTATATTATGAAGGTACTCCACCGGGATTCCTAAATAGATTTTCACACTCATTCCCCAATTTTAAAATTTTTTGTGCTCCCATCCCAATTTTAGTCACACCCCAATACACCATACAAATCTCATCATATCTGATGTGAGTTAGATTGTAACCCAAACCACCATAACTCATAAAGGGTTTGAATCTATTGATGGATCCAATATCAAATATACCATATACATAATAAAAACCATATTTAACATATTCACATTTATACTATGGATGAAAACTGCATCACATGTCCATCTTAGTTGGGTATCATGAACATGAAGGTCTTCTACCTCATTTCCTCCTCCTACCATCCATGAACCCCACAAAGTATCACCACCCCATTCAAATAACTAGTCTAATTTGAGCCGTCATAGATTATACTGGATGTAGAAGGGAGAGTGGGTAAGAGGGAGTATTCCTTCATCCATCCCATTACATACCAAAATATTGAGGAAAACACTCTAACCAAAAACATCTGGGTGTGTATATGGTTATCCAACTCAGCCTGGTTGGGAAAAGAAATAATATTTAAAATTCATCATATTTTTATGTCGACACCAGACTTTCTTAAAGTGATTCTCTATAAAAAATAGTTCAACAACCTATAACCAATAACCACACCACCACCACCCCCACAGACTTCTATCACTCCCAAATATCAAATCTCCAACCACGACCATTTCCCATACACAATAGAAAAAACAACTAATCTCAATTTCCATTTATTAACATCATTTAACTACTGTGATATTTACCCTTTTTGTCTATATTACACTAATTATTCAATTCTATTCCATATTTAATGACAGAATTTTTGTTGTCATTATACATATTTTATTTTTGCAATTACCCATCTATTTCAGTCATTAATAATTCATTTAAATCATGTAGTTATTCAATTACATCCCTAACTCATTACCTGATTTATCATTAAAATCCATATTCCATTTCTAATATATAACTAATAAATTTCCCCTCAACATGTAAACAATCATCTTAAAACCATCCCACAACACATACCATGATAACCATGGAAACTAACCACACAAACCACCATATAATGACATGTAAAACTGCCATTTCATCTATAAAGCATTCCCTTTAAATTCTAAACAAGTGTATCCCCACTGCCTAACACATCATACATCTAAATAAATTCATAATAGATACAACACAATAACTACCACAATAGATACATAATACCCAAAAACAATTGAAAAAATATTAACCATACAAATTATCCTATTATATAAACTAATCACCTCCACAATAATCATTTCTAAAACATTTCATTATATTCATTAAAAAAATCATTCATGCGAGGTAACAAAACAATCCAGTTTTCATAAAAACCAATTATCTATCATCTTTAAGTAATTAACCATTTATAAAATGTGATTCTATTATTTAAATCACTATAACAACACATGGAATAACTCAACAGTAAAATATTTCTAGCAATAAAAATTGAATCCAATAATCACATCCATAAATCTATAATATCATAATCTAATTCCTCATTTTTATACAAAAATATGAAAATAAACATCTAATAAACACAAAACAATGATCTAGAGGACTAGTGTATTTGGGAGTCTAGGTTCTTAAAAAAATGAATCTAAAATACAAAAAATTTATTTCAAACTCCATAGTGTGATACTATATCCCTTTATTATTATAAAACTATATAGACTATCCTTGGTAATATATAAATAAATTCAGTGAGCTATATAGCATAGTAAGGTAATATGAAAGATTAAAAAGAAAAAAAATGAGTCCAATAACAAAAAATGATATCATAAAATAAAACACTCGTGAATAATCATATAGAAACATGATTAAAATAAGATTTCATCATAAGATCATGGAATCATAGGAATGTGGAAATATCATAATCATTGAAATCATAAGCATAATTCAAGGATAATTGTCTAGATATCAGAACATTGAGAAAAGGGTCCCATAATGGATTAAGTTTACTCTCTAATCCCATTAATATCATCTCAAGAGTTATAAACATTACCTAATGCATTAGAGAACTATTTTGGGAAACCCATCATAACATGTACATGTATATGCATTCCACATAACAAAATCACAAATAAGGCATATACATAATAAATACCTAGATAATGTATTGGGTTACATAATATTTCCTAAAATATTAATCAAAGGATATTTCTTAAAGATTAGAAAAATAAAAATGAATTAAATTTTGTGGATTTCCATATTTGAATCAATAAGTATTAGTCTCAAAAACGAGATCATTTGATAAATTCATGAGAAAGTTCAGAAAATTGGTCATATAAATGAACCTTTAAAATATTGTTTTATGGAATTGGTAAAAGTTTTTTAATGAAGGAAAGAATATGGAATTGTATTTGAAACTGGAGGTATATAAAAATGGTTAAAAATAAAATGTTCCCATTTTATGGAATCATGAATGGGTAAAATATTTTAATATAGTTTTATATGCAAGGATTAAGGGATATAATAATTACACAAAATCAAATTTTCTTTTAAATAATGTATTTAAAAATCAATGAAAGGAATATATAACCCCCAACCAATAAATAGAAAGATATATGGGTATATATATAAGATATAAACACATACATATATATAAATATAAAATTTTGAATAATTCTAAAAATTCCAATACATAGAGAATTTGAGCTAGAGATAAAAAGGGAATAACCCAACGAAAAAGGGTGTTTTAGAGAGTTCCTTTACCTCAGTTCTGAAATAGTTATTCAGTTTTACATAATATATTAAAGAATACAATTAGATTTATTAAAAACATTATTGGGAACCTAATTAAAATAAACATTATTTATTATTAATATTTAATGATAGTTTAGAGTCATTCAATTGAGATATTATGTCAATATTCATTGTCCCAAGGACGTTCATGTCGTGTTTCCAAAGTTTTATTAGTTACTGGTAATTTTGAGAGTTCATATGGTTTAGTTCCATAACTAAATAAATGTTATGAAATTGATTTAATTAGTTTCTAGAAGTTAATAATATTCCTATTTCCTGAAATTATTCATAAATAATAATGACTTAGATAGTATAATTTTTATTCTTATATGGTTAGTTCGTTTAGATGAATTTTTTGGCAATGATGAAATTAATCTATTTTATTTATTTTTAAAATTAATTAAAAAAATAAAAAAATAAAATATAATATAATTAGTAATCTCATTATAACCATAATAATTGAATTTAAAACATCCATGATGGTGGTGGTGGAAAATGAAATTTGTCATTAATAATGATGATGAGAAGACCATAATATAAAAAACCTTTTCATTTTAGAATTGATTTAGGGGAGGTTAGAAGATGGATATTCCACTATAATACTATCATATTAGTATATATATGACAATTATTTGATAATTTATTTGTGGATGGAATTCAAATGTGGGAGTTATAAGAATAAAATAATCAAAAGAGACTTGTTTGAAAGTTTTACCACTTCCCTGTGGACTCTCCTCTAGAACACTATGGATATAGGGAGGAGGGCTTATAGAGGTAAGTGGGTAGAATTTAGACTATATCTATGGATTAGAGGCCGTGAAGAGTATATGTGGTGGGGGTGGTATTTATAAGCATAGGAGAAGGTTTTTGAATATAATATTCATTACTTTATTATTTTTTCTCAAGACTATCAATAGGGATGAATATTTTGACTCAAAAGGGAATCAATACATGTGTGGATAATAAAATGATTTTTTACATTAAACCATACACAATTAATCATGTATTTAACTTATAATGTAAAATATCTTATTTTATAGATATTTATTATTCACAAAAAATCATATTTTTTGAAAAATAAAATATTTACCCTAAATTAATTTCAATGTTCTTTTTCTAAAAGTGACATAAATTTTATCAAAATAATTTTTTAAATATGAGAAAATTAATATTTGAATAAAATTAATATTTTAAAAAATAGTTTTTATATAACAATAAAATTTCAAAAACATTGAAAATTTATTAATGGTTTAATAAAATTATATTTCCATATTTATAACAATATTTACTGTTTCGCGATACCATTTTATTAACTTGAACTTTTAGCTATGATATTTAAATATATCACAAAAAATTTATTTTAACAATGATAATATATATATATATATATATATTATTTTATTGTGTCAAACATTTTTTTCTTATTTTAAACTTACATTTATTTATATCAAGGAAAAACTCATTAATTAGTTTACTACTACTATTATTCATATTAATATTCCAACAATCATATAGCAGTCACATTGTAATGGGGATGTAACATTTAGATCCTAATAGTCATATTTCCATTTAAACCCAATATATACTCCACCATTCTCATACCTTATCATTTACGACTTTGATTACAAGGTTCTACACTTATATTAAAAAAATTTATAATAATATTGATGTTTCATTATATTTTTACAATCATTATAATGGGAGTGATCTTCATGGGATAATTCGAGCCTATGAAATTTACATTAGTATGTGAATTATTCTTCTTTTATCTCCCTATACTATTCCTAGCCATTATAATCATAATTATTTCATGATGTGTAATGTTTCTATGAAATATAAAATTATTTATATGTGTATCTATTGTAAAAAATAATAAAATAGTTAGAGTGAATCATGAATTATTTTACTAGTAGGGGGAATATTTTTGGTGTTACATTCTCCCCATTAAAAAATTTGACCCCCAAAATTTCATTTCATACATTTAGGTGAAAATAAATGAAGATATTTTTTCTTCATTGCTTATTTGGGTTCCCAAGTCACCACTTTATATTTATGATTTCACCAATATACTTTTACCAGGTGAGTTGTCTTGTTTCATAGAACTTCATCTCAAATTTCCAAGATCATTATTAGGTGATCTTCATAAGTGATATAATTCCATGAATGTAGCACCTATAGATTTAGTTCATGTGAAGGCCATAGTTTTTATTTTATTAAGAGAGTTATATAGAACACATCATATACTTGATACATATTTTTTGGAAGTGAACATTACTAGGACATAACTATGATATGATCAAGAATATCAAAGTGAACAATATAACTTGGACTTAGCCTTCCATTATTCCTAAACCTCATGACCTTATTGCATGATGATATTTAAAGAAATTTTTTTTCACCAACCTTAAACTCTTGCCCTTTTTATAGTTATAAACTTAACTCTTCTGTTGAATTTTTGATACTCTAATGTGTTTCTAAATAGACTTGTCCTTATTAGTCATTTATTCCACCAATTTGGTTCCTCGAAGTTTTATTTCCCTAATATCATCCAAGAATATTAGAGTTATTAATTTATTTCCATAGATGGATTCATAAGGAGGTATATGAATTCTTGATTGAAGGCTGTTATTTTATGATAACTCAACTAATATGGCTCTTTGCTATCACAATACATCATTGTGCTCCCTTGGAGGATAGAGTATAGTGACACAGGATAAACATTATATTATTTTATATATTTTACATTATTTAAAAAATTACATTTCATAAATAACAAAATCCTATGGAATGACTGGTTTTGTGTCTTTAGATACTAGACACATAATTAGTTTCTTTTACCAAATTCAAGAACATTTCTTAATAGAATCACACTAGACCATCTTCTAGATATATTATTAATATGTCTCGTCGTCGACACCTGGGTAATAAAGAAATAAGAATGGTGTGATATAAAAAACTTATTAAGGGACCAATAAACAATTCTTCATGGATGAATTCATTACAATAAGTGAAAAAATGTGCACAAAATTAAATATCAAAATATTTTTAGTGATAATAATATTACATAAGTGAGCATCAAAGTACATGGAAGAGGAATATAAATCCAAAAATCATGAACATGGAAGCATAATATCTATATAATGTATTGAAATAATTTTAAATAAACCATGAATCTTGATATTATATAATCGTAATGAATAACATCCATTAACTTTGGCATAAAAATTAGTATAGGGAAACATTATTTTTATGAGCCACACTCTTGAAGACATGCTTGAGAACAACTATATTGTGTCCATGTACACATATATCATGAAATTTAAACATTTAACCAATGAATTTGAGTGATATAAGATACCCACCCATCATTCATCCATACATATGTGTGTCACTTAAAAATATTTTACTTTTTATACCATAAATAACCCATGTAATGAAAATTTGTTTCATAAAAAATCCAAATGAAAATAATTTTCCTTTCATAAAGAACCCAAGGAAATAAAATGGGTTTCATAAAACACCCAAATTGAAATCACTCACTTTTCATAAAGAACCAATGTAAATAAAATGTTTTTCATAAAACATCCAAATCTTAATCATTAAATTTTTATAAATAACCCATGTAAATAAAATGAGGTTTATAAAAAATCCGAATTTAATAAAATAAAATTATGAATTAATTACTTGGTAAACTTTATCTCCCTAAATAATCACATTATAAAATAAAATATAAGATGTAACATGAAACATAACTCTATTATAGGCATATAATTTTTAATATAGAGATTTAAATGATAAAAAAATCATGAAAAGGGCTTCCATGTAAACATTTTGTATTCAATGACGTAAAGGGAATAGTTATGTGTTTTTTCTCAAAAGTATTATTTTTAAAAAAAATTGAAAAGAAAACCTTCCATGGAAATGTATCTGGATAAAAAGATCTTTTCCCAAAAACTAAAAGGGAAAAATTATTTAAAAATAAATGTATTAGTAGAACGAACTTCAATGATAAATTATATAAATCAAATAATGGGGTTTGACTTACCAATTAACTTAACATTACTTTTTATTTCCATGGAAGTGGTTTTATAACCAACCAAACTCGGTTAACTAGAAAAGCCACCCCAACAAACCCTACATGGTTAGGTATAACCATAAATCATAAATGAGTGTTGAATATAGTAAAAACATGTCATAAAAATAGATTATAATGCAAGAAAAAGATAAAAAACTCATAAAACCAAAGAAAAAGAGGGTAAACGTACAATTATGAATCAGAAAATACCATAGGTCACCATGTGACCAACAATTACTTCCAAACCAACCTAAACCTAAGGAAGAAAAAACTAAAGAAGCCAACATGCTACAATATTTTCTTCTCATTACTTGTATCCTACAATATGACATCTATAACCACCCAATGTAAAATGCAGGGTGTGAGAAAAGACCATAGTTGGATACCACAAAATAATATATACAAGGTGTAATATCAAGAAAGAAAATGTTCTAGCTTTTAAAACAAAATAGTTTTAAAAATCATTTTCTTAAATAAAAATCCATTTGTAAATAAATTTCCCATTGGTTTTCCATGAAATCCTTTTATATTATCAAATCCATAAATATGAAATGTAGAAGTGATCAAAATAATAATTTCAATCCATACATAAATAAGTAAAAAGGTAAACACATATCCATGGAATAATATTATGTAAAGTTATGTGATACACCCTAATATTAAAACATATAGGAAACAATCCATGATAAAATCATGCACGTGAGGAAAATTAGTAAATTACAATGAACAATATCATTTGGGATCTACACCATGGGAAAATACATATTAGAAATAGAATATATCCTCAACCATTCCAATATTGGTACCAAATAATATCCAGTCCTACGACATTCTACTAATATCCATATGTAATCCCAAGTAGTCCCACACTCACTAAGGTTACCAATGTCTCCTTCACGATGCACCCAAAGTTACCAATGTTCCAAGATTGTAAAAATACTTTTCTAAACCCTGAACACCATTTACAAATCAATTTTAAAATCCAAGATAATATTATTTGGTGTTTGAAGACCCATTTCTAAATAAAAAACACCACAAAATCATTAAAACAAAAATTTGGGGGGGGGGGGGGTGGAAAAAAATGTTTTTTTTATAAAAAAATTTAAAAAAATTCCTTCAATTTTTTTTAATTCAACGAAGAAATGAGATGAATTTATCAATAAAAATATGTAATTAATCCAATTAACCCATTTATAGAAGGATCTACCAAAAAACGGTATAAACCTGGTCTCAATCAACAACAATGATTTAAAACCAAGAGACCGACCATCAAAAGATAAGTAATGAAAATAATTTGAAGAGAGAAACCATAAAAAAATAATGACCACTCACAAACAAAGTGATATGGAAGGGAGGGGATCACCCAAATTATCCAAGGAAGGGCTTAGGGTCATGAGTGGGAAGGCTACATGAGTAATGAAAAATAAATCCAGAGAACAACACTTAAAGCCTATAATCCATGATATTTACTTGTATTGTATTCCCTTGACACAACATGAAAACCTCAATGGATATTTAAACTAAAAAACATGTAACCTTTTTAATGAAAACAAATATTTTTCCATTATACGATGTGAACTATTCTCATGACATGTAATAAATTCATGACCTAAACTATGTCGATGACATGTTCCCTATGACCATTACATGACAAGTAATCTGATTACATAGTGTGTAAAATCTTAGTATACATTTATTCATTCAGTTCCTTATAAAAAATCCCTAAAATGAAAATATAAATCAAAAACAAAATCAAATCATAACTGAGGAATGAAAATAAGGCATTACAATTTCCCCAACATAAATACTTTCTATACCAAAAAATCCTCAAGATCTTGGATCAGAAAAAAATTGAAGTCCACTATTTCCTCATAAATAATTATTTCTCCCATGTCTCCTAGCTACCCCGTCAACACTGCCACCATACCTGAAGTAGAGGAATTTTTTTACTGAATATTTCTTTCTCTCGGTGATCTATAATTTAAACTCGCTGCTCAACCATATATTTTTTAGTCTCAATATCAACATCCTCCCAAACAATCACTTGGGAAGGATCCGGTATATACCTCCTCAACTGAGAAACATGACAGGCTTTATATATGAAAGTCAAACATAATGGTAAGTCTAACCAATATGATAACATTCCTAGTCATCTAATGATATCAAAGGGTAAAAGAAACCTTAGTGCCAACTTATCCTTCATACATTACCGATGATTTCCCAAGTAAGGTGAAACTATGAGAAAAACCCCATCATCAACCTCAAAATCCAATGGACGATGAAGATGATACACATATGAACTCTGATGAATCTAGGCTATAATCAATTTTCTCTAGATAAACTGCACCACCTCCATCATATCCTGAAAAAGACATGACCCAAACAAGGACCACTCTCCCAACTCTACATAGTGAAAGGTAGATCTACATGGCCACCCATACAAATCCCCAAAGGGTTCTATCTTAATCAGAGCCTATTAACTACTATTATATGAAAAATCATACAGTTGAAAATGTTATTTCCAAGATCCACTAAAATCAAGAACAAAATCCCTAATCATATCCTAAAGAACATGGATATACCTCTATGTATTCCCATCTATTTATGGATGATAATACATGCTCAACCTAATATGGGAACCCAATTATTCATTTAAAACATTCCAAAACCATGTTTTGAACCGTGAGTGCCTATCATAAACTACTGTTGTGGGATACCCACGATGTCTTGATTTATCTCATAAATTTAAGTACCCAATATGATACACTTTAATCATCTCATTAATATGTATGATATTCTCTGATTTGATAATTTGGTCAATTATTACCAAAATAAAATCCTTCACAATAGGATTTCATTGCAAACTAATGAAAAAATCCAGGTAAATATCATCTCACTTCCATGCCATAATGGGTAAGGGTTGTAAAAAACATAAAGGTCTCTGGTTTTGGGCCTCAATTCTTTAACAAGTAAGACACCGTGATTTAAAATTTGTAATTGCCAATGTTTTCACATTCCACCAATACTGACAGATATATATGTGATACATATTGTTTGGCCCCATGGGGAACATACCAATAAGGATGATTTCCACTTTCAATAAACATATTCCCTAGAGAAAAAAACAACCAACCTACCATGGAAGAACAAAGAGGCATTTGGAGACCAAAACAACTCAGTTGAGGTCTCCCCACCAACAAGGCTTTTAACCAAGCAGTAGCATTTATTATCTATAACCTACTCAAGCCAAAATCTCTCATGAAAAGATGATTCAACATTCATTGAAGCCAATGATACCTTTCCACCAACCTCTTTTACTCATAATATCATCTTAGAAAACAAACTCATCATAGATCACTCCTCAAACGATCTCTTCCTGGTTTATTTTAGTAATTTCCTACTCAACGCATCAACAACCACATTAACTTTACCAAGAGTTTTTGAAATATCAAAATCAGATTTGTAGGATACTAGTTTATTTTTCATGGGTTTAGATCCCTTTGAGTAAAAATAAATTTCAGTCTCTTATTATTAGAATATACCATTAAGTTCTTCCCAAAGAGGTAGTGACTCCACATTTTGAGTGTATTAATAATTGTTACCCACTAGAGATCATGGGTATGTTAGTTATTATCATGAGGTAATAACTAGGGAGATCTAAAAGCCCCCACCTGCTTCCCATGAATCATGACACATCCTGAACCTATACTAGAAGTATTACAGAAAACATCATAACCCAAACCTAGTTCCAGTAGAATCAAAACCAGAGATGAAGTCAACCACACATTCAATTCCATAACATTTCTATATAAGTTTTCATTACACTAAAACATTAAAAACTTACAAGTTAAATCTATCATCATAGATGAAATCTTGGATATGTCCCAAAAAAGCCACATAAAATAATAATCTAAATCCAAGAATCTCATAATATCAAACACATTTAAAGGATTATCTGAGGAAATAATTGCCTATACATTTTCTAGATCCACTAAGACAACCCTATTATATATCACATTCCCTAGAAACATCACTTTCTTGAACCAAAACTCACACTTGGAATGATTACCTTATAGACAATGTTCCTTCAATTTTTTAACAATGATATCCATATTTTGACTATCCTCATCCTTTCACTTAATGTAAATAAATATATCATCCAAAAAACACCAAAAAATACTATTCCAAGTAATGAGGAAATATATGATTCATCAAATCTATATATATCACTAGAGAATTAGTGAGACTGAATGACATAACCAAAAATTCAAAATTCCCATATTGACCCCTAAACTTTATCCTGGCTATATCCTCTTCTTAGACTCTCAATAGGTGGTACCCTGACCATAGGTCAATCATTGAAAAACAAAATTCCCCTCCAACCAAGTTAAAAATATCATCATTCAATGGAAAATTATATTTTTTCTTAAGTGTTACATGATTCAGCATTCATTAATCCACACAATGTCAATGGTTCTCATATACCTTCGTAGAAAGTAGAATAGAAAATTTAAATAGTGAAACTATGGGAAAAATAATTCCCTTAGCCTCTAGGTTTGCATCCATTACTTTATGTTCCACCAACTTATCAAGTTCTATATGTTAATATTAAATAGAAATGAGAATCATACCAGGGAGTAGGTGAATAGTAAACTCAACCTCTCCCTTTGGATGTAAACAATAAAAATCATCTAGAAAGATCTCAGGGTACCCAAACACCACTGGGGGAAAAAGACTACCCAAATAATTCTCAATATAATCAAGAAACATCACTGAAAATTGGCATGATATTACCCTAGAATAAGGTGAAATAGGCCCCACCCATCCTGATCAAGAGTTCCACTCATCCTAGAGAACACAAGTTATGCAATTGGAAGATAAAAATTGAAGTTAATGATGATAACCATCTATCTAGGACTTAAAACTAAACATCAAATCCATGAAAATATTCATGTTGAAAATTTCATGTTTGAGAACTAAGAAGTCCCATACCACCTCATAGTAAGTTATCATCACCCATCACAGATTACACTTAAAACCTTGTTCAAAACCCTTTCCTAATGGTGAAGAAAGATAAAAAAATAATGAAATGTTCTCTAAACCCATTCCCAACAAGTGAAATAACTTTTATGATATTAAATAATTAGTAACACAGGTATCATAAATAGATAGTACCATAAGGACAAAATGAACATTATACCTATAACCACATTTGTCTCTACTTCACACTTCTTTGGTTCAAACCCCAATACATAAACATGTTAAACCTTAGCAACATGAACCTCTCCATTATCCCAAGGATTATACACACCAACCTTTAAAGGATCAATATGAGACTATAAAACCTAGGTGAATGTGGATCCATTATTTCTTCCCTAGGACATAATTTTACAAAAACATTTATGATGGACAGATTGTCCAAAAACAAGAAATGTCTTTGGAGCCTCTCTATAGTTAGATCGAGTATTTGTAACGACCCAGACATTTTGAATGATGATTACTTCATTAAAATGTGTGTTATATAATACACAACAAAACCATGCATCTTTAATAATGAATTGATTATAAAGGGAAATGTAATAATATGGATTTTACCATTATATGACCATCGGGAACTATACTCTCTGTAACAATTTCAGCATTATAATTTTGTTCTTATAAGTAATAACAAAAAAATATAATTGATACAGAAAGAAGAATCAATGGCCTCAAACAGTAGAGTCATTCAATTTTAATCCCATCTATTGGAACTTGGGAGGGAGGTATCATCTATAAGGTCCAACCTTGACCAATACCAAGCCATTATTCAACAAGTTATGCTTAAACAAAATCACATACGAGAGATGTTTTGGTTAATGGATTTTACTACTCGGTTGATGTTAGTCAATGCACCCCACGAAACTGCCACCATCACACCTGTTACTCTTAGATCATACATGGGTTTAATAAGAGAATATGTTTCTAGGCCCTAGTTACATAATGTATAATTACTTTGTATAAATAAAATTTTTATTCCATCAATTCCATTTTAAGAACAATTGTTTATAATAAAAATTGGTTTAATTGAGATTGAATTTGATATATTGAAATTTTGGGCCCGAATTATAGTTTTAAAAAAGATAATTTTTTTTATAATAAACTAATTAATTAATAATAATTATTATTTCGATAAAATAATATGATAAAAACACTTTTATTTAATTATAAATGATAAAATAATGTTAAAATTTTTATGTGTCAGAAATTTTACTACACATTTTCAACCCAATATAATTTATAATAAATAAGGATTTTTATAATTAAAAGATAAAATAATATTATTTAGAGAATTATTAGGAAAAAATAATCATCATTTTTGAAATAATCACTTTGAAATTAGGCCAGGGAGAAATCATGAGAATTTTTTGAAATATTTTGTTTCATCATGAATATTAAAAATACAATTTCAGGTTTTCAATATGTTTAATGATTTTTTAATTATGAAATAATTAATTAATAATTAATTAAACAAAATCCACGGCCTAAAATATGTTATTTGATTAATATCATGTATTTTAATATATTTTATTAAAATTCTAAACCTATAATTTACTTTCCAAAGTCAAAAATAGAAACTTTAACATTAAAAAAAATATTTTTGTTGAAACATTACTTGTCAATTCCAAAATAAGTAATATAAAATTAATATCAAATATTTTGGATTAAAATACCAAAATATATGTCCCAAATTTCAATAACTAAGGGAAAACCCATGTACAAGCCCATGGTTTTTCATTTTTCTCCACCTAGATTTCAAAGTCCTATGTTTGGATATTAATCAACAAATCCTCTATTTTTCTATAAATACCGATCCATTTATCCATTTAGATTCACTCAAAATCCATCATCCATGAATATATGGTTGTTTTAACTCCCATTTATCCTTAATTAGGTGTTCTCAATCCCCCAAGGTCCCAATCCTCTTGTTTTAGGAGTTACTTTTCTAGGTAAGGGAATTTTTCTTCCTTTCACTAAAAAAATAACTTATTTTTGATATGTATTCTGAATGATATGGTATCCTTAAATTATTTCCTTTTTGTTCACAAACTTAATAAAAATTAATTTATTATTAATGCTATACCATTGTCCCCTCTCATTTTACCATTTTTCAAAACAAGATTTTATAACTGTTATGCTACCGAGTTTACTTCTCAAAATTCACCCCTTCTCGTCAATAAATTCAAATTTATTTTATTATTGTGATTAAACAAGACTCATTAATTTATTAGTTTATTCAAGTATAAAAAAAATATTTATTTTATTTTTTTATGAACATATATTACACCCAAATTCCCTTTTCATGGATTGAAAATGACATAATGATCATGTTTTTAAGCACTTCTGAAACACCATGACTTTGATATGGAAACCATGTTTTATTATTCTCAAAGGTTTATTTATGAAATGTTTGATTATTATCTATGTGGATCAAATTAGATAATATATATTAAGGGTTCTTCTGATAGTGATCCAATGTATTGGGTAAAAAATTTAATCTCTAGAGATTATATGTTTTATGACACCTTATTGACTAAACATGGTAATATTCATTTATGAAAATATGGTGATTAACATTGGTGATATGCTTATAAATGTCTAAAATAAATGTTTTATCCACATTTACAATTTATGATTTATATTTTTTTATTATTATATGAATCAGGTTCTTTTGATCATGCCATAATGATATTTCTCATGTTATTATTTATATTAATCATGATCACATGTAATATATTTCTCTTTTTACCTTACCGGGCCTTATTCTTTCACTTTCCTTTGATGTATGTACTTAGATTATAAGAGGAAGAAAAAGTGTATATAATGAACCAAATATGAATCCTTTCATGTTTTTAGAATAATGTTTTACATTTTCATGTATTATGTACCTTATTTCTAAAAATCTAAACTTTAAATGATCCCATATTTGTACAATGTAATGAGAAGTTATATAATTAAAAGGTGGGATTCTATAGTATGACCATTCCTTCTACATAGATAGAATACAACCTGTTTCTATCATGATGAAGCCCCTAAAACTTATCCTGAAGGGAAATTACAACCCTTTCATTTCCTTGTATGATTAGAAGACATGCCATGACTATTGAAACTTAGGTTTTTCCCTTTTCAGACTTTAGAATATTCCTAGGAATAATTCCAGAGCTAGGCGCAAAAGCGGTGTGCGATTCTGATGCCTGATGTCCCCTAAATTAATTTTATAAAAATATTTTGTTTTTTATACTATGCATGTGGTGGAGAGGAGTTGTCTCTTAAATGGTAGATGGGATCAAAAATCTGAAGGCACAGTTGCTTTCAGAGTGTACCGTTTACCCTAGTCAGGGAGTAACCATTGCAGGTGCGGGCCTACTGTAGAAAAAGTTGACCAATGTAATTTTTGAAAATAAATAAATAACTTATTTATGGGCATCGGCTCAAATAACACCAGAATCGAGTCTCAGATCAAAATTATGAGTGCGCGGTTTAGTTTAGAATGCCGCATTTACCTTAATAGCGACCTAAACTTCTCCATGATGGGAGGTTTGGTTGGGGGCGTAGATGGTTATTGAATTAATTAATTAATTAAAAAAATAAAATGAAAATAAATCCATCCCCCCTATTAGATTGGTGCACAGTAGGAGGAACCACGGTAGTCTCCTTCACCTCTTTGTCGATGAATGCCATATCAAGCATGTGAGGCATCGTTGAACTCCGTTCTTGACGGCGGTCGCTCCCGAACCGCACAACAGCTGCTTTAGAGCACATATCTGGTATAGATGGATTAGTATTTCACCAAAAAGTATGCAATTTGATTTTTAAAATCTTAGATCATATTTATGCATTCTTTTCCTTCAAATTGTCAAAAGAGTTGTGTAGTTCGGGTCCTATGATTTCTGAAACATGTTTCAGATCAGAATTTGGAGTACCGAGGTGCTCCTGGTGGTTCTCAAAAGTTTTCCGTTGCCAAGGACAGATTTTGGTAGTGACCATTGAAGAATCTAGTGAGGATGGAACTAGGGTAGTGATAGTTTCTCGCTCTGGCGCAGCAGATTCCGGCTCTAGCGCGGCGGTTTCTAGCTCCAGTGTGGTGGTTTCCGGCGAGATAGATGGTGGTCCGACTATAATTTTCTAGGGGTTACTTAAACCCCTGTAACTCGTAATTCGAAGGTCCAATTTGTGATCCATTTATGGATATGAATTCAATGAGTTGAGGTGGAAATTTTGAGATTTATTCTGGAATTTTATGAGTTTGGTTCATGGTCTGGGGCTATGAAATGTTTAAATAATAAAAATATATTTTTTATTATTCAACATCGACCAGCCATAACTTCTGCATGGAGCGTCCGATTGAAATGCGGTCAATGGAGTTGTGATACTAATAGTAAGGCATACTATTAAAGATAGTTTCCAGGCATTTAAACTGAGATCTGGGTGTGGGCCCCATGAGGTAGGTGTTGGGCGTTTACAGGGAAATGTGACTTTTTTGTCTGATGTCTGTTTTGAACGAACAAGTAGTCAATCTCATGGATTTTTTAGGGTATCATAATGGTGATATCCTCTTCATGAATTTCGGAAATGAGGTTGGGCCCCGCTTGTACTTACTATGGTGAATAGTACCTTTTACACCGATAGTCCATTTCAGGGGAGTAAATATCCTATCCTACTTGTTCTTACATGTAGAACACAATGGTAGCCTCAGTTTGGAGGTCAGAGTTATGTGATGTGGTGATGTTGCGGGTTCCTTTGGTTAGAGACATTTGAACCAACAACGGTTGAGTGAATTCCCTTGCTTTTTTCTTATGAGGGTTCATGTGGCATTACAACCCCAGTACAGGGTCATGATCCCCCCGATAGGATAGTTTTAGATAGAGTTTTGGTATCCCACCGGTGGGGCTGGGGCATGATCCTCTAGAATCATTTTCCTAGATCTGGTTCTTGGTATTTCTGTGACCGCTCATCCATGGATGGAAATCCCCTATTTAGTAGAACAAACCTATAGGGTTTGAGGAATCATTGGTAGTATGGTCCCCTATGTAGTGGTCAATAATTTTAGGGTTGTGGTATATTCAGGTATTGGATCCCCTACTCAGCGTGTGGTTTTTATAGGGTTGTGGTGTCATCGGGTATTCGATCCCCTACCCAGAATGTGGTTTTTTGTAGGTTTGCAGTTTCATTGGTATTGTTATCCCCTACTTAGTGCGTGGTTTTTGTAGGGTTTTTGGTATCGTCGGTTTGATCTATTACATTGAATGTTATACCAAATGGGGTTTCTGGTATCATCATTACCACTTTTACATAGGCGATGATCCTCTATCTGAGAGATGAGATCTATGTAATGGCATATCTAGTTGTTGTATCTCCCAGAAGACCCTGGGAGTGATCACCTATCTGTGACATCTTCATTTTATTAGGTTGGGTTCTAGTATCCCCTAGTGAATCCGAGGAGTTATCCCCTATCCAAGGAGTTTGGTGTTATGCTATTTCAACATGACCTTCTCTGTGATGATATTTGATGAGCATGTTCGCTCATATGGGCCATCTAGGATGGTAATGTAACCTTGTAGAGTGTATCTCTTGAATGTGTGGAGTGTGTTATCCTAGTTATGTTTATTCCATAGAGTCGCTGGTTATGAGGTCGGAACCTCATGAGGCTTGGTTCATGAGACGAGTATATATAGATGTTCATGGTATATGTATGGCCATATACCTGACTTGAGCTGACTAATCATGTTTAGATGAGGATGGTATCTAGATGGGGCTTCTCTCTCATTTGGGTTCCCTCTGGCTGGGATGAGATGACTGTTTCCTTTCAGTTTGCTCATTTATTTTGAGGTTTTTTGGGTGCCTACTGGGTATTTTTTATACTCACCCTTACACGATCATTGATCACACATGTTTTGTGTGTTGTACAGACCACATGCCTTTCGACAGATTCCAAGGAGGACCAAGAGTAGGTGGATCTTGGATGAGGATTTTTTCGATGGGTACTTTCGACAACGATCCCCTCCTTCTATGTAGTTTGGATGCTTTTGTAGTTTTATTTTGGTGGGCCATGTATTTTCTTTTTTTTACTTTTGTTGTACACTTGTTGTGGGTTAGATGTATGCATGAATTTATTTTCAGTTTTTATATATATCTTTTCATTGTTTTATGGAGGAATATGTGGGTGCATGTGTACAGGTATATTAGGCTAATGCCTCCCATGTGTGTGATAGCCTACTCAATGTTAGTCACCGGCCCCTAGCCTATATGAAGCGGGATTGGGAAGTCACGACTCGAGCCCTGTTGGGTTAGGTCATGATAGAGTGGTATTAGAGGAGGTTACACCTCTGGGATCTCTGAGATTAGGTGGTCTATCTATGAGTTTGGTTTGGGTTGCATAGTGGCAGTGTTATGATGTTTCGAGTTCGGCTTTCAGCCCAGGGACTCCAGTATTGGTGTGGTGACTAATGTATCAATTCACAAGGACTCTGATAACCTGCCTTTTGACTCACTACATTAGGAAACTATTTGTAGGGGAATAGTGGTACATGCATAATATAGGACTAGGTTTTGGGTTTTCCTTGTCCTTCTGGAGTCATCACCTAAGATATACTATTTGACCATGGTGCGTCTTAATTGTATTTCAGGATTCCTCCATGATGATAGTCAACAAGAGTTATACAGTGGCACTGTGGTGATGCTCCGCCCCTAGTAGAGGCTTTGGATTAGGGTACATGTTTGGCGTCTGGAACTCTAGGTGGTCTACTAGTTGAGCCACCACCTATCAAGAAGATGGTTTTTCCGGAAGTGCAGGATGAGGATACACACAGACTGAGTGGACTGTGTGAGTTCCAGAGGTAGTGACCTCTGTGGCACTAGGGTGATCCATACCCTAAAGAAGATGATGGCTGGCTTGAAGCAGTCACCTGGGTTTTCCACTAGGTGAGGACACCTCCAGATCAGATAGTGGTCCTTGAGGTAAGCCTTCTGCATGGTTCGACATGGAGATGATGGAGTCTGGTGATATAGTCCCATGACGAGGAGATACTCACATGGGAAGAGTTTTAATGACTCTTTAGGGAAGAGTTCTATCTAGTGAAACTGAGGTCAGTGCAGATCCAGGAGCCTCTGTAGATTCAGAAGGAGTGCATGACCATGTTGAAGTACTCAGCGAGGTTTAATGACTCGTCGGGCTAATCCCTAGATATGGTTCGAGACACATTATTTAGGGCTCATTCCTTCGAGTAGGGAATACGCATAGACATCTTGGAAGGTATGGTTTCTTTGTTACTTCCCACCTATACTAGAGTGCTGGAGTGGGCCTTGGTGGTGGAGAGCTTTCTGGATGATCAAATTCCACTCTTCAGTGCTAGGAAAATGGGAGCTAAGTCCTCAGAAGCTAGTTCATTAGCTGATATCTGATGGTAGGTGCAGGGGTCTTGACATTCTCGATGTTTCAAGAGGTGACCCTAGGATGGAGGATCTAAGGCTTAGGGCTCTCAGGGCTCTCAAGTCGGTTTTTGTTAGTTGCAGGAGAGGTGATGTTACAATTTTGAGGGCTAGGGACATCTTTCTATAGATTTTCTGACCCATCATGTAGCTATGAGGGAGTCGATCGATAAACCACCTTGGTAGAGGTAGAGTTTTTTGTATGGAGTTCTATAGGGCATAAGATGTGGCGACAAAGCTGGTGTAATAGTAGGAGGTGGAAGGAGGTATGAGTTTCCTCCCCCACCACCCTAGGTGGTCCCCGACGGGATCAGGGAGATGGAGGAGGGGGATGAGGACAACTACATGCATTAGATGTTGTTTAAACCTAGGCTATGTGAACAGATAGAAATATGCTCGGTGTCCTTTTGAATTTCTACAATAGTTTTGATCGACACTATTAGGCATTACTCATTCCTTTTCTTTTCTAGATCAAGGTTTGTTTAGGGTGTTGGTATGAACCTATGTTGGTGTTGGTGTTGGATGATGTGCTTCGAATGCATGAGGAAGAGGGATCCTTCCCCCAATGAGATGTGTTTTTGTGATGCAATTAAAACCTTGTGGGAGAGTCAGTGCCACCTGAAGTGGATAGTATCAAGGTGTGGAGGAAAAGTCACTATAACTTATGTGTTCAGGATAGGCTTGTGTGTTGGAGAGTTTTTGAAAAATTCCTTGGGTTCCCCATAGTTTGTTTTGGTTAGTAGCATGAGAACCATTGGTGGCTTCATTGCGGTTTTGGTGAACATGATGGTGTGGGAAACCTAGTTTAGAGTTCAATTTCTTTTCCACGTGCTGATATATTTTAGGGGATAAAAAGTCATATGGTGGGGAGGATGTAGTAACATGGGTTTTGCCCCTATCAGACTTTGGAATATTCCTATGAATAATTCCAAATCTAGGTGTGAAAGTAGCATGCGATTCTGAGCCCCGATGTGCCCATAATTTCTTTTATAAAAATATTAAGTTTTTTATACTATTCACATTGAGGAGATGAGTTATGTATTAAATGGTAGCTCATATAATAAATCTAAGGTCATAGTTGCGTCCGGAGGGTACGATTTACCCTAGGCGGGGTGTAACCTTTGCGGGCGTAGGCCTGCTATAGAAAAAGGTGACCAGTGGCATTTTAATAAATAAATAAATAATTTATTTATGGGCGTCAGCTCAAATAACTCATAAACGGAGTCTCATATCAAAATTATAAGCACATATTTGAGTTCATAATTCTGCGTCTACCCTAGGGGTGACCTAAACTTCTTTGTGCTGGGAAGTTTGGTCGGGGGTGTAGATGGTTGTTGAATTAATTAATTAATTAATTAAAAAAACTAAAATGAAAATAAATCCACCCCCTATCACGTTAGTGTGCAGCATGAAGATATGTTTCAGCATTCTCCAACTCTTCCCTGACGAATACACAAATAGAACAAGTGAGGCATCGTTGAGCTCCGATTTTAATGGCGGTCGCTCCCAGATTGCACAACAGTAGCTTCATAGCGCAGATCTGGCATAGAAGCATCGTCGTTTTGCCGCAAGGTAGGTGGTTTGTGTTTTAAAATATCTGATCCTATTTATGCATTTTTTTTATTCAAATATTCATAAGATTTGTGTAGTTCGGGTCCCGAGATTTCTGAAACATGTTTTAGATCTGAATTTGGAGCACAGAGGTGCTCCTGGTGGATCCCGTAATCTTTTCAGCATCAAGGACAGATTCTAGTGGTGGTCATGGAAGAATCTTTCAAGGGAGTTGACGGCGGTTTCCAGCTCTCATGTAGAGGATTCTGGCTCTAGAATGGTGGTTTTCAGCTCTAGTGTGGTGGTGCAACTAGAATTTTCTGGGGTTTCTTTAAACCATTGTAACTCACAAACCTGACGTTCAATTTGTGATACATTTGTAGAGATGCATTCCTTACGTCAATATGGAACATTTGAGATTTTTTTAGGAATTTTATGAGTTGGGTTCGTGGCCTAGTGCTGCAAAACATTGAAATAATAACAATATTTTATTATTAATCAGCTTCGACCCGCCATAACATCTGCACGAAGCATCTAATTGACGTGATACTAGTGGTGTGGTGATCCTGATAGTAAGGAGGAATTTTGAGGATAGTTTCTAGGTGTTGGGACTGATATCAGGGTGTGTGCCCCATGAGGCAGGTGTTGGGAATTTATGGATAAACAAGACTTTTTCCTCTGATGTCCTTTTTGGACGAACGAGTAGTCGATCTCATGCATTTTTTCGAGGGGATTGAAATAGTGTGATCCCCTTGATGTGTTTCAGAATCGAGGTGTTTTCCCCACTCAGACTTGCTATGGTGAATAATACCATTTAACTGGATTATCTGTTTAGGGAAAGTAAATAGCCTATCCTGTGTGTCATACTGCGTAGAATGTGATAGTAGCCTCGATTTGGGCCTCAAAGGTACACAATGTGGTGATTTTTTGGTTCTCTTAGGTTAACGACATTTGGACCTACAATGGTGGAGTGAACTTGCTTGGTTTGATTCTATGAGGGTTTGTGAGGAATTACAACCCTAGTACGAGGTTGTGATTCCCTCGATAGGGTGTTCTTTGATAGAGTTGTGGTATCCCTCTAGTGGGGCCATGGCAGGATCCTCTAGCTTCAATTTCCTATATTGGATTCTTGGTATCTCTATGACCGCTCATCGATGGGTAGAAATCCACTATTTATAAGAATAACCCCGTAGGGTTTGAAGAATCATTGGTCGTATGATCCTCTACGTAGTGGAATCTAATTGTAGGGTTGCAATATCATTGGGTATACGATACCCTACTCAGTGTGAGGTTTTCCATGGGGTTGCAGTATTGTCTGGTATAAAATCCCCTACTCAGTGTGCGGTTTTCTATAGGGTTGAGATATCTCCAGTAATATAATCCCCTACTCAGTGCATGGTTTCGATAGGGTTTGTGGCATCGTTAGTTTGATCCCATACTTCATAAGTTATACCAGATGGGGTTTCTAGAATCATCATGACAACCTTTACATGGGAGACAATCCTCTATCTGAGTGATGAGTTCTGTGGAATGTCAGATCAGGTTGTGGTATCCCCCAGTGGAGCCTGGGGGTGATCTCTTATCTGTGAGATCTTTGTTTGACCAGGTTGGATTATAGTATCCCTTAGAAGAGCCTAGGAGTGATCACCAATCCCAGGAGTTTGGTGTTATATTATTTCAGTGTGACGTTCTCAGTGATGATATCTGACGAGTGTGTTCGCTCAGATGGGTCATCTAGCATAGTGATGTAACCTAGTGGAGTGTATATCTTGGATGTGTGGAGTGTGTTATCATGGTTTTGTTTATTCCTTAGAGTATCTGGTTATGAGGTTAGACCTTCATGAGGGTTGGTCACTAAGATGAGTATATCTGAATGTTCATGGTATATGTATGTGCATATACCTGAGCTGAGCAGACTAGTTGTTTTTATCCAAAGATAGTCTCGAGATGGAGTTTCTCTCTCATTTGGGTTCCCTCTGGCTGGGATGATATGACTGTTTCCTTTCAGTTTCTCTCTTTTATTTTGGGGTTTTTGGGGTGCGTACTGAGTATTTTTATACTCACCCCTGCACCGGAATTTCCCACACATGTTTTGTGTCATGTATAAACCACATGCCTTTCGATGAAGTCCTAGGAGGAGATGGAGAAGGCGGAGATTAGCAGAGGTGTTTTCTAATGGGTACTTTCGACAGTGATCCCCTCTTTCTGAGCAGGTTGGACACTTTTTTAGTTTTCTTTTGGTGGTCTATGTATTTTCCTTTTTTTACCTTTGTTGTACTCTAGTTGTGGGTAAGCTGTATGCATTAATTTATTTTCAGTTTTTATATATATATCACCACTATTGCATGGAGGTATATGTGGGTGTGTGTGTATTAGTACCTTAGGCTAATTCCTCCCATGTGTGTGATAGCCTCCTCGATGCTAGCCGCCATCCCGAAGCCTATTAGAGATGGGGTTGGGGAGTTGCGGCTCGATCCCCGTTGGGTCGGGTCGTGACATTGAAAAATAGCTATACCAATAGAATCTCCAGCCAAACCAGTCATTCTAGCTATGTATGACTTAGATAAGGATTCTTTGAAAAATACCTCCAAAATGGTTGGAAGGTACAAAAGGATCAACATTGACCAAATATTCGGCCTCAATCCTAACTCAAACATCTAAGCCTTTAGGTAATGATTAGTGACATGCTTCAGTTCCAGATGCACTAACTCAAGAAAATAGGAAAAATACTCTAGAATGGTATGATCCCCTATCTACATAGTTAGAAAATTCTAGGTCTTCCCTGTATACAACATATTAGGCTAAAACTTCTAATTAAATAGTTTTTTGAAGTAATCCCATGTAATATCCTCATGTATCTTATCTTCACAAAATATTCCCACCATCTCCTTCTTGGTCCCTTGAGCATATATGTGAAAAAAACCACCATAAATTCTTCATGAGTGTTCAAGATGTTGAATATCATCTCAATACATTCAAGACACTCCTTAGATTCCTAGGGTCCTTTTCTACCATAGAAGACAAGTAGACGTTTCTTAGTAAATTCAGACCCCTGACCCGACACACATTCTAGGTTTCCATTATCCACATGACCTAGAGACTGAATATTGTGGATTATAGTTCCAACCAATGAAGTTCACACTGAAGGATTCACCTATATATCCCATCTTGTAGCTTCCACTCTCATATTTAGAAGATCCTTTTCAGAGGAATTTTCTTTTAATCACAATATAGAAACCAATCAGTGATGAGCATATTGAAAAACCACAGGTCCAACTTTAGGTATCAATGAAAAATATTACAAACAATAATAAAATTAAATAGTAATAAGATATATTGATGAAAATACAATAATTTAAGAAAAACAGATCCATTTAAATAAACTTACCCAATATTTCATTCAAACGACCTCAAATTCCAAGTCTTAAACCTAGTAAAACATTTCTGACCAACTATGGTATCTCAAATTCAGTAACAAGAGTGATATGTACATGCACCTTTTCCTTAATTACTTTTCAAATTTTGATAGTCCAAACTCCAAAGTACCCAAGACATAGAAAAAAAATTATGTATTGTTTACACAAATTAGGCAGACCATCCCTCTTTTAGAAAATTGAAATAGACCAACCTAAGTCAACTTGGCAAGCCACTCGAGCCGCCACACGATAGTGATGTATAAGAAGAAAGTAGAAAAAATTCCTAAATATAAGGAAAAAAATACATACAAACAAAGTAAAAAGTAGAAATAAATGATACAACCAAATCCATAAAACCTATTAAAGATGAGATAAACAAAAAAATTATGAATCATACAAGACTAAAAGTCTTCATTTAATATATAGTCACCTATAAACCAACCCAAATCGATGTAAACAACAAATAGAGAATCAAAAATGCTAGAATTTTCTCTTTCCATTACATATATCCTATAATAAAACATCTATAACCACAAAAATGAAAAAATTAGGGTATGAGCCTAGAAACTATTAGGATAATACAAATGAATCTATTAAAGGTCTAATATCCATAATGAAATTGTTCAATATTCAGGAAGAAAATAGTTTTACAAATATTTTTCAAAAAACCAAATCCATTTTAAAATTATTTTCCATTTGATTTCCCAAAAAATTCGTTCATATTCTCAAATATAAAAACATGACTAGTAAAATTGATCAAAACTGGAATGTAAATCCATATAACTAGATGTAAGAAGGCAAACACATAACCCAAAATAGCACTGTAAGAATCTGCGTGATAAAACCCCATATAAAAACTCATGAGCCACAATCCATGATAAAAACCATCATGAAAAAAATATTAAATAAAAAATGACACAATCATTTTGGCTTTAGCATATGAGACAATATGTACTAGACATAAATGATATCCTCAACCATACCTATTTTGGTACCAATAGTTATCGATTCCTTCCACAATCCAGCAATATACCTAAGTAATTCCTAGTAGTTCCACGTTCACTATGGTTACCCATGCCTCATTCATAATACACCAAAAGTTTCCAATGAATAAATACTGTCAAAATACATTTCAAAACCATGTTAACCATTTATAAAACATTTTTCAAATATAATCTAGTCCACTTCAGTGTTTGAAAACCAATTTTTAAATAAAAACCACCACAAAAAATTTAAATAGGCAAATGGGGTTAAAAAATTTGTTTTTAAAGAAAAATCTATTAAAAATATTTAACCTTAAAAAATCACTTAAATTCAATGAACAACGCAACGAAATTTATCATGAAAAATTATAAATTACTCAAATTAACCCCTTGTATCAAAAAACCTTCCTCAAAATGGTATATACCTAGATTGAATTGATAAAAGTGATTAAAAATCAATATAATGGTCTTCAAAATAAAAATAAAAAAAATAAATTGAAGAGACATACTACAACAAAAACAATGACCATTCATCGAATGAAGTGATCTAGAATGGATGGAATCACCCCAAATCACCTTGGATGGTTTCTAGGTCATAAGAGGGAAGGTTGTAGGAGGAATGGAAAATAAATCTTCTGATCAAGGCCTAAGATCTACAAGCCATGATATTTATATTTCATTTATTATTATTTCAAAATTTATAATTCTCAAAGTCTATTAGCACCCAAAAACACATCACCTTTTGTAAAAACTTATCTTTTTTCAATTATATTATGTGAACTCTTATCATGGCATGTCATACTTTCCTCAATAAACTAGGTTCATTGAATATTACTTGAAACCATTGCATAATGTGTAGTCCCATTACAAAAAATGAAAATTACTAGTAGACAATGATTTTCCTAATTCCTTGTACAAAATGCAAAAAAAAAAGGGAAATCAAAACCAAACTCAAAGCATACCCGAAGAAAGGAAATGGGTCACTATATATTTGACCTCTTATATCGTAATGATAAAAATCATAATTTACTATTTTAAAAACCAATTCATATACATTTCCAATTATACTATTTATTAATAATAATTGTCTCAACACATTATACTTTTATAATCTTATTTCAATATAATGTGTTAATAATATTGAACGTTTTGAACATGGTTCATAAAAGTGTTATAAATATTAATTCTTCTCCCAAAATTAATCATCTTAAAACCATTAAAGGTATTTTAATTTATTTCTTAAATATACATATAATTTTATAGTTCCATTACATTGTGGTTTTAGTCGCATCTTGTGAAGACGAATATGATGATGAACTAGTTTTGGGTTATTGATCGATATCTATGGAAAATCTTAGAAAGATGAAATTTTTTATTTTTACATAAGAAAAAATATTAATGATTTATATTTCTTTTATATATCATATATACTAATAAATTATAAACTAAAACTATCCATGTGTGTGGTAGTCAAAAATGGAAATCATTGTTCCATACAGGTAGTATCCCACACATACACATGGATAATGATTTAATTTTTCAAAGGGAGTGAGAAAAAAGTATCATGCTTTATGATTCCTTGAACATAAATATGATATATATATATATCCTAAATATTTACTTAATTACCCCCTTTTAACATCCTTGTTAGGTGGTGAAGGAAAACACAACATGTTTATTCATGGAGGTTGTTGTGGAAATGTACGCACGATTCACATTTTCATTTTTTAAAGGAATAATGAAAAGTGGTAAATTATTGAAACATCTTAATAATAAAATAATAGTAAAACAATTTTACTAATATTATCATTTTAGGATATTATAATTTAATTTTTGGTATAATAAGTTCACCAAAAGGAATAGAAATTGGAAAAGAGTAGTTAGAAATGTATACCTTACTACTTTGATTATCTACATTGAAAATGGGGATAATACTTTTAAGGATAGTATTTTTATAAAAAAAATAACCCAGCTAAGGTTAATAAGAAGTTTTAGAATGGTTTTGGGTACAATTTGGTCCAAATTAAGTGGTTTGCAGCATGAGTGGAATTGAGGAAATGAGTGTAACTTTAATTAGTTAAAAAGATTGATTTTTTGTAAATAACAAAAACTTTTTTTATAATAGGAATTCATTATCAAGGGATGTTACTCTAGAATTGGGAAATAATGAAGTGGAAAAGGGATAAATTTGATAAAGGCCTCAAACACACATTTAATCACATGTTTTAAAAATGTTTGAATTCATTTACTCTTAGATTTTACACTTTACCATTTTATATTTTACCTCTATTATTATTATATACCTAAGTAAATTATCTTTTATAAATAAAAAAATCCCTGTTTTTATATAATTTACTTTTAATGATTCCAAATAATAAATTCATTTAATTTAAGTCAATTTATAAAAGTGATAAAATATAATTTTAAAATAATAACTATAAATTCTATTAAAAATAATACCATGTGTAAAATATTACATAAGTTCTAAAATGTAAAATATGCCTTTGTAATATATAATTTTTCTAAAATATAAATCCAATTATAAAATAAATAATTGGCCTTACAAGTAAGATTTATGAATTTATATTTCATACATATATACTAATAAAATCATAAAAGTATTTTTATTTAAAAAGTCCATTTGCAGTATTCACATAAAAATTAATCTTTTTTGAAAGATGCACACAAATTAATATTAAGTTAATATTATTATTATAATTTAAAAAATTAATTTCATATTTTTAAAATTACATTCTAATATTTACTAATTTAATATTAATATAAAATCATACAACATTTTAAAACGATATTTTTTATAAGAAAAAATTTCTATATTAAATAGTCTTCTATAATTAGATTTAATAATAATTATTTAAAAAATGGAAAAATTTCAAAATATAAAAAACATTTTAATGTATTTTTTTATAATTATCTATACATGTTCAAACATTATCAAAAGGGACCTTTATTTCATAATTTTGTTATAATGGTTTGCACCCACATTTTCAATGGCTACCATATGTTAATCAATATATATTTTAATAATAATATTTGTGGTAATTTATGGTTTGGTGTTTATTTTGGGGAAAACCATCAAAAATAATATGTATTTAAGGATAAAATTTTTAGTAAAACTTGGGTCATTACATTTGACCCCAATTAATGAATTTCATGCTTGAATTTTTTTATAATGAAGAAAACAAGCGAGGGTATTTTTCTCTCATCATATATTTAGTTTCTCATATATCCTCCTCAAATATATTATTTGACAAAAAATAATTGAAAATATGGGTGGTATTTTTCTATAAGGAATTTTCTATGTGATCTAGTATCTCTAATGGTTGTTCCTCATATGAGAGATCATGATCTAATATCCCGAATTCTGAGTTTATCACAAATAAAGGGGTTGGTATATAATTTTTTAAAATCACCACATGGAACAAATAATGAACATGGAAGTGGTATTAAGGGACTGATATGCGATAAGAAAAAAAAATCTCAAAATGATTATTGATATCGAAGGGACTGATATACCTAGGGCTCAACTTCCCTATTTTCCAAGATATCAAAACTCGCATCAGAGAAGATATCATGAGGAACACATTACCACCAAATTAAAACTATAAATGTCATCAACACTTATCTATAAAAATCTTCTTTCATATTTGTATAACTTTCATTATATGATAATTTTTTTGAACCTTTTCCATCATTACTTGATCAATGTCTGGTCTTATCAGCTTTCATTCTATATCTTCATCCCAATGTGTTGGAGTCCCACATCACTTCCAATATATTACCTAAAATGGTTTCATATGAATTAAACAATTGAATCTATTGTTATATGATAACTCTACTAGGGGGAGGTTTTAATCCCAACACCAGTGAAAGTCCATTTATCAAGATGTTTTTAAACCCTACAGTGTTTGAATAGTCTTTTTTGACTGACCATCTCTATGAGGATGATAATAATTGATATAACATATCTTTGATGATTTATGAGGACTTAACCTGAATCTAGAAGTTAACATTATATCTCAATCAGATACCACAGAGATTATTTATCCATGAAACCTTACCACTTCCCTTATGTATATTCCAGATATTTCCTCAAGAGAGAAATATTATTTTATGGAAATAAAATGTGTTGAATTCGTATGGTGATTGAATACAACCCAAATAATTTTTTCCTTTAGACATTTTTGGGAGTCCTATGAATAAATCCATAATGTTGTTTTCCTATTTCCATACCAGTATGGGTAATTATTGCAACATAAATATAGAATTGTTTCTTTTCATCCCTAAAATTCTTGAATACCAAGATTTAAGATATGTACTATACAATTTCTATCTTCATGAAATCCCATAACATTTTTTTTGTTTTAGGTCTATATAAATCTTCTTACATTTTTGGATGAATAGAGATAAATGAGATATGTGCATAATCCAAGAGTTCCCTCTTCAATTATTGTTTTTATGGGACACATATCCTTATTACAAAACATATAACTCTATCTTTATGAATGTATAAATTCAAAATATTCAAAACCTTTTTTATTGTTCAACATCATATTTTGGGGATTATTTGACATTGATATGAATGTATTGTTGAGAATTCACTTGGGAAACATAGGATTTCAAACTTTACATTATGACTAAAATATCATCCTTTGAAAATTCATGAATATTAGGTCTCTATCAACACTTATTATAAATAGGGTAACATGATATTTTTTACTCAAATCATAATTCAGCTTGTTTTCGATCCCATGGTGGTAACACATTGAGCATTCACTATATTTTATAAATTTAAACCATATCCTTTAGTGTATATTTAACTCTTTCTATGTGAATATATATTTGAAACTCTTATGGTTGGTATAATTATCACACTTCTCACCATAGATATAATCCCACCAACTTTTTAATACAAATATCATCGATGATAGATGAAAGTCAGGTGTTGGATAATTATTCACATGAGTTATTAATATTTTTAAGTCATAGAAAATTACCTTTTCATTTTTCATGAGATCCAATCCCTATCCCTAATTTGAGGCATCATTTTTTTAAAATCCCTTCCATGTTATGGGTATGTATAAGTAGTAGTGTTTTTACTAATACCTTCTCCAATTCCATAAAATATTCTTTATATTCCTCTATACAATTTAATTTCACTTCTTTCTGTGTTGACTTGGATAGTGGGTTTGATTATTGTGAGAAATTTCCCAAAATGTGTTAATAGTATCTAGATAACTTGAGAAAACTATGAATATATGTTATTTTGGCTATTATCATGAATTATTTAATAACTTATTTATTTGAATTATATACAATTATTCCCTTGATTGTGATTATGTGACCCAATAATGACTCTTTAAACTTCTAGAATTCAAACATGGTAAATTTGGTATACAAATTATCCATAGTTAAGGTCATAACAAAATATAAATGATCTTCATGATCTTCCATTATATTATAATAAATAGAAATGTATTCTATTAATATAAACATAAAATGATCTAGGTAGTATCTAATAAATCTAATCATTAGAAAGAATAATATAATAGGGGAACTAGTCAATATGAACATAATGTCTATAAACTCATACTTTCTATACCTCTTTTTGAAATCAATATTTGAGATCTTCTCACTTTAGAACATTAAATGATGATATCCAAATGGGATGTAAACATTTTAAAAGTATTTATCTCTTCTAATATAATCATACAACTCATAGAAACATGGAAGAACATAATTGTTCTTAATCATGATCATGTTAAGATCCTGATATTCAATGCAATGGAACATTGATCTACCACTATTATTGAAAAAAAGGACTGCTTCACCCCATGACGAGTTATTATAAAATATAAAACCTTTTTGCAAATTAAATTTTGGCCAATTATTTAATTCCTACTATTCATTGGGGGATATTCTATATGGACACATTGAGATAGTCATATATCCATTTTTGAGTTTCATTGAAAACTCAACCTCACACTCTATAGTAAGGAAAGATATTTTATCCAAAAATACATTAGTATAATCCCATACAATATGTATTTCATCAATACTGATTTTTTTATTATTTGTACCATAAATACCTTATTTCTTGGTATCAAAACCCATATTATAGAAATTTATTCAAAGGAGAGATCAAACTTATTTTAATACATTAGAATAGGATAATATTGTATATAAAAAGAGATCTTCTTCCCCCAATGATTGATATGGGATTTATGTGTGGATAACCAATCCATACCTAAAATATTTTAAATTCAACCATGAAAAAAATAATAAGATCTGTATTAAGTATCCTACCACATATATTAACCCGAGAAGATTTATATATCTCAAACATGATCATTTTCCACCATGTGATTTCAGAAATTTTTTAATATCCATCACATGAGGTGGTGATTACATATTCTTAAACTAATTGTATGGTAATAAATAATATGATAAACGAAAATCTAATAAGGTACTCATAGATCTAGAATAATGAGTAAATTGTCCTTACATAACATCAGTATCATGGTCTACCTCAGTGGTAGTGATCATGAATTAAAGTCTTTTCTCCCTTAATTTGGGAGATATCTAGGACTATATTTTTCTTATTGTAATTAGGGTTGGGGATTGATTCAAAAAGTGTCCAAACTCTATGCACTTGATTCATTGTAGAATATATAAATCCATAGTAGTGAAATTATTCTCCTATATTGGGTTAATTGGCCTCTTAGTCTTAATTTGGTAGCTATGGGTGTTTTATATTACATTACCAATTTAATACTCTTACCTAATATATTAAGGTAATTATCTTGGGGGTTAGACCCACACTTTTGTAAAGTAAGTGGATGAAATATATTCTCCTCATGTGAATTACCATTGGGATTCCCTTGGTATTCCACTATCATTTTTCCTACTATAAAGTATTAAGAGAACATATATTTCTTCTCCAACTTTAGTGGACATCAAAAAATATCTTCATAGAATCTAAAGACTCTTATAAACTAGTACTTTGGAAAACTATTTTTTAATCCAATGAAGAAACAATCAAATATATTTTCATGATCAGAGATAAAACCTGAGGTGTATCTTTCAATACTTGTGCTATTTTATTCATATGTAATAATGGATTCATCCTCCTTTTTTTCAACTATATTAATTACCAATCCATATTAACATGAAGAGTTTAAGGAAAATTCTTGGTAAAGAATACCTTTTTGAACTCTTCCCCTTCCATAGAGTCTACTTCCTATTTATTCATTTTATTATTAATGAGAGTCCAAAATTTGTTATAATCACCTTATAAATGATAAAAAATGAGAACAACCTTCTAATGTTTTAAGGGAAAGATAATCGAAAATATATTTTCAATCACATTTAACCACTACTCGATAATAAGTGGATTGGAAGATACACTAAACGAGGGTGTATGCTGCTACACGAAAGACTTAATAACAAGATTATCCTTCCTTGGTGTGTTCAAGAGCTCAATGAGGATTTCATTATTTTTTATTACTATAAAAAGTTGAGTGATAATTATTACAAGATATTTTACACAATGTCCCATTATATAGGATTTTTCTTTGGGGAACCCATCCCATTTCCCATCAAAACTATCTTTAACTCGGTTCCTTCTGGTTCTATCCATTACTATAAATTAAAACTTGTTATGATGAGTGATGAAAAATTTACATCATAAAGAAATAATAGCATAAAAGGAATTCAAACTCAAAATTTATTATTCTTTGACACTATTAGGTTAGATTACAATTATTTTATTTCAACCTAAATCATTTTTAGTACAAATTTTGGTTGGGTTTTCTCATATTTCATAACCTAATCCCTCAATGTAATAAGGAAATAAATCATTCATAATGGTTCATAAACAACATGATCATATCCCCCGAGAGTGCCAAACCATATTTTAGTTAGGCATATTTTTTATAAATTTTTTGGAAATTAGTTAATACCTAATCCAACCATTCAGGGTCATTACTACTAAGAACATCGACGCTAAAGCATATATCCAGTTGTAGTATCCATACATTGATGTAATTTCAAGGAAAACCACCTACTCAAGAATAGATCAAAATTTCAGGATATAATTATATACTTAGACTCACCTCTAGGGTTTCCACTAATTTTTTAACACTAGTTTTCAAAAATAACTTTTCTAATATCTAAAAATAAATAATATTTTTTTCTATTACAAACTATAATGGCCCAAGCTAAACATTCCTTTATCTTATATCTTTTACATGAATTTAACAATACATTTTATAATTAAAAATATCCCAAGGAGTGATATATTTAGTTTATTTATAGACTAGAAAAATAATAATCTTATTTTAAAAAAATAATGATTATTTCACCTTAATTTTACCATAATAGACCATATTATTAACATCTCATTCGTAGGACTCATCCTCAAAACCTATAGAATGAAAAAATAATAATTAGGTTAGATCAAATGCTCAGTAATGGATAAATAAAAATTTCATTAAAGACAAGATCATATGAATAAGTGTAAAAAATGATCCTAATGGAAATATTAAAGAATCCCGATTGATAATCATAATCCATAAGTGATCTTAAAAATATATGTAATAAGAACTTAAATCAATAAAAGATAAACCTTAAGAAATAATAGCTATAACGTGTCTTAAAAAAATTTAAATTTAACCATTTATCATGATAACATCAGAAAATAATGAATAGTATCCTCTAACTATAACAAAAACATTATCACAGGGAATCCTCACTTTCATTAGTCACACACTTCTACCCATGTTTGCGAGACAACATAATTATACCCACATATATATCACCTTCATGAGCCACACACTTTCACACATTCTTGAGAATTACTAAATTGTGTCTAAATATATAATGAGATTTAAACTATTAAAAAATTTATTGGAGGGTGTTTTAGGACCCCACCCATCATTCATCCAAAATTACTCCTGGCACTTAAAAATAATTCACTTATCACATCATAAAGAACCCATGGAAATATAATTAGTTTTATAAAACTTCTCAGTGAAAATCAATATATATTCATAAAGAAAAAATATAAAAAAGAAATTAATAAAATATCCAAATGGGAATCAATAACTTTTTATAAGGATCCCATGGAAATAAAATGGAATTTATACACATTTCATAAAGAAACCATTGAAAACGATAGGTTTCATAAGACACCCAAATGGTATAAAATAACATTGTAGAATCCCTACCTAGTTTCCACTAAATAGTGACCAAGGATAGTGGTCACAAGGCCTAAAGAGAACCTACCTAAATTCCATAGGATGCTGAATAGAAGTGAGGGTCTAGGGTGTGTCTTTAGGGAGACTATGACCTCAAACATCATAGTGGTAACTTCAGAAGTTAATATATGATCAATTGTAGTAGAAAAAATAAAAAACATTCATTATCAGAAAAAATAGATATAATCCAAGAAAGAAAAATAGATAAGTGGACGTATATGAATAATAATAATAGATACAATGATGATGATAATCATGATTCTAGAAAAAAATGAGAGTACATTGGGAGAAGGGAATACATGCATATACTAAATTGTTTACAAAAACTACTAAAATACCAATAACTAATACAAAAAGAATCTTGAGAATAGGATTAGTCCTATACTGTAACTTGTATCCTAAAACTATAAATCAATAAATCATTGGATGCCTCATGGTTCCCATTATCCACACCTAAAATCATGAAGTATTTTTAGGTACCAAAGGTGACCTATGTAGGGTTTGATATACAATCTTAGTAGGTCACCACCCATAGTTTCGAAGACAATAAATTTCATGAAATAAATAAATGATAGTCATCCATAATAATAGAAATAGAGTTGTAAAATAAACAAATAAATAACACATGAGTCTGGGTTCCTAAATAGACACACGACCGATACCACCTACATCGGCCAAAGACAGATGTCTGAAACGAGGTGCATGTACATGTAGTAATATGTATTCAAGGACTATTTTAAACATGTATCTAAGGAAGGAATACATAAAGATAGTGATTTATCTTGGGTTCACATTTCCATGTCAACATACTAGTTTGATCATTTTGTAAATAAGTCAAAACACAAACAAAAAAATAAATCAATCAATCCATCAAGTCCGATGGTAGATTCTTGTGCCCATCCAAGTCGATTTATAAAGAATCCCAAGGATCTATAAAAGAGTTTCCAATATGACCATTGTCACTTATTCCATATAAGGTAACCCATAATGAGTCTATTGTATCACTCATTAAACGATGACTCTGAGTCCATACCAAGTATCTCACATATGGAACTGGGTATCACCCATGTCATGGTGTAGCCATCTTGATAACAGGTCCATAATCAGTTTCTTACATAAGGAATTGGTCTCACTCATGAGTATGTATAATACATCTAGATATCACACACATTTCAATACAATGTATATCTCTCGATGTGTAAAGTGAAATCCTACCAAAAATGATGAGTCCATTCATGAAATCCTTAAATCGGGATCCAAGTTCTCTCTTGTCCCATGGTATGTGAGGACAGAAACCAAGGAAAATCTCATAGATAATATAATATAAAACTCACATGTCGTTAAAAATAATTCCAATATTAAATTCTAAACATGCTAGTTGAGATAACCAATGTAAATCAATCCATTGTCACATTAAGAAGAAGGCATAAAAGTGGCACAAGGCACATGCCACATGGAATAAACCATAGAAGGAGACAAGGATACATAATTAACTAGGAAAGGAGTATGTATATAGCATAATAAGATAGGATAAAATAATTTACATATGGAAAATATCATAAACAATGACTCAGGGAACAAGCATGAATCATAACGTCATCTTACATGAGTAATAATCACGATCAATGGTGTTTGAGCATAGAAACCATGAAAAGAGGGAAAATCAAGTCCTACCAAGTTACAACTATTAATTTATAGACTAAATTAATTTAACCATTTTATAAATCATATGAAGGATAGAAACTCATGAATGGGAAAAAATATTCCATAAGGGTGGGAATACCCAAATGGGTGGACAATGACAAGGAAAACGACCCATAATTTTTTTTGTCATATGATAAGGTCACATAAGACACAATGACTCAATTAAATTAATTTAATAAACAATTTGAGGCTTCATAATAATTATTTGGTGCACAAACAACATTACATTATTTACAATGAGAATAAACAAGAAGAAAGGACTAAGACCACCTATCTCAATTTAGTAGTTCCACAGTCAACCGTTATCAAAGATTCAATAAATATAAAATGGTAGAAAATGAACAAATATCCCAACACCATAAAAATAGGGAAGATTTTTTATCACATAAATAGAATAAAATATGTAGGAGGAACCATGAAATAGAAGCATGAGAAATGAGAAGATTACAGAGGAAATTCCGTTTCTTCCGACGAAGAGTGATTTATTGGAGGCACGAGGGATATATTACAAAACATTGGAAGGGGGAATATAGATCTCCAAGAACAGAAGAGGGAAGAGATAAAATAGAGAATAATGGGGGGGGGGGAAATAATAGGTTTATGCTAAATCATTAAGGACATGTAGTTTGGGAATTTCACCTTCAAAATAAGGGCACACATTTTAGTCGCATGGTTGGCCTAACCGTGCACCAACTATAAGCTAGTTACGACTTCAAAGTGGAACCTCACATGAATAATTGAAATGTTTTAATAATTATGTGCAAACCATGAGAAACCGATCTGTCCCAAACTCATGAAGTACCACATGGTTGTGCGACTAGGGTGATATGGTTTCAAGAAAACCATGCGCTCCCTTGCACCCCATTTTCTATAATAGAATTATTTAGGGAAACACTCTAAGTTGGGATGCATGATTTATCCTAACCTATGGACCATTCGTTTCTTCAATGTTCGGGGATTCAGGCTCCTAAAAATCCACAAACACCCCCAAGATCTATTTTACACCCATAATTATCATTTGAAGGTCCTTTTTAAGGAATTTAAACTAGAAATAAATGGTTAGTAACTTTGAGAAAATTCAGTACATTACAACCTTACCTATATAAGATAACTCATCCCCATGTTTCACTTATGAGGGTGGTATGATTTCATCTAATAAATGTTTCACCTACTATGCATGTTTATAGGCTTCTCATTCCCATGTCCCTTTATGCACATGTATATGCTACCATATAACCTGTACCAAAGGAACTGAGCTTCCTCAGTAATAATTTGTACTATGATCAATGATATGTTTCAGATGCTCCTCTAAGGGAACATCCACTTCCATCTCTATATACTCATGGTAAATTGAATGAGACTACTCCAGATGTTATTTTCAAAGTTGAGATATGTCAAAGATGTCATGAATGGAATGATACCTCTAAGGTAACAAAAACTGATAGTCTACAAGCCTAAATATCTTTATAATCTTTAAAGGACCAACATTTTTAGGAGATAACTTTTTTTGTCTCCTGATTCATCTATGACCCAATCTAGGAGATACACAAAGAAATACCCTATTTCCCACCTCAAATTCTAGAGTTCTATAGTGAAGAGTAGTATAGTACTTCTACATAGACTAAGTTATATATATTTTCTTCTAAATCAAATGGAATTTCTAAAAGATTACTGGAAAAATACATGAACCCAGTAGAGTTACCTCACCTTCCTCAAGCTAGTATATAGGTGAACGATACATTCTACCATAGAGTACCTCATAAAAATCCATATAAATTGTTTCCTAAAATGTTTTATTATAACGAATCTGAAAAAGATGAATATGATTTTCCAATGAACCTCCAAAATCAAGAATGCAGGCTTGAAGCATACCCTCCAACATCTATATTGTCTACTCGGATGGCCTATTAGTATGAGGGTGATATGTTGTACACAAGAGCACATGTGAATCCACTTTTTTTTATACTTTCCAGAACCATGATGTGATGTTGGAATCTTAGTCTGAGACAATAGAACCTCATACACCATGAAGTCACACTATCTCTCGAATATAAAACCTTCATAGCTCATCAACATATAAGGTCTCTTAGATCAGTTGGAAGTGTGAAAACATGGTCAACCTATCAATGATCAACCATAATATATTGTTGCCTCAAGGGGATCTTGAAAAAACCGTCATGAAATACCTGGAGATATCCTTCTACTTCCACTTAGGAATAGAGATAGGTTGTAGATGTTCTATAGAGAACCGGTTTTATGCCTTCACCTACTGACAGGTAGAGACCCAAGTGATGGAACATGATATCTTCCTCTTCATACCTAGTCAACAATATTGAAGAAGCATATATCTATACATCTTGGAAATTATAGGGTATACCTCCCAAATATAGGCATGTGATTCCCTCATTAACTCTTCTTGTATGTCTAAAGTCACCCATGAATAACCACATAATAGTAGGATTTCACTTCCATCATCAACACAACCCAGAGGTGGGTTCTCACATATGATGATTTTACACAAAATGAGGCCCTCAGAATCTAACAACTACTTCATCCAATCTCTCTTCATAAGGGAGTAATTCACTGATAGAGTTGGCAGTACTAGTTTCCAATGCTGTTTCTAAACCTCCATATGCATCTCAAAGAATAGAATCATCTACTTCCACTCACTTTTGTCTGCATTTAATTCTTGTGTCTATGTTTTTCAGCTCACGACATTAGCTACAACATTTCCATTTCTAGGTTTGAAAGAAATCTCAAAGTCAAATTATTATAGGTATTACACCCACATGAACTACCTCAAATTCATGTATCACTAAGTAGAGATTTATTTGGGACTCTTATGTTCCATGTAAATGATGAACCACTCATCCAAAAGGTAGTTACTCCAATAAAATAGGGAATACACCATATTTTATAGATCATGGTTGTATGTAGGATAGTTACACTCATGAGGCCTTAGCTGGAGAGACTCATATGCTATAATTTGATCATCTTGCATCATAACTACATCAATCCAGATCCCTAAATCATCACAATAGAAAATATAACTCCTGTTGGGCTATTGAAGAATCAGTATTGGTGCTGAAGTAAGTATTCCCAATAAATCCTAAAAATATTCTTATTAGGCTTCATACAATACAATCTATACACCCTTCATAGTCATGGTTGTAAGAGTAATTGCTAACAAGGAGAAGTCCTAGATGAATCACCTGTAATATCCAGCCATACCTAAGAAGATGCATATGTCAAATAAATTATTATGATTCTCCCATGAGACTATAGTGCTCACATTTTCAGTGTCAACTAATACACCTACCTCAAATATGATATGACCCAAGATATAAACCTTGTTGAACCAAAATTGGCATCTACTAAGCTTCACATATAGATAGTCCGCTCTCAATGTACTCATATTTATCTCTGCACATTCATCATTGTCATGTCTGGTGCATGAGTACACTAATATATCAACTATGAAGACCACCACAAAGGAATCAATATACAGGGGGAAAATGATTCATAAAATCCATTAATATAGCCATTTCATTCACCAATTGAAACTAAATAACTAGATTCTCATAGAAGATGTACCTTCACTAGAACACTATACGCGGTATATCAAATAGCTTTTCTCACACCTGATGGTATCTCAAACTCAAATATATATTTCACAAAAATTTTTCTCCTTAGAGCTAGTTGAATAGGTTGTATATCCTTGGAAGAGGACACATGTTATTCCCTATTATATAGTTTAGTCAGTATTGATCCATGGAAAATATTAGGGTACCATTCTCCTTCTTGGTGAAAAGGACTGGTGAACCCCCTGGTGATGCACTGGGTAATATAAAACCCTTAGCCTCTAGATCTTTAAGATTCTATTTGAGTTCACAGATCTTTTTAGGTGCTAGCTTATATCGAATAATTGAAACTAGTTCTACACCTGGAACTACTTCTATTGTAAACTCAAAATCTCTCTTATAAGTTAAGCTAGTGAAATCATTAGGGAAAATGTCCTTTAAATGATCCACCATTGGAGGGAATTCTGCCAACTACATTCCCTACTTGCTTATAAGGGGTATATGCAGCTGGGATGTCACTCCAAATAGCTTAGTATGATTGGTTACTACATTCTTTTCCTTGATATCCAATTCACAATTCTACTTTATAGATATACATGTTTCCCTCAAGATATATGAATGACACTTAGTGGTGATAACAATCCACTTGGGCTCGATAAGGCACAAGAAAGTCCATACTGTGGATGATGTAAAATTCAGTCATATCAAGGATAAATAAACTCTAAAAGAAATGAAACCCACCTATCTCAAGGTTAAAATACTGAAACTAGAGTATACCCTCTATTCTTACTCCTAACATTGTGTCAAGAAACATGACGCCATAGAAGTACTCAATCGTAAGACCCATACATTCCAAAATTATAGGAGATATGAAGGAGTGCGATGAACTTGTATAATGAATTTATGAAACTAAATTATAGGTAACCATAATAGTACCTCTATCCATATATATCCCAAGACTCTACTCTTTAGGCAATGGATGAACTTTATAAATATGGCCTAAAGCGAGGTCCTAAGATGCAGCCTGACTAGCTTGAGAAGTTCTTCTCTACTGATGCTGAATCTATGGGGCCTTACTACCTTGGATACATACCCTACCACATAGACTTTATTAGATAGTATAATAACATGACCCTTCCTTTAATGGAGTCTCATATCCCATACCTAATATAGGTGTCAATATGGATCACCTCTCACTAGATGTTGGGGGAAAATACCAATATAAGTGTTAAAGGAAATCTATTCTCCCACAATCTCATCACTCGATCAAGTTAAATGTGCACTGAGGACTGTTATGGATTGGATTGAAACACTATTGAGACACTATACAGCTATTATTGTGGGTCACCAAGTTGGAACTGCCCCCACATGCACCCTCATAGTGGTGCTTCCTTCTACCAGATAAACTATCACCCTGCCTCAGAATTGAAACTAACAGGCACACATAGATAGCTTATTAAAGATTTTGTTTTGTAATTATGTTCTAGTTAATTATTTATATAAATTTATTCGTCAAAAATAATTTCACCTATGACTGAAAAGCTTTCCCAAACCCATCCTCAAGATGCTTTGCAACTGTCAACTCATCATCGGTCAGAGAAGAAGAAAAACAAAAAAGCTCGGTTAAGTGAGAATAATACTCAACCATGGTCATAGATCTATAATGATGATTCATAAAATCTATTGTACAATCAACCCTTAGAGTTTTTAGAATTATGTGATTGTAGAAGTCCATCTAGAAGTCTTCCCAGATCATACGCCAATGATGCTCAATCTAAGATATGACACCCCACCACTACATTCTGAATCTCATAATATGTATGTAGGGAGATTGAACCTCTACTCTAGAGGCATCTCAAGATGGTCAAAGATATACAACATATCTTCTAACCATGAATAAAAATCCATAGGTCTTCCATCTTCCATGAATTTGGGAGGATACTATTGCTAGAAGTCACAATTTTGCTCAGTAATAGCTGGGGAAAGCTAGGGAGCACCCTAAATAGGATGTACAAACTGAAGAGAACTATCATAGAACTGAGCATCAATGCCTAGTGAAGGATATGTAGGAGGTGCCTTAGGTGTAACTAGAGGAGGTAATAAGGGTGGTTTAGGGCCCACCACCTCCTTAGTGTGCTCATTGCAACTATCATGGCACACAACATGAGGATGTCATGGTGTAATAGCTCTCCAATTTCTAGGTGCACTCATAAGACAATATTTATAACAGAAAGGAAAATTAATCAAGGAGTGTGATAAAGAAAGATAAGCACAAGACTTCTTGAATGCATACTACATCCCTTATCCTTTTCCTAAATCCATGTCTAGGTGGGGGGGAAAAGGTTACCAAAGGATCACAAGATTCATGACAAACTTCTCATTGACAAGATCAGGTCAGGGTTAAGGTCTCACATTTCATATATAATGTAATGATTTAATTTTAAGGTTCTATTCATTTTAATTAATTAATGTATATAAATTCTCTTTAAATGGTTGAATTAGATGGACCACCACTTTAAATTCAAAAGGGCCCATACACCATATAAAGTGAAATATTGTTTCCATTTAATCTAAACCATAACATGTTCTAGCCAATGATACCAATGTTCCATGGCCCAAAATTCCACAATCAGCTGCTTAAGGAATATGGTATAACCTATATAGAAAAACACTATTACGATAATGCAGAAAATTTAATTTCCAATTATTTTTTCCCAATCCTACAATGGGAAATTATTACATTTCTAGTTATGCTAATCAAATCCCCACAAATCATAACAATCATATCACATAAAAAAATCACATGGAAAAAAGGAAATATATGTAGGACAATAGATATGGAATGAAATAATTCATGAAATTTTAATCCTAATTTTCCTAGTAGGATGCATGATTTTATACACCCTCATGCCGTTGGGATATAGAAATTATATCACATAAGGATAAGTTTTTTTTATCAATGATAGAAATAGAATTATAAAGTTCACCACTCAATGGTGAAATCCATGAAGCCATAATAACATAAGAAATAACTACATTTACCCATATGAGGAGATTTTTATTTCCCTTGTATGTGGCTTAGATTCTCCTAGAAATAGGCTCATTATCAAATTTGAATGCCATAGTATCCTGTTTATCCCAAACATTAACACAAAAAGGGAAAAGGGATCTGATTCTACTTTTTATAATTCCTCCCCATGTGCCACTGAACAATGCCCCATGACAGTGGCCACAAGACCTCATGTGAACCTCCCCAAAATATAGAGGATTCCAAGTATAAGTGAGGGAATAAGTTGTGTTTGTGGGGAGAACATTCCCTCATATATTATAGTGAGAACAAAAACTGATTATAGTTGATCAATAGGGGGAACAAAAATAACAAACAAACATCAGTATAAATAATGGAAATAAACTATGTGAGTGAACAAGACAACAAGAGGAAGATAAATAATAATATTATATATAACGATTATGATAATCATTATTATTGAAAAATGAGAGTACATGGGGATTAGGGGATACATTCAGAAACTACATGATATAAAAAACTTCCAAAATGAAAAAAAATGCTACAAAAAGAATATCAGGAATAGGATTTGTCCTCTTCCCCCATTATTAATCCTTAAGCTATAAATAAATCAAGAATAAAAATCCACACACTTCCCTTAATCTATACCTTCAATCTAGAAGTCTACATGGGTAACAATGGCATCCCAAGTAGGGTGTGAGAAACAATCTTATTAAGACACCACCTATGGTGTGTAGGCTAATCCATTTCATGAAATAAATAAATGAAAGTTTGTTATAATAATAAAAAAAGATTAGGAAATAAACAAATTAAAAACACATCTATTTAGGTTCCTAAATGGACAGCTGAACAATACCACCTAATTCAGCCTAAGTTGGATGGCTAAAACATGGTTCCTGTACAAGGAGTAATATGTATGTAACGACTATTGTAAACAAGAAACTAAGGAAGGAATACCTCAAGATTTTTATTTATCTTGGGGAGACATGTTCATGTCAATAGACTACCATTCCCATAATGTAAATAATTTAAAACATAGATAACCCAAGAAATCAACCAGTCCTTAATGTTTGATGATGGATTCTTGAGCCCATCCAAGGAAATATATAAAGATTCCAAATGGTCTCTATAGAAGTCTCCCATATAACCAATGTCACTAAGTCTATCCAAGGTGACCAATAAGGCATCCCCTGTATCACTCATGACATGGTGACTCTGAGACCATACAAAGTATCTCACATAAGAGGAGAAATGGTATCACCCATGGCATGTAATAACCATATTTCTAATGGTTCCATCATCAGTTCTTCCCCTAGGGAACCAGTCTCACTAATGAGTATGCATAATTCACCCAGAGATCTTGTACATAGTAAGATAATGTATCATTCCTGGCATGTTGTATATAATCCAACTGAACACGGAGATTCCATCCATATAATCCTTTAATCACGACCCATGTTTTCTTCGGACCTGTAGTAGGTGAGAATATAAACCAAGGCACATCTCATAGAGAACAAAAAATACTATTAAAATTTCATCAATAATAATTCTGATATTAAATGCTCAACAACCTAGTTGATCTACACAACTTAAATTACAACACTATAACATTATGGACAAGAAATAAAAGTGGCACAAGGCACAAGCCACATGAAATAAACCATAGTAGGAGGAAAGGAGATATAATACACCAGGAAAGGCATATGTATATATCATAATCAGAGAGGATACAAGCATTCACATATGGTAATATGCATAAACAATAAAATAGTGCACAAGCATGATGCATAATGTCTTCTTGTATGAGAAATAAATATAATCAATAGTGTATGAACATAAGCACCAAGATATGAATGGAAACTCAAGGGATACCAATTTAACACAATTCAGTTATAGATTAAATTTATACATCCCAGGAGATACTCCCATGATTTCTAGAATCTCAAGAATGGGAAAAATAGGTCACAAGGGTAGGCACACCGAAAGGGGTGGACAATGACAAGGAGGATGAACCACATATAGTTTTTTCCATATAGTAAGGTCATATAAGACATGAAGATTCTGTTAAATTAAATTGATAAAGAAATTGATTCATCGTCAGAAGGATCTGGTGAGTGAAACAATGATACATTATTTAAAATTACACAAAATGAGCTCGAAAGTCCTATACCACCTTCCCCAATGTAGTAACACTCCACTCACTTATTATCAAATAATGAATGGATCTAAAATATATGAAAATGAAGAAATCACCAGAATTACTAAAAATAGGAAAATATTCATCACATATAAATGTTGAAATAGATGGAGGATAAAACATTCAATAGAATCAAAGGAAAGGAGGAGCTTATTGAGAGATATTCATTGATTATGATGATGAGTGATTCAATGGATGTATGGGGGAGATATTCCAAAACATAAGAAGGGGGAATATAGAGCTCCACATATGGAAGAGGGGAAGAGGTATTCTAGAGAAGAAAAGGGGAAGGAATAAGATTGTGTTAAATCAGTATAGAGGGTATTTTTGGTAATTTCATCTTCAAAATAATGGTGCAAAATTTAGGTTCACAGTTGGCCAAAATGTGCACCAACCGTGTGACAATTACTAATTCGAAGGGGTACCTTGCACGGTTAGGGAAACAATTGGACTAACCATGCACAAACCATGAGAATAAAATCTATTAAAAAACTCTAATACACCATACGGTCATTAACACGAGGTCACATAGTTACAAGAAAACCATGTGGCCCCATGCACCCCACTGTCTACAACCATACTGTTTAGGGAAACCGTGCAAGCTAGGAAACATGGTTTATCCTAATCGTGCAGCCTCGTATTTTCTTAAACTTATAGGTCTAAATGATCCAAATAAGACCTATAATCCCATGATACCTCCTTGAAACCTATAATAATAATTATAAGGGACGTTTTATAAAATTTAAATAAAAAATAAATGGTATGTGCCTTTTAGTAAAGCTAGGACATTACAAACATCATGAAATAAATCGCTGGACACTGAAAAAATGATCCCCCAAAACAAACAAAAAATAAAATAAAATATAGGTTGAAATATAGAACATAAATCCATTTGAGGTAGACCATTTTTTAGATAGATAATAAAATGAAAAAAAATCATTAAAAGAGATTCCTTGAAAGCATGTTGTATTCATCGATGTAAAATCCATAATAAAGAGTATCTTTTCAAAAAGTATAATTTGTATTTCTAAAAACATAGGAGAAAAAAAGTCATGTAAATGGATTTGGATAAAAAATTTAATTCCCCAAAAATAAAATATAGAACATCATTCAAAATTGAATGTCTTGGATGAAAAGAGTTCAGTAAGAGATTATATAACTCAAAGAATGGATTTTGAGTTACCAAGCCCTTTACTATTATAATTGATTTACATGAAAGTTATTTAACCTCCTATATCATATAGATGAAAATATTAATCAATATTTTCATAAATTTATTCATATTAATATTCATTATTTATCTTCATTAATAATAATTATTATCATATATAAGATTTCTATAATCTCTTTTCATCACCGGGTGTTAATAATCATGGCTGTTATGAAGTTGGTTAAAAAACGCAGTGTCAATCATCTTTATCCTACCAAATATCATCATTTTAAAAACATTAATTTTACTATAATTTAATTTTTACAAATACCTGTAATGATATTGTTCTATTTCATGGGAGTTTTAGTTTTTTTCCCAATGATGAAAATAGTACTGAAATTATTTTGGATTATTCACTAATACATATGGATTACATGAAAATGATCTTTACTTTTTTTGTTATCCATAAATAACCATATTCATGATATATATGAATTATATGTATTTATATATCATATATAATAATAAAATATAATCAAAAACCAATGATGAGTGATGTTGTGAAATATGGAATGCATTGTTCCATGGAGGTGGTTTGTCTGCACGTATGCGAGGATGATGATTTCATTTTTTAACTGAGAATGGAAGAAGTAACATGATTTATTATTTTAAGAACATAAATATTATATATTAATAATAAATATTTATTTAATTTACCGTTTATACTGTCCATTTTATATGGTGAAGTAAAACAAAACAAATTTCTTTAAGGAGGCGGTATTTTGCATGTATACACGATTCAAATTTTTGTTTTTCTTAAAGGTAGAGATAAATGTGGTTAATTGTTATAAAATAATCATAATAAAATAATAGTTTTCTAATGATACTGATTTTTTCAATTTAATATAGTGAAATGGAATTTCATTAATAATTAGTGCACATAAAGAAATAGAAATGATAAAGGAGATGTTAGATATTTGTACCCCACTACTCGAATAATATCTTTTGTAAGGGGTGTTATAACTTTGAGGGATGGTATTTATAGAAGAATATAACCCATTTAATTTGTATAAGGTTGTTTAAGAGTGGGTTGGGATGAAAGTTTCCCAAACTATATAGGTTTTGGTGTAAGGGGATGTGAGAAGAAGATTTCCACAGTTATTTATATATTATGAGCATGGTGGTAAAATTACATTAAAAATACATACACACACACACACACACACCACACAAACACATTCTAAAAAGGAAGGCCATATCCCCCCGAGGGATAACCCACCCAACTAGCAGCTTGATTACTTTGTAAATTTGGGTTAAAGTCCCAGTGGGAATTAACTCCATTACATGGACCAAAGGCCCTTAGAACATGGACCATAGACCCACCATTGGATTTCTTAATGGCCCTTTCTTACGTCATGTATGCATCACCTCCTACCCATGTCATGCCTTCATCACCGAAACATTGATTTCCTGAAGGCCCTATGGCCCGATGGCCTATTCGAGAATAATAATACAAATTCTACAATACCAGTTATATTACAAGCTATAATACTTTTACAGTTCACAATAATGTTCCTACTACTATAGTACTACTATTTTACCTAAAAAAATTCTCTACCAACCATATTTGAAGTAATTTACGGTTATATTTTTCTATTTTACAAATTTAGTTTTTACTACAATAACTAGTTTTTACCTATGTACATTGTATTTTATGATTAAAAATAAAATGAAGTTTTTTATATTATTTAAACTCACAATTTCAAAATTATAAATTCATTAAATTTAAATCAATTTATAAAAATTTAAAAATGTAATTTTAAAATAATAAATATAAAATGTATTAAAAATAATCATGAGAAAAATATTAATTATGTTTTAAAATATCAAATATTGGTTGGAAAGTTTAGAAAATAATTTAAAAAATTATAAATTCACTTATGAGATACAAATATGTTATTATTAAAAGTCTTTATGAATTTAAAATTCAAACATATATATTAATAATTTCATTAAGGTTATATTATTTAAAAAAACTGTATTATTTTCTATTCATCTAAGAATCATCATTTTTTGAAAAATACAAAAAATTAATATTATGTTATTTTTATATTGATAATTTCAATAAATAATTTAGTTTTTTAATACTCGAATTGAAAAATTAAAAAATTTAGTTTTAAAATAAATTCATAAAATATTGTGAATTCTTTTAAAGGAATTCATTTTTAGGAATAATAATAATTAGTTTAAAATTAGTTCTAATAATAAATATATCATAGATTTTAAAAAACTTCTTATAAAATTAATTTTAGGAATAAAATATATTTTCTTATCTTCTTATCCATTTTTATTAAAACAGTATTAAAAGGGTTTTTTTATTTCTTATGTTGGTTATAATTTTTTATACCCTCTAATTCAATAAATATCATATATTGTTCAATATCCATTTTAATAAATTTGGATATGGTCTATTTGGGTTTGGTGTTATGAATAAATAAAACAATCAAACATAATATTTTTTTATATAGTAACAATTTATTAAAACTCGGGTTATTACTCAAAGAATGTTGAGATATGTGTATCATTTAACAACTATTTCTTTATGCCAAGCTATTTTGGTACACATAGTTAGACCAAAATTTTAAAACTCATTCTTTATAAATTTTTAGTTTTTTTGGATTTCCCTTTTCATATAAAATCCACCTTCTTCTGTATTTCCACATCTTCCCTTTGAGCATATGTTATAGTATTTAGTACGAATGGTTGAGAAACCATTTGAGCTAGGTAGGCTGCTATTCATTCCTTTATGACTTACTTATACATCCACCACAAGCCTAAAGATATTGTATTATTATTAATTATCAACATTGATATGGTTACAATATCCTTTATACATAGATCATTTACCACTTCATTCACCTTCCCAAGATGGTAGTGGATCAAGTATACATATTTCTTGATCAACTCTAACCATATTTAATAGAACATATAATTATCCTAATATATGAATATATATTGTAGGATCATATGATATATATATATATTTTAAACTTCTCCCCATATATATAATACCATAAAATTTTCAATCAAAATATCACTGCAACCAACTCCAGATCAGGCGTTGTATAGTTTTTATAAAGATATTTCAACATTGCTTAGGGATAACATCTCACATTATTATTTTTCATTAGTACATAAACCAAAACATTTTTTTAATAATCTTCGCATAGAAAAACAAAATATCTAATAGAGAATATTGGGGGTATTGGATTTATGATAATCCATTTTTTAATTCCTTATATCTATAATCACAGTCTTTATTTATGAAAAACCACTCCTTTAAGAGTTATATTGTTTGAGAGGTTTGAAAATAATGAAAAGTCCCTAAAAAATAATTTATAGAACCTAGATAGTTGAATGAAACTATGAGTCTCCATTATAGATGTTGTTCTAGGATACTCCTCAATCACATTTGTCTTAGAAGGATACCCATATACCCCTTTACAGTTGATAACATGCCCCAAGAATGATACTTCCTCCATCCAAAAATAAAATTTACTCTTTTTTTATATAAATTTTCATTTCATAATGTCTTCAAAACAATACTAGTATACTCTACATGGTCTTATTTTATGTTATAGTATATTAGAATATAATCTATAATTTCCACCACAATTTTTTCAAAGATATATCTAAAGAATATATTCATTACATCAATAATGATTTCTGGAGAATTAGTGAATCCTAATGGAATAACTATTTCCTCCTAATTTATATATAATGATTGAAAAGGAGTCTTGGGAATACCTTCCTTATTAACCTTTAATTGGTGATATCTAAATAAAAGGTCCACCGTAGAGATGTACTATAGACCAAAAAGTTGATCAAACAAATCATAAATCCATTGAATGGGGTACTTTTTTGTTACCATAATATTTTTGAGTTAATTATAATCAATGTATAACCACATTGATCAATCCTTATAATTAATTAAGAGGACCAAAAATAATCATAGAGAATCACTCAATCATATAAAACCCCTGACAATATTCACTTATAACAGTTTTTCTAGTTTTTCTATATGGATAGTGGCCATTATTTAGGGAGTCTTTGTTATGGGAAGAGATCCATGAATATTTTCAATGTTTAACGCAACATATTGGTTAATAAAATACTAATGAACTATTTAGATAACACATATGCATATTCCCTTGTAATGGGAATGGCTTCAAGCAGGAATATCTCCTCTCCTCAACCATTTGATCTAGATATGATTTATAATAATTTAATATTAAATATTCTTGAGATAGATATTTCAAATTATATTAATCATGTTTAAACACTTCTACTGAATAAGAGGATTATTTGGGGTATAGAGCGTGATTTCACACTCCTGGTAGTTGGTGTTGAATTTATATAAGGATGACCAATCCATTCCTAGTATAGAATCATGTTCCACTAAAGGAAGTTGGATAATACTTTATGGTATGTACAACCAACAAACATTAACTAGGGAGATATTATATACTTGGGATGCAATAATTTACCCAATTTCTATTCTCACTAATAACTAAACCTTCATGTTTTGAGGTTATATTTGAATAATTATAATAAAATTTTATGATATGAATGAATGTGTAAAATTGTAATTAATTTCTTTTCTCTCTATTCTATAATTAATAATGAGTATACCTATCACCACATCATTATTAGGGTGCACCTCAGTCATAGTGATAGTATAAGACCTTTCATTCTCTCTTGGCCTTGGAGTTTTTTTCATTGATTATATTTGAAAACCCTTGTCTTGGGGAATTTCATTTCATAATGTCATTATTCTTTATAGGTAAAACATTAGAACATAATCTATTGGTTGGTAAAAACATTATTTTCACCATCCCATTAGTGGAATTATTTATCTCTGTCATTATTTATTATCCAAATCCCCATATTTTTAGCAATTAAATTATATCCCTGTTTCTTTGTGGTGGTTTATTGGATGATTCTCTCCACAATTTTGACATGTGGGTAGTTGGGTTTTCTTTCCTCCAAGGGATTTATCTACTAATCCCCCATATTGAAACTCCATTATCCTCCTTTTATTTCTATCCCCTTGAGGCCACTATGAATCATTAATCACTACAAAAACCATAAGGGAATAAAAAAATGTTTTCATAGCTTTCAAAGTATCTAATATTCAAATATTTTCATATACCTCACTTTAATCCATTAAATATATGGTTAACCTTAATTTTAGTGTTGATGGAAAATCTAGAGGCATACTATGAAATCCTTGTAATTATTTCCTCATAAGACCCATTATAATCATATTCATATTTTATTACTCCAAGGAACACTACCAATATATTAATATGGAGATTTTGGGGAAAATATTTTCTGAAAAATATTTACTTTAATACTTTTCCATTCCATGGATTCGTTTTCCTCTATGTGTTTCATGTTCCTGATTAGTGTTCACCACTGATCAGTTTCTCCGCCTTGGAGATATATTTCCAATATTAATTTCTCTTATTCAAATCCTTGAAGCATAGAGAATATTTCTTCAATTGAGTTAATCTAGTGTTCTATGATGAGGGGATCAAAAGATCCGCTAAAAGTAGGAGTTCTTTGTCACGTAAAGTACTCAACCATAAATTTTTATTTTTTATAAGACAGAGGGTGTTCTACAAGATTCAATTTATTAAATATATATGGACTCAGTTGAGATTGTACTTATATAAAGTTATTGGACACCACATCCATTATGTTATGAATCTTATTAATTAAATAATTACACTTCCCATAACAATGGTTGTTAGCACAATTCCTTATATTTACCTCCATTAACTAAAATAAAGGAAATTTATTGATCAAAATATTTAAACTAATAAGAATATTAAAATGTAAACTATAAAAATATATGTAATAACTTGTAAATTAAATTTATAATCAAAATTATGGGTCTCTATGATTAAATCTAGGTAAACCATTTTAATTTTACTTTTAATTTTTATAACCTAGAAATCTATTTAATTCTTTCTAATGGTTCATAAAGCTCTTGTGAATTTACCAATGAATATACCCCCAGAGTGTAAAACAATGTATATAGAAAGAAATATTTCTAATTCACCGGGTATAGATAGAGTTAATAACAAATGATCCCTTTTAGTGTTATTACCCCTAGATACAGTTTTGGATGATCCACATACACTTCTATTATAAAGACATAGATTTTATCACTTGAAAATCAATTTTTGTACAATTTATTTAAATTTAATAACTTTTTCTATACATTGACTTATCGATAGGGTTTTTAAAAATTTATTCTTATTTTAATCCGTAAAATTAACTATCCTATTATTTGATAAAAACAATATTGTACCAACATTCTAAAACATATAATTACATGATTTTATACATAAATTTCTAGAAAAAAAATCCAATGATCCAGGAGCCTAGTATATTTTGGGGACTTTTTTTAAAAAAACATTATTATGAAGCTAAAATAATAATATTTATTTTAAACTGCATAACGTTCTTCTATATTCATTTGATCTTCTAAAACCACATATAATAACCAGGGTAATATATAAATTTTTTTTGATTTATAATGCCCATTAAAAGAATAACAATATTGTGGACTGCCATAAAGGCACTATAGTGGTATGGTGGGAGACTACACCCTTATATTAGAGGGGTAAAATGGTGGTAATAAATAAATAGAATTATTGTAAGAATAATACAAAAAGGAAATATAAAATATAAATAAACATAGTAGAAAAGTAAACATACAAGTATTAATATTAATCAAAATCCAAAAGGCTAGGTCATATGAAAAAATGTTGTCATGTCATGCTGATATAACAAAAGGGAATATGGGATACATGGAACAAGAGTATACAATATTCTGTATAAAAATATAAAAAGACCAGTAGACATCTCCACTAAAATCATGTGAATAAACATAATCCTCTACTCCCATGATCCAAACAATGAGAAAATGGATCCTGAATCCATGGTAGGGAGCTTTCCCTTATCCAAACCTTCACTCATGAAGTTTACTAGGGTACCAATGGTGGACCAAGTAGTTTGTGAGAAAAATTCATTAGGACACACACAATGGTGTTTAGAATAATTCATCTAGTTTATATATCCCAGTAGTGAGCCAGTATAATGAATAATACAAAATTATGGAAAATAAATACTAGTCAGGTCAGGTTCAAAAAGGACACCAGTAATAATTTTCGTGCTTCGACATAGACCAAGGTAATTCTTATCAATTTCCTATATGTATATAAATAGGAAATCAAATATAAAATTTATACATTTATATACACTATATAAGTGAAGAAATATATAGGTATATACAAGGATACTAGTTTCTAGATGGACTCAGGCATAACCCAAGCATCAATGACTAGTCTAATGAGATAAAAGATCCATCAAGGGTAGTAGCCCTGAATCTGATATGAATGTGAGAGGTTATGATCATCACTCAATAAGGTGGGTTAAGTAATCATGCCCAACACCCAATGAATGTGAATGAGTAATGTCATACCCATCATCTAAATAAAAGTAAACAGTGTGAGACACCATTCCCAACACCCAACATAGGTGAGTATGAAATGCCATGCTTAACAAGACCCTTAATTATATTCCAACAACCAAAATATATGGTCTAATAATAATAATAATAATCATGAGGCATTACCTATTAAGAATTTATACATATTTAGACCAATCTAATCATGGGTGTCATAGATCATAAAATACTTATTTATAAATATAATACATCCAGTTTGACCTTTCCAACCACTTCCATTAAATTAAATTAAGTTGTTGCATTTATAAATTAATTCTAATCATATTCAAGGTCAAGGAAACCACATAGGGTGTGGTTGATCATTTACACTTTTTCATTTAATAGGGAATTTAATTTAGAACACCTAAAGGGGTGTAATTCAATTATGAAACATCCTTTAACAATTCAACAAGGCACTAATGCGAGTGTCATAACTTGGTTCACTTAATTTAAAAAGAGAAATAATATTTTAAGGTAATGCATGGAAATTTATTTGGCGTGGGACAACTAAAAATTCTATAAGAATATAATATTTTAAGGAAAAATACTAGACCCCCTACCTTAGTCCTGCATCAGTCTCATTTTCTAATGTTGGCCCTTGATTCAAGTTATAATGGGGGATATAAGGAGAACACACCAATACCCTAAAAATTAAGGTATAAGAGATCACACCAAAATAGTGAAAGTTAAATAAATATAAATGAACAATATAAGAAATAGGATTAAAGATATTTATATTGATAATACAATACACCCAACAATGTAGAAAATAAAAATTATATGGTGAAGTAATCAGAAATCCTTGGTGAAGGTTTGAGAGAGATATCAGAGGAGAGGAAGAGTTGGGAATCGGCTTGAGAAGAAAAAAAGGTAGTGATTTTTAGAATATTTAATGGAAAATGGTCATTTAATATTCATTAAATTTGTTGAATGGGTTTTCTACACATTTGGACAACCCATCCAACAAATTCGAACACCATAATTTCTAAGAAACCCTTTCATAGTTAGGCACACAGTCTGAATAACCTTGCACAACCCATAAGAAATGGATATGCAATTTTTTTGAGAAAAATTGCATAGTCATGTAGCCTATATAACATGGTTAGATAAAACCATGTGGACTCCTTCTGTTAATTGAGTACCCCACTTGTTTGATTCACACAATTAGTAATAACCATGCACCAACCACGTGACTTAGTCTGTCTCTCCAATTTCTAGAGCATTGAGATCTAAACAATGCATAGATGATCTCGAGATATTTATGAGTTTATAGAGAAAAAGCAGTAGGATAAAAAAAATTATATATAAAAATAATTATCCATATTTTTATGTAATTCCAAGTAATTAAATCTTCCAATTTTTAAAGAAATATGTCCCCGAGTTGAACTTCTGAGGGAAAATAGAGAACATCTGAGAAAAGATCTAGCCACTAGTCATGTATGTCAGCTTCCCACTCCCAAGTCTTATCATGTAGTCAACCTTGATACCATATCTCTCATACAAAATGAATTTAAATACCTCAATGAGAATTCAAACTCCAATCCACAATATGCATTGGGTAATACTCAAAATAAGAATCCACATCTAACTCAACCTTATCCGATTGTAAAAAATACGATGTGTATGGATAATAACTATGAATATGAGACTTGTGAAAGATGTAATACGTAGACCAATATGTATGCGTAAGTGATATATTATAATCCAGTGGTCTGATCCTCTCTAAGTTATGAAATGGTTTCATGAATCAAGGTTAAATCTTACATGGGCTCTGAATCCATTGATGGCCCAATCTGGGTGAAAAATGAAAGAAAACCTGATTCGGAACCTCAAACTCTAGAGTTCATCAAAAAAAGTTTTCATATTACTACTTCCTGTAATGAGATAGTAATATGTGATTCCTAATAATTTGTAACATCTTTTATGTCTCTTGGATGAGACGTGGTATAAGAATTTTTACCTCCCCTACCTCTATCTAACACCAAGGTGACCATCATGGCCTACCATATAAGGCCTCGTAAGGATCCATCTGGACGGTGGTATGAAAAGTTTTATTGTATGTGAAATAAACTAGGGGTATAAGTTTCCCCCAAAAATTCCCAATGAAAAGTACGAATGCACAGAGCATTCCCTCTAACATGTGAACCATTCACTCTATCCATCTGTTGGTCCGAGGTTGATATGGCATGCAGAAATGCATCTGTGTACCCAAATTCCTCATCAAACCCTACTAGAACCATGAAATGAAACAAGATTCCCTTTTAGATATGATATAATATGGATATTAATGAAGATTTATAACCTCCTTGATGTATATCCTCCATATATTGTCTACCAAGAAATTCTCTTAAATAGGTAAGAAGTGTAAAACCTTCATCAACTAATAAATAACAACCCAAACTATATCTTTCCATCATGGTGATCTGGGAGAACCAGTCACAATGTCTATGGTGATATCATCCCATTTCTGAATGGAAATAGACCATGAATATAAAAGTATCATTGTATAATAATTTTATTCCTTAACCTCCTATTAGGTGGAACACTATGTAATAAAGTTGGATATCTCCCATTTCATACTATGCCACAAATATCAGCCACGTAAGTCTAGATACATATTTGTGAACTAGGGATGATCCACCCAAACTATTCCATGATATTCCCATATATAATAGAATCATATTTTTATTGGGACCCAAAAAAACCCATGTATTCATAATATATCATCCTCACCCATTGTCTAACCGAGATTTGAATACTCATCTGAGATACTTTACCTTGAGATAAGGCCCTCAGTATTGGAAATTTTCCTCATATTTACCCATTATAAGAGGGTAGAGGTCACTTGTAAAGCCTTTAGGACTGTTTGATCATGATCCTAATAAATCTCAACATGGATCTCTAAAAAGGCCATGAGTGTCCACTCAAAATTGGTTTCCTAAACCACCTATTTTTGAGACCTTTAGCTCAGATCATTAACTACAACATTTCCTTTTCCTGGCATATAGGCATTCATGAAATCAATGAACTATAGGTATTCAACCAACCAATGTAGCCTGGGATTTAGATCATCCTATTTAAAGATATACTTGAGACTTTTGTGATCAGTGAATATCAAAAAATCCCCCCCAAGATAATAGTTCCTCTTATAGAATAAACAATTGAAAATACTCATAACTCAAGGTCATGCATTTGGTAATTCTATCCATGAGGCCTTAACTAGTGAGAATCATATGCTATGAATTTCTTGTCCTATATTAGAAAATATCCCTTCCAAATAAATGATGAATCAAAATAATCTATATAACATCTTCCCAAATCTAGAATAATAAGGATCGACACTGAGGCAAACATTCCCTTCAATTCTTGAAAGGCTCTTTCATAAGCTTTTGACCACACAAATTTCACAACCTTCTTAGTCAAGACAATAATAAGAGATTCTAGGAATGATGATTAATATATGAATCATTTCTAATGTATATATATATCCCCAAGGAACTCTATATTTAAAATAATTTATTGGGACACTCCTAGGAAACTACATTTATCAACTTCCTTAGGTCTACAGATACTCCCATATCTGAGATGATGTGACCCAGGAAATTTATTTTTTCAATACAAAAGTGGAATTTGGTGAGTTATACATAAATATGGTTCTCTATTAGTGTATTCAACACGTTATATAGATGATGGGAATGACCATACTGAGTTAAAGGATATAAAAATATTTTATCCAGAAATACTATGATGAATTAATCTAGATACAGATGTAAAACCTGATTCATTAGGGGCATAAAAATAGTTGGCTCCTTCATGAGACCAAAAATAATTTCCAGATACTCATAAAGACCACACCTACACTGGAAAGAAATACATGGTATGTATAAAGGTATTAAATGCACATAATGATATCTAGGACTCATATCAATATTGGGAAACACCCTCACAGATTAGAGATGATCAAATAGGTCGTCTATTCAAGGAAATGAAGACAAATTTTAACCTGTGAGTTGGTTTGAGCATTGGTAATCCAAAAAATGCTTGAGGGTACTGTATGGATTCTTGGAAAAAAATATAGGTGAAATTGTGAGCCAATAATAACATATATGGACATTAAATCATTTAAGATAAATATTCATCACATTAAAAATTTACATGCCTAAGGATAATAATATTTTAGTTCATTTGGAATATAGGTACAGAATCATCTAACTTAGTGAAAGATCTTAAATGTTTCCTAAAAAGATCATCCCCTATTGTAATCATACAAAAAACATTTCTTCATAATGTAGGTAAAAGAAACATAATAAAGGGTGATTTGAGATGCTCAATAAGGGTAAAAAAGGTAGATATGAAAGAATAATCATGAGAATAAGGGCATTCAAACATGATAAAAACATTAAAAGATCATACCCTACATATAAAAGATCATAATATAGAGTTATGGAAAAAATATTAGAAGTTAATAAGACCCGAATAGTAAGGGAATAAAGATCATAAGATATGAAATCACAACATTAGAACAAGATATAGAATTGTAGCTGACACATAAAAATATTAAATCATTTCTTATACATAAATAGTCATTTACAAAATTTATCAAGGAACTTCATGGGGGATGCACCTACTAGGCAAGAAAAACTACCATCCCCAATTGTAGATCATTATCAATAGTTGAATGGGTTCAGTCCACAAACAATACTAGTATTTAAGGTTTAATCCCAAGACTATCTTAGTAGTTAAGGTTCACTCCCAAGACCATCTTAGTAGTCAAGGTTCACTTACAAGACTATCTTAGAAATCAATTTCCTTTACAAAACTGATTTCACTCCCCATTAAATACATTTATATCTCATGATATATAAATCCTTATCCAATAAATTGAAGGGAGATTTATGTCTCACCCATCTTGTAATCTATAACGTGATCACCCAATGCTATCTGGACAACCCCATTATATAATCTCTAATGAGCTTACCTGACACTATCTAGGCCACCCAATAGTATATGTTGTAATGGAATTATTTGATGCTTTCTATGAAATATATCATATATACTATAACAACCTTACTTGAAACTATTTGAGCCACACCATCATATAAGCTGCAACGGGCATACCCTGTACTATCTAGACCACACAATCATATAAAAAATTGATATGGACCATAAAATGAATAAAGTAAAATGATATTATATATCATCATGAATAATCATAAAAATAATTATTCATTCACAACATGATTAACCCATGGATAATAAACGGGTTTCATGAAAATATCATCGAAATGTTGTTAGACCATGGAAAAGAAATGGGGTTCATTGAAATCTCTTTAAATGATTATTGACTCGTGGAAAAGAAATGGGTTCCATAAAAAACATGCCTTCAAAGTAGTAACCATTCATATAAATAATAAAAATGTTATACTTGGATCATATCCTTATTAAATCATAAACTATATTAAAGTATTTCATCTTAGATGGAGAAATATTTTGAAAGATCACTTGGATCAGTTCTTTAGGAAAATAATATTTCTTTGAAAATAACTATTTTTAAGGAATAAAACATTTACAAAATAGTTTTCCTAGAAAAAATTGCAAACCTATGAAGTCATATTGAAAAAATCATTAAAATGTTTTCATTAGGAAACTAATTTTTCATATTTGAAAAATTCTTTTTCAAACATAAAAACATTATGAAAACTTTTTTCTTTGAAAATAACATTTAAAACCTATAAAAGAGTATTTTAAAACCATCCTAAACACATTTTAAAAGATAATGTTTTTAAAATAATTCTCTTTGATAATTATATGAAAATATATTTTAATTTTTTTGAATTGTTTTTAGAAAACATGGTTTTTGAATGAAACATATTTCTAACGGAAGAGAGAGATAAAGTCATATTTTCTTAACAACACAATCTTAATTATCTTAACTTCCAAAGAGTGTAAAAATTATATAATTAATTGAATATACCATGAATATGAATAGGATAAGAAAATTTATTATTTTTCATTATTGATGGATCAAGATATTTTATAAATGGAATCATAATCATATACAATCTCGATAAATGATGAGATTGTGGAAATAAAATATTACCACTTTGGTAACGTAGAATCATAAAATAATGAAATAAAAAAATTAAATTAATCAAAAAATATCATGAAAATAATTATATTCTTGAAATAAAATGTCCAAAGGTAGTATATACATCTTATATAGGAATATAGGTGCATAACATGACATGTTTCTCAAAAAATACAAATTGTGACAAAATTATTTCACCGATTTGGTAACTATTAAGCCATAAACCCCATTAAAAAGAGATCATAAGATGGATATGTAAATATGAAATAATTTAAGGATAATAATAATATAATACATTCATGGACTGTATATAAACCACACAAAATAAATGAGTGGTGAATATGGCACAAGTCTTGCAGAAATAATGATGAGACTAGAAATCCCCTTACTACTTGAGAAACATTGGAATCATGAGATATGTTAAAGAATAAAATCAATTGAAAATTTTAAAATAATTAAATAAAGTAAATTAACTTTATAAAATTTCATAGGTTATTATATAAACCATAAATCAAGAATAAGTGGTGAATATAGCAGATATCTCACAAAAATAAAAGTGAGATGAGGAAACCCTTACCCTATGTCTTGAATTTCTTCACAAATGTTCAAATGTACTGTATAATAAATATAAGTTTTTATCGATACAACATAGAAATATATTCTTATATATCATATCATATAGTATTTTTTATGAATTTATATTTCCCATTTGTTAATAATCCTACATTAATGTTATGTTTCGGGTAATAATCACATTGTTTTTCATATATGTTTTGACTTTTTATTCTTGATACTCTAACTTAGGCCATGGTTTAATTATTTCCAGAGTGTTAAACAAGGTATAAATATCTAATATATTCAGTATATAAGTATTTATAATAATATATAAAATATTGAAATATGAAATCGAATTCACCATTTATAGAGACAATTGGCCGTAAGTATGCATGAACACTATTTCATATTTCATAAAATATTGAAAGAAAGAAATTAAATGACATAAAGATATATATATATATATATTATCATTAAATTATCATTAATATGTAATATATATAATATATATTTACTTAACCTATCCTTAATACATTCCATGTAAAGCGTGAACGAATCACATCGCTTTGAGGATGCAGTAGTCCACACATTGACAAACGAAGTTATCGTATTCCAAAAAAATGAGAATAATGAAGGTATTTGTTATATAATAATTAAATAAGATTAAATAAATTATAAATATCATATATATATTAAAAAAATACTATTTCCATCAATATTAAAATCCATAAAAAGTGGTAATGGAAGAACAAACGTCATCAGATTATGAGGCAATAGTCTTCCATACATACGAATGATGATTGAGTATCCCATTGAATGGATGTGTTTGTGAGTGTAGGTAAAAACATTAAAACAAAAACATATAATTATATTTATTATACTGATATTATTATATAATCACTTAATAATAATAATTTATGGGGCATAAAAAGAAATAAAACAAAAGTTCTTGTTGAAGTATGTTACTTCTTTTTTGGGTAACTCCTTTTGGTTTTCACCAAAGGGATTCATTTATTTTATTTCTTCCAATTATAAGGCCTATAATATGAAGGTAGATAAGTTGGGAGGATATTTTTTTCTGGATTTTTTCTGAGAAAAATGGCTTGATAGGTTTGAATTAGTGTGGTGGGTGACTGTCCTTTTATAGTGGAGGAGGAGTAGATTTCTTGTAAGTATAAAAAGGTAATCACTATTGAGAGGTCTCCCTTGAACAATGTGCCTCCAATAATGATAAATTTTAGATTAAATGTATTACATGATATTTATATTTCCATAAAATGGATTTTGTACATGTTTCTAGGTTATTTTTCCCTTAAGTTAATGTTTAACCACTATGTAAACTCATTTTTAACATAAAAATGAAATTAATTTTAATTACATTCACTTTTATTTTTTTACAAAAATAAGTTTATGATACTAGAAATTATAAATTATTATTATTCCATATATGGAATATATTTTTTCAATTTATAAACACATAATTGGTAGTAATTAATTTAAAATTAATCACATGTAAGGGATGCATTAATAGTTTTTTTAAATGAAAATATTTAAATGTTTGAAATGTTTTTATATAAAATACCAATTTTAAATTTATTCCAAATAAATATATTGTATTAATATATTTATTATTGATATAGATAAAATTTAAAATCAATTTGAAATATAATTTAACTATAAAAATAAATTATATGAAAATGCAGTTTTGAATTAAAATTCAGCATTTTTCACAATTCATCAGAGACATAAACTTCTCAAAAATTACCAAAAATTACCCTAAGATAATATTTATATTAATATTTTAAAAACTAATTTCATTTTATAAAACTAAATTTATAAAATTTTCAAAATTTAGGTTTAATGTAGGTGCTCTATTAAAAGGTGAAAAATTACCTTTTATAAAATTATATATCTTTATGCGTAAAATAGGTTTTATTTTTATCTGTTGTCTAGAAAAAACATAAGATGAATGTTAAATATTTAACTAAATATAATATATATACATTTCATTAAAATAATTTATAAAAATCGATTTAATTAATTTATTTAGGTAAAATGTGTTTGATTTCTTAAATACATTTTTCCAGCAAATAATTTCCTATAATTTCAAAAGGTTTTTATTTTAATTTCTATATAATTGGTCACAAAATGATTCTTCATATATAAATATGTAAACCAAATATTCATAATTTAATTATTATTATTATCAAACTCTATTCCAACTGATATGTTAAAACTATGATAACATTTTAATAATAATCATAATATTATATTGAAATTTGGTAAAACTAGGTATTGTGTGTCATGAAAGTTATCGAAGGAACTCAACATTGTGTGTAACACAAGACAAAACATGTTTTTCATGTACCAAAATCTAATATATTATAAGAGTATAGTTCAACCAAAAATTGGTGTTTTATATAAATAAATAATAACTTGGTTTTTTTATATAACACAAGCTATACTTAAGGTTTTGTGTAATGAAAAATATCAAAAAGGTTAAATTAATTTTTTCAAAAAAATTAACAAAATATAAGTGTATTATATTATACCCCATTAAAATAGAATTCACAATCTAAATTCATATGGGTTATCAATGCTTTAATACAAGAATGTTCCATTCATAAAAAACTAGATCATAAAAATCAATACTAAAACATTAAAAAACAATTTTTGGGAATATAAGAGTTAATCAAATTAACTCATAACTAGGTTAAAAAGTAGGATAAAGTAGGTGGGAATATAATATTAGACTTTTAATAAAATAATAAATAATTATAGAGCATCATTTAGTTCACTGATCATAATAAAGTGAATGATCAATATAATGTTAAGGGCCTTCAACCCATAAGACTATGATGACTTATAAGACTATCAGTTCCACAGAAATGAAAGTATTATGATAATTTTTTTAAATATTATTTTCTTATAATTGAGGAATTATTTTACTATTTAGGAACATATAGAAATTTATTTACTTTATTTCATTCCTGTTCATATGCACAACTCACCCATTAGTTTTACCTTCCATGATTTCCACTCCATCTCTTACTTTAAGAAATAAGGTTGAATTTTTAATTTGTAAAGTACTTATAGATCACAAGATACATAAATATAATGATAGGTCATTCCATATATATTTTGTTATTATCACAAAAAATGGTTAGAACAGGTTATCTAATATGCATAAATCCTCACATGGAGAGATAATACTTTAATCTTGAAAACCTTGTCTAATTTTTAACATAAACCATTCCATATATGGTTAAACTTATTACCCTTCCGAAAGTCAACATTACCATGCTTTAAAAATAAGTCCAGTAAATTTCTCAAAACCAACTTAGAATTGATCCCCACACATATCATAAATAATCTCTTCATTTTTACATACCACATATGGGAATACCTTTATCATGTTTTCTCTTGAAACATGTTAATAACCTAAATTACCATAAAATCTTATTGAAAAAAATGCATGATTTATAATTCCAAATATTATTAGATATATTCCTTAATTCTAAAAATTTCATAAAATCCATCCATGATAGCATAAACCACTTTGTTAAAAAAATCCATTATCAGTTCTATGGTCATAAATACTATCGAATTTACTCTCTCCATATCATAATATCTTTATCCATTTAAAATATCATTTTCTTATCCATAGAAACATGTTAAGGGTAACCTTACATTAATTTCACCATTCCATTAAATAAATTTTCTATGTCATCACTACCATTTAACAAATTATAGAAAATCCTTATATAAAAACTTATATAAACAATCCTCATATAATTCATTATTCATATAAAAAAATCCTTGAATTCAAATGCATTAATACTTCAATCATTCCTCCTCTTCATTAATCCATTAATTATGCTTCACTATCTTATTCTTTAATACTACATTACTAAAATATGAAATATAAGTCATGTATTATGGTTTCTAAACCTCATTTTATTCTTGATTCTTACATTTAATGTAAACAATACTATTGGAACATCCCATACCTTTGAAATGCCAATCACTATCTCTTTATCTTCATATGTATAACTAATACTTGTTCCATATTCCTGATTATCTTCATGATATTTAAACATTGGTAATTGATTTTCATAATTAACATAATTTACAAATTTGAAAAATTAAAATTTAACCTAGTTCCTTCCATTTCCCTATATTTACTAAGACCATAAGGCATATTGTGAAAACACTTATCATAGCATAAAACCACATAATCCTAAAAAATTACTAATAGGACGCCTTAATCAGGACAAATACTTTTGAATCTATGATACCTTAGGCATATCATTAGATATATCCCTATAAATATCCTTATAAATATCTATAGGGATCTCACCAATCTTTTCTCATCATAGTTTCCAAATGATGACTAAACCTTTCCTTTGATGACAACTATACTAACCCTGGCTTAACATATATATATATATATATATATATTACATAATTTTAGATTAATATTTAGCACATTAAAAAAGTACATGCATGAGGACAGTAATAGTATAGTGTCCTTGGAATCATATAACAAAATATTCTAACTCGGTGAAATATCATAAATTATTCTCACAAAGATCTCCCCCTTTGATACTCCTCAAAACCTTTCTTCATAACCTAGGAAAAGGAAACAAAAGAATGGGTGAGCTCATATGCTTAGTAAGGGTAAAAAAGTGAGATATTAAATTAAAATCATGAGTTCAAGGGTATGAGAAAATTATTGTAATATTAAAAGATCATACCATGAATATAAAATATCATAATCAAGAGTTATTTCATAAACCTTAAAAGTTCATAAGACCAGAATCATCTGGTAAACAAGAGAATAAGGCATGAAATAAAAACATTGGATTAAGATATGAAATTATGGAAGACACATAATAATATAAAATTAATTCCTATAAATAAAGTATCATTTCCAAAACATATTAATGTACTTCATGGGGGATACGCCAACTGGGGGGGGGGGGGTCACATCACCATCCTTAGTTGAAACCCATTCCTTATTGTGTAATGAGTTCACTTTCCAAACCATATTAATAGTCGAGGTTCACTCCAAAGACCATGTAATCAGAAAAAGTCCTTTACTAAACCGAGTTCACCCCATTCATTCATTTCTATCTCATGAGAAAAAAATATTTACCCAATGCGTTGGAGGGAGATATCGATCCTACCCATAACATAATCTATGATGGGATCACCTGATGCAATCCGGGCCACCCCCATTGTATAAGTTGTAATGGGCTAAGCTGAAACTATCTAGTCCACCCCATCGTAAAATCTATAATGGTCTTACCCGACACTAATTAGGCCATGCCATTGTATAATCTATAACAAGATTACTTAGAGCTATCTAGGTCACCCCATCTTATAAGTTATGATGGGCTTACCCAATGCTATATGGGCCTCCCTATCATATAAAAAATTTCCATTAACCAAAACATTAATAAAGTACAAAGAGCATGCATATCATCCTAAAAACTCAAAAAATTATTCATTATTAAATTTATTATCCCATGGAAAACAAATGGGTTTAATTTCAATCTATTAGAAACATTATTAGCTTGCTGAAAATAAATGAGTTTCATAACAATCACTTTGAAACATGTTCGACACATGGAAAGGAAATGGGTTCCATAATAACCATTCCATAAAAAAATAAACCATTAAGGTAAGGAATATGAATTCTATCCTTGGTTAATATCCATATTAAATCATAATGTATATCAAATTATTTCATCTTTTATTGACATGGATTCTGAAAGATCACTTAGAGTTGTTCTTAATTAAAAGAACCTTTCTTTGAAAATCACTGTTTTAAGACATAAAACATAATCAAAATCATTTTACTTGAAAAAAACTTTTCGAACATATGAAGTAATATTAAAAAAAACATTATAATCAATTATTGAGTAAAATATACTTTCCTATTTGAAAACTTAGTTTTTTAAAACATAAAAACATTTTGAAAACCTTTTTCTTTGAAAATAACTTTGAAAACTTATAAATAATGATTTTAAAGATATGCTAAATATTTGAAACATAAAAAATTTTGAAAATTAATTTCCATGAAAATTGTCCTAATATATCTCTAAAACCATTCTTTTTAAAATATTTTTATAAAACATGGTTTTTGAATAGAATAGACCTCCGACTAAAGAGAGACATGAAGTTAGATTTTCTTAAAAGCACTTTTTTAATTAACATAAGTACCAAAGAGTGGAAACATGGTGTCATTAATTGAATAGATTACGAATTACTAGATGATAAATAATTTATAAGTTTTATTGAAATATGGATAATAATATTTCATTAATGGAAGCATAATCATAAGAAATCCCGATAAAGGATGATATTGTAGAAATAAATTGTTACCACTTTGGTAGCCTTGAATCATAAAACCCATGATATAAAAAAAATTAAATAAAGATTAAAATATATTTAAAATTAGTTAATTCAAGATATAACTTGTCAAAGGGAATTATATACATCTCGTAGAAGAATATAGGTGCATTTCATGGCATTTTCCTCAAAGAAGGAAAATTGAGACCAACTTACTTTACATGTTTTATAACTTTTGATCCATAAACCCGAAGAAAGGGAGATCCAAAAATTGATATATAAATACCCATAAATTTATTTATAGGAATCATATAATAAATTAAAATGAATTATCTTCACCACACAAAATAAATGAGTGGTGAATATGGCATAAGTCTCACAGAAATAAAAGTGAGACTAGAAGTCCCCTTACTACATAAGAAACATTTGAATCATGATATACATGAAATAAGACCATAAATTTAAAATTTTAATTTCCTTGAATATTTTTAATTGAAGATATAACATGTCATATATTAGTATATACAAAACACAACAAAAATAAGTGGGGTATATAGATTATATATCATTGAAATAAAAGTCAGGTGAGAAAACCCTTACCTTTTGTCTTGATGTTCTTCATTCACATTAAAAACTATTGTATAACCAATATAAGTTTATTATAAATCTAAAAAATAAACATATTATTATATATAATACCATCTATGATTTTATTATGACATTGTATTATGCATTTATTAAAAATTCCATGTTAATGTCATGTTTTGGGTAATAACCGCTTTGTTTATCTTATATGTTTTGACTTGTTATTGTTGATCCTATTACATATCCCATTGTATAATTACTTAAATAATTTAAAACAAGATATAAATATAATATATATACAGTATATAATTATTTATAATAATATTTAAATGATATGAATATTAAATAGAATACACCATTCATGGAGACGACATGTTGCACGTACGCATGAACACTATTTTCATTTTCTTATCATATTAAAAGAAAGATATTAAATGAAATATATGTATATGTATTATAATTATAGGATAATTATTATTTCATATATACCATATATATTTACTAAACTCATCCTTAATACATTTCATGTAAAGCATGAACATATCACATCACTTTGAGGAGGAAGTAGTCCACAAGTCTACAAATGAAGTCATTATATTACCACGAAATGGAAAGCACGAGGGTATGTGTTATATAATAACTATCGAAGAAAATATATATCTAAATTTCATATATATCATATAAAAACAATAATTACATAATTATTCCCAACCTTGAAGGGTGGTAATGGATGAATGACCAACATCAGTTCGTAAGGCGGTTGTCTGCAGTACACGCGACCGATGATTGTGTATCCTATTTGATGGATGTTTATGTAAGTGTATGAAGAAACATTAAAATATAAACATCTCACTATATTTATTATATTTATTATATTATATAATAATGTGATATGAATAATTTATGTGATGGAGAAAGAAATAAAACGAATTTTTTTTAAAGGATATTTCCTCTTCTTTGGTTATCTTCTTTTGGTTAGAACCAAAGGGATTTCTTGATTGGATTTATGTCACAACCCTACCCAACGGGGCTCGAGCTGCGACTCCCCAATCCCGCCTCTAATAGGACAGGGGCTGGAGACTAGCTCCGAGTAGGATATCACACACATGGGAGGCATTATCCTAAGGTACCTGTACACACGCACCCACAAACACCTCCATGCAACAGTGCAGAGATATAGAAACTGAAAAGTAAATGCATGCATACAATCTATCCCAAACCAGAGTGCAACAGCAAAAGTACAAAGGGAAAAACAGGGCCCACCAAAGAAAACTACAAAGCACGTCCAACCTGCTCTGAAGAAGGGGAACACTACCACAAACACCCGCTAGAAAGATCCCTCGGCACAGCTCCGGTAGACACCCCGGTCCACTCGATCACTAAGCTCCGCCTGCTCCGGGTCCTCCTGGGACTCCGTCAAAAGGCCTGTGGTCTGCACAAGACACAAACATGTGCGGGCAAAGCCCGTGTAGGGGTGAGTATAAACATACTCAGTAGGCACCCCAAAAACCCAAAACCCAAGGGAGGAACTGAAAGGCAACAGTCCGCTCAACCCAGCCAGAGGGAACCCAGACGAGAGAGAAACTCCATCTCGTGACCATCCTCGGCTAAACACAACTAGTCATCTCAGCTCAGGTGTATACCCATAAATACACCTTGAACAATCCAGATATACACAGCTCGTTCCACAAAGCCACAAGAGGTACCGACCTCATCACCAGCAACTGCCCCCAACCAGGAGAGTACACCACACGAACACTGTCATACCAGATGACACTCATCCGAGAGATACACTCCATCGGGTCCCAAACAAACATCTCAGACGCTCACTCGAGAGACCACGCTCTTCGGATAACATCACTGAGGAAACATCGCTGAAACACCATAACCACCAAACTCCTCGGATAGGGGATCGCCGCTAGGGTCCGCTAGGGGATACCAAGACCCACTCCGGTATACGTAGCTCACAGATAGGGGATCACTCCCAGGGTCCACTGGGGAATACCAAGACCCGATCTGGCATACGTAGTTCTCACAGATAGGGGATCACACCCAAGATCCGCTGGGGGATACCACAACCCGATCTGGCACTCGACAGAAACTCTACACTCAGGTAGAGGATCATCGTCCATATAAAGATGGTCATGATGATACCGGAACCCTATCTGGTATAACTCACGATGTAGGTGATCGAACCGACGATGCCGCAACCCTACCGAAACCATGCGCTGAGTAGGGGATCGCATAACCAACAATACCGTAACCCTACTATAAACCACATGCTGAGTAGGGGATCACATAACCAATGATACCGTAACCCTACTATAAACCACATGCTGAGTAAGGGATCGTATACCCGACGATGCCACAACCCTACTGAGCACGACCCACCGCGTAGGGGATCATATTTCTGTTGATGCCACAAACCCTACGGGGTTAACCTGCTAGATAGGGGATCACCGCCCGTAAATAAGCGGTCACAGCGATACCAAGAACCCAATCTAGGGTAAAGATGCTAGAGGATCCACTCCGGGCCCACCGGAGGGATACAACAACTCTAACAGTTTAAAACATCCCATCGAGATGATCACAAACCCATACGAAGGTTGTGATGCCACACGAACCCTTGTAGGAACGAACCAAGGGAGAAACCTCAACCACTACTGGTCTAAACGTCGCTAACCCGAGCGACCCGCCACAACGCCACACTGCGCATCTCCTAGGCCAAAACTGAGGCCACCATCACGTTCCATGCGGAAAAACACGCAGCATAGGCTGTTTACTCACCTGAAACAGAGCACCGGTGAAAAAGACACTATTCACCGTAGCTATCCCATGTGGGGCCCACACAACGATCCCAAAACTCATCGAGCGGACCATACCACAACGATCCCCTCAGAAAAACAAGCGGAATCGATTACTCGCTCGTCCAAAACGGACACCCGGTGAAAAAGGTACTATTCACCAAAGGACAGCTTGGGTGGGGCCCACGCCTAGATTCCGAAACTCATCGAACGGATCACACCATTGCGATCCCCTCGGAAAAACACACAGGATTGACTATTCATCCGCCAAAATCGGACTCCTGGTGCAAAAGCTGCGTTACTCCGCAAACGCCAAAACCCGACCTCGTGGGGCCCGCACACCTTTCACAGACCCAACACCTGGAAACCATCTCAAAAAGTCCTTCATACCATCAGGGTCTCAACGCCACTGACGGCACGTCAATCGGACGCTCCGGGTAGAAGTTACAACGGCCCGAAGTCATAAAATAATAAAATAATATTATTTTATACGACGTTTCTAACTCCCGGGCCACGATCCCGAACCCTTAAACCCTCAAACTGAGTTCAAAAGGTCCGTCTCGACGCAAGGAGCGCGTTTCCGCAAACGGCTCGCAAATCGGAGTTACGGTTTGCGAGTTACATGGGTTTAAAGAACCCCTGGAAAATCCTGGCCGGACCACCGCCAGCCTCGCCGGAAACCACCGCGCCGCCGCCAGATTCCGCCGAGCCGCCGCCGCCGTCGCCGAAAACCGCCGCGCCGCAGCTGCGCCGCCACCCTGCCTCGCCGGATTCCGCCATGGCCACCACCGGAATCCGGGATTTCCGCCAGAAAACTTACGGGGACCCCTGGGAGCACCCCGGTGCACCAAAATCAGATCCGAAACATGTTTCGGAAACCTCAGGACCCAAACTATACAACCCTTATAACGATTTGAAGAAAAACAACAAATAAACGGGGTCCGGGATTTCAAAACTCAAACCGCCTACCTCGTGGGCGAAACGCCGACGTTCTGCCTCAGATCCGCACTCTAGAGCTTCCGTTGCGCACTCCTGGAACGTCCGCCGTCGAATTCCGAGCTCATGGGCGCTTCGTTTGCTCGATTCGGCGGAGCGGCGGTGAAGAACGGCGAAGAACGCCGAGAGGAACAATAAGGGGGGGGGGCACTGATATTTATATCAGCTGCCCGCCGACACCAAACCCGCCTCGGACCCGACGCCCGATGCGAACAAAAGTAAGGTCACCCCTAGGGTAAACGCGCCGTTCTGAACGCAACGGAAGATTCAGATTTTCCATCCGAGACTCCGTTCAGAAGTTATTCGAGCCGACGCTCGCCCACTAACTTCGCCACTTATTTACGAAAACACCCCTGGTGGCGTTTCTCACCGCAGGCCCGCGCCCGCAAAGTTTACACCTCGCCTAAGGTAAACGGCACGTTCCGGACGCAACCATGCCCTTAGATTCCCGTTCTGAGCTACTGTTTAGCAGATATCACACCCCCGCCATGTGCATAGTATAAAAATACTTAATATTTTTATAAAATTAATTCTGGGCACACCGGGCCTCAGAATCGCATGTCGTCTTCGCGCCTAGCTCTGGAATTATTCGTAGAAACATTCCAAAGTCTGACAGGGCCAAAAACCTGATTCTCTACATCCTCCCCCACTTAGAACTTTTCGTCCCCGAAAACCCTAAGCACAAGGAAAGCGACTAGACTCTCAACTGGGTCTCACACACCAGCGAGCTCACCAACTAACACTCATGCCCGAACGCATAAGTCAGAGGGAATCATCAACCACACCTCAATACTATCCGCTTTGGGCGGCACTGACTCGCCCGCACGGTTTTAATCGCGTCACCAAAAACGCGTCTCGGTGGGGGAAGGACCCCTCCTCCTCACGCATCCGATGCATGTCGAACAACACCCACACAAGGTCTTACCAACGTCCTGAACAAAACTTGAGCAAGCAACAAAAAGGAGGGTACCACTAAACAGTGTCTATCAAACTACTGTAGTAAGTAGAAAAGACACAAGGCGTACCTCTATCCATCTGCGGTGCCTCTAGGTCAACAGCCTCCAGGGCATGCAGCTGTCCTCGCCCTCGACCACCAGCTCCCTGAGCTTGGCGTGGTCCACCTGGGGGTGGGGGTGATGGCAACTGATACTGCCTACCACCTCCTCCTACTGCACCAGCTCCGCCGCCACGTCCGCCGCCCTGCAGACCTCCTTGCTCGAGACGAAGCCTCTGCCAAGGCGGTCCATCGACCGGCTCCCTCTCAGCAGCACGTCGGGTCGGACAATCTCTAGCAAGATGTCCCCGACCATCACAAGAGTAACACCGCCTCTCCTGCGGCTGACCAAAACTGGCCTGCGAGCCCTGTGAGCCCTGAGGCTCAGATCCTCTATCCTGGGGTCGCCTCCTGAAACGTCGACCACGTCCAGACCCATGAGTCTGTCGTCGACTACCAGATGCCGATCTGACTGAAAAAGACTCAGCCCTTGAGTGGCCACCACTAACAGGGGGAAACTGCTCAGCCAGAAAACTCTCCACCACGAACGCTCGCTCCAGCACTCTAGCATAGGTGGGCAGGCACAAGGAAACCACACCTACTCGGATGTCCCTGTGTAAGACCTGCTCGAAGGTCCGAGCCCTAAAGAACGGGTCTCAAACCATATCCAGGGAGTAGCGTGACAGGTCTGTAAACCTCGCTGAGTACTCCGACACAGTCATGCTCTCCTGTCGAAGCTGCAGACGCTCCTGGATCCGCACTGAACTCAGCGTCACCAGATAGAACTCCTCCCTGAAGAGCTGCTCAAACTCTGCCCACGTGAGCGTCTCCTCATCATGGGACTGCGTCACCAAACTCCACCATCACCCGGCGGAACCATGCAGAAGGCTTGCCGCTAGGACCACCATCTGATCTGGAGGTGTCCTCACTAGGCGGAACACCTGGGTGACTGCCTCAAGCCAGTCATCAGCTGCCTGGGGGTCTGGATCACCCCGGAACCTCAGAGGTTTCTGCCTCTGGAACTCGTGCAGCGTACTCAGCCTGCGTGCAACCTCGTCCTGCACTGCCGGCACAACCAGCTGCTCGACAGGTGGCGGCTCAACTGGCAGACCACCTGGAGGTGCAACCTCAGAACCTGCGCCCTGCTCCACAGCCTCTACACGGGGCGGGTCGTCAGCACAATCCTGCTGCGGAACCCTCGCTTGCTGTCGTCATGGAGGCATCCTGAAATACATTCAAGACGCACCACGGTCAAAGAGTATATCTGGAGAGCTGACTCAAGAAGGACAAGGAAAACCCAAAAACCCAGTCCTATATGATGCATGTACCATTATGTCCCCGTGACCAGTGTACAAATGTACCGAGTCGAAAGGCAGGTTATCAGAGTCCTGGTGTATGGATACGTCGGCCACCGCACCAACACTGGAGTCCCTGGCCTGAAATCCAAACTCGAAACATCCTAACACTACCGCTATGCAACCCAAACCAAACTCACAGCTAGACCAGCTACGCTCTGAGATCCCAATGGTGGAACCTCCTCTGATACCACTCTGTCACGACCCGACCCAACGGGGCTCGAGCCGTGACTCCCCAAGCCCGCCTCCAATAGGCCAGGGGCTGGTGACTAGCGCCGAGTAGGCTATCACACACATGGGAGGCATTATCCTAAGGTACCTGTACACACGCACCCACAAACCCCTCCATGCAATAGTGCAGAGATATAGAAACTGAAAAGAAAATGCATGCATACAATCTATCCCAAACCAGAGTGCAACAGGAAAAGTACAAAGGGAAAAACAAGGCCCACCAAAGAAAAGTACAAAGCACATCCAACCTGCTCTGAAGAAGGGAAACGGTGCCACAAACACCTGCCAGAAAGATCCCTCGGCACAGCTCCGGTAGACACCCCGGTCCACTCGATCACTAAGCTCCGCCTGCTCCGGGTCCTCCTGGGACTCCGTCAAAAGGCCTGTGGTCTGCACAAGACACAAACATGTGCGGGAAAAGCCCGTGCATGGGTGAGTATAAACATACTCATTAGGCACCCAAAAAACCCAAAACCCAAGGGAGTAACTGAAAGGAAACCATCCACTCAACCCAGCCAGAGGGAACCCAGATGAGAGAGAAACTCCATCTCGTGACCATCCTCGGCTAAACACAATTAGTCAGCTCAGCTCAGGTGTATACCCATACATACACCTTGAACAATCCACATATACACAGCTCGCGCCACAAAGCCACAAGAGGTACCGACCTCGTCACCAGTAACTGCCCCCAACCAGGAGTGTACACCACACGAACACTGTCATACCAGATGACACTCATCCGAGAGATACACTCCATCGGGTCCCAAACAAACATCTTAGACGCTCACCCGAGAGACCACACTCGTCGGATAACATCACTGAGGAAACATCGCTGAAACACCATAACCACCAAACTCCTCAGATAGGGGATCGCCGATAGGGTCCGCTAGGGGATACCAAGACCCACTCCGGTATACGTAGCTCACAGATAGGGGATCACTCCCAGGGTCCACTGGGGAATACCACGACCCGATCTGGCATACGTAGTTCTCACAGATAGGGGATCACACCCAGGATCCGCTGGGGGATACCACAACCCGATCTGGCACTCGACAAAAACACTACACTCAGATAGAGGATCATCGTCCATATAAAGATTGTCACGATGATACCGGAACCCTATCTGGTATAACTCACAATGTACGGGATTGAACCGATGATGCCGCAACCCTACCGAAACCACGCGCTGAGTAGGGGATCGCATAACCCACGATACCGTAACCCTACTATAAACCACATGCTAAGTAGGGGATCACATAACCAACGAAACCGTAACCCTACTATAAACCACATGCTGAGTTGGGGATCATATACCCGACGATGCCACAACCCTACTGAGCCCGGCCCACTGCGTAGGGGATCATATTTCCGATGATGCCACAAACCCTATGGGGTTAACCTGCTAGATAGGGGATCGCTGCCCATAAATAAGCGGCCACATCGATACCAAGAACCCGATCTAGGGTAAAGATGCTAGAGGATCCATTCCGAGCCCACCGGAGGGATTCCACAACTCTAACAGTTTAAAACATCCCATCGAGAGGATCACAAACCCATATGAAGGTTGTGATGCCACACAAACCCTTGTAGGAACGAACCAAGGGAGAACCCTCAACCACTGATGGTCCAAACGTCGCTAACCCGAGCGACCCACCACAACGCCACACTGTGCATCTCCTAGGCCAAAACAGAGGCCACCATCGCGTTCCATGGGGAAAAACACACAGCATAGGCTGTTTACTCACCCGAAACGGAGCACCGGTGAAAAATACACTATTCACCGTATCTAGCCCGTGCGGGGCCCACACAACAATCCCAAAACTCATCGAGGGGACCATACCATGACGATCCCCTCGGAAAACAAGCGGAATCGACTACTCGCTCGTCCAAAACGGACACCCGGTGAAAAAGGTACTATTCACTGAAGGACAGCTCGGGTGGGGCCCACGCCTGGATTATGAAACTCATCGAACGGATCGCACCATTGCGATCCCCTCGGAAAAACACATAGGATCGACTATTCATCTGCCAAAATCGGACTACTGGTGCAAAAGTTGCATTTCTCGCAAACGCCAAAACCCGACCTCGTGGGGCCCGCACACCGTTCACAGACCCAACACCTGGAAACCATCTCAAAAGGTCTGTCGTACCATCAGGGTCTCAACGCCACTAACGGCACGTCAATCGTATGCTCTGGGTAGAAGTTACAACGACCCGAAGTCGTAAAATAATAAAATAATATTATTTTATACGACGTTTCTAACTCCCATGCCACGATCCCAGACCTTTAAACCCTCAAAGTGAGATGAAAAGGTCCGTCTCGACGCAAGGAGCGCGTCGCCGCAAACGGCTCACAAATCGGAGTTACGGTTTGCGAGTTACGGGGGTTTAAAGAACCCCCGAAAAATCCTGGCCGGACCACCGCCAGCCTCGCCGGAAACCACCGCGCCGCTGCCGGATTCCGCCGCGCCGCCGCCGCCGGAAACCGCCGCGCCGCCGCCCTGCCTTGACGGATTCCGCCATGGCCGCCGCCGAAATCCGGGATTTCCGCCGGAAAACTTCTAGGGACCCCCGGGAGCACCCCGGTGCTCCAAAATCAGATCAGAAACATGTTTCAGAAACCTCAGGACCCAAACTATACAACCCCTATAACGATTTGAAAAAAAACAACAAATAAACGAGGTCCAAGATTTCAAAACTCAAACCGCCTACCTTGCGGGTGAAACGTCGACGTTCTGCCTCAGATCCGCACTCCAGAGCTTCCGTTGCGCGCTCCTGGAACGTCCTCCGTCGAATTCCAAGCTCGTGGGTGCTTCGTTTGCTCGATTCGGCGGAGCGACGGCGAAGAACGACAAAGAACGCCGAGAGGAATGATAAAGGGGGGGGGGGGCTGATATTTATAGCAGCCGTCCGCCGATGCCAAACCCGCCTCGGTCCCGACGCCCGATGCGAACAAAAGTAAGGTCACCCCTAGGGTAAACGCGCCGTTCTGAACGCAACGGCAGACTCAGATTTTCCATCCGAGACTCCGTTCAGATGTTATTCAAGCCGACGCTCGCCCACTAACTTCGCCACTTATTTAGGAAAACGTCCCTGGTGGCGTTTCTCACCGTAGGCCCGCGCCCACAAAGTTTACACCTCGCCTAAGGTAAACGGCACGTTCCGGACACAACCGTGCCCTTAGATTCCCGTTCCGAGCTACCGTTTAGGAGATATCACACCTCCGCCACGTGCATAGTATAAAAATACTTAATATTTTTATAAAATTAATTCTGGGAACACCAGGCCTCGGAATCGCACGCCGTCTTCGCGCCTAGCTCTGAAATTATTCGTAGAAACATTCCAAAGTCTGACAGGGCCAAAAACCTGAGTCGCTACAATTTATTCCAAATGTGAGGCCACTAGAATTAAGGGATAGAATTTGGGAGGATATTTTGGTAGGGTTTAGTAGATCCAAGGTCTCTATAGGTGCAAATAAGTGAGGGGGTGAGTGTTCTTTTATAGTGGAGGAGGAGTGGTATTCTTGTATATATGAAAAGGTAAACACTATTGAGAGGTCTTCCTTACATCACACACCTCAAGTAATAGTCCATTTTGGATATTATGGAGTATATTGACGAAGTATGGATATATAATGGCTTTTGTACTTGTGTCTAGTTTATTTGGATCCTTAAGTTAATGTTTAACCACTAAGTAAACTCGTATTTACCTTAATCAATATAATTAATTTTAATTACCTTCACTAATATTTTTGGTCAAAAATTAAGTTGAGCTTACAATAAATTATAAATTATTCTTATTAAAAATATGGAACTCATTTTCCAAAATTTTAAACATAAAATTGAAAAAAATAATTTAAAATTAATCCCGCAGACTGGACCAGACAACAAGTTCTTAATGTGAATACTTTCAAACATTTATGTTTTTTATATCCAATTTCACTCTAAAATTGATTAAAATAACTTAAATTTTATTAATATATTTATAATTTATTTCAATATATATTAATCCTAACTTATAATTTATTTTAACTTTATAAATAAATTAGACAAAAATGTAGTTTTGAATTAAATTTCAGTAATTTCCCTTATTCATCCAAAAATGAAACGTCTCAGAAATATAAATATAATTTACCCTAATATAATTTTGAAGCTAATGTTTAAAAAATAATGTTTATTTAATGGAATATTATTTATATATTTTGGAAATTTATATTTAAAATATGCGTGGCATTAAAAGGCTCTAAATTTACCGTTTAGAAAAGTATATATCTCTAAGCATTAAATTAGTTTTGTTCTTATCTCTTATCTAGAAAATAAATAAGATGAACATTAAATAATTTATTGACTATAATATATATATATATACACATATATAAATATTTCATTAATATATTTTTTCATTTTTTTAATTAATTTATTGAGGTAAAATTTGTTTGAGTGCATAAATATAGTTTTCCAGCACAAGAATTCCTATATTTTAAAAAGTGTTTTATTTTAATATCAATATAATTGGTTACCAAATAATTATCCTTATACAAATGGGTAAATAATATTTTCATAATTTAATTAATCTAATTTATAACAACTAATCCAGCGACTACAATACAACAATAATAATATTTTAATAATGTGACGCCCCAATAATACAATGTAAGAACCTTGTATTTGATAGCGTGTATGACACACAACAACTAGCATGTAATGTACAAACTCATATCCACTTGGATCAACCCATTCGGTGTTTTTGAAGATTTAAGTTCTTAGAGGTGGCTCTAAAGAAGTTTGGAGAAGTTCAGTTAATTAAAATCTAGAAAAGGGGGTATTGTAAATCACGTAACTGAATTACACAACATGAAATTCTATTTCTTGGGATGTTTCATGACATTAACGAGGGGTTCACAACATGAAATACTTTGGGGTTCAAAAAATAAATAAAATGCCAAGGTGATGGGTTTTTCGGTGGAACCCGACCCTGAGGTATTAAAATATGTGAAAGGGAATTAGACGTCGTGTAATGCCCCACTGATGTAGGTTTTTAAAACATCTTAGCCTCTTGATGTTTCAAAACCTTCGACTGAAGTGGCTCTCCCTAAACCCCAAGTGACCCGATGGCCCTCTCTTCAGATGTTTAAGGATTCCTTCATCAAGGAACTATCCCTTTCTCCCACCTTCAATCCAGTGTGATCCATCTTCGATATTAGATATGATCTACCACTGTTCTTGAGGTTTCTTCGATCAGTTTCCTCCCATTTCTCTTTTCCCTATAATGATATGCAATCTCCATATTTCTAATGGAGTTTTCTTGGTTGTTAGATGGAGTGGTTGTGATGTGACTTCCTCAGGTGGATGCAGTTGTTGTGAGAGAGGTGATCACAATCTTATGCTTTGATCTATTGTTAATTGAATAACCTCAAAGACCTTTTGAGGAAGGGGATTTGATTCATATCTATTTATTTTTTTGAAATTTTAGAGTTAACATGATTTTTCCCCTTGGATCACAACATAATTGGTCTAATTAAATATATTAACGACTTTAAATATTTGTATCGATCGCACAGTGATGATGTTTCTTTGTACCATGATAATGTTTTGCCTCTTGATTTTTTTGATAGTGTGATATCAATGGTTTTCATGGTTTATCATGTTGTTCTTGATGGAAATCGGTAAAGAACGTAAAGCCAGGATTAATTTTTCAATTATTTGGCTAAAATATAAAAAGGAATGGTTAATAAATCTAGTTATTGATGTCTTAATTTGATGATAATCAAATTGGTGCAGATATGCATGTTTAACTAAATTGGTTAATGAATCAGAAATATGTCGATGCTTGTTGATAAAGCATTAAAGTCATGTTAAATTAACTAATGAAATAATTTATGATATCTTGTGATAGCTTGTTTCTCATGTTTCTTGTACTTGAAACCTATAAATAATGAATCAGTTAATTCAAGATGGAATAAGAATTGGTTGTGTGATAAATATAATGCCTTGTAGGGCCTTATTTACATTCTTTCTTATAAAGGCCAAGTTCCTTATGCTTTGGATCCATGAGAAGTCATTGTGAATGAAGGCTTGATGCCTTGTTTTAGGGCTGAGAGCCCATTTTTATGATTATTCCTACCGCTTGGGATGTTCTATGGATATGAGATTTTTGGATATGGGGAAAGGGTTCCATGGATATGATGTGAGTTTGGGATGGATGAGCGTGGAGGGATATTGTGGTTTAGGTGGGGTAGGGAGGCCCGATTGCTGTGGTAACAGTTGAAGCCTTGAGTGGAGAGATGTATTTGTTTATGTCTATGGGAATTGTAGAGGACATCTAAGATGATGGAATAGATTGAAGCTGGTCTTACCCGTTCATATAAAAGTGGATTATTGTTAAATCTGTTGTTTTTTTTATCTACTTTAATTTACCCACTACTTGAGGAATATGGTCTTTCTTACCCTCCTTCCAAAAGATGTGAAGAATCACATGGAATGCCACATGCTTTCTGTGTTTAGCTTCTCGAGGAAGGATGGGTCTATGCTTCAACTTTAGCTGGAAAAGACACCATGAGTAGTTCACCTACTCACTGTGTTGAGGTCCTTGTGTTTGGAATCTTCAAATGGTCCCCTAGAATTCCTGGAAGTATAGAAAGTTGATGTATTGTTAAATAAATGAATAAAGTATTTTTAACCGATGTTGTGGAAGCTTTCTAGGATGGAAGGATGAGGTTGTGATTCTGAGAATCCATGGCCTCAGTTTGGTTATGCCTGTAGGGTATATATCTTTATTGACAAGCTAATGTAATGTAATGTGGAATTCATAATTGTTAATTAGTGATTAAATAATTAATTAACATAAAGTGAAACTGATAAATAGTGATAATATAACCTAATGTACCTCTTTAAAATGATTGTGTTCTTATAGGATATATAGTCTTAGTAATGGAAGCTGGGATTTTGAGATACGTTAGCTACATTTTAGTTTGAGACTAGGTGTTTCCCATAGTGTGGTTCTGAGCAATATAATATCCTATAATTTGTTTTCTATAAGATACTCCACCTTTTCTAATAGCTCAAGTGAAACCCCGGAGATTCTAAGTCCTTGGGGGGGGGGGGGGTCCCCAACATCTCGGTGGGAGGATGGATGACTGATTACCCCCTTTGGCACCACTCTCTTCCCTTGGTAGTTACTAGTTCTAGTATGCACAATGGTTAGTTTTTTTCATATATGTGTGTAGAGGGATGTATTAGCTTTTTTTTATTTCACACACATATATTTTGGATTACTATAGGTGAAATGTGTATAGGCTATAATGGATTGAGAATCCTTACTCAGTGTATGGGAGTTAATGGCTTGAGGTATGATACCCAATGTATGATACACGCTATGCGAGCTGTGGTGACTCCCAAAAACTACCTGGTAACTTTTAGTTATGTGGACATGCTGGTGTGCTGCATGAGGTTTATGTTGTGGTTCTTTGACTAGGTGTTTGTGGGTAATTATTCTTGGACAGAGATGCTTAGGATGTACGACGTTGGGAAAAGAATAAAACTAGTAGGGAAGTGGTAGGTGGGTACCATTGTTATTAATTATTTTAAAATATACTATTGTATACAATACTTGGGGAGAGTATCCATGGTGAGGCTATGAACTTAGTACACCTATTTAGGTGATTAGTTAGTTTCACATGTTGTACAATGTTCTTTAGCATTATTTCATTACTTTTTCATGATAGGATCCGTGGAGGATCCTACTAAGTATACTATTATACTCACCCTACATTATATAAACCGTTTTAGGTAAATTGGAGTAGGCTGGAGATTAGGATGGTTACTACTATCTTGGGGCTTTTCAGGAGGTGTTTGGGATTCTTGGTCACTACTTTGTTACTTTGTTTTGGTACTTTCTGTTTTACCTTTCAGTTTTTGTAGTTCTTATTTGACATTACATATGTGCACTTGGGTTTATTTTACATTGTGGTCTAAGAAGGAGTTGGTTGGTGTCTATATTATCTCTCTCTTCAGTATGTGTTCTCTTAGAGGTTAATGCATCCTATCCATGTGTCTGTTATACCCTCAGTGCTATTTTACAACCTGAGGCCTATTTGAGGTAAGACTAAGGGGTCATTATCTCTATTTTCCCATTCCCAACCCAAGAGGGGTACACTTTGATGGGAGGAGGTCATGATAGAGTGGTATCAAAGGTATGGTTGAGGGATATGATAGAGTTTGGAGTTAGGAGAAAGAGTGGTTGCATGGGTTGGTAGGTAAATAGTTTCATTCATGTTCATAAATCACTGTAAAAATTGTAGACCGGCTAAGACATAGGTATTTAGGCACCCTATTCTCTGATTCAAGGACATTTAAGTTTACACAAGCTACTAAATGAAATGATATTTATTTATGTTTATAGACCTAGTGAAGGATCATGTATCATTATTATTTTCTCCTATGTTTGAATGGGTAGTATTTGTGATAAGTTAACCTAATATAAATAAAAGAAAAATATTCATTAATGTTAAAGTATTCCATATTCTAGGATCAAGAGCTCTAACTATTTTTCATTTTTTAGGTATGGATCCAGGTTGACATCCCCATTAGGTTGAGGAAGAATATGTTCAACAAGTTGTGTGAGCAGATCACGATAGAGTATAGGTTGACAACGATGTCACATGGAAGATGACACTCTAAGATTTTTTGCACAAGATTTTGCAGAAGTGTGAGGGCTCCATTTCAGATGTAGTTATAGAATACTAGATAGAGGAGGTTGAGATAGCCTTCAGTTTGATTCATTATTGGAAGGATAAATGGGTATCATTGGTTGTGACGACATTGTGTGGGGCATCAAGGTGGTGGTGATTCTTGTTCCTTGGGGATCATGATGAGTCTGCAGTCTCATGGTAGATGCTTAAAAAACAGTTCAGAGCTAAGTTTCGTTCTTTGAACACAAAGGCATCCATTCACTAGAAGATGATTACCCTTCAACAGGGGAGCTCTAATGTGTGGGAGTTTGGGATTAATTTCAAGAACATTCTGAGATATTCTTTAGAATTGTTTCTAGAGGAGGAGGCCAAGGTGAGGCATTTTAGGGAGGCTTTGCATTCAGATATCCAATGTCAGGTCACCCTGTTTATGCTGAAGACATATATTGAGGTGCTGGAGAGGACAGAGGTCATCGAGAGGATGTTAGATAGAACAAGATTTTCATTAGAGGGGAGTCATCGTGACTCGCCATGATGCATATCTATTGTTTGGGGTACCCAATTTTTAGGGAATAAGAGTTTACGTTTATCTGGGAGTAGGTCCCAACCCTCAATATATCGTTTCTCAAGGGTGACAGCTCTCAGGCCTATTCTAAGAGGTCAAGCTCTTGTTCTTTTTGTGGAGGTCTAGGTTATCAGTAGTGAGAGTGCTTGAACATTCTAAGAACTTAGCATGAATCAGGTGTTCTACTTCAGGTTCCTCCATTGAGACAGTTCCATCTGAGGTAGAAGCAGCAATTTACACTAGTTTTGGATTAGTAGAGAGAATATGGGGTAGGTAGAGGACAACCCTGGGACGCTCCCCATCCTCAGAGAGCAGTGTGTGTCTATGTAGGTGGTCATCACTAGGGTTAGAGAGGTCATGGAGCAGGTTGTGGTCGACATCATGATTTAGGATTTCTAGAATAAGGTGATCTAGATATCATTCAAGGTACTATTTTATTTTTTTCTACTTGGGTGCATGATTTGTTTGATTCAGGAGTAGAACCATCCTTCATATCACTTTCTCTTTTCCATGCTTTGGGACTCAAGGTAGAGAGGCTTCTAGTGTCCTTAGCATTGACTATACCAGTTGGAGGTCAATTTGGCATGTTTGAAGTATATAGAGACTATGATCTAGTACCGATACATCACATTTCTTAGGTATATTTCCTATGTTTACGGATATAACCATATGATGTCATCCTAAACATGGATTTATTGTATTTGGTGTAGACTATCATGAATCACTTCCAAAGGTTGGTTGTGTTGTTTGATGCTGATGGAAATCTCATAGTGTTTGTTGGTGAGAGATGCCCTCAGGTGGACCAGAGGAGTATTCCTTCCTTTTCATCCTTGATGGATGAACTGATGCTGAGTTCATCAGAGGTTCAGTAGTTAGTGTTTCCTAGGGTCATGGAAGAGTACCCTGATGTATTTATAGAAGGTGTTTAGTGTTATTCCCTCGACATGAGATCAAATTAAGGATCAAGCTATATCCAGGTGTGTCTTCTATCTCAAGGTCTTCATATATGATGTAACCTTATGATTTGTGGGAGATGTCTATACAAATTGATGGTCTATTGTAGTGAAGTTTTGTATGGTCGAGTATGCCACCGTGGGGTGAAACATTTTTGATCATGAAGAAGGATGACGAATGTTTGCGATTGTGTGTTGGTTATCATAGATGGAACTAAGTGACAGTGAAGAAACACTATCCTATTATATATATTGATGATTTACTCGATCAAAGGAAGGGTGAAAGTTGGTTCTCAATGATCGATTTGCAGTCAGGATATCATCAGATGCATGTGAAGGATGAGGATATCCTGACAACTGCTTTCCAATGTCATCATAGACATTACAAGTTCATTGTGATGATGTTCCATAAGAAAAATTATTTGTGTTCATTGGGTTTATAAACGTTGTGTTTTGTGAGTTCTTGGATATGTTTATGGTTGTTTCTATCGAAATCATCCTAGTGTACTCTGCATTGGAGGAGGATCATACAGAGCATATGTGTGCCATTTTGGGAGTTCTTTGTCAACAAAAGATTTTTGTGAAGTTGTTGAAGCATGAATTTTAGGCACAAGAAGTTAGTTTTTTGGGATTTGTTGTATCCCAGAAGGGAGTAGCCGTGGATCCGTCAAAGATAGAAGCATTTGTGTCTTGGGAATCCCCCATGAAATTAACAGAGGAAAAAATATTCCTTGGTCTTAAAAGCTATTACAAGAGGTTATTAGCTGATTTATCTTCGGTTGAGAGTTCTCTGAAAACATTTAACTGAAATTATTAAGAATTTGTGTGTACTAATCTTTGTTAAGCATCTTTTTAGTATCTAAAGGAGAAGTTGGTCAGTGCTTCAGTTTTTGTTTTCTAGAAGAAGGGGTTTAGTTTGAGGTTTTTTGTAATGTTTCACATCTGGGGTTTAGATATGTTATTATATAGTAGAGATCAATCATTTATTATGGGTCTCGAAAGTAGTTCACTGACGAACGTAGCTATAACACCCATGATCTCAAGTTGGTGGAAACACTGAGGTCCATGAAGTTGTGGAGACAATACCTCATTGGAAAGTGTTTTATGGTCTTCAATGATCATAAGATCCCAAGGTATGTTTTCTCAGAACGTGACTTGAACTTGAGACAACATCAATGGATGGAGTCCCTACAATATTATGGCTTCAAAATTTTGTATACACCTAGAAAGGAGAATGTTGTGGGTGATGTGATGAGCATGAAGTCACGTAGTGATATAGTGTGCGAATCTTGTGATCCCAAGAGAGTGATGGAAGAACTTTCATCATTACATCTAGATATGGGAGAATTTGGGGGAAGAGGTTTTATTTTTCAGATGATGGTGTAGTCATCTATAGTGCGGTATGTAGATGAATCATAGTGGGGGTATCTTGAGGTGGAGCTATAGAGAGACATAGTTGTTTTTGGGGAGGCCCCTAAATGTTGGTTTGAGGATGAAAAACATCGAGTGTTGTTTTAGGGAAGGCTTTTCATTCCTTTGGTGTCATGTGAGATGTTTCTTATAGAGTTAAATTTTTCCCCATTAGCGGTACATTCTGGTGTGAAAAGTATGTACCAATCTTTGAGAGGTCAGTTTTGGTGGCCTTGGTGAAAGCATTCAGTTTCAATGTTTGTGTCTTGATGTTTGTTCTACCATAAGGTGAAGGCCGAGCACTGTGTTCCTAGTGGTTTTCTCCATCCATTAGATCTTCCATAGTGGAAGTGGGAGGACATCTTGATGGACTTAATTATCAGATTAACTCAAGATCAATGATGCTATAACTCTATATGTGTGGTAGTAGATCATTTGACGAAATCATCCCACTTTATAGCGATTAGGGAGTTGAGCTCAGTGGAGGTTTTGTCGAGGCAGTATATGGAGGAGGTGGTGAGACTCTACAGAGTTATGAAGTTGATCATTTCCGATCCAGATCCTAATTTTACGTCTTCGGTGTGGAGAGGTCTCCAGTATAATTTTAGTTCTCAACTATTCCTTTTCACTTCTTTTTATCTATAAATGGACATTCATATAGAGCAGACCATCCAAACTCTTGAATACATGTTGCGTTCTTATGTCCTGGATTTTGGAGGTTTTTGGATGGGGAACTTACACTTGGTAGAGTTTTATTAATAAAATATATTTCACTCGGCCATCAATATGGTGTAGTTTAAAGCCTTTTATTAAAAACCTTTACATTCAACATTGTGCCGGACTGGGATCAGAGAGTCAACAATTATCAAGCTAGAACTGGTGAAAAACAGGGCAAAGATGGTTCATGTAATTCGTGAGAGGACGAAAGTAGCACAAGATTTTTAGAATTATTATTCCGATCATATGATGAGAACTCTGGAGATTGATGTTAGGGATCACATGTTTCTCAAGGTGACTCCCCATCACAGGCAGTGATGGTTTGGCCATGGGAGTATGATTTCACCTAGGTTTTTTTAGCCTTTTGAGGTGTTGGCTCATGCTGGGTTCATATGGCGTTATATTGAACTCCCCCCATAGATGAGTTTGATACATGATGTTATTCATGGGTTACAACTCTATCATTATGTTCATGATGACTCTCACATCATCGATTGGGGAGAGATCGACGTTGGTGATGATGAAACCTTTGAGGAGAAGCCTGTAGAGATATAGGACCGCTGGTAGAAGGTGTTGCATGGGAATTATATACCCTTACTTCATTTCTTATGGTGTAATAGTATAATGGAGTAGAGTACCTAGTAACGTGAGTGTAAGATACATGTTTAGTACCCCATGCTTTTTGATTTTTAGCTCTTCTATTGTAACCTTGTCTGTTTGATGGTTGTAGACCTTTTCATGTTATAAGATGGATTTATATTGTTTTTTGTTGTGGATTTATATATTTTGAGAGGTATCTTCCCTAGGAGAGTGTTTGAGATATGGTTTTAGTTGTTTAGTGGATTCACATTGTTCCATTGTTGAAGCTGTTGGGATCCTATGATGGCGAGAGCTTTGAGAGGTATCTCATAGGGTGGCTGTTCAGACAACCCAGTTTCTATTTCCTATGTATATTGGTCTTGGATTCTCAAGGAAAATATTTTCTGAGAGGTATCTGATGCATGGGATCGAATCCACATGTATCAAACCTTTTCATTTTATGAAGATCTAAGTGCTCAGATGTGGCTCAGAAGAAGTTTGGAGAAGTTTAGTTAAGTAAAAGTTGGAAAAGGCGGGATTACACATCGTGTAATTGCATTACATGATGTGACATTCTATTTCACAGGTTGTTTAATGGTGTGAAAGTGGGGTTCACATCATAAAATACTCCGGGGTTTAAAAAATAAATAAAATTTTGAGGCGATGGTTTTTTTGTTGAACCCTCCACCAAGGAATTACAAGATGTGAAAGGGAATTACACATCATGCACTTCCCCCTTGATGTATGTTTTTAAAACATTTCATCCACTTGGGGTTTGAAACCCTACAACTATAGTGGATCTCCATCAACCTGAGAGAACCTTACGACCCTATATTCAACATTTTTTGGATCACTTCATCAAGCAACTATCCCTATCTCCCTCCTTTGATCTGAAACAATCCATCTTCGATATAAGGTATGATCTACCTCCGTTCTTGAGGTTTCTTTAATCTGTTTCTACATGTTTGTCTTTTCCATGTGATGAAACATGAACTCCATGTTTATAATGGAGTTTTCATGGTTTTTTGATGGTTCAGTTATGCCGCGGTTTCCTCAGGTGGAAGAAGTTGTTTCAGAAGGGGTGATCATGATCCATTCTTATGATAAAAATGTAAATGACCTTTTGAGGTAGGGGATTCCATGCATCTATAGTTATTTATGTGAAATTTTAGATTGATAATTATTTATCCCCTTTAATCATAGTGTAATTGACCTAATTAAATATATGAACGAGATTAAAGAATTTGTATAGATCACATAGAGATATTGTTGCTTTGTACCATGACAAAAGTTTGCCTCTTGATTTTCTAGATCATGTGATTTCTATGCTTTTCTTGGTTTACAAAGTTATTCTTGATGGAAATTGGTAAATAACGTAATGATGGGATTAATTTTTTTAATTATTTGGATAAAATCTAAAGAGGATTGTTTAATAAATACATTTGTTATTAATGTAATTTTAGGATAATCAAATTGATGTGGATATGGATGTTTAACTAAATTGGATAATAAATGGGAAGCATGTTGATGATTTTTGACAAAGTATTAACATCATGTTAAATTAATTGTTGAATTAATTTATGATAGCTTGTGATATCTTGTTTCTTAGGTTTCTCATAGTTGGAACATGTAAATAATGAATCATTTAATTCATGATGGAATAAGAATGAGTTATGTGATAAAGATAATTCCATTTATGGAATGAGTTGGCCGATTTATTATGAAGTATAACTTCCAAATGATTTAGAGTCATGAGAGATCATTGTGTGTGAAGGATGGATGCCTTGTTTTAGGGATGAGATCCTATTACTATTTTTTTCCTAATTCTTGTGATTTGATCTTGATACAGGACTTGTGGTTTTGGGGGTAAGGAGGTGAAAATGTGAAATGAGCCTGGAGGGTTGTTGATGTATGTGTGGTAGGGATACATGGCTCTTATGGAAGAATTTGACATATAGGGTGGTGAGATGAATCAGTTTATGCATGTGAGTGTTAGGTAGGATACCAGAGATGATGGAATTAGTTGAGGTTGGGCATACCTATTGATATGATAGTGGATGCTGGTTAAATATATTATTTTTTTATCTGCTTTACTTTCACCACTTTTTGCATTATATGGTATTTCATACTCTCATTATAAAACAGGTGAAGATACAAATGGTATTCCACATGATATTCGTGTTTAGATTCTCAATGATGGATGGGTCTACTCTCCTATTATAGGTAGCAAAGGCGCTATGGGTTGTTCACCTACTCATCATGTTAGTCCCCCTGTATTTGGTATCATATAATTTTTTTCCTAGAATAAAAAGAAGTATTGAAAGTGGTAATGTTGTAAAATAGATGAATAATTGATGTTTAACCCATGGGTTGGATCTTTCTAGGATTCAATGCTGAGGTTGTGATTTTGAGAAGCTGTGGAATCAGTTTGGTTATGACTGGAGGGCATGTAACTTTGATAAAATGCTAATGTAATGTAATATGGAATTTATAATGTTAAATTAATGTTTAAATAATTAATTAACGTAATCTGTAACTGATAAAAATGGATAAGATAACTTAATGTAGCTCTTTAAAATGGTTGTGTGCTTATAGGATTTCTAGTCCTAGCAGTGTTAATTGAGAGTCCGAGAGATGTTAGCTCTATTTGAGTCATAGACTAGGTGTTTCCCATAGTTTAGTTGGGAGCTATATAATATCCTGTACTTTTTTTTTTCTATACACTACTCCACCTTGTTTGTTAGGGTGACTGACACCCCTGGTATTCCAAGCCCTGGGGGGGGGGGGGTCCCCAACATCCCCGGGGGGGGGGGGGGGACGGATGACTGACTAACCACTTTGGACTCACTCTCTTCCCTTGGAAGTAACTAGTGCTGGTATGCACGACAGTTAGTTTTCTACATATATGTGTGTCGAGAGATTTAGTGGCTTGTGGTTATTTCACACATATATATATTCTAGATATAGTTTCTTATGGACTACTATAGGTGTAACTTGTATAGGCTATAATGGATTCAGGATACTTACTCAATATATGAGCTTTAATGGATTGAGGTATAATACTTGATGTATGATACATTCCATGTGAGTTTTGTTGGATCTTAAAAACTACCTAGTTACTTTTGGTTATGTTGACATGATGGTGTGTTTTATGAGGTAAATGTTGTGGTACTTTGCCCTGGTGTATGCAGGTAAGCCTTTTTGAAGAGATATGCCCAGGATGTACGACATTGAGGAAAATAAAAAAACCAGTGGGGAAGTGGTAGTGAGGTACCCTTGATATTCTTGATTATATTATATACTCTAGAATATGATACTTGGGGAGAGTATCCATGGTGAGGCTAAGAACATACTATACCTATATAGGAAATTAGTTATTTTCACATGTTGTTCACTATTCTTTAGTATTATTTCTTTACATTTTCATGAGATGCTTCAGGGATGATCTTGCTGAGAATACTATTATACTCACCCTATGTTATATAAATTATCATTTAGGTCACTTGGACAAGGTTAGATACCATGATTGTTACTATTATCTTGGGGTTTTGTAAGAGATTTTTTGAATTCATGGTCGCTATTGTGTTACTTTATTTTGATACCTCCCATTTGTGTGTATCCTATACCGTCAGTTCAATTCTCCAACTCGGGGCCTACTGGAGGTGGGACTAGGGGTTCATTATCTCACTTCTCCCATTGTTAGCCTAGGTTGGGTAAAATATGAGGGGAGGGAGTCGTGACATGTATGTTAATATAATATCTGAATACATTATATTAAATTTACTTTTTCAAATAGATTATATATATTTAAGTTCATTTTACACCAAGTTAGCATGTGTTACACAGAATATTGACCTCCTCGATGGTTTTCATTACACACAAGATAGAGTTTTATCGAACAATGATATATTATTAAAATATAATGAGATATAAGGTAGCTGTTGAATTAGTAGTTAAGAATAGTAATAACTAAATTATAAAAATTATGGTCTATAAAAAATATAATTAATTAATTGGTTACAAATTAATTATAAATTAATATAAGAATCAATTTAATATAAAGTGTTTTTTTAAAGAAAACTATTTTTATGCTTATAAAGTTTTATTCTTATAGGTAAAATTAAATAAAATTTGTGAAGGATTTTAATTTATTATATATATTATATATTTAATAAATTATTTTTTCTATCTATCCATTATATTTTACATTCATAAAATAAGAAAAAACTCTATTTTACACATAGAATCCTCTATTTTTAAAAAGGCAATTTTACAGCCTTTTAATGGAGAACCCGATTTAAATATTAATTTTGAATCTTTAATTGGCTTAATATGTCAAAATAACTTTAATATTGTAAATATAAATATAATAATTTGTTAAGGATGAATTATATATATATATAGTAAATAATTAAAAATACTAAATTTTAGTTCAAAACTAATTTTCATATAATTTATTTATAAGGTTAAATTATATTTTTAATTAGATTTAATGTTTAACTAGAAAATATTTTTATCAGTTAATAATATTTATTTCATTGGAATCAATTACAATTTAAAATTGATTATGAAAACACAGTAAACATTCAGGCGTTTTTAGGTTAAAACCCCATTTTGTCATCCCGCCGGTAGGATTGAATTTAAATCAATTTCTGCCACATATATGATTGGAATTTATCAAAATGGACTCTATATATATAATTATCATAATTTATATTTTCTAGTAATAAATAATTTTTTTGGCCAAAAGATTAGTGAAAGTAATTAAAATTGATTACATTTTTTAAGGAAAAATTAAGCTTAATAGCAGGCTAAATCTTTAACTTAGGGAACCAAATGACCTATAAACTTGTCCAAGACAATATTTTAGAAATAATTCATCCATAAATCTTACATTATTTAGTTATGTTGTATTTTTAAGAATTTTTTTATGTAAAATCATGGGTACTCCTAACATTTTTTCAAAAATACCAAGTGAGTCCTTTTCCTCCTTTATAAAAGGTCACCACCTCTCTCCATTCCACACACCTCTATAGACACTTTGGAATGATCATGAAATACCAAAATATCTCCTCAAAATATGTTACGTAATCCTACAGTCCCCCACTTTTTTAAAATTAAATCCAAGGAATCCATTTGCTTCAAACCAAAAAGATTTACCCAATTAAGAGGTAAAATCTTTCCTTAAGCATTTTAGATTTATTTCCATTATCCAACCTCTAAAATATTCTAATTATATGATTTTATAAAAAACTATTTTTATAAATATACTAAGTTGTTTTTATGCTAAATTTTATACCTACACTTACACACACATCAATCTAATGGTTAATGAAAATATAACTTCTGTGTATGAAGAACTATTGCCTCACGAAAAGATGACTACCTATTTTTTCCATTACCACCTCTCATGGTTGCCATTATGATGGAAAATATGTTTATATATGTTATATTTTATATTTATAACGTCTTTATACTTATTTAATTCTTTTATAACACATATATTTGTAATTTCCATTTCATGTAAAAACAATAACATCTTTTGAGGAAGTGTGGACTACCGCCCCCTCTAAGCGATGTGATTCATTCATAGGATCCATGGAATGTATAAAGTATGATTATAATTAAAAATATGAGACATAAAAATATCTATATGATATTAATTACATAATAATATTTTTGGATATACATATATATCATTTAATATATTATCCTTTCACTCACTATAAAGTGATAATGCTGGTTGTGGATGTGTGGACTACTATCTCCTCAACACAATGTGATTTCTTTTACATCACAATAATTATAAATATAAGTGAATATGATTAAATAATATTTTATTTATGATATAATGGTCATTATTTAAATATATAATGCTACTTACCTTCTTCTATATTGATCAGTGAAAAATTAGAACGTTACTCATGCATACGTATGACCTACCATCTCCATGATTGTAACTTTGATTAATCTTTTCATAAATATATTTAATTATTGTTTTTAAAAGTATAATTGATGTATAAATATGATAATTAGTTCATTATTATTATTATTTTAGTTATTATATAATGACCCATTTGACAATAGTTGGCCTACAAATATTATTTTTGAAGTATAAATAAATTTTTGTCAGAAACACCAGATGTAAAAATAATTTAGTAAGTAGTTGTATAAAACCTATTAAAAAGTGAATTAAAAGTAATTATAAAAATTAAAAATTTTCTCAATAAAGTATAAAATTAATATATGTTTATTATATATGAATCTAATAGATGTTTACCTGAATGGAAACTCATGGAAAGAGATTTTCATCTAATTTTTTACTTCTATGAGATAAATTTATTGTTCACTAGTTTATTCTTTTGTGCTGTGTATCTACTAACAATTTTTATATATTATATAATGAATTCATTTATTTTCATGGTATTTAAACATTTAATTTAATAATTTTATTTCATGAGTTTTATGACTTAAAATGTTTCAAAGTTGTATGTGACACATTGGAATGTTTAATTATTATTTTCATCCACAATAACATTAATGATCATTCAATGGTATTTAAAATCGCATAAATTTTATGAAATTTGTTCAATAAAACCTTTAATTTTTTTATTTGGTTATTCATGAACATATTAAATTATTAGTAACACTTTCCCTCACTTTGGTACTCAAAATGTTCTAGATTTTTTTTAAAAACCCGACATTATTTCTCTATTTAGTCAGAGAACCTATTTTTTTCATAAATACCATGTATTATTAAAAAAAATTAAAAAATGATTTTAAAATTATTTGGTAAATACATTTTTAACACTTTTTTATTTTTCCCCATGTTTTGAATAAAATATTCTTGTCACTATCTAAACAACACATTTTTCTAACCAATAAACCTGTAAAAGGATTGTTCTTTTTACCTCGTATGGATTGTATAGATCTACTAACAATAATTTCATTGAAGATTAATTTTCATGTCTAAAAGGATACTTTTTAAATAAAATATTTTCAAAAGTGATTTTGAAAGAATGTTTTTTTCATAATAAGAGGATATTTTACTCAAGAATGTTTTAAAAGACCATTTTATAGAATTTCTATTAATAAACAATAAAAACACTTTTAATTTTACTCCAATTGGGATTTTTTATATTTATAATATACTAATTCTTCCTCTATATGGTTTATAATTGATTTGAACATGTATAGTATTCACATTGAATTCCTTAAATCATTTGATATTCCCCTTGAAATATTCAATCCCTTATAATCATTGAACATTTAATTTTCCCCTAATTATCCATTTCATTTATCATGGAGATTATTATTTCTTAAACTATATACCATTTTACAGATGGTGTATAATTGGATAGTTATTTGATTATTTGGGGAAATATTGATAATTTTTTAGTCTTTGTTCAATATCAATATTTGATAAGGCAAATTTTTTATTTTGATTATTAAATATAAGGAATGAATTGGATTGTTAATAAAGGGTTCATCCTACAATTTATATAGCTCCCACATGCATCGTTATTTTTTCATGACACGAACTAGTTGTACAAATTAAATGGGTTTCTATAAGTGGTTTTAAACCATTTTGTGAAAGGTCCTGATAGTATAGTTTTTCATGTTTCATAGACATGATATCAAATAAGAAAGAATCTCCTTCATATTAGTTTCAATTATTATTCATCCATGATATTTTTAATCGATATGTCTATAAATAAATTTCATTTTTAATTCATTGATTAAATGGTATGTTTTTTATTTTATTACCTTTCCATACTTATTATTCCTAATCTAGTTATTTTAATGGAATGTGTTTCTAGTTATTACCTTCCATTATCATTTATACTGTTCTTTATCAGTTTAATGATTATATGTATTTTGAGTTTAGTTATTTACTATTTCATAATTATTATTCTAATTTATTCATCATTTATGCTGCTATATTTTCCCTCACTAAGTATTTGAGCTCACCCTTATTATGTTTCTTTCCCAATATTCCAAGAAGTGTACTATAAAAGATATGTAGATATTTAATATATGTGTTAGAGTTATCCTCAATGGTATTTACATAGAAATAAGGGAAAAAATATGTGGTAATTAGTGTATTATTTTATCATGTATGTACTTATTTTAACATGACTACTAAACTGATCGGACCATCAGGGCTTGATTACTTGTAATAATGCCAATTTAATTGATATCATACACTGGATCTAGGATTTTGGGGGTTGGGTCACTACAACTGGTAACAAAGGAAGTTTAGTAGAAACCTTGGGAACAAGATTTAGGAAAACATTAATTATATAACATATCCCTAAGGTATAATTTTAAGACATGTACTGAAGAAAATCCTATAATTTTGTTAAGGTAGATATTATGTTGGTTTTCTTAGAAATACATCCCTATATGGATAATAAAACTGGATGTGGTTTTGGAACAGATGTATCCAGGTGTAATAACTTTGACAAGAGTTTCTGAGCATAACGTAGGGTAACCTGGTACATTACAACTTGACTTACTGTAAGCATGGTTTGAAACTCCTAGGTATTCTTTTAGGATAATCCACTTTTTCTTTACAAAAAATTATTAAGGATCTGGATAGATATTAAAAATGAATATATATGGTTAATACTAAAGTTCGTTTATATTGAATATAATGTTCCATGATTTAGAAATAATACAAAATAAATTATGGATAATCCATATCCCAAGAAAGGACCTATGTAGAAATAAATGGATGAAGTATTTATGTATTAGGGTAGTTTTGAAAAATTTTGTTAGAAAGATATTTAGTGATTGACCTTATTTCAAGGATGTCCATCATATTCATTTTGGAAATTATATTAATTTGGTTTTAGAAAAGAAAAACTTATAAGTTGGGTGGAAACTAATCAAATAGGGAAAGTTTTTGGGTCTTGAACCCATGACTGAAGGATGATAAGGCTTTCACACCAACCACTAACCTATAAAAAGTCCATGTTAAATTTTCATTGTTTTTTGTTAAATAATTTGGAAAATAAATATTAATGATGAAACAATAGCATCAATTTTTATGAATAGAGATTAATATATTAAATATATTTGTTTTTGAAGATAGTTAAAGAAAAATATTTATACTTGTAACTATTTTATAGGAATTAAAATATATTAAAAGTTTCATTTGTTTATTCAGGAATTAAAAATGTCATTATTGATTTTCAGGTGTAAAGGATTGAATGAGAATTTGATTGAATAAAAATCGAAATTTATGATTATTCATATGAAATTGAAACCTATCAAGTAAGAATATTTCCATATATTCTTAGGTAGTAACATAATCACACATAATTAGGAAAATGAATTAGAAATAAAATATTGTCTAAATACTATAATTAATTTAGAAATGATGGTCCTTTAAATAATAATATATTTATAGATTTGAGGTCCTCAAATTTCTATTGATCATTCAATTGTTCGTGATTGATGACCTCATTCACTCCCTAAAAATATTTATGCCTTTTCTCCAAGTACATATCTCTAATTTCCACTGATGTTCTCCTACTTAGATACCTAGTTACATGGTAGTCCATGCGACCTTTGGACTTTCCATTCTTTATTTAATATAGGATGAATTATGAACCCTTCTCATAATGTGGGATTTTAAACATAGAAAATATAAAAAAAATCTATCACCATTATTGAGTTTAATTTGCGAGGAAACTATTTAAATATGGTGGGGATAATGTGATACCCCAAATATTTAAAGAAAGATCCTTGTATTTGATATCATGTATGAAATGCGACACCAAGCACATAAGGTAACATAAAATATAGATACTTTATAATATATTTAATATATAAAATATATTCTATACATTTTAATTAATACAATATTGAGCTAGCATGCGTTATATGCAAGAGCGATGTTCCTTGATGGCTTACATTACATGCAAGACCTAGTTTTATCTAACCATAATATATTATTAAAAATATAATCAGATATAAACTAGCCATTAAAATACTATTTATGTATAGTAATAAATATATTATAAAAATTATGGTTTATAAAAATATATAATTAATTAATTAGTTAAAAATTAATTATAAATGAATATAACAAGCAATTTAATATAAAACAAATATTCTTATAGAAAACTACGTTTATGATAAAAAATTTGTTTTACAATAATAGATTAAATTAATTAAAATTAGTGAATGGTTTTAATTATATATATATATATATATATTATTTTCAATCAAATATTTTTTATATTCATCCATTAGGTTTGATAGACATAAGATAAGAACAAACCCTATTTTACATATAAAAACCTATATTTTTATAAAGACGATTTTACCTCTTTTAAATGGTGAACCCATTTTAAATATTAAGGTTTAAAAATTAATTAAATTAATATGTGAAACAAAACATAATATTTTAAATATAAAAATAATAAATAGGTTGCGGTTACTTTTTTATTTTTTTCTGATACATTGGATTTTTTAATGAATAGTTAAAAATACTGCATTTTAGGTCAAAACTTCTTTTTCATCTAATTTATTTATATGGTTAAATTATATTTTTAATTGGTTTTAATGTTTAATTATATAATATTTTTATAAATTAATACAATTTATTTAATTATAATAAATTTCACATTAAAATTGATTATAAAAAATAGCAAAATTTCATACATTCTTTATTTAAAACCTGCATTATCATCCCACCAATGAGATTAAATTTGAATCAATTTATACAAATTATATGATTAGAATTTTGAAAAATTGAATCCATATTTTTAATAATTATAATTTATAATTTATAATAATACCAAATTTATTTTTGACCAAATTATTATTTAAAGTAATTAAAATTAATTAAAATTATAACGGAAAAATTAAGCATAATAAATGACTAAACCTTTATCTTAGGGGTCCAAATGACCTAGAAACGTTTACAAAACCAATTTTATAGGAATAATTTGGCTATAAAACATCCATATTTGAGTTTTTTGTTTTTTTTAATTCTTTTTTAGGTAAAAACATCGGTACACCTAACTTCTTTTCTAAAATACCAATGAAGTCCTTTTGCACTCTTATAAAGGCCACCACCTCTACCTTTTACTCACAACTCTAATGCCATTTTTTCATAACTAAAATATACCCAAATATCTACTAAAAATACATAACATTATCATATAATCCCCCTCTTGGTCAAAAATAAATTCATGTAATCTCTTTTGTTCAAACCAAAAGGAATTACCTGATTAAGAGGTACCATCTTTCTTTAAGCTTTTTAGTTTTATTTTCATTATCCAACCTCTGAAATATTTTTATTATATGAATTTATAACAAAATAATTATCCTAAATATACTAATTTGTATTTATTATATGTTTTATACCTATAAGTACACACACTTCCATCTATTTGGTAACAAACATACAATTTCTATGTAAGACAAACTACAACCTCATGAAATGATGATTGATCATTTTTTCTTTTGAAACCTATCATGGACGAAATTATAATGTAAAATATATTTATATATGTTATATATGATATTTATAATATATTTAAACTTAATTAATTTTATAAAATAAATATCTTTATACTTTATATTTAATGTAAAAATGATAATATTGTTAGGGGAAGTGTGGACTACCACCCCCTCAAGGTGATGTGATTCATTAAAACGATCAATGAAATGTATAAATGATTATTATAATTAAACATATTATATATATAAAAAATTATATTATAATAATGAAAGAATTTCATTTTTGGATATATATATATATCTGTGTGTGTGTGTGTGTGATTTTCTTTATTATCATTTCATACACTAAAAACTGAAAATGTCGGTCATGAATTTGTGGACTACCACCTCCTCAACATGATGTTATTACTTTTACATCAAAATAATTATATATATAGGTAAATATTGTTAAATAATATGTTATTTATGATATAATGGTCTTTATGTAAATATATAATGCTACTCACCTTCATTCCATAATGATCATTGAAAAATGAGAACATTGCTCATGTGTACGTACGACCTACCATCTCCACAATTGTAACAGTGATTAATTTCTCATAACCATATTCAATGAATGTTTTTAAAAGTATAATTGTTTTACAAATATGATAATTATTTCATTATTATTATTCTAGGGATGTTATATAAGGTTAAATTTGACCATAGTTGACCTATAGAAGTTATGTTTAATACATAAATCAAATTTTGTAAAAACACACATGATGTAAACATAATTAACTAACTAGTTGTATGAAACACTGTAAAAAGTGAAATAAAAGTATTTATAAACATGAAAAAGGTTTTCATGGAATTATAAAATTAACATAAGTTTATTATATATGACATTAAAGGACGTTCACCAGAAATGAAATTCATGGTAAGGGATTTTTTTCTCAATTTTTTATTTCTGTGAGATAAATGTCATGTTCACCATATACTTATATTGTATAGAATATATGCTGTCCATTTTAATATATTATATAATTTATTCCTTTATCTTCATGTTATTTAATAATTTTATTTAACATTATACCTTCACAATATCTACGATTTAAAACTTTTCCAAGTTTTATGCGACACTTTGAAATTTTTAATGATTATTTTCATCAATAATAACTTTAATGACCTTTAAATGATATTTAAATTCCTGAAACTTATATGAAAATTGTTCAATAAAACCTTTAATTTTATATTCTATGGTTCTTCAGAACAATTTTCATGTATTAATACCATTTTAGCACTCTTTATTACTCAAAAGTTTTTAGAAATTATTTTTTAAAAAAACCAACATTATTGGTCTCTTTAGTTGGAGAACCTATTTTCTTCTAAAAACCTAGTTTTATTAATATGTTTTCAAAAATTATTTAAAAATTATTTTATAAAGTCTTTTTTACCCTTTTGGTCTTTCTCCAATGTTTTCAAAGGAATATTCTTCACTTTTCAAAGAAGGAATTTTCTAAACATTAACCAAGAAAAATGATTTTTTTTAACTCGTATGACTTGTACAGATATACACATAGTCATTTCATTGAATTGCCATTTTCATGGCTAAAATGTTACTTTTTAGAGAAAATATTTTCAAAATTTATTTTCAATGGAATAGTTTTTCAAAATAAAAGGATATTTTCATCAATAACATTTTTAAAAGATTATTTTACAATATTTCTATTCATAAGCCACAAACCCATTTATTTAATTCACTTTGGAATTATTTTATTGATACCATCCTTATTATTCCTATGGATGGTTTATTATTAATATGGAAGAAGATAATATTCACATTTACTTCCTTAAATGTTTTTTATACCCTTGAATTATTCAATCTCCTATGATCATAGAACAATGAATTACCTTAATTATCCAATTAATTTACAATGGATATTACTTTTTCTTAAGACATACTCTATTTTACATACAGGTTACACTTTGATAATTATTTTATTATTTGGGGAAATATTAACTTTTTTTTATTCTTTATTCAATATAGATATTTGATAAGGAATATTGTTTTTTATTATTTGACATGAGGAATGGTTTAGACAGGTAATGATGGGTGGATCCCAGACTTTATATTACTCATCGATGCATTAATAGTTTCTAATGAGATAAACTTGTTTTGAAAATTAAATGAGTTTCTATATGTGGGTTTAGACCATATTGTGAAAGGTCTTGACAGTATAGTTTTTCATGTCCCTTATACATGATGTCCATTAAGAAATAATTTCCTTCATATTAGTTTTAGTTATTATTTATCCAGGATATTTTTTTTCCAACATATCTATGGATACATTTCATTTTAAGTTCATTGATTAAATTACATGTTTTTTTATTTCTTACCTTTCCATATTTATTTTTCCTTATCTAGTTATATGAATGGAATGTGTTTCTAGTTATTAACTTTTTATATTGTTTATACTATTACATATCACTTTATTAATTATATGAAATGTGATTTCATTTATTTTCCATGTCATAATTATCATTCTCATTAATTTATTATTTCTTCAAATATATTTTCCCTTTCTGAGGATTTTATGTCAACCTTATTATGTTTCTTTCACATGAATCCAAGAAGAATACAATGAAAGATATGTGGGGATTTAGTAGATGGATTAGAGTAATCATAGAATTTATTTATATATAAAGAATAATTAAAAATAAGTTGTAATTAGTTTATTCTTTTCTCATAAATATATATATCTAGTTTACCAAGACTACTAAACTGATCGGTATTTCATGGATTGATTCCTTGTAATCATGCCAATGTAATTGATTCCAGAAACTGGCTCTAGGATTTATGGTGTTGGGTTTCTAAAAATAATATTATTAATATTATATTGTAGTTTGGAAAATCTAGGTCATGCGTGACATGCATTTTTTCAAAGGATCTTAGAATTGTGTGTAACATAAGAAAAAAATAGGGTTGTCTGTATCAAAAGCTAATGTAAGTGTTTTTTAGAACTAGATTCACTTGGTGTTGTGTAAAAATAATTAATAAGTTGGATCTTTCATATAACAAAATATATATTCAATGTCGTGTGTAATTAAAAATATAAAAACATTTAAGTTAATTTAAAAAAATATTTCAGAAAATCTATGGCTTTTACTCGAGAACCCCATGGCGAGGTAATAGGTCAGATAAAACCTTTAGTCTCTAGGTATTCAATGTATTTTAGAGATCCAGAATCTTTTTAAGTTCGATTATATAAGGAGGAATATACATAGGTTCTGCTCCTAACACTTGATCAATGGTGGATTCCAAATCTCTCACCAGATTTAGCATTGAAAAATCATTAGAGAATATGTCCCTAATATAATCCACCATAGGAGTTAAAAATATAGGCCACATCAACTTGTCATCCAAGAGAAGACTAGATATGTGAGCTATCACTCTACCTATCCCTAGCTACTCAGGTCCATCAAGAGATGTATGGATATCCCAATCTACCTTTTAGATATGTATACCACCCTCTAATGATGTAAACTTCACCCTAGGGTAATAGAAATCAATATGGAATTCATAGGTAACTAAAATTTCCATCACATGAATTAAATAAAACCCTATCATTTCAAGGATAAAAAAATTGCATATGAAAGGATATGCACCTACCTCAAGAAGACAATCACTACATCGGTGAATAGACTCTGATCGGATACCCAAAAGGGTATTAAGTGTCATCATAAGGAACAAGTACTCAATCTTGAGGACCAAAATATATAGAACTTATATATATATAAAATAGTGTGATGCACCTATGTAAAATAATGTAGACAGTAAAGTAGAGGCTACTTGAATAGTACCCTAAACTGTAGAATGTTTGACACTAGGCTTATCTGGAAAAGGTTGTTCTACTTGTACTAGGTTTGTACCATGACACTATGACACAACTTGAGTTCCCTGAGTAAGCCCTCATAGCTAAAAATGTAGGTCCTGTGTCAGGTTCCCCCTTCCTCAACCACCTCCTCATCCTATGTGGCCATTTTTATTCCAGTGTCTTTCCAACTAAGATATTACCAGTCCTACTCCAGAGTGTGGAGTTAGTGTAGACCCTCTATCTAGGTACTCATAAAATGGTGCAACAAAAGTTCTGGACATTCCCCATCCTACCATAATGTCTACATTCCACCATATAATATATGCACTGGGATTTCATGTGTCTTATATTTCTACACTGGTGACATATAATGAAGATGTCAGTATGAAATTTATGACAATTAATTCCCCCATGATCGACCATGAAGCAACAGTTCCATCAACTAGAACAACTATTTTCATGTATGGATGTTGAACCACTATATCTGACACCATAAAATTTCCACAAATTCAACTAAGTAACGAGGTTCTAGTTAAATCTGTCACAAATAGTGATCAATCGAAAAAAACATAACGTATAATCGAATAGAATATACCAACCCATACACAAATCATTTCGTGATTGTGATATCATAAATAGATAAGTTTAGAGTGAATTACTGGAGCTTGTTAAAATGGGTAGAATATTCTGTCATAGAAATAGATCCTTCTAGAAGGTTTATATACTCTATATCCTAGTCAGCTCTTAAGGATTGTGGAAAGAAGTAATCGTAGAAGGCGATTTGGAAATCCCTCCAGACTATATCCCTTTGTCAGTCTGACTGGGTATTGACATCCAGCCATCACTAGTTAAAATTTCCTAGAATATATGCAGTGAGCCTTACCCTCCAATCAGGAGGTGTCTTCAATTGCTAGAATATATAAACCATGGACTCCATCCATGACACAATAACATGTGGTCCTCCATCCCTCAACAAAGTGGGAGGACACTATTGCTGAAATTATCGATTTAACTCTATTATAGTGGAGGATGGTAGAGAAACTCCTTCCATAGAATTTTTCATATGAAGGAAATACAATCAAAGCTAGGAATCCATGCCCATGTTAGAAATATATTGTGGGTCCTTAGGATGAAATATGATATGTAATAATGGCAGCTTAGGGCATAGCTCTTCTAGGGCACAATCATCACTGCCTTCCTAGTGTACGACTCAAGTCCGTCATGGTGGAATGATTTTAAAATTCCAAATTCATGTATCATAAGTGAAATAAACAATTGAAATATCATATATAGATAATAGGAATGTATCATAGAGTTACTATGAAAGAGAAAAAAATATCTTCCTACTCTAAAATCTAGGTATCTGTGAAAAGGAAAACCATTAGAAGACATAATGGTCATAAGAGACATCCAAACTCCCCACTACTAACCTCAAGTTTTGGTCAGTGTTTCATATAACATGAAATGGGATCTAGTATATGGAGTTTCAATTTCATGTTATAGTGGAAAACAACATATACATTGAAATTGGAATCCCCATTTGGCGGTAACCATTTCATTCAAAGGGTTAATTCATTTAGGTTCGTATTCATATATATATATATATATATATATATATATATATCATAGTGCATTCAAATGTGTCACCATTACCAATTTTAAAAAGTTACAATCTTATAAATTTCAATTAGAACATAATAGAATTATGACCTGGCCTTTACATCTTGTATTAGGATATACCAGGTCATATGATATGATTTGATTAAAGGAATTACCATTCAAAATTTCTAGAAGTAATTTATTTAAAAATTTCGAATGGAATTCAATAAATCGAATAAAAAAACATTTTTTATTACATAGAACTTGTAGGTCTAGTACCAACAACATGGTACAATTTTTTGGCTTTCAAGGACAAAGAAAAGTAAAATCCATAACTGTATATTATCAATATTAATAATTTCACAAAACAAATGCATCATCCATTGGTGAAATAATTGAAAATATAACTTGCAGAAACCAATAACAAAAACACCCCATCCTAGGTAATTTAGTTTTCCCTTGAACATGGATAAGCTACTCCTAGGAACATGCTCATTACGAAATTCTGATACATCCTTGTATCCTATGTAATACCCAAATAGTAAAAATAAGTAAAAGAAGCTCTGATAAAAATTTATAATGTACAGACCCAAGAGCTTATAAAAAAGTGCAACAATACATTGAGTCACATGAAATCAAGCATACTTTCCCATATTCCACAGTCTTCTAACAAACAACGAGGGTCCATGGTGGTATAATGGGGAGACAATACCCTCATATCAGAGTGATACAATGGTGATAATAAATAAATAAAAGTTTCAGAATCATAATAAAACCAAAAAAAACAGTAGAAACATACTATATAAACAATAACAACAGAAATGTAAATGTCCAAGAATTAATAATAATCAAAATCTTAAGGATGAGTCATATAAAAAATGATTTCAGTGAATTAGGATATACAAAAAATAGAAACATGTGATATAAGAAACATGTGTATACAACATGATGTACAAAAAATACAAAAATGCCAAAAGGTATGTCAACTAGTATTGTGTGTATTTGATTGATCCTCATATCCCATTATCCATGAAATAAGCAAATATATCAATCATCAATGATAATGCTCTTTCCCTTACCCACACCTACAATCAAGAAGTTTACTCAAGTACTAAAGGCATTATGAATAGGGTATGAGATAAACATGGTAGTCCACCACCAATGGTTTCTTTAACAATCCATCTAGTGTATATAGCCTTTTACTGTGATGGTATAATGAATATAAAACAATGATAAAAAATAAATACTTGTCAGCTTAGGTTCTAATTGGACACCTAGAAAACTTTACCTTCTTCAACATTTTCCAGGAAAAGTTTTATCATTTTACCAGAAGTATATATAGGTAATCATATATAATATGTAAACATGTATATAAACAATATATTTGAGAACATATATAGTAATATATATGGATACTAGGTGCTAGATTAAACCAAGTGTAACTCAGGCATCCATGACTAGTCTATTGAGCTAAAATATCCAGCAAGGGTACTTTCTATAAATGTCGTATGAATGTGAGGTGTCATTATTATCAATCTAGAAGGTGGGGATGAGTCATTATTCCCAACAACCGATGGAAGGGAATGTAAAAAATCCTTCCCATCATCAAAATAAATGTAAATAGTGTGATATGACATTCCTATCACCCAACATAAGGTAATGAGAGATTTTATGCCCAATAAGTCCCTTAACTGTTGTCTTACAACCAATATCTATTGTCTAATAATAATAATCACAAGGTATTACCTAATAAGAATTTATATCCATTTATCCCAATATAACCATGGCTGTCACAATTCATATAATCCATATTTAAAAAATACAACTTATGGTGTTTCCTTTCCACCCGCTTCTATTAAATTAAATTAATCCATTTCATTTATAAAGTATGTATAATCAAATTCAAACTCTATCCATCCCACTTAGAAGGTGGTTGGTCATTTAAAATTTTGTATGTAAGAGAGAATTTAATTTAGTACACCCACTGGGGTGACATTCAATGAGGAAAAATACTCAAACCATTCTATAAGGAAGTAATGGGTGTATTATTGAATGGTAAATTTATTTTAAAAATAGGAATTGAATATTATTCAAATTCATGGTGATGTCCAATGTGTGACAAAATAGAGAAATGAATAAACACTTAAGATATTAGGAAAAAATACAAGACAATCTACCTAAGTCTTGTAGAAATCTCCACATCCTGTTTTGTCCCTTGATTTGACCTAAAATGTGAGGAATTATAAGAATTGAACAATTACCTAAAAATTTGTCATATAATATCACACCAAAATAGAGAAATAGATAGAGAGATAAATGAATAATAGAAGCAAGAAGATTAAATAGAATACCATTTCCGATCTAATGTACCTACCGATGATGAAAATAGAGATCATATGGGGAACTTACTACAAACCCTAGGTGAAGGATTGAAAGGCCTCTCATGGGAGAGGAAGAGTTGGGCATCCATTGGAGAAGAAAATAGGTATGATTTTTAAAACATTTAAGGGAAAAATGTTCATCTACCTTTCATTAAAGAGGCCATAGGGTTTGGCCGCACAGACGAACAAACTGTGTGCCAAATGTGCACCAAGAATTACAAAAGATCCACCCTCATAAGGCTAGGTATATGGTTTGACTAACCATGAACAACCCTTGGGAAATGGAACTAATGTTTTTTGAGACAAATCACATAACCGTGTAACACATATCGTATGGTTAGGGAAAAATATGTAGCTTTGTGCAGTATACTGAGTGCCCTGATTGGTTGAGAAGAATGGTTAGTAGCAACCCTGCAATAACACTGTATCTTTGTTTGTAATTCCAATTTCTAGAGCCTTAACCTCCAAAAAATCCCCAGATTCTCTCAAGATCATCTTGATGCAGAATGGAAAATATACTAGTATAAAACAAAGAAATTAAACTAAAAAACAATGATCTTTACCATCATGAAAGGGTAGTTCATCACAACTTTGGATGGTATTTAGGTAAGACTATAGTACTTTAGACATGGATATTTTGGTTGGGTAGAGAAATTGGAAGATTTTTTGCAAGATTAAAGGCTTAGATAGTGTTGGGAGAAGTGGTGTTGAGGGGTTTCTTTTTTTAGGGGAGATGGGTGCTTTTGAATATAAAATTTATTTCATTTATTCTCAAAACTATCAATTTTGATGATTCTTGTTAAAAAATATAGTAATTGGTGCATGTTTAGATAATCAAATGGTTTCTTATATAACCCCTTATACATCTAATCATGTATCTGACTTATAATGTAAAATAATTCATCTTTTATAATAAAACATCATCAATTTTAGAAAAATTCCAGAATTCACCCTAAGATAATTTCAACATGATGATTAAAAAATAAAATAAAATTTATAAAAAAAAAATCTATTATGGGAAATTTAATATTGATATAAAATATTTAGTTATTATAAATTCAATTTTATAAAATGATCAAATTTATAACACATAGAAAAATTACTTAGGGTTTCAAAAAACTATTTATCTTATTTGAAAAAATAAGAATTGTTTCAGGAAACCTTTTTATTAAGATTAAATTTTGGTTAAAACATTTAAATTTATCAAAAATATATTTTAATGTAGATAAATCATATATTTATTTATTCAAAAATAGAATTATGATTTCATTAATGTCAATCATTTATTTAATCATATTTAACAATTTTATTTAATTTTATTATGACAAAAACTCTCTATATTATTTCCTAGATATTATTTTACTGTTATACTAGAATGTTTAGTATTCCTAACGATCACATTGCTACTCAAAATTTCATATAATAGTCACATTGCAATGGTTCTCCAATGATAAGATACCAACAATCAAATTTCCCTTTACACCCTAAATATTCTCCACTATTATCATATTTCATCATTCATTATTTCTCATATACTATTCTATACATATGTTAATAATATATTCCTTATTCATAATGTTTCACTTTATTTTTATAATATTTATGGAAGTAGGGATCTATGAGAGATAATTAAGGCCTTTGATGTTTACATTAGTGTCTACATTATTATTTTCCATTTATCTCCATATACTATTCCTAGTAGTTATATATAACATTATTTCATGATGTGTAATGTTCCTATGAAATTAAAATATGTTTCAATTTATATATATTGTAAAAAATAATAAAATAGTCAATGAGAATCATGAATTATTTTACTAATGGACTAAAATATTGGGCCATTAAAAAATCTATGGAAACATGTAAGATCATGATATTTAACCAATTCCCCTTCATTTCAGCAGTTAAATTTGTTATTTTTATTATGTTATTATATAATTCCTCATAATTAAAGTAAGATAATGTTACTAGAACCCTTCTCGCGTAAATAAAAAGAGTTATTGAGTCCCCAATATCAATCTGAGCATCGCGAGCTACTATATTAGAATGAGGGAAAGAGAAGACTGTAAAACCAAACAAGAATGACGGAAACATTGATCAACCTAAATAAAAAACCCCCATCAAAATCCATGAACAAAAATACTTTAATTATAACCATAATATCTTCCGCACTACTAATATATTCAAATGGTAGAAAAGATAAATAAGAGGAGAAAATATCACCATGGATCAAGAATAATTGACTTTCTAAATCCAAGGACCAAGGAAAAGAAAAAGGGAACTAAACGTTCTACAAAAATTCACTTAGGATATCCCAAGATCACCAGAATCAACGTATATGTAATGATATTACAATTTAATTTTCAATTTATAACTAGGATAGAAAATAAAATTACTATAATTCAATGGATATAGTTCATGATGTAATAAGGTTAAATTGAATGAACCTATGGAAAGAGAACGAGCCTGTACCCAAGTGGTAAGAGATCCTGCTTGGCATCCAAGATACTCAGGTTCGAAACCAACTGGAGGTGAATTTATAGGATACTTTAGAAAGTATTTTACCAGGTACTGTTCAGTACAATAGTAGCCGAAACTATTGACCCTATTTGGGCCATCAGGCCATCAGTTTGGGCCAAAGAGTCTTAGGGCATTCGGTTCATCAAAGGCCTTCAAGCCTCAAGGCCTTCTGGCAATAGATACCATGGAGTATCCCAATTCACACAGAACAGGCCCCAGATGTGGATCATAACAAAGGTTAGTAGTCACCAGATGTACAGCTTACTGGATTGGAAGAAGGAGAGGGTATCTAAACCACCATCGGGATCAGGCACCATGTAGATTTGTATGGGGAAATGCTAGCCAATATGTATTTCTAGTTGGGGATCTAGGCGATCAATGATGCAGAATCTAGGGAGTGGTAGATCTAATGGGTTGGGCATATGGGTCATGTAATGGCCATAGTATTCTTCTGGGCCAGCAGGACATTTATTGGCCTTCAGGTCATGTCGGGCCTTCTGCCTTGGGCAAATGGGTCATGTAAGTGTTCCCCTTCAACCCTTAAAATGGATATTATCCATTATAAAATAAAAATTAAGGCCTTCGGTCCATTGGAGATAATCTATAGAAATCACCCAAAATTCACGTTATATATCCTCAGGTAAATTTGGTTAGCCCACCTAAATCATATATAAATAAAGAAGGGACCTCATGTATGGAATATGACCACACCACATAATTTTAATTTCATAAATTACAATAATGTGTTTGAACCCAACCATATAATTGTAAAATAACTACGCCTTAGTGCTATGAAGAAGGGAGGAACCAAAAAATCAACCACCCCATGGTACATTCCAAAGTCATGATAACCATACCATAAATACCTGTATTTCTTTTTATCCTTATTATCCTAAGACCAAAACCACAACACATCAGAAGGACCATAGATCATGGACCACTAAAAAAGAAAAACAATGAAATTCCACTCTCCCATGGTCTTGACCAAACAACAGACGCTCCACGATGCAACTCAGAAATGGAAAAAAGGGGAACAAAAGGTTAATTTCCTAGAAAATTAGATATTCACTTTTCCAAAATCTACCTCACAACCTTCACACCTCAAACAAAATTCCATGGAAGGACCTACCATAATGAAAAACTAACCTATTATAATTTTTCAATCCATTATTCATCACCTAGGTCCAAGACACAAAGCACTCTTCCCTACCGAAAACTCATCTTCTACTCCACCAAACATCCTCAAACCTCTATTCATCCCCTCCAACATCCAAAACATGAAAAGTGATGTGATAAAGTTGTACTTTCTATTATATTTAAATATATGATTCATTTTCATGTGTGTGTTTCATAACTTTCTCAAATAACATTAAAAAACATGATATGATTAAAATACATGACTTAATAATGAAAGCCTCAATTATCAAGGATGAGTGCCACATATTTATTAAAGGATTTAAATTATACCTGCAATACAAAAAAATATATGGTTTTTGATTCACTTAATCAAGATACATATGAATCCTCCTTGAGGTTGAATCCAAATTTCATTGTGATATTTTTTCCTGAACATGTATAGATCTTCCCCATCTATTCACTCTAATTTCATTCCCTAAATGAAATGAGTATCTCTTGGAAAATTTCAATAGACTCCATCAAGAAATTACAAGAAAATAATAATATCTTAATAAGAAATAATCTCTTTACTTGATGGTATTAAACTATAAATATTTATTTGCCTCATTTTACGGACTAAGTTAAAAAAATAATTTTTATAATCCTGTGATGTTCTTTCTCACCAAGGTGGCCTTTATGATATTATTGTGAGATCCAAAATGAGGGGGAAATTTTGATATAAATTTTTTCGTAACTAATGTTATTTTGTTGAGAAAATATATCACCATTAGGATTATATTAGTTCTTTCAAATAAGCATATAAATTATAAAGAATCATCTCAATACTTTTAATCATGGTTACCTTCTAGAAGACTTAAACAATTAGAATCATTAACAAGTCATTAAATTGTATGTATCTTTTTTAATATCATAGTATATTGAAATATTAAATGAAAATTTAAATTATTAATATCATTTATAAAACATTAAATTATGATCATTTTATATAATACTTTAAACTTTTCTCAGTTTCTAAAAGTTTTTAACTCATGAGAGTCTTCCCTAAGCTACTAAATCATGAAAAAATTCTACATGACATTAAATTGTGAGTATAATTCAATATTACTTATAACTATATAATTTATTACCACATATCTATAAATTATATAGATTTTTCTACAATTTATATGTTTTAAAAAACATTATATAAGAATGGAGATAAAGTTCCTTTATTTTTAGAATTCGAAGTGTATGAATATATATATCAACAATTAATCAAAGGTATTCACCTCACTCAAGTGGAAAATAATGAAAATAATTTACTTCTATAGTGATATTGTTGGGAAGGATATCCCAATCAAATATTAATTTCATAATAATGTCTCCAGATAGGCAAAATGATCATTTATGTGATGAGTATAACTTGCATCCTTTTAATTTTGACATGTATATTACTAAACACCACATTTCATACCATGAAGGTGGAAATATAAGTGGATAGGGGGGAGAGATAGACTTTGAAAATATAAATAGTTGACCCAAAATTAAAAATATTTCATTACATTGAGATACTAATGTGATATAGAATGATTTACCCTTTCACATGTTACAGATGGTTTGATTTTATGCGTATATCCAGTATAATCCAAATGGTAAAAATAAGTAATGAGATATGGTACACTATGAAGCTCCCAAATCAATATTGTAATGAGGTGAGAGTTTATAATGTTATCAATATAGTTAACATCATATATAGAGTTTCCCCACATAATTATGCTACTTCTATTACTAAATACACATATTGGTCATTCCATCTGTTAGTGTTTATGAACTAAATTTTGAAATGTGTTTTGGACATTATATATCATGAAATTTATATTAATAATATTATTTTATCATTCACATATGTTTGTTTCATTGAACACAGGTGATGATATGATAATAACCCCCTAAAATATTTGTATTACCAAGTTATCCCTAAGTATTGACCATTATGATTGGTTGAGATGATATGTTAATATTAGTATGAGTATGATAAATTTTTTAGAGATACAACTAACCACATATATAATATAAGTTTATAAATTTATATCTAGATTGACTTACTTAAATTAAACCAATTTTACTATTATATAAATTGTCATCTTTATTACTCATATTAATATTGGATACTTATACATGAGGAACTAAAATTGGTAACCTAATTGTGAGGTTTTATACTTTGATAAATTTATAAATTAATTTTAGAATTTATATTAATATAATAAAAGTGAATATAATATTAATTAAGTGAAGGGATCCAATTTACCATAATAGGACATGTCTGCCCATATAATGGATTTATGATATAAATGAACTCAATTGGGTTTTGAAAATGGAAGTGTATATCCATACTATGATAGTTACAAGTCAGGTAATTATTAACATTTATGGTAGTTCATTAACTAAGAAAAGTTATAATCTATACAAGGTTGACATTTCTATAATATCACGATTAATATCAATTTCAAGGATAATGGATATTTTCACATGGATATATTGTGGATTAGATCATTCCAAAAACCTTTGTAACATCATTATATATTATGTTATGATAAATAATACCCATATAATATGATTATAAATGATATTCAAAAAAATTTCTGACATTGTAAAGGCCCTTATGGTCTCACATATGATATTGATAATTTTCATTATTTGGGATAATGTGATTAGTCTATGTATTAAAATGATTATATTTGATGAAAAATAATAATTATTGTGTTTAGTGTGTTTAAAAGTAATAAGTAAATAATATAAATTTAAATAATTAATTAAAGTGAAGTTATACTATAAAAACATAGTCATTTATATTATTAACACATAAAGTAGAAGATATAATAAAACCAAGATGGTAATTGGTCTTAGGCTTGATGTTATGAAATTTTAAGGACCATTACATGTTATAATATCTTAAACCTACCAAAAAATTGTTTTTTAGGATCCCATTTGTTAGTTTAACAAATTTTAGAAATGCTAATTCACTGTTCAAGGTTGTTTAAAAAACTGGAAAATTTTAGAGGTGATTTGTTATTCTAAATATCCATTGGAGAATTTTTATTAAACCTAATTACACTACGGGAAAGAACGATTATTGCGATGGGGTATTTGCAACGAGCCTTATTCCCGTCGCAAAAACTCAGATGAAAAGAGTATTTGTGACAGGAATATATTCCCATCACAAATGGTTAGTTATTTGCGACGAAAATACAGGTCCTGTCGCAATTGCAATGGCGCGGTTTGTGCGCCAAAATGCAGGAAGCCTATTTGCGATGGGTAGAAGGCTACCCGTCGCAAGTACCCGGTGGTGGTAAATAGTATTTGCGATGGGGCAATTTCCCTGTCGCAAAAAAATATTCACCGGGTGTTATTTGCGACGAGCCCCGTCGCCAATACCAGCCGCTGTAAAGCCTATTTTTGATGGTCACCTTAACCCGTCGCAACTACCCGGTGGTGGTAAATACTTTTTTGCGATGGGACTATTTACCCATCGCAAAAAAGAATCAAATGGGTGGTATTTGCGACGGGCCCCGTCACAAATACTGGCAGCGGTAAATAGGAATTTGCGACGGGGATATCTACCCGTCGCAATTACCAACAACGGTAAATAGTAATTTGCGACGTGGATATCCTCTCGTCGCTAATGCTGTGTCATTTGCGATGGGTCCGTCGCAACAAACCTTTTACCTGCCACCTGTAATTAATGCGGGCGAAGGTATTTGGGACGGGCCCCGTCACTAATACCATCAGCGGTAAATAGAAATTTGCGACGGGGATATCCGCCCGTCGCTAATGGAGGCTATTTGCGACATGCCTATCGCAAAAGTCCTTTTACCCGCCACCCATATTTAATGTGGGCGAAGGCATTTGCAACGGTATCCCGTCGCAATTACTAGGTATTGCGATGGGATACCGTCACAAATACGACCATCACAAATAATCTAACCTATATATACACCCCATCCGTTTTTTCCATAACAATGGGATCTCTATTCTTCTCTCTCTCTCTAATTTTCAGTTCTGAGTAGAAATTTTTTTTGTTTTAATTTTTATTTTCGAGAAGAGGAAGGAAGGAGTTACAAGGCGCACATTACTTCAAAGGTATTTATATTTTTTTATTTGTTAAATTATTTTTAATTGTTAATTTTATTTTTAATTGTTAATTTTATTTTTTTAATAGAATGTTTAGCTATATAGTATAATTAGTTTATGTGGTTGTACCAAATAATCCTTATCTGGATACGAACAAGTAGAGGCGGCTCTGGCACAGATGTACCTTGGAGTGAAAACTCTGACAAGGTGTTTCGTGCTTGACTCGGGGTTACCTGGTACACAATAATGGGCCTTGCTGCACTCTTGGTTCGACACTCCTGGGGGATGTTTTGGTAATAATTAGAAATAAATATATAATTATCAAATAATTAAGAAATAATTAGATTTAATTAGATTTAATGAAAATAATTATTAAATAATTAGGAAATAATTAGATTTAATTGATTATAAATAATTAGGAAACAATTAGATTTAATTAGGAAACAATTAGATTTTATTAGGAAAAAATTAGATTTAATTAGGAAATAATTAGATTTAATTAGGCAACAATTAGATTTAATTAGGAAATAATTATATTTAATTAGGAAACAATTAGATTTAATTAGGAAACAATTATATTTAATTAGGAAACAATTAAATTTAATTAGGAAATAATTATAATAATTAAGAAACAATTATAATAATTAGGATACAATTATAATAATTAAGAAACAATTATAATAATGAGGAAACATTTATAATAATTAGGAAACAATTATAATAATTAGGAAACAATTATAATAATTAGGAAACAATTATAATAATTAGGAAACAATTAGATTTAATTAGGAAACAATTAGATTTAATTATGAAACAATTAGATTTAATTATGAAACAATTAGATTTAATTATGAAACAATTAGATTTAATTAGGAAACAATTAGATTTAATTAAGAAACAATTAGATTTATTTAGTAAACAATTAGATTTAATTAGGAAACAATTAGATTTAATTAGGAAATAATTAGATTTAATTAGGAAACAATTAGATTTAATTAGGAAACAATTATATTTAATTAGGAAACAATTATAATAATTAGGAAACAATTAGAATAATTAGGAAAAAATTATAATAATTAGGAAACAGTTATAATAATATGGAAACAATAATAATAATTAGGAAAAAATTATAATAATTAGGAAACAATTATATTAATCAGGAAACAATTATAATAATTAGGAAACAATTATAATAATTAGGAAACAATTATAATAATTAGGAAACAATTACATAATTAGGAATCAATTACATAATTAGGAAATAATTACATAATTAGGAAACAATTACATAATTAGGAAACAATTACATAATTAGGAAATAATAAGGAAATTTAGCAAACGTGATTGACTGCTCATCTACCTCAATTTTCTTTTCATTTGTGTGTTGAGGCTTGACAGGAAAATTCTGCCTCCACATGTAATATCTGCTTTTACTGTCAAAATTATCAACCTCCTCGCCAATATAGAGGTGAAGAGGTTTATAATTTCGACAGTAAAAGAACATATTAAATGTAGAGGTATAAGTTTCCTGTCAACCTTAACACACAAATGAAAAAAAATTGAGGTAGATGAGCGGTCAATTACGTTTGTTTTTCTATTCATTGATTGATTAACCACCCGACCTATATGCATATCTTCTCACTTCTAATTAGTAACATAATTAGTAATATAATTAGTAACATAAATAGTAACATAAATAGTAACATAATATAAAATATTATATTACTATAATATTAATAGTTAAATAATACTAATAATATAATTATTATATTATTATATGTTTAATATTTATAAAAAAATATTCTTATTATTAAATTTATAAAAAATTTATAAAATATTACAATTATCAATATTTTCAACAAGTTTTGCATTATTCTTAACAGTTCAAATATTAAAGGGTCACTAATTTTCAGGTCATACCCAATAAAAAGTTTGCATCAACTGTGTCCAATGTAAACTCTATAATTGTTCTTGCTTGGTTGATCACCTCACAAGTAGCGTTGCAATAGGACAACCCAAGTCATGTCTTTTTCATTACTTCTGTCGTCCTATTACAACACTACTTGCGAGATGATCAACTATGTAAGGACAATTATAGAGTTTAAATTGGACAAGGTTGAGGAAAATTTTTTATTGGGCATGACCTGAAAATTGACGACTCTTTAAGATTTGAACATGTTAAGAATAGATAAAAATATGTTGGAAATATTGAGATTTGTAATAATTAGTAATAATTACTAATAAATAATCAAAAATCAAATAAATTCAAGTACATGGTTATAAATTGGCACAATTTCCAGCGGATTGACGACTACCTTTTGTTCAACGTCTCATATCTTTGCTACTTTCTCCCACTGATATCAGTATGAAAATGTGCTCTAACGTATGTCAGAGAAAGTTTTTCATACTGATTTCTGTCTGGAGAAAGTTAAAAAGAGACGAGTTGTCAGAAAAATCAGAATAATTAGTAATATAATCTCCACAACGATGATTAAAAAATTTTATTTCATTATTCAAGCATATTCCATTTTGCATTGTATTACTAAGTATTGCTAAATTAATAATAATTACTGTGGATAATTACAAAATAACTGTGTCGCCTATAATTTTTGGTAATTACTAATAAATAACTGTAATTATGTATCTTATTTTTTTAGGATATTGTTTTTCTTATATCAAATTATTTAACAACAGTAATGGTTTTAAATTTTTTAGAAACATATATATGAATATGGAACAAGGAAATGGACATCAATCATTATTAGATGATCATTCTTAGATAAATCAGTGCAGAAATCCAAATGGTTCTAGTTTAAATCCTGTATATGTTGATGGTGTTGAAGCTTTCTTATCATTTGCATCATCAAACATAGAATTTTTTTTAGAAGGGACAATTAATTTTCCCTGTAAAAAATGTTCTCTGAGAACGTTTGATACATTTGACATCGTTGGGAAAAATCTTTTGCGTTATGGTTTTCAATCAGATTATATTTTTTGGTATCAACACGGTGAATGCAGTTCCAGAGAAGATATTAATAATTTGATTTCAGATCCATCACAGTTTCAGAATTTAGTACATGATGTTGCAGGGTCATCCGTTCAACAAACAGAAATCGAGGATGATGTTGATTTACCTCCCGAGTTGGCACCATCTGAATTTGCTGAGTTATTCAGGTCTGCTGAGGATGCATTATATCCTGGTTGCAAGATAAGAAAATTAGAAGCATTTGCAAAATTTATGGCTATTAAATCAGATAATGGAATGTCAAATAATTTTTTTGATCAGATATTTTCTTTGTTAAATAAATGTTACCTGAAAGAAATGTGATGCCTGCTAATTATTATGAGAGTAAGAGACTCGTTCGTAATCTGGGCCTTAGTTATCAGAAGATCCATGCATGTTCAAACGATTGCATATTATATTCTGGTGAAAATGAGTCTTGGATAGTTGTCCCACATGTGGACAATCGAGGTATAAATAAGCTCAATAAGGGAAGTCTAGATTGATTCCTATAAAATAGTTGAGATATTTCCCACTTACACACAGGTTGTAGCGTTTATTTATGTCTCAGAACACAGCGACAATGATTTCATGGTACAAAACAAATATTTCAAATGGTAAAAGCTTGATTCATCCATCTGATGGTGATTCATGGAAACATTTTGATCAAGTGCATCCGTCTTTTGAATTAGAATCCCGGAACGTGCGATTGGGTATTTCTACTGACAGTTTTTGTCCATTTGGATCTTTTGGTAGTCAGTATTCCTTTTGGCCTGTCTTTATAACTCCTCACAATTTTCCTCCATGGATGTTGATGAAAGAGCCTTATATATTTTTGACATTATTAATCCTAGGACATCCGGAAAAGAATATTTATGTTTATTTGAAACCATTGATTTATGAGTTAAATTTATTGTGGAGTCATGGTGTTAGTACATATGATACTACTGCGAAACAAAATTTTGTAATGAAAGCTGCTTTGATGAGGACAATTAGTGACTTCTTGGAATATGGTATGTTATCTGGCTGGATTACACATGGTCCAAAATCATGTCCTTATTGTATGTGAGACAACAAAGCATTTATGCTCATGAATGGAAAAAAACCATGCTTTTTTTACTATCATCGCAGATTTCTTCCAATCGATCATCCTTTTCAGAGGAATAAATCTCATTTCAGAAAAGGAAGAATTGAAAGAGATGAACCTCCAAAAATGATCTCAGTTATAGTGTTACAATCAATTGTATATTCATTACCTTCCATCACTTTTGGACCGACAATAAACCAATAGAAAATTCATGGTTTTGGGAAAGAACACAATTGGAAAAAACAGAGAATTTTTTGGAATCTGCCATATTGGTCTGATTTGTTGGTCCGAAACATGTTTGATGTCATGCATATTGAGAAGAACTGTTTTGATAATTTATTTCATACAGTTTTGGATACACCGGGTAAATCCAAAGATAATGTAAAGGCACGATTAGATCTTTCCCAAATTTGCAGGCGACCGGAACATGAATTTTTTGAAAATGTCAGATCATAGAGATTAATGAAGCCAAAAGAAGCTTATACACTGACTAAAGAGAGTCGCTTATTATTTTTTCAGGATATTGCAGATTTGAGACTTCCAGATGGTTGTGATTCCAACTTGGGAAAATGTGTTAAAAATGGTCATATTACCGGATGAAAAATTCATGACTGTCATGTTATAATGGAAAGACTTATGCCTTTTGGATTAAGTGGTTTGTTGAATTCTAAGATTTGGTATTAGATAACAGATATATCATATTTTTACCATGGCATGTGTGTGGTGAAAAAAGACTATGATACACTAAGAAAACTGGAAGAAGCTATTGTTGTAATTATATGCAAATTGGAAAAAATCTTTCTGCTGGATTTCATTGACTCGATGGAACATTTGATATTACATTTTCCACATGAAGAAAAATTTGGAGGTCCGGTTCAATTTTGATGGATGTACCCATTTGAGAGATGCATGCAGAAATTGAAGAAAAAAGTCCGTAACAAAGCATCAGTTGAAGGCTCAATTGCTGAAGCTTATTTTCAAGAAGAAATTGCTTTATTCTGCTCTCATTATTTTGAATCTGAATATCCCTCAAAATTTAACCATATGGGTCGAAATGAGGAGAATTTTTAAGATGATATGAACAATAAATTATCAGTTGTCAATCAGCCTGAACTTGGCTTTGGTGGAGTTCATGATAGATGACTTTCAGATGATGAACATCATAGAGATCATACATATGTTCTACTCAACTGTGAAGAAATGTCACCAATTGTACAGTGATTTCTCTTATCCCTTATTCTATAGATTCTGTTACAGTAAATTTATCATATTGTATTTGTAGGTTATATTATGATCATATCAAGAAACAATTTCCACAAATTACAGCAGCTGGCTTAGAAGAACGTCAGAAATTTTTTTTGCCTACTGGTTTCAAAAACTGGTAACAAACATTCTTTTTTGGTTTTACATATAAAATAAATTTATTACTTGTAATAGTGATAATTTTTTTACAAATTTTCAGGTATCTATACATGCTGATAAGATTGATAGTCGATTGCATATATTGAGTAGCCCACCATCCAAAATGGTTAAATCTTATAATGTATATGTGGTGAATGGTTATCACTTTCATACACGTGCATACGGGGAATCAAAGAAAACAATGAATAGTGGTGTTTTTTTTAAGGGATCACATCATAGAGATATTGAAGTTGGCTTTTACGTCATGCTAGAAGAAATTATTGAACTTTGTTATTTGGGACAGAATTATGTAACAATTTTTAAATGTTGATGGATGGATACTGAGAGAAGCTTGCATATTCATCCGACTAATGGAATTGTTGATATTAAATATAAAATTCTTCTTGCAGTAAATGAACCATTTTTATTGGCTCATCATGCACATCAAATTTATTATGCAAAATACTGCGCTACTGCAAAAGAGTTGGATGATTGATGGAGTATAATAAATGTTAAATCTTGAGAAAATCAGTTTACTCAAACTGAATGTGGTTCCTCTGAAGTTCAAGGAAATGAAATTTTTTAGGACACTCCTCAAAACACATCTTTTTCACAAAGAGACATGAATATCGAGGATGACACCCCATAATTAAGGGTCGATGGTGACGATGTTGTCAATGATGTTACAACTAAATTTGAAATGATAAGAGATGCTGAAAGTGAATCAAATATAGAAATTGATGATGTTGATGAGGAAGATGGAGACATTGAAATTGAAAACTATGAAGATGATGATGAAGATGAACATTGACATAGTAAAATGATGGTTAGAATCATAACAAATATATATCTATACATAATAGTTATTTTCAACTGTTTTCTAATAATAGTCATTTCATGTTTCAGATGGACTCAGAAATGTATCGTCAGTTGCTGGAGGATGATCTACCTATGGATGATGAGGTTTTTGAGTCATCTGACCCTCAGGCTATTGGCACGACAGGGATCACTCGGAGTTGGCGTGGTCATGCCACACTGATGATTCCAGATCCTATCCCGGAGCGAAGTCCACCTCTTGGATTCGATGCACACACGTGGTGGTATGATAACCTGTGTATTTTAGGTATCTTTCATTATAATTTATTAAAATTCTAATTGTTTAATTATTTGTTCTTTTTCCATAGTTTTACGTATATAGCTATTGGACAGGGGAGCGCTATCTTGTGCAATTATTTTTCTCAGCCCTGGCTCACATGGGGTCAGATTCCTGCTGATGTGCAGGCCGCCATGTTCGATCATTGGCTGGTACGTAATTAAATATTATTTATTTTGAAATTTAATTTATTAATAAATTTATATTATGGTTTATGGTATCCCATCGATGAGAGCATGCGTTCCACTATCCACGCGGCATGGGTGGTGTCTATGCGTGACCGTTTCCGTCAGTTTTTTCATAATTTGAGAAAGACGGCTATGAAGAAAGCCGGAGTAACAGAATTTGAAGAGTCCTATAGAGACCACAGACCAGAGTACATTTCATCTCATGTTTGGGATGGATTATGTACACACTGGTTGGGTGGTGGGTTTCAGAGGAGATCTGTATTGGGTCGACAGAATCGAGGGAGACAAGAGGTGACACATCGAGCCGGTAGTCGTACATTCAGTGCGCATAGAGAGTGTCTGGTAAGTACTTTTTTTAATATTTTATACAACTTTAAATATAAACAGTTTATTTTATATTCATATAGGAAGCCGAGCAGCCTGGTATTTCGGCGTACGGCGTTTATCGGAGGATGTACACTGACCCGACTACTGGGGAGATTAGAGGTGACAGCCAACATCAGATTGTGGTCAGTATTATTTTATTTTCAGCTTGAAAATTAAATTCATATAATCTTCTCATTATTTTAATTTCTAATTGAAACTTAAGGAGTCATATGAGGATGAAGCCTCTCAGACACAGGCTGAGAGTCAAGATGAGACAGGTGATCAGACTAGTGCCCACCATTTTCATGAGACGACATGGATGCAGGTGACCCAATATGGCTTCGAAAAGGGCCGAGTAGTTGGTATCAACTCTCATTTGACTCCTGCAGCTTATTATGGTACTACTGCGATGTCAGCATTCATCTCGATAGGAGCTCGTGGAGAGACATCATCTTCTGCCTCACATTATCAGGAGCAACTGCGTGCTTAGAGTCAGCTTATAGAGGATTTGTGTCAGGGGTAGGAGCAGATGTGTGCGCAGCATGATGGGGAGATGCGTCGATGGTAGGAGCAGATGCGTCAGCAGCAGGATGAGTAGAGACGTTGACATGAGGAGCAACATCAGGAGTATATGGAGTATATGTGTCGTCTGACTCATAGTTTAGGGATGGAGTTTCCTCCACCACCTCCTCCAGGTCCTCCAGATTATCCACCCCCAGTGATTTTTTAGATGTAATAAGCATTTGAGTTCATAGTTTATTGTCATATTAACTATTTACAATTCCTCTTTCATATATGTACGAATATTACGTAATTTAATTTGTTTTTATATTTTTTAATATTTTATTACTTATTAGTATTTTTTTTAATGTCTGATTATTTTAGTAATATTACTTTTAATATTTTATATTTATTGTTAATATTGAGAAGTTTATAATTTTATTAATATTAATATTATTAATATTATTTTTTCATAAATATGTATGTTTATTTTAATAATAATATTATTATATTAATTTTTTATATTAATAATATTAGTACTATTATTATTTTTTGATATTAATATTTCATAATATATAATATTATATTATTTATATTCATATTATTATTATTTTTTGATATTAATATTTCATAATTATATTATATATATTTTTTATTCTTAATATTATAATAATATAATTTATTTATATTATTAATATTAATATTATTATTATATAGATAGTTTAATAATAAAAATATTATGTTAATTTTTTATATTATTAATATTAGTACTATTATATTATATTATATTATTTATATTAATATTAATATTATTTTATATTAATATTTCATAATTATATTTTATATATATTTTTATTTATATTATAATAATATAATTTTTTATATTATTATTATTATTATTATTTTTATATAATATTATACGATTTGTATTAATTATTTTATTTTATTTTATTTTTTTTAATATTTGCGATGAGGACATTTGCGACGGGATTTCCCGTCGTAAATATTTTTTTACTGTACCATTTGCGACGGGACGAATACCCGTCGGGAAAACCTTTCTGCGATGGTCCGTCGCAAATACCTTCATCGCAAGTATTTTTTAAATTTCGCATTTGCAATGGGATTCTGACCCATCGCAACTAATATATCTACGACGACCCGTCGCAAATACTTATTTTTATATAAATGAAAACTCATTTGCGATGGGGGAAAAATACCGTCGCAAATACTCTTTTTGCGATGGGACCACCATAAAAACACCTATTTGCAACGCCGTTTTTGGAAACGGGAAATTTGCGACGGAGCCCAGTCGCAAAAGTCCTTTACGACAGGAGCCCGTTGCAAATATTCAGTTTTCATGTAGTGTTAATTTACCTATGGGTTAGAGTTTTTGGTTGATATATAAGTAACATATTTATATAAATATCTTGGAGGAGGGGTCTAGTTGTCATTTTATTATGAGAAAGTAAATATAGTGATAAAAGTGAACTAGCTTTTCTCACATGAGATATTCCACTTATTTTCCTAATACAAGAGTTTATAAAATGTTTTTAGAATCTCTTTATCCATTATTATCCATTTATGTGACTAGTATAACATAAATATAATGAGTATCCCAAAAACGAGATAATTATTAGCATTATCAGTGGACACTGGAGGATGCTTGGATTCAATAATTTATGATTAAACAAAATATTCCAAATCTTTTTAAAATGGTAATTTTTATTTTCTTATTGAATTATTTTTTTAATTTATTAATTATAATCATGTGATGGGATTAGCTAAAACATCACCTATGTTTCAAGTTTTGGTAACATTAATAAAAAATTAGAGTGGTATTAGAGAAAGGTCAAAAAAATTAACTGATTTTCTGAAGCTCTCATACGTGAACTTGTGAAGAAGTGTGACTCACTACCCAAAATATCCATTATTGATGAAAATAGTTTCATAGATTAATGCTTTGGGAAAAAATTTTCTATGATACATTTATATATATGTTAGGTTGGGTGTTTTCTTATAAGGGATGTGATCTCATCTGAACAATGGCATCAAAGTATACTCAATTAATAAGAATACATATATGAAATGTTATGATATTATGTATAGATCATGATATATCAGAATTTTGTAAAATTCATTTAAAAATCGCATGAATCATTGGTATAAATATTTATTTTTAGGTCACTATATTCTCAACATTAATTCTAGATATAGGTTTTCACACAACCCCTATGTAAAATATCATTTTCTATGTTCCATAACCCACTAGAACTATTAATAATTCTAGATCCTTATGTATTAATGAAATAAAAATATAGACACATAATTAATATATTTAATTTTATTAATTTATTTAATATAGTTTTTGATATAACAAAAAATTAATTATTTACATAATTAATTAGAAATGCATAAGAATAATCAAGTATGAATAACATTATTACTATTAAATACAAGGAATATTATTATACAGATAATGTATGTGATATATATTGTTAATAGTGGGAATATATATAAAACCTATAAATGAATATCTATTCATTAGATGACCTCTAATATTAATCATATTATTCAAGATTGTGACCGATGAAGAAGATGGATTTTTTCTTAGCTGAGAATCATCAATCCATGTTGTGTTAATTGAAAAGGGAAATAGTTTCAATTTTTTACATATTGGGTGATAATCCATATGCTAAACTAATAAGATTTTACTATGAAGGCATGAAATTAAGAAAATTAATGAGATGATTTTGGTGAGATTCTGAACACTAAATAATCAATGTTTTTTATTTTATATACTCAATAAGAGTTTTCTACCTAAATATACACAGCTATAACGACCATCTTAGCTAAGTTAATATATATAAAATATGGTTCCTATCCACTTCTATTATCCTTATACAATATTGAGGGATATTTTTTAGTGTGAGATTATTCAATATAAGACCATATTGATAAATTACAAACACGATACTAATAATGGAACACATTTTATTAGAAATACGCATTAAATAAAAAAACTCAAATTTTCCATTGAGAATTGTCTCTATTAATGGAAAATTTAATGCTAATATTTTCATTGGTTGGGATCATAATTTAATAATTATATTAAAATACAAGGAAAAGTTACATGTTAAAAAGAAACCCAAAAAATACGAGACATTTACTTCTACCTCACATGAGGTAAAATATTATTATGAAAAACAATAGAAGGATTTATACAATATAGGATATTTGGTACAACCATACATTGTCTCTATGATTTAAAAGGTATATTAAAATATGGATTCATTCAATGTGATGTGAGGGATTAAAATTAATTCAAAGAATCATAGGTGTGGATAATAATATATTGTTGAGATAAAATTGGATAACTCTACATCATAAGTGTTAGATACTTGATACTTGTCACATATTATTGTTAAAATTCCACTTCTCAAAGAATGAGTCTTTTTTAATAAGGGAGTGGAAGAACTAGGAGTTAAGAATATAGAAACATTAGACACATTATCTTTGAGGATAGTGAATCCACTTTTTCCAAGTGGATTTTAATCATCTCTTGACAATCATATTTATAATAAAAAAGGTCAACATTAATTATTTAAATTCGTATCACATGTGTAATTTTTGTAGAGGATATCTAAATAAGATCCACATAATATAACATTATTTTAATAAATTTATATATTCAAATAGTCATGAATCCTTCTATTCATATGAATATTGTCTATTAGAAAAAATGACCAAATCCCCATTAAATGGTAAAGGGAAAAGAACTAATTAGAGGAATAAATTTATAACTTTAATGATAAATCAATAGGACATGGTATGAATTAAATTTGTTTGATGGATCAAAAATAAGTGTAGATTATAACCAGTTTAACACATTTGACTTGAATACTATTTAAATTTAGATTCCAGTTCATTTATCATAACTTATGTAACCATTAATCCAAAATATTTGAATGCCTTCATTTAGGATATATGGGTTATTTAGGTTAGATAAGCCATGTTATAGGCTATTTGGGTTATATGGTTCATTCTATGTGGGTTATTTTGGTTAAATGGGTTAAAAATGTTGGGTTATATGGGATATATATATTTATATATTAATTTTTTCAAATTGGATGTATTTCAATTTATTTTGATTAAATGGGGACAGGGGTCATGTTTGAGTTGACACATTTATAAATATGTAATGATTGGATAATCTATTTAATAAAATGAGTTGTATTCCTATTCAAGTTGAGAAATTTTTCTTTAATATTGACCTAGCCCGAACCCAACATGTAAAAAATTCCAACTATTATATATAATAATTAATTATAACTTATACATATTAATGTATGTGGTCGTATAAGTATAATATCTCAAGTTTGATTTTAGTTCTTCATTCCCATTACTAATTACTTTTATATGTATAGGTATTTTTATCTATAAAACACAATTTTGAATCTTATGAAATGACTAGAGTGTTAAAAAAATTAAAAATTAAAGTAGAAAAATTATTAAAACAAATTGATATGGTGATGGTAGAAAATACATTATTCAATGTTTTCATCATTTATATAAGGTGATGACATGAACTGGTTTCCCAATTCATGTCATCAAAGGAATTTATTAAATGCAAAAAGAGATAAAGTACAAACACGAGGTGTACTGTTCATACACCAGCAGGGAAAACAGAAGGGGTACAATGAAATTCAAGAAAGCCATACCCATATTGTAAAAGTCACCAATCTGCAAACAGAATCCAGACAAGAGCCCATCCTTGAAGCAATCATCAGCAAGCAATAAGCTAATCCAGGTAGAGAGTGCCCTATCCAAACCAAAATGCAGTATTTTACAAGCTCCAAGATGAAGAGCAGCCCTGCTGCAGGGCAATGGACTTTCAGTCCTACTCCAAGTAGTGCAGCAACTAGGAAAGCTCCAGGGTCCCAAGGAGATGTTCCACTGGCCGGGGTCAACAGAGGTGGCAGAACACTTGCAGCCTTCATGAGAAGAAGGGGCAGACCACGCCTTACATGTATCCATCTGAAAACAAGAATGCATCAAAAAAAAAACATCATCAAATAACCAGGATAATGGCATCTAGCAGCTTCCAGGTTCCAACAGACAAGGAGTTGCTTGCAAGCATAGCAGATCTGGATCAACAACCAGAGGAGAAGGAGTCCCCAACCAAAAACATGCTAAATCAGCACATCCGGAGACTGAAAGGAACCATCCAGAATTAGGATGATTTGGAACTCATCTTTTCTTTTTCCTCGGCAATGGATCTTTTTATGCTAAGGAATTCAGCATGAGATATCTTTTTTTCTTGAAATTCTTGCTGGGCAATTTCTTGTTGCCTGTCCATATACTGAATCCAAACTTGTAAATCCTGCTCATCAGAATTCTGAGAAAAGTAGTACAATTGAGTACTAGAAGCAGCAACCAAAGTATTATCTTGAGTTTTCTCTGCATGCAAAGGTTTGGAGGCCTCAACCAGAAGTTCTTACTTAGGAGCCTCAATTGGTTCAGACTTGGAAGCATTCATTGATCTGGTCACAATTGTGCGCTCAGTGTTCGAGAAATCCTTTAGTCTTCTAGATTTTCTTGATTGTGGGGTAATAAACCCATCCTCATCCACAAGGGGTTTCTTACGTTTTTTTGCCATTTCATTTATGAATGTTTCAGCAATCAGATCTGGTTTATCCCTTAAACCAGAGGGTTCAAGCTCTCCTACAACTTCATTCCTTTCTAGAACATGTGTGTCATCTTGATTTTGGACAAGACCCTCTTTATTACTTGAGGTAGGGGGATCACACCCTTTATCAATGACCACCTTAACAGGATCTTGAAAAGGAGCCTGATTGGGATCTGGAATCAGAGATGCATCCTCTGTTACAGCCATGGAAAGAACCTCAACTTGACTCACATCAGTGTGGTTATCCTTAAAGTTATCTCTAGCCATCAAGTTAGAGATTATAGGCTCAACAAAATCAACCATGGAATCCTGAGCATCATTCTTAATGGAAACAGTTTGATTGTTTTGCATACTTAGTTTCTGTTTTTGGACACATGTTGGCTTCACATGTATTTGAGAGATATCTTTCCCACAATCTTTATAAGAATGACCTGCTCCATAGCATTTTTTACAAAAAGGTGGAAGGTTTTCAAATACCACATCCTGGACGAAACCGCTCTCACCATTTTGGATCCAGAAACAAGAAGGAAACTCTTTAGAAAGGTCAATTTCAGTGCAAACTCTAGCAACTGAAGGCCGAGTGAGATTCAAAGTGGCATAGTCTAATTTAATGGGAGTTCCAAATAGTTTGGCAATTGAGAAGAGGGCCATCTTCTTAAATAAATGGATCGGCAAATCTGGAAAAGCAAGCCACATGGGAGCAATGGGAGACTCAAAACCCGGCACAAAATCAGGAGACCATTTATGAACTTTCATGATAGCCCTCCCAAAAGACCACGAACCACGCATCCAGAAACGGTAGAAATCAGATTCTGAAGAAAATCTAAACAACACATTCCTAGCGTTTCAAAATCCAATGCTAAAATCAACAAATCCAATCCTTTCTAATGTCTTGCGCAAGAACAGAAGCGGGGGACGATGATTTGAGAATTCCCCAACCAAGGCAAAATTAAAATCAGAGGCAAGAGCGCTTACCTCCTCTTTCGAGAAAGAAATTGCAGTTAGACCTCGGTGCTTGAATACCTTTGGCGAGATAGTTTCCTCCTTCCTCAGAGCAGAACTCGAAGATCCACCATCAACCACTTCGGCGAAAGATCGGCCGTCTTTCATCCACCCTAGATTAGGGTTTCGTATGCCGCCGCCCGACAGGGCCCCCACTTCGGCCATCATAATTTAAAATATTTTTGTATAATATCATAACTCCCCCATGTAATACACTATAGTAAAATGGTATATTTTAAAGGATAAATTGAATTATACGTGACATTGTTTAGTATTTGATACATTATTGAGTGAAGATAAATTGTATATATATATATTACATAATTTTTTATAATTATACATTACATCTATAAAATAAAACACACTCCTAGAACCAAAAGGTTTAGTTGTTTTGGATAATAACTATATAACCATCTTACATTGAAACATAATATGTTTTTCTTCTATAATTTATTTGGACATATTATTACCTTTTCTGACATATCAAACACACTATTTTTCTTCCTTACCTAAAACACCATAATCGTAAAAAAATTGTGACCTCAAATGCTTATTAAAGGAAAAATTATTAATGACTTATATTGGATTAAATCATAATCTTGTGATAAAAAACAAATATGGGATAAATGTCATGATTAATAAAATAAGTTCATGATATCATATGCTCTCCACTGATTCTACTCTAGTGGACACTAGTCACACTATTAAAGATGTTCTCCATTCCCATAGGGACAATCTCCCTAACAATGTTGCTCAAATCATTGATAACTATCCTTTTATTAACTGTGATGATTTTCTTGTCTAGGTACCCACTTTGAATGGTATTCTTGACTCAAAAAATACCTATATGCACAACATTCTTGGACATGAATCTACCTTTCAATGGTTAAATTTTTTCAACAATATGTGGATTAATCCAACTAGACTCACTCTAATTTTCCGCATTGCTCATAAAAGATTTCCCACTATGGTCTGCCTTCAATATTTTGGTATCTAACTATGCTCTAAATGTCACCTATGTAATCAACCTAGGGATGACACTAACCATCTATTATTATCATGTGCCACAACCTTTGATATTTGGAAATATATTTTTGACATTTTTGATTGCAGATGGCATACCCCCGACATAATTTGCACTCTTCTTAAATGTTGTGTGCATCACTAAGCCTCTCAGCAAATTAAGAACAATTTTCTAGCTGTTGTTGCTGAGCTTCTGTATGTGATCTAGTGTGAAAGAAATTATATTATACACAATAAATGATCATTAAATCTTAATATAGGGAAATCACAGATCCTCATTGCGATTCGAGAAGCTTCCTCGATTCAAAAAGCTCACTGAAACAACTCGGTTGGTGACTGGGAGATTTTTCATTGGATTTGAGTAGATGGAATATACCGTCAAACTCTTCACACCTTTGAAGTTTTCTAGAAAACTCCAATGCAAGGATGGATCAAAGTCAACATTGATAGTGCCTCAAAGGGAAATCCTAAACCTTCCCGCTATAGAGCCGTTTTAAGAGATTCTGCTGGTAAGTTTCATGGGTGTTCCTTTGGAAATTACGGCATAGATTCGTCATTGGAGGCCAAAATGATGGGAGTAATTAATGCTGTCAAGTTTTCCATTAAAAAAGGCTGGAGGAAACTATGGATTGAAAGTGATTCTACCACCATTGTTCAAGAAATATGGAATGGTGTGACTCACCTTGCCTGGCCTTTGATCAATCATTGGATGTAGTGCCTGGACTCTCTGTATGATATAGAATACATTGAGACACATACTTTCAGAGAGGCTAATGATATTGCTGATGCTTTTTCCAACAAGGGTGTTTATCAGACCATGACCTAGATGGACACCCTCCCTTCAGATTTAATTCAGCTATTTGATAATGATTTTAAAAAAAATACCTTCTTTCCATCTCTTTTAATCTTTTTGACTTTTTTATTCAATAAAATGTTCTTTGTTATTTGACCAAGGAACCACATTTTATTTAAAAAAAGTTCATGAAATCATATGAATTTGTTTAAAAAATTCACCATGATTTGATATTTTATAAAAAAATACTTTTCTGAGTTAAGTGGGAACCTACATAATGGATATAACAAAAAATTACCCCAAATTAAAATTAGGTCACCCAACATTTCATATTTAAAATTTAAAATTAATTATTTTAAAGGATCAAGATGATTATAAGGATATTGGGAATATGATTCAACTCATTGAGAACAATTCAAAAATTATAACCAAACACACACAAGACCTCAACTTGACAAATTCCAATCATGCAACCCATTATCATTAGAGATATCAACTGTTCTCTGTAACACCAGAGAATTCAACCTCTAATGTTGTAAATGAAAATCAGATCATTGTAATTTTTATTCCAAGATGTAGCTATATAATCATTACCTTTAACACTATCAACCAGATTGATGAAGACTGTCAAAAACCATTGTAATCATATCCACCATTTTAAAAAAAGGACTTATAACCACCACTACATAACAAAATAAGGCACCAATTGAGGAGAAGAAATGATAATGATCCATTAATTATAGAATAAAATGATTCAAAAATAGAAATATAAATGAAATAGAAAATTTTTTATCATGGAAGAAACACCACGGAAAATTAAACAATAACCTCAAGATCATAACCACTATAGAAAATTCCATCTTCTAGTGGTAGAAAGTTTAATAAAACTGCCTCATTGGTGAAGATAAACTAAAAACCAAAAAAAGAAGCATCTGAACACCTATAGAAGAAACAAAGGCCATATAAGCCCATACACCTTCCTATAATGATCACACATTCACCATTACCACCACTACAACCCCATACCACCGTTAAATTCCTATTCTCCCCACCAGAAACTAGTCTACCATGTTGGGATAGGAAAACAAAGCATGGGTAATATAGGAGGAGATGAGACAACTCTATAGAAATATAAAGGCTAATCCACCCTCATATATCCAATGTCAAATCACATCAACTCTATAACTCAGGTCTTTTCACAAATATGAGTAATCTGTAAGAGGTTGGTTATATTCATATGATTGGTTGACCCAATGCGTCATAGGACTAGAACACCAATTGATTACCCCAAAAGAGCATTATAGTTGAGGGTATCCATGCCAATATAAACTAGAAGAACCTACATGGGCTAGAGTTAGATAATTTCCAAGACAACAAAGATCCCACACCAGAGGTCAACATCAATGAGTATACCAAGGAACAAAGATGGAATGGGGAATGAAAGAGAGAAAAACATGAATTTATGATTATAATAAATTTTCATATGGAAATACTTTATAGTTAATGATATTGGAATTGATATGTCAAACCAAAAAATTTGGATAATAAAATAATAACATGAACCATGATAAAATAATTTGAAATCAATAATCATTAACCACGGTGACATAACATAGGAATTTGGAACATTCATGAGCATAAAACCAAAACATATATCTAGGTTAACATAAAGTCTATGGTAACATAATGGTCAAATTTAACCATATATGTACATGCATAATATAGTTAACTTGGATAAACTCCCATGACTTATAAGATAGTAAACATGGATATCATCGCATATCCTATAAGATAAAATTTAATGAGATATTAACTTTATACAATGTATTGTAGGAAAATATAATTAATAGCTCACCCCCAAAAATTATATAATTATATACATGAGTCTAACATGTAATAATCAAACATCCATAAATAATCACTCATTTATTAACCCAAGTAAATAAAACTGGTCACAAAATATTTTCATAGTGAATCACAAAAGAAATATTAAAAAAATGGGGTGGAAGATACCCAATATTCTATCACCCCAAATAATCCAATAATGTGATAATTTTTATATTGATATATAAAATATAATAATAATTTATGACAAATATTGTAGGGAATGAAATAATAATATAAGAGTATCATAAAAAAGTATATTAGTTTCATTAGGAAACTAATTATATAATTAACATTTTTTACAAGGTGACCAAAGGAATATAAAAAATTTATTTTAATAATATAAATCTAAATAATAAATTTTGAAAATAAATAATGGAAAATTACAATATGCATTGATTTTAGATAAAAAATGTTCCAGAAGATGAAATAATAATTTGCAGTCATTTCAATGGATTTGAAGAAACACACGTTGATTAATGTGACATAATTTTTTAAGATTAAAAATGTAATGAAATGTGAATGGTGAAAAGCACAACATAAATTTTCAATTAAAAAATTTGTTATTAAATAATATGGATATAAATGAGAAAATATCAATAATTGAGGGTGGATGTATTCCACGATAATGAGGTATTTTGTGAAGTAAAAATAATTCAAAAAGTAGATTTTCACATGGGAATTTTATTTCCCTAGAATGAGATGTAAAATAAAATATAAGATAGATAAGGTTTAGTATATTTTTTATTTTTCTGAACATAGTAAAAGAAGAATGAGTATGGCTTAATATAAAGAAATTGAGTTAATGAAAAATATTATCTTCCTTTATTATATGCTTGAACATGCTCCAAATCCTTATAAAGTAAAACTAGGATTATTATTCACCAACATAAGAACATTATTTTTATTTATTTTATGGAATACAATTCATTTATTTCTATTTATTACCCATGTATTAATCCTATATTATTAATATTTATCATCATATGTTAGTTAATCCATTGGTTCCACACTTTATTTAGTATGGATATCTCATACCTTTATCCTTGATAATGTGTTCAAAACCTTCATAATTTTCATACATATTTTAATAATACATTTTATATAGTTTCAGATTCCCATAATTATACTTTATTTATGATATAATATTGGTTTATAAGAAGTTTTAAATAATTTCTTCTTTTTATGATTGTTCAATTAATTAAAATAATTTCTTTTTTAACAAATATAATTATATATGATACCATTGTAGAATTTAAAGAACAACTTTATTTAATAAATAATAAAAATAATTAAAATCATTTAGTTTTTTCTAATAAATTCTTTACTTGAAATATTATAGATTAGTTCATGTATGTGATAAAACTGACATAAATAAGAATACACTATAATTTAATGGATGAGTATGGTTATATTTCACAATAATATCATTATAAAATTATTATAATTAAATTAGAGTGATAAAATTATATTTAACATGGGGTAGGATGATAAGATTAAAGTAAAATAGATAAACAACATTGTTACATATCACGGATAAACATGACCTCATTTGGAATCCATCATTGGGTTTAAGTGATTTAAACATCCTTCTCGAGAGAAAAGTATTAAAAACATGATAGATTGTTGTTAGGGATATAATTTGGGAAGATGTTGGAGATTATTCTAAATTATTGGTGTGGTTTTGAGTGAGTGGAGGATTAGTCACTTTATAAGTGATTTTGAGAGGCATATTCATAAATACCAATTCCTCAACGTATAAGGAATGAAACTTTAGAAGGAAACATGATTAAAAATAGTAAAATAATAAGTATAGGATTTTCATTACCCTATAAATATAATTTCTGGAAAATATTTAGAGATATTTTATGATTTTACCTCACATTTTAACTATTTTATCTCATTTTAAAACTTACCATGAAAACTCACTTTTTACATTGATAAATAATTTTTTCCCTTAAAATAAAATCAATCCTATTATTTATTTTTGACACATTGATTCCTAATATAAAGTTTATTTTATTTAAATTTCTTTCTTAAATTGAAAATTTTAATTTAAATATAAAACAACATAACACATAAAAATAAAGTTTTATAAAAATACATTTTTAAACATTAAATTAATATCTTTTATTTATTACAAAGTAAAAAAAATAGTTCATTATTAATTAATGATTTATTATAGAAAAATAATTAATTTCATTAGAAAATTATTTATTAGAGATTTATTTAATAAAATCACATAACATATAAAAATAAACATAATAATATTAAATGCAATATATATATAAATATATTATAATAACACTTATTACATTAATAATAACTTGTTGATTAAATCATAACATCTACATAGAGAAAACCTCATAACAACCATATGAGCCCTAAGGTTATGATAAGAAATTGTGGTTGGAGTATGTGTTGATTAAGGTATCATGGATCTCATATAAATTTCAACAATCTTGAACTTATCTCGTAGTCGATTTCACTCAAATCATAATTGTTGAATTTATTCTGGGGCTAGCTGAATAGAAAACCCTAAAGATGCTACCACCATCCAGATCATAGATAAATGAGCCTCATATAAAATAATTATATTACTAGATATCATGACATCTTACCTTCTATAAAAATATCCCATTGTGGTTATTACTATTTATACTCACTATACCAATGACTATGTTGTAATGGTTACATCTATTGATTACTGTATTTGAATATATAATTGTATTTCTACCTTGCCTAAAATAATTTTTCCCATTAATCACTCTTAAAAATGGTTATTCATATACCCAAATAACCATATATTCCCAATGATAATATAACCCCATCAACCATATATGAATAATGACCATATGTACCCAATGCATATATAATGTCTACATTACATTCCTATATACTTCCTCATATACACTTTGAGAATCCTTTAAACAAATTACTTACTAAAAATGTATTCCATATTACAATGTATTATTTTTATTTTTTATATAGATATACTTTGTGACAAGATCTTCATAGGTGATAGCTTTCAGAATTGAAAAATATTCTTGACACACATTTCCATGGAATCCATTATACATTCCATCCTCATAGAACAGATGTCTAGTCTAGAAGAAAAGGTCTCTTTGAGCATGGGTAATAATAAAATGGGATCTCAATGCATTTATTATTTTCTAACCCACTAAGATATGAATATTGAAAAAAATAAATTTCTATATCTTGTGATGTGCTGGTGAGAACCACATGGTGAAAATACCATGTATTTCATCTATTACTAAAAAAATGGGTGTTAAAACAACAACACTCATTTTTAGGGTCATATTATTCTTTTTGTCCTCATAAAATAGATTTTATTTAAAAAACATATATCCATAGGATTGTTTTTCTTCATATGATTATTTAAAATAGATATTGGAGCTAAAAATAATAATAGGATCAAAATTCATTACTATATTACATTGGGATTAATTTTAGAATGAAGGAAAATTTATCTTTAAAAAATTATATCCTTCATTATGATCTCTTAATTTGTTTCCACATAAGATTCAAAATAATGATTATTTGTCGGAATTTAGATTAATGATATCATCTTCATAGTGACATAAGATTAAATTAGAGGTCTTTGTTGTTGTGTTAGAATCATTTTTTTTTCATATCAGAATAAATTCTATATTATGCCAGAATAAAACAATTAGTACATATATACAATCTATGTCCATGTAATATAAAGTTACTCATAGATTCATATTAATTCTATCGATACTGGGTCATTTTTAAATCAAAAGTAAAAGTCCCCTAGGCCCACATATTTCCTTTATTATGACAATTTCAAACATTCAAGGGAGAAAAGTTATGCGAATATCCTATAAATACTCATATCAAACACTTTGGGAAGGGGAAAACATGGAACACCGAAAGATGAGAAATTTTATGCAACATGAAGTCCAAGATAATAATTTTATCAATTTTTAAGTTATATAATTTTGAAAGGATTCAGGGAATTTCTTAATGTATATTACATATCCATTCTTTGTAAATGAAAAAAGACAACGTGAAAATTATTCATAGTGATTCCTATGTTGAATAAGATCGTCATTCTGTGAACCACATAAAAATACAACTTTAAAACCTATTACTCTCTTAAATTAAATCCATTTCGAAGGATTCCCATGTATCTTCTTTATAGAGAAACACACATATAAATTTTTTTAGATTAATATATTTTACAAATATTACTTTGGAAAACCCTACCAACCCACATAGAAATACAATATTATATGAAATTAGTGATTTTTGAAATATGTGTTTCCATATTTCCAATGTCCTAATTTCAGTTAATATTTTTCCTAGGATGGTAAATTTTTTTAAATATTCAGTCTATTTGTTTCTAAGAAAAATTTTGTGGAAACCCATCTTTTTGGATGAACAAACACTTTTATCGGAAGCAATCATATTGTATTACATGTTTCCCTCTTCACAATTTTCTGCCTCTTTATAATATTTATCCTTTTATGATAAACATCATATAGGTTTCCATTTATAGGTTTCTAATACTTCTTCTACAGGAAACAATCCTTTTACACAAACCAAATTTTTCAAAAGACTCTAGGATATTGTAAAATAAGTTTACCCAATTTTCAAAAATCCACCTTCTAAGATTGAGTATACAATAACCCCTTCCATGAATGATTTCACATATAAGAAGCTCATGTGTAATCCCCCAATAAATATATTTAGTCATGAAAGATTCCACATAAGAGTTTACATAGAATGACTACATTAATAAAAGATTATATTTATAGGTGTCTTGAAATTCATCTATTTGCATCCATCTTTTACATGAACTCAATATTTTATAGGACTCTCTAATCTTATAGAACATGGTCCCCCCTTTCAAAAAGTCCACCACTATTTAATATCGTTAGTAGGGTATTCCCTTCTATGAAATATTTCTCTTCTATGAAGCTCATTCATAATCCCAAAATCAATGAATTTACCCAAGATAGAACTCATGGTTTCTTAACTTTCTTTATTTGAGATAGTCCTCCTAGTTTCCTAATTTCATTGAGTCTAGATACTTCTCTTAGTTTCCACGTCAACATTGTGTTGAGATACTCCTCTTGGTTTTATAAATTAATTTATATTGATATCCTCCTCTGGGATTCCTCAAATGTATAGAGATAAGATAATTCTCTTGGTTTCTGCAAATTCATTGAGTTTAGATCTTCTTAATGGTTTCCCAATAATACCTTTACCTAGATCATATACAAGAATTACCCAAATATGGATTCTTTGACATAATTCCCACACCAAACCATTTATAGGTTCCCTTTACAAATTTTTATAATCCACATGACATTAATCTACATAGAAGTTGTTATGGATAATGGCACTTAAAAAGAACCACAATTGACCTTATCACATGAACTCAATAGGAATTAAATGACTCATTAATTTAAAAAAAAACTAATTGTGGTCTGATTCACTTTATGAGGATATGTTGGAATCTTAACACCCATAGATTTCAGTTTTTATTCCTTATTTGGTTAATTTTATTTGTTTGGTAGCTTATGATATGCATAAAACAAAATTGAAATAAATAATTATTTATTATGGAAGAATAATACACAAATTGGAATATATTATGTAAAAAATAAATGACACATAATTATTAAAATTACTAATGTAATGTGACAATAGGTAAATATAAATACTAAACAGTTGAAATTATTATATTCATGGTCATTCATGAAGATAATATTTTTGATGGTAAATATAAAAAAATTGAATACATTATAAATATAAAAATCATCTTGATAATGAAATTTAAGAATAAGATGAATGATTTTAGGGATATGGGTACTGTTATATATAATAACATAATATATCCATTTCAAATATATAATAATAGGTTATATATTCCATGGATATATGATCATTAGATATATGGTTATTTGATATACTTTTATCGAATAAATACATTTATTTTTCACAATCGTTATCAACAAATTTAAAACATATAATTCACATATAATAAAAAAATCCTATAACTAAATAATAATATAAATATATTTTTTTAAATAATTTTTTTTCATAAATATTATTATCTGTAATAAATTATTTAAGGAATTATTAAATGGAAAATTATAATACTATTGGATTAATATAATTTAATGGTTATAATATAAATAAATAATTTTAATAGGATATGATTAAAATAATTTAATAACAAAAAATAAATTTTTAAAAGAATTATTTTTCACATTATAATGTCATTTCATAAATTAAAATAAATATTTTTACTGATTATTTTAGAAGAATCTTATGTTTTAATGTATAAAAATAACACCCATTTAATTAATTAAGATATTAGATAATATTAAGAACACTAATTTCTTCAAAATTCATTTTCCCTAAAAATAATTTCTATACAATTTATGATTTCATTTAAAAGATAAATTTCCCATATTTGTAAATTTAATCAGAGTAAATGTAGTAAAAAAAGTTTAATCCTCATTTTTAGATTATTTAAGGGGTCTAATTTCACTTATAAGCATTCAAATAAGTTATCATGTTAAAATTTAGTCGCCAAAATAAAAGCTAAAATGAGGTAAAATTGTTAAATTAGGGTTTAAAGACATAAAATATCAAAAATATAATACTAAATGTGAGTATGAGGGTATGATAAAACTTATATTATCATTTATATATTATTTTTCCACATTGGGTACACTTTTCATGTAAAAAAGACATTCTTTATACTTTAAAGAATGATTATTTGTGAAACTACAACACATGATCAATTACAAAAGGGACCCTCATCTCCCCACATAACCCCACAATTGTTCATCTTATTTTCCTTAATAAATTCAAAAATTATCTCTCTACCAAGAATCTATCCACATTTTGAACATCTAGTCATAATAATAAGTTTTAAATCCCTCATTTGTAAGAGGATCTCTAGGAGGGAAATCAAGTATTCATTGTATGTTTTATACAATCCTTAATTATTTATCTTTATATTATTCATAAAAATATTCTTAAATGAAATTTATAAATTTAGTAATTTTTTTTGAAATCATTAAGATTTGTTAAAGGTTATATTATTACTGTACCATAATGTGTTCTTACTCATTTAATCATTATAACATGTTCATGTCTAATATGATTTTACCACTTACATGAAAGATGTTAAAATGTTTACATTACGAGTGAATAAAAAAAAGTAATAGAAATGGTTTGTAAAAATTATTAATTTAATCTTTTTTTATAATTTTGGATTGTTAATATTCCTATTTTTATTCAAAAATTAATTTAACTCTTTTTTAAATTCTATAAGCACTGAAATTTATATTTTTAATTATTCCCTGAAACCCATCACTATAAGATCTATGAAATAACCATGGGACTACAAAAATATAAAAAAACTTCTAATATATCTTTAAAAACATTCTTTATATAATGAACTCACTATAAATGAGTAAGGACCTGAACCTCTAAATCAAAGCTTGTCAAGAAAACATAATAGTTAATAATAAATTATTGATTTTAATAATAAGAAATTAACATGTTAATTATTTATAATTATAAATTAATGTTATTATATAAAATAGATATGTATAATTATCTTATATTAATAAACGTAAATTTTTTATACATGGATTTAGAGTACGTTTGACTTAGTGGAAGTCTGAGGTAAGGGTTTATTTTCCAATTTCACTTTGAAATTGATATTATTTATATTTAAATTTAAATAAGGTAAATTGTATGATAATTATATATAAAAATACTATATTTTCCTCTCATATGGTTATTTATCATTTCTTTACATTTCTTCATACCATTTCACCTCCCTTTGGTTCATAAATCAACCAAAAGGTCTCCTGTAAGTGGAGTCAGCCTTATCTCATATTTTTCTATTGATAATTTTTTACTTCATGAACATATTAATTATATTATATTATGGATTTAATTATATATACATCTATTATGACTTATTTATATATTATATTTACATTTACTATCTTTTGATATGCTTGATAGGAATTTATTTTTAAAAATTCATGTATGATTAATTTCCAATTGACATTGAAATTCATTAAAAAAGTGTGAAAACATATCTTTTTAATTATTTATACATGATCAAATTTTCTCTATAATTTATTTTATTTTCTATAAATATCACCCATTATATTTTTTTACAGTCTTCCCAAGTGATTTCTATTTTCAATATTAAAAAAATCATTTAAAAAAAGTTATTAAAAATGTAAAGGGTGTTTCATTTTATTTTTATATATAATTTTAAATTGATATTTTAAAGTGTTTATATATATTTCAACATCCAATTAAATTTATTATAATTCACTTGGGTTATTTTATAATTATACCATCCATATTTTTCTCTTGATGATTGATGATAATGATTTTTTGGAAATATCCATGAAACCAATTTATTTAATATGGGTTAATTAAGATAGATGATATTATGAATATTTTCATATTCTTGTTGTATACATAAATGGTTTATCATTATGTGATGGGTGGGTCTGATATATATCTACAATAAATTTTCTAATTTATTATATCTCATGATATTATGATGGGATATGAATAGTCAGTTTATGCATAAATATTTATTAGGAATGAGTTGTTAGCCCACGTTCATTATACACTAGGATGGAGGTTTGCTGGTCTAGTATGATATAAATGTATTCGGTGTTAACCTTGTCAAGTTTTATTATATCTATGGTTTTGTTTGTTCCATATTCTAAATTTAGTCAATATACCTTTGTTATGTCCTTATGTCTCATGATTATTAACTCATGTTTCCACACTCCCATGAATGATTTATTATGTTATGATAAAATACTTATATCATGATTCATGATTTAAGATATATCATTAGTTGGGGTTTATTTATTTATGTTATATTCATTTACTATGATTATTTTCTTATACACACATGTTTATCTTATGATCACTTATAAACTTCAATTCATATCTCTGATGTTCACTCGTTTCTAAGAATCTAATGTTATATTGTATTATGTATCAGTTTCCAAAGGTTATGAAGATGATTATTATGTATGACATGAATATAAGGGAATTTTTTGTGAATATTGTTTTGGGATATATTTAATGTTTTTGTAAAATATGTTGGTTATGTATATAGACTTTAAATAAACTAATTCTATTGGTTCTGGGGTGTATTTTATTGCAATATTTAATGAATTGTCATTTCATATAGTGTATTATATATGAATGAAATCATTTTTTTTATAAATCCCCTCTCATAATCATAATACTATCTAAACAATACCTTTTTACACTTTTCAAAGATGTCCAATGCCTTACAGGATGGTGATAAACTATAGAGTTTCTTACTACATGGCCTTAAACTATAGAGTGAAAAAATATTTCAATAAAATGAGAGATAATATAATTCTCACGTGTAGTGTAATCTTAAATTTATGTTTATAGTAATTAAATTTTATTAAATGGTAACTGGAATTATTACTAATAATGATTTAATGAACACATATTGAATATATAAGAGAGTCATGGACTAAGAAACACGATCCTATAATGGATGATATGACTTCCCATCCTATCTTCCAAAAAAAGGTTCCATAATCACCACTCAAAGTGAGCAAGAGGTATCCAATGATTGGATGGAGGGAGACTTGTTTACAAATCAAAACAACCATAATGGACTTGATGAAATGAAATTTATAAAAATTAAAATTAGTTAAAAAAATATTATAATATTAACTAAAGTAACTTTTGCAATCCAAGGGGGAATATTTACTATAGGAATATTTGGGAATCCAAGAGAATAATATATACATAGGAAATATTGGGAAGCAAAAAGAAGTATTTCAAATCAAAGAATGGTTTTGGGTCTCACTCATGATCTCGCTAGATTAGAATTAATTCACTCAAGGGGTTACACAACACAAAATCTTAGGTTTTGGTGGATAGTTTTAGAGGGTGTGACATTTAATATAATATTATATAGTCCAATGATTGATTTGGATCATGTTAAATGAGGGGTTTCCATATAATCACTATACATATGTGATTCTTTTAACAAATTGGGTCATCCTAGGTGAAAGTTAATTATTAGATGGACCATTGAGATTAGGAATCATGGATAAATATATTTTAGCAACATGTGGAATATTTTTTTATGTGGAAGATTAGTTTTATATTAATGTAGGCATAAATACATGAATTAGGAATCATTTATGAATTTGTAAATCCTTTTACAAATCAAAAAAATTAGAGAATAAAGAAAAAGGGTTACAAACAAATTAAAAATGAACTAATTAAAGATACGATTGTAATTATATGTGTGTGTTTAAAGATTTTTTATCAAAAATAAATTATGTGAGAGGCCATAAATGAAGTGGCTACACAGGAATCCTTAAAAAATTTATTACACAGGATATGAATGGGGATCTAAAAAGTATTTTTATATGGTCTATTCCATGATGATTTTTTATGGAGGAGGAAAAACCAAAAAAATTTGATGTGGGATCCATCAAAATTTCTTATGCATGGATAAGGAATCTACCTTAATAAAATATCAATTTTTTTTAATGGACGAGATTATAATATTATATGATTTTTTTCTCGAAGCTCTTTCCATGGAAACATTTTCATCCCTTGGTTGTTGAGGTATTAACCCATTCATGAAGGGTTTAATGGGGTTATTTAAAGGCTAATTGTGTAAACATATTCATTTAAATTAGTGCAATTTTAAGAAAAAATCATGTTTGTTGGAATGTATGTATTCCATTTTTGAGCCTCAAATGACACTATTTCGATGAAAATAATTTTACTAGACCACATATTGTATATAATGTGATGAATGATGTATTATTATTTTTAGTATACGATAAAATATAACATGATGAAAAAATGATCTTGACATGATATAAAAACCTCTTGTTGAATCTTAAACCACACTGAAAATTACCACCATTATCTCACGAGGGTATTAATAATTAGTCGGATGAATCTTAGGTGATCAGAAAGCTTGTTTTTTGTCTCCACAATGTGACCCCTATGTCTTGATAACGTTATGAAAACACCAAGGATCATTACAATAACATCATAAATGATATCCACATAAAAAATAATGAGACTCCCATTAATGTACCAATTTCATCATGGTAAATTTTTATTTATAACAAATGGAATGTATCATAAAAAGACCATTAGTTTTGATTCAGGTATTTATTTGGTCTTTAAGGGAAGTTAAAAGATCCTAAAAAATGATCTATTCTCCTAGTTATAGTATTTACTTATAATAAGTATTTTTTAAGGTGAAAAAGTATTTTGAAGACAATCAAAAATGTATTTTATAGTATTAAATACCACTTCATCAACAATTTATGAAATAAAAGGCCTAATATTAATGGGTGGTTCTCACCACTACCTCACCATATTGTGATTTTTTGAATAATCTACATCATTCAGTGAATGAGAAATAATACATTACATAGAGATCTAATTTTTATACTTATTCAAACATATGGATAAATTTTTGATCAAATATGATTCATGCTATTTTTTGGAGGATTATATCATGGAATCTATTGAAAAATATGTGGTGTGCATTTTTTTGTCCCAAAATATTTAACATGAATACATCAAGTTTATTGTATTTTTATTTAATTACTATTTCTATCATATTATAATTTTTATTATTATGTTTCACTTATATTTTTAAAGTATATCATTTTATATTATACTCTTATAAGATAATAAGATAAGGAAATATTCATTTTATCTTGATATTTCTTGTATATCATGATATTACTCACAAGGTAATTGGTAAAGGTATTTACATAATAAAAATTAGTGGTGTAAAATTTTCCATCTATTAAAAAATTTCTTTGAAATTTCATTACTTGAATGAAAAAATGCGAATAATTTTATTTCAATATATCATAATGTTTAAAATATTCTTCTTAATGATTAGTATTTCACTATAGAACTTTTATCAGGTGATCAGCCTTGTTTCCTATTAATTTATCTTTATAAAAAAAGGACTCCACCCATTTTTCTTTATGAGATAGTTCACTTTTCAGTTGAAAAACCTTAGTGGTTAGTACATGTTATGGATCTTGTTTGTTATTCCTAAAAATTTTTACATGGAACACATTGTGTAATTATGAGGGGAATGATGGAAGCACCAATCGATACACTATAGTCCCCATATGATCGTGAATCTTGATGTGATCTGATGTATCTAGGGATCAAATTTTCCTTATTCCCATATCTGATTACCCGATTCCATGATTATATTCTATGGTATACTTTTTATCTAACTTGAAACTCTAGTTTTCATCAACTACTATCATCACATCTCTTATGTTAAATTTGTGATAATTTAATATGTTTTTGAATGGTTTTAACATTATCTATCATTTACTAAGAAATTTATATTCCCAATAAATTTATATTACTAAATTCATTCAAGTATATAGTATTTATTATTATCTTCTCAAATAGATCCTAATATTGTACCATTTTAGTGCTTGAGTGAAAAAATCACTTATATTTGAACTGTATAAGAAGAATATATTTATTGAAAGAAATTTTAAACTCCACCACAAAATATCTAAATATATCTTATCAAGTCTAAATTTTCCATAAAGATTCACCATCTTTTTTTTGCATGATGAAGTGAAAAGGTTAGTTTATATATTAATGGGATGGTGGGGGGGGGGGGGGGGGCGTTGATGAATATGTAGTGATGTTTTTGTAATTTATATTTAAGAAATTAATCTATATGGGCTATTAATATATGGAACCTCTCTTGTTCAAAAATAATACTTAATATTTTGTAGTAATATTATTAACAGACACAAGGAAAATATTTTTTTTATAATATTTGGTTCTAATTTGTAATTCATCATAGGTTTTGTCAATTTTTCATATTAAAAAAAATTCTAAAAAATTCAATAGATTATAAGAGAGGGTAATATTTATTTCTTAAGTCATTCTAATTAATATAAGGTATTATTAAAATAATGGAAACATAAATCCATAGAAATTTAAACATAATATTGAGTATCTTGTTATAGTAATATCAGTTTTATTTATATTTGAACCATCGGACTTCGGTAAGTTATTCTACTCTTTGACATAAAAATATATAAAGTTCATTTTAGGAAATCTCTGAATATGAAAATAAGATCTTCTTCCTCATGAAACATATTTGACTACTAAAAGAATATAATTAATGAAACATGAAAGTTGATCCTTCTTCCTAAGTATTTCATATCACTTGATGATGCATGAGTTCATAAAAGAACAAAATGAATTTCTTTCGTTTAAAATATGTGTCTTTAGATGATTATAAATATAATCTATTTCATAGAAAATGATGATAAATTAGTCCCCAGACATATAAATATTATTTTATCTCTCTTGGATACAATAGTTATATTGTCATTAATAATATTGGCTAATCAATTCTTGGAACATTTTATTATTATTATTATATACGAAATATCAAATTAAATAATATTTATAATTGAATATAGAAAACTCCTTGAATTTTAGTAATTTTATGTCCCCATTAATTTCTGTTATCAAACTCTTCAACATTTTGATAAAAAATACTCCATCTTTTATTATGATAGGGAATTCAAACTATTTCATTTTAAATTAACACAAGTATTGACTATGATATTTCCATTTAAGATTCATATTAAAAAATACTTGAATCATTTTTCAATCACAAGATCATTGTATTTCATAACATGAGGTCCATCATGACATCATTACACTAGGATATCTCCACAATTCTTCATAACAATTGACCCTTATGAAAATTGATAATGACCCTTATGAAATTCTCTATATATACCATCTTGTAAGACTAAAATGAATCTCAAAATTTTCTTGCTATGTTATTAAATTTTTTTATAAAATAATTTTTCTTAAGAGTAAATAACAGTTACAAAATTACTCCCATATGAAATATAAATAATCCTTATATTTCTCAAGGGTATTCATGGATTTTCCAAATTCTATCACAAATCAATATAATAATGGATCATTTGAAAATTTATCAATGAGATTTATGTTTTTTAGACAATCATTATGTTTTTTATAAAAAACATATTTTTTTATCACACCTCTTCTGATTCTCCATTCTAGAGATAAAATGACTCTTACAAAGTGAATTGTAGTATTAGGTATTCTTCAAGACCCATATGAAAATTCTATACCTTATTCATTTTTCTTCATTTATCTCCGTAATTATATAAATACACTCTAGCTACCACAAATATTCTAAATAATGTTTAGTCCATCTCAAAATCAAATGTAAAAACCTTTCAACGATTCATACTCATAGTTGAAAAAAATAAAATATTATTCAATAATTCATTTTGATACATTAATCTCCCATTTTTAGTGTTTATTAACCTGAACAAGTCACTATTTGGAACATAAAAAAACTACCCTTCTCAAGGAGAATCATTTAGAAATAACACCATTTGATAAAGTATTCTTTTATGTGATTTATAGATTTTGGATACAATTAGTTTTTTGTCCATGTGATTTGGTTATATTACCCCTCAATTTATACCTTTAATATTATATATTTTTTAAGAATATAAAATGTGGATTCAAACCTATAGTACAAGGAGTTTTGGATATCTATACCCCTTTGATAATAGAATCCAAATAAACATGAGACAAAACAATTTTTTTAAAGTGATTGGTATGGTCTAAATAAGCTTGTTCAAAATAAATATATCAAATATATCATTTTCCATTTATTTATTGAAAATATACACAAGTTGATCTCCAGTGGGGATAAATTAAAACATTTTATTCCAACTAAAAAATTATATTAATTTAAATTAATTTTTATTTTAATATTCTTAGGCTGATAGTGTTTCAATATGTTCTTTGGGAGATCAATCAAACATTGATTTTCACATGCAATTCTATGTGGTTTCTCAATATTCATCCTCAAATATTAAATCATTTCATTCATCCCAATAATCTAAGTATATGCACATAGAGTAAAAACATATTCAAATTTTTGGTTCTTAATGTGATTGAAATATTATTTTTGTAGTTATATATCACAAAACATTATGCCCATAAAAAAATTCCACACGAATACGATCTTCTTTTATCAAATTCACCTATCAAGACAACATAAATAAATCAAGATAGATTAAGGTTGTTAAAAATTTTATAAACAATTCCATAACTCATATTACCACTAATTTATTTAAGAAATCTCTTGGTATACAAAAAATTTGACTCTTTTGGGTCACTATAATACCTTGAACATAGGAACACTTCATAGACAATATCAAGACATAGTGAAGTGTGATAGAGTAAATTTTAAATCATTATTATGAAGTCATTTTTATTCATAATATCTCTTTCATAATCCTTTAGAAGAATCATTCCTATCTATAAGGGTGTGGAAACTTATATTTTCCCATCAATTCTAGACATCATCAATAATTCCCTTGCATACATTTCCTGGGAACATTAAATAAATTCTTTATTCTGAAACACTTTTAGTCCATGAAAATATATCATTTCTCCCATCATATAAATCTCAAAATGGGTCATTATTTTTTTGATTTTTTTGTAAGCACAATATTGGTTACATGGAAAAATAATATCATCCCAATATATAATCACAATTTTAGTATTTCCTTTATTTCCTCAACCTAAAGGTTGTTATCCACCATTACTTCAGTAAAAATAATTTATGCACAGAAACCATCCATCTTTGTATACCAGACTCTATGGGGGTTTTTTGCCTATAGAGGGAAATCATAATTATGAAAACCCTCAACCCATCACTCAAAAAAAAATACTCTAAGAATCACAATATAAGCTTCTTTTTCAATTATTCTATTCATGAAGTTGGATTTGACATCCCTTTGATATTTTTTTATTTCCATTGATATGAAAAGACTATGAACATTCTTATAAAACATAGTATTTTAATATGATCAAATTATTCTTTAAAATCAACTCATTCAAAAATAGACATTGTGTACTAGTCTAGAATTATTAATTGAAACTTCTCTTTATTTTTATGATTAATTATAAATATATACTTGGACCTGGCCACCTTTTTATCTTTTGGTATAGGTAAAAGATCCTATATGAAATTATTTTATATATTTTCTATCTCCTACTACATCGAATCAACCCATTCATTATGTTAATTTGCCTCAATAACTGAATGTCGCTTAATTTGAGATATAAGATCATTTTGGGTTGTTAGATAGATCCTCATATAAGTTTTTGTTAGATAATTATAATAAAAAATTATATTATCTACATCCACATGCTTCTTTTTCTTATGATATTTGATTTTTTCTAAATCAATAGTCTCTTATTCATTATTTGTATGATCAAAATCAATATCAGAATATACAACTCATTCTGAGCATTATCTTCACTTTTTTTCATATGAACATTTTCATTTTATTCATGAGTGTAAATTAAATCAAATTTATTTGAAAATATAATTTTGGATTTATTATCAAGGATTCACACCACAAAATTTTTTACCATTTTGAAGCCTTTTATTCTAATATCTATAACCATTTCCAATGGTTAAATATTTCAATAAAATACCTTCATGTGCCTTCTCATCAAAATTCCCTTATCTTTTGTTTGTAGTATTCATTAAATATTTACTATTGAATACACAAATAAAGTGGAAAAAATAATTTCATATTATTCCATAGATCAGAAGAGATTTTATTTGAATTTGGTCAAACATACACCAATTTTATTATATGCACAACTATGAAAACAACCCATCCCTAGTGAGACATTAAGATATTAAAAATTGATAGAATGTTTCTCCCCATCTCAAAAAGATTATTTTTTACATTTTGATACATACTATTTATAGGATATATAGGGAGTACTATATCAAGGTTTAATTACATTATTATCATAGAGGGAATCAAATTATTTTCGTGTGGAATTCATACAATTACAATACCAAAGATTCTTGATTTGAAACCCTTGTTATTTAATAACTCTTCTCCAAATATTTTTAAACATATTCAATACTTCTAAATTATTATTTATGAAAATAAAATTATTCATTATTGTAAAATAATATATGAATGTGGTGAATTAATTATCACCTTCTATGGATTTATGCCTCAGTGGACCACAAAAATATGGATGTATCAACTCAAGTGGCATGATAGATATAATTTTCAACCTATTTTGATATCAAAAGGTCATTTTTTGTTATTTTTTTAGGTTTCATTAATTTCAATTATTTATCTCTTGAGATGAGGAAAGTTTCTTAACATATCTTCCTTAGAAATCATTCTAAACCTAATTTGAAAGAGGTTGACCTACATTTTTTTTTCAAAAAATGAGCACAGATTCACTCGTTGGGAAAAATTTGAATGTTGCAAAATCAGAACCCATATAAGCCTATGAAATGGACCATGTGGGATTTTTGATCCCCGTATTTAGGTGATAGGTACCAGGGGAATCATATTCACTCATTGGGATTTTTCCCCATAAAAAATAAATTATCAATACAATGGAATTTTACTAAAATTCCAACCTAACACAACCAAATGTAAGATTCCCATTCCAAATAAAATAAACAATTTTGAATAAATATCAAAAATAAAACTAAGAATAAAATATATATAATTATATTAAATTTATTAATGAAACTAAAATACTTGGAGTACCAACTTAACTGAACATCTACGAAACAAAAAATAAAACTAAAATATCAGATAAAAACTCTATATGACATGAGTTCATGATCCATCAGAAACAATATAATACCACTCTAAGAGTAGCTTAAATAAAATATTCCATAATTTTTCACTCCTATTAATAGTAATCTAAACATGTAATGTCCACTTTATATGCAGACAAAAACCAGTGTAAGTTGGCTATGAGAATTAACAACCCACTAGGGTTTCACCAATAATCTTTCATTATAACAACCCGGATTTTTATTACACACGTAAAAATGATTTATTACATAAAATATTCACCTGAGGAAACATGGAATATCATGTTGTATAATGTCTTGGAGGCTTAGGAACATTTCATAATTACTTAAAACATGAAACACAACATCTTTATTGAAAACATTCTATATATGACCCAAAAATTCCCTCGTACTTAGCATTGCATGGGATAACCTAGAGACATGAATAAGAAAAGGGTGAGATATAAAGCCCAGTAAGGGATCAAATACGGCACAACATGAAAAATAAAATACATTTTAGGAAATAGGTATATCAATGGAGCATAAAAGAAACATGAACATAAAGGCATGATATAACATGCTTATCATAACATGGAAATGCGACAACAACACTTAACATGGTATTATCATGATCCAAGGCTAATTGCACATGGATCATGAGTAAAAAATCAGCAATTTTGAATTATCATGAGTAAACCCTAATTTCACTTGAACTATCAGGATAGTAATCTTTACCAAATGAATTAGACCTCTATCAGGGCCCACCCTTCTTAAACATTTCATTTCATGCATAAGTGTGCCACATGGATCATTCAACATGAAATCATTAATGATCAAAACTTATTACATTATAAAGGAATGTTTAATTCATACATGAAACGCTATAATCTATAAGTAAACTTGCATAATGTTAAATACCCTTGATAGAGAAATGGGCATGGTATTCCCGACACAATGAGTTTGGCTTTGTAATTTCGGCAGCATAACGGCGAGACATAAGGATTCATAAAAATGGATGATGAGAGAAAATGAGAAGTCTCATCATATGTACATGAAATGTACAGTAAGTGTGACATATAGATACTTTTCCCAAGAAATTTAATTGAATTTAGATTAATAATAAAAAAAATTTCTTGAATGTACATGAGAAGAGAGAAATTCTTTATAGAATTTCGACATGATAATGGGTGTACATGGGAGGAATTAATGATAGATAAAGGGATCTCTACTCCTTCAAGAATAAAGATGAATGTATTCATGAGATGAAAAAACATACATCAACATTAATAATTGAAAATTAAAGGGCATAACAATATTAATAATCTTGGATAAAATGAGAAAGGAAGGAATCTATTACGGAAATTCGATATGGTAATGGGTATAAATTGAAGGAATACATGATATAATAAGGGATATCTCATTATTCAAACATAAAATATAAAGTATAGGTGAGGTTAGAAATCATACCCCAATATTTTTAATTGAAAAGAAAAGGGTATATCAACATAAAGAAACATAGAAAAAAATGAGAGAGGAAGAAATCCCGTATGGAATTTCGGTATAGTAACGAGTTTACATCGGAGACATTAATGAGATAGAAATAGGATTCTCATAATTAAAACATAATTATGGAATTATTGGATTGGTGATAAGTAATAAACAAACATTTTTAATTGAAAATAAATGGGTATAACAATATAAGGAAACATGGGAATAAATAAGAAATGAAGGTATCCCATACTTGGAAGGGGATTCAGAAAGGGTTCTTAAGAGATTGGGGTGGCTTGGGAGGATTATATAGAGTGGAGGTCATAGTTTTTTCAAGATCAAACAGCTTTGAGTGAAGAGGAAGTTGGATCTTGGGTGTGTTTATTTAGAAAAATGGACTAAATTATTTATTATTTAGGTTTTGGACCCTACACATTAAACTAATCAAAACCAAAAACCATCCAATGATTTTTGGACACGGTTTTTTCAAAATAAGAGTGAAAAAAAATATTTTATATGTCCAATATCCAAACTTCTTAAAATATTAGGCTTGGTTATGTGGTGGTGAGTCACACTCTCAAGGAAATCATTTAAAAAAGATAAAATGTTTTATATGTCTTGGAGGGTCCATTAAGACTTTGTATAGTAATTCAAACAAATATAAAATAACATTATTTTAATTATACAACATATATTGGCCTAAAATAATGTTTATAGTATTGTATTACTACACTGTTGGGTTATTATGATGTCATAAAACACATAATATATTTAAACGTTATTTAATTTTTACCCAAAAATTCAACTGTCTCAAAAAATTATGAAAAAAATCATTGTTGGATAATTTAGATGTCTTGATTCTAGAAATAATAATGATTTCATCCAAATAAGTTTTTAAATATGTAAATTTTTACTTTTAAAATAAAAACTGACATTTATTGAGAAATCATTGGTTTTGATAAAACAACTTTCAAACCATAATAAAAATAAAAATTGTATTCATAAAAATTATATGATCATTTGTATTTAATAAAAATAAATTTAGTAATAATATTTTATTAAAATATTATTTAATTAAAAAATCCATTAATTAATCAAAATATATTTTTTAATTGAATATTAATTAAAAATACTTTTTTTTCTTTAAAAACAATTTACAATGTGAAAATAAAAAAAATGAATGTATATTATTTATTATATAAAAAAATAATGCCCATAATCATAGTGCTAAGGTCTCGTTAAATAACACCTTATAACACTGACATAAGACCTTAGGGTAAGGTGTGCGATGGTGACCAGCTCTTGGGGTGGCTTAGATAACATCGCTCGGGTGATAATCTCTATAAAATTCCACTTCTCCCATAGGTGGTTCTATTCAAGCATAACATATTGAAGCTCAACTTGTGCTTAGTCAAGAGCGAAGCCCAATGATGCCACCTTATTTCTGAGATTTGACAAATGGGATTTGTAAAGAGAAATTCTATGGTATGGGGCCTTCGCTTCCTTGGTCTGAGTAAATTGGATTTGTTAAATCCCTATATTTATTCTAATCACATGACAACTATTCAACAGTTATATTAACAACAGTAAAAATTATTAATGGTATTTTAAAATCCAAAAACATAAAACCTAATAATTTCATATGTTTTATAAAACCATTTTACATAATAATACATTTAATTAGAGTAATAGGAATTTTCATTAATAAAGGTTTGGGTCGTTACAATCTTTTCCCTTAAAAAAATTTCACCCTAAAAATTTCTTTTTCCAACACTACAACAGATGTGGGTAACTCTACTTCATTACTACCTCCAATTCCCACGTTTCCTCTCCAAACTTGTGGTTTATCCATAACATTTCAACAAGGGTAATTGCCTTATTTCATAGAAAATTTTCCCTATGATCTAATATCTTCCCTGACTTCTCTTCATAGGAGAGGTAATTATCCCGTAGTACCACCCCAGGATTGAGTACATTCGATGGGTTAGTTGTGTACTTCCCCAAGAGTGATACATGGAATACATCATGTAATTGAGATAGGATCAGTGGGAGTGCTAGTTGATTGGACACTAATCCAATGCGATCAAGGATATCAAAAGGGAAAATGTTCCTTGGACTAAGGTATCCCTTCTTCCCATATCTCATAATTCTCTTCAACGGTGATATGCAGATGAATACCATGTCTCTTAAATCAAACTCTATGTCCCATCAATGATTGTCAACATATCTCTTTTGTCAACTCTGAGCAGCTTTAATGTTCTTCTATATGGTCTTAACCTTCTCCACCATTTCTTTGACCATTTCCGGACCTATGATTTTTCTCTCCCCAACTTCATCCCAACAAGCTGGTGTTTTGCACCTCTTCCCATTCATGGCTTAAAAAGGAGTCTTTTGGATGTTTGAGTGGAAACTATTATAGTAAGAGAACTCAACTAGAGGAATATGTTGATCCCATATTCCTTTGAAGTCCACTGAGAAATCTCTAAACATGTCCTCAAGTGTTTAGATAGTCTTCTCATATTGGCCATCAGTTTGAGGATGATAAGATATACTGAAGTTCAACTCAGTATCTAGAGCATGTTTAATTCTCTTCCAAAACATAGAGGTGAATCTTGGATCTTGATTGGATAAAATCTATTATCATACTCCATACAACCTTACCACATTTCTAATGTATATCTATTCCAGTTGATCCAATGAGAAATCCTCTCAAATTGTAATGAAATGTATAGCCTTTTTAAGATGATCCACAACAACACAGATAACATTGTTTCCGTTGGATGTCTTAGGATGTCCACTGACAAAGTACATGGTGATGTTATCCGATTTCCATGCTGGTATGGGTAATGGTTTTATCATCCCCTTAGACATCCACCTCTCAACCTACACTTGCTAACATACCAAGAACTTTTATATATACCCAACGATCTCCCTCTTCATGTTATACCAGCAATAATTCCATTGGAAATCTCGATACATCTTTGTGTTCCCTGGGTGAATGGAAAAATGTGAACTATGTGCATCATCCAAAAGTTCTTTTTTCAAGACTAGATTTGATGGAACTCATATTCTTGAACAAAATCTCTCAATTCCTACTTCATTAACACTCAACTCCGAGGATTTACATTTTTTGATAGTTTCCACACTCTTCTTAATTCCCACATCATCCTTTTGAGCATTCGTTAACCATTCCAAAAGAGATAGTTGAGCAATCATTTCTAAACGGATTGATTATGTTCTCTTCTTTATTATTCTGATGTCCATATTCATCAAATATATGAATATTGGATGCTTTTCAATTCTTATCAATGATTAAAGTTTTGGGTCAATTCTAATTATAGATTCTTCCACCTTGTTTGCTTTCCTAGGGTGGTAATGGATTGAGTAGTCATATATTTTGACCAGCTCTAACAATCTTCATTGGAAAATGTTCAACTCTTTATATTTGAATATATTCTTGAGGATTTTTTGGTCTTTATATATTTCACACCTCTCCCCAAAGAGGTAATGCCACCAAATTTTTAATGCGAAGAACACTGCATCCAACTCCAAGTCATGTGTTAGATTTTTTTCTCATGAAATTTCAATTACCTTGAAGAATAGGCAACAAATTTGTCATTTTTCATCAACACACAACCCATTCCCTTCTTTGAAGCATCACTTAATACCACAAAATTTTCTCCACTTATGGGTATTATGAGAACATATATAGTGATAATACTCCTTTTCAAATCCTTGAATCGCTCTTCACATTCATCAATCCAAGAAAACTTTACACACTTCCGTGATAGCTTGGTAAGAGGGTTTTACAATCATGAGAAATTTCTCACAAATCGATGATAATATCCAGCTAACTACTGGAAGATACAGATATCCTTTACTGATGTTGGCCTCATCCACCCCTTAATTGGAGCTATCTTAGAGGGATCCACATATATACCATTTCTTGTGATGATATGAACCAACAATGATACCTCCTTCAACCAAAAATCACACTTGTTATACTTTTCATATAGCTTCACTTTAGCAAGGTCTCTAGTACAGTGCTTAGATTCTTCAATTCTCCTCCTTGGTTTTGTAGTATATTAGAATATCATCTATAAAGACTACCACAAATTTGTCTAGATAATCTAGAAATACTATATTCATCAAGTCTATAAAGATTTCTGGAGAATTAGTGAGTCCAAAAGGCATTATTACGAATTCACAGTGCCTGTATCTTTTACGAAAAGTAGTCTTAGGGATATCCTCCTTCTTAAACATTAATTGGTAATATCATGACCACAGTTCCACCTGGTAGAAGTATTTTTATCTACATAACTAATTGAACAAGTCATCAATTTTGGGTAGAGGATACTTGTTCTTTATCGTGATTTTATTGATCTCATAATAATCATGGAAAAGTTACATTAACCCATCATTCTTCTTGACAAAGAGGACTGGTGCACCCCATGGTTAAGAACTTGGGAGTATAACGCCTTTATCCAAATTCTCTTATAGTTGTTTCTTAATCTCTTAAAGTTCCACAAAAGCTATTATATATGGATTCTTGGATATTGACAATGCCCCAAGTGTAAGATAAATTGAGAATTCAATATCTCTTCTAGGAGGAAGACCCAAAAATTCCTTGGGAAACACTTCAGTGAATTCCCACACAATAGGCATGACTTAAAAGATATTTTCTTCTTTAGACTCAATCATCTGAGCCAGATACGATTGCTTATAGGGTAGTAATATCTTCTCTTGAGATGAAGGTGCTAAAGAATATTCATCTTCCTCTTTGTACTTGTATGGAATTGGGGGTCGATACTTTATATGGAGAGATATTTCCCAGTCATGGTAATTTTTGTTGGCTCTATATAAGGAAATCCAATCCATACCGATAATTGCATCAGATTCCACCAAAGGGAGTATGATGAGGTTTTCAAGGAAGTTAAATCTAGAAATTATGACAGGGGAGGAGTTATATTCTTGGGATGAAATGATTTCCCCATTTTATGTACTCACCGAAATCCTTACTTCTATGATTTGTGGTAGTGTTGGGATTAATCTACTAAACATTTAGGATATAAAAGAATGCGTAAAACTAGAATCAAAAAGTGAATTCGCTATTCTTGAATGAATAATTTGCGTACCTATCACCAGTTCATTGTCGGGGTTCACTTTAGCAGTAGTAATTGAAAAATGTTTCCCTTGCTGCCTTGGATGTTGTTGGTTGCCTCAAAAAACCCTTGGATTAGGGAATTGATTTGAAAGGTGCCCTGGTTTTTTAAAGTTGATGCAATGAAAAACACTTTGAGAGTCGAACAAAGAATTCCTCTCCTCTGTCAAAACCATGGGGTTTTCTTGTCAACAGTTAATGGCTATTCTCTCTTCTCATCCATAACTAAAGCATTTCCTCGTCCCCTTCAGGAAATGTTTGGAGTGATTCTTTTCACACCTTTGGCAAGTGAGGTGCTAGATTTTCTTATCACCATTGGATTTATCAATCGGACTTCTAGAATTGAAGTCCACCTTGCGTTTCTTATCCCCATGATACCCCTGAGATTCTCCAATATCCATTTCGATCTTGAGGGCACATCAGACAATTTCCTCATATTTATCGAAGTCACGGATCACCAGGGCTTTCTGTAGGCTATGTTTTATCCCACCAAATAATTGTTCAACCTTGAATTTAGTGGTAACAAAAAAGTGGGAGGTCTATCGTGAAAGACGTGTAAAGTTTTCTTTACACTCCGATGGATTCGTCATCTCATTTCTTGAGGGAATGGAATTACCTTTCCATCTTAAGTCAGAGGGTGCGAGGAAAGTATTTTTCAAAATACATTTTTTGGAAATCCCTCCATTCCAACACCTTAATCTCCTCCTCAGGCTTAGAATTTTTTAACAATGTCTACCATTGATCAGCTTCACCCTCCATACGATAAGCATTCAGGAGAAACTTCTCTTGTTCGGAACATTGAAGGGTGGAGAAAATATTTTCAATGGAGTTGATACATTGTTTAGAGATCGAGGGATCAAATGATTCATCAAAAGTTAGAGGCCTTTGTCTCATGAATATCTCGATTGATACATATTCTTTCTTGGTGGTGGGGGGTGAACGTTCCTCTTGACCCATGTTTCTATTCAAATCTTGAGTTAACTGAGAGAGTATCATGACAAAGTTTACAATTCTCGCTCCCATTGGATCAGGCATCTCATTAGAACAATCATTACGTTGATCTTTTCATCAGTTGTTAGCCTAAGTCCACATATTACCGGCAATCAGCCTGAATAAAAGGAAAGTTAGGGGTATCAATTAAAGGGTAATCCAAGGAAAAAATAGATGAATCATAAATAACTTTTATTTCCTTAACATATGAATCTATAGGCTTCAATCAATGTTATCCAATATCTACTTCCAAACATATATTTTTAGGGGCATTTTTTTATTCCCATAACAATGGTCCATACTATTCTTGTGAATTAACCAAATAATATCCACCGGTAGTGTCGTAACCAAGAGTGTAGAAAAGATCATTGTCAGGTACCAGGATACCCTGAGTAAAGCCCGAAACTCCTTGTTGGAGTTTTCACTACTAGGTAAATCTATGCCAGAGTCCCCTCTATCTTCTCGTATCATGATATGGATGTATTTTTTTAATAAACCACATTCTCAATACTCACCAAAATTTAGGGATTTTTTATTATACTTATTCTTATATCTAAGGCTTTACTAGTGTTTTCTAATCCTAATCCCCAAAAAACTAAACCTTTCCTTTGATAATAACTATAACAACCCTGCTTTTTATTACACCCGTATACATGATTTATTACAAAAACTCTTAACTTGATAAAATATAGAAGAAATATATGTATAGTTTCTTTGGGGCTTAGTAACATTTCATAATGTCTTATAACATTAAACACAACATCTTTATTTAAAAATTATTTTACATGACCACTCTATTCCTTCATACTTAGCATTGCATGGGATAACCTGAGAACATGCATAAGAATAGGGTGAGATATAAAGCATATTAAGGGACTAAACAAGTAATAACGTGAATAATAAAATACATGTGAGGTAATAGGAATATCAATGGAGCATAAAAGAAATATGGATATAAAGACATGAAATAGCATGATTATCTTAACATGGAAATGTGGCAACAACACTTAACAGGGTATTAGCATGGTCCAAGGATCATTGCACATGGATAATGATTAAAACCTCATTTCACTTGAATTAGCATGACTAAACCCTCATTACACTTTATTTATCATGATACTAATATTTACCCAATGTGTTGGAGATCTATCAGGGTGCACCCTTCTTAAACATTTCATTTCATGCATAAGTGTGCCACATGGATCATTCAACTTGGAATCATTAAAGATCATAATTTATTCCAAGATAAATTAATTTGGAATTAATAAATGAAACAATATAATAAATATTTAAACTTTCATAAAGGTGAATACCCTTGATAGATAAATGGGCATGGTATTCACGACATAACAACTTAGGCTTGGTAAATCATGGTGTAATTTCAGTAGCATAACAGTGTGACATAAGGATTCACAAAAATGGTTGATGACTAAGAAAGGGGTGTCTCATAATATGTACCTTAAATGTAAATTAAAAGGGTCATATAGATAAATTTACCAACAAATGTAATGGAATTTATATTCATAATACAAAATAATTTCTTGAATGTAAATGAGAAGAGAGAAATTATTTACGGAATTTTGGCATGGTAAAAGGTGAACATGAGAGGAATTAATGCGAGATAAAGGGGTATATCATCATTAAAACATAAAGATTTAAGTATGGGGGAGGTTATAAATAATACCCCAACATTTATAACTTAAAATAAAAGGGCATAACAATATTAAGAAACTTGGATAAAATGATAAAGTAAAGAATCCATTATGGAAATTCTGAATGGTAACAGGTATACATAGAAGGAATCAATGAGAGATGAATGGGTATATCACCATTAAAAAATAAATTGGATAGTATAGGGTAGGTTATAAATAATACCGCTACATTTTTAATTGAAGAGAAAATGGTATAAAAACATAAAGAATCTTGGGAAAAAATGAGAGAGGAAGAAATACCTTACAGAATTTCTGCATTGTAATGAGTGTACATGGGAGACATTAATGAGAGAGGAAGGGGACTATTACCATTCAAAAATAATGAGGAATGTATATGGGAGATGTGAAATCATACCCCAACATTTTTAATTTAAAATAAAAGGGTATATCAATATAATAAAACATGGAAATAAATAAGAAAGGTCGGTATCCCTTTCTTGGAAGTGTGATCCCGAAGGTTTGGTAGGGGCTTGAGTGTGGATTCTTGGGAGATTGGGGAATCTTGGGAGGATTATAGAGAGAGTAGGTCATAGGTTTTTAGATCTCCAATGGAGTTTAGTGGAGAGTAAGTGTCACGACCCGTCCTCGGGGCCCGTACCGTGACTACCTCAAGCCCGCCATCCATAGGCCAGGGGCTGGTGACTAGCACCAAGGTGTAAATATCGGTAAAAAGGGAGGGAATTGCCTTTGTAAAGTAAACAAGAACCACAAAGTAAGCAAGCAGAAAAAGTAGACACTAAGTAAAAACAGAGTACAACTGTAAGTGCGGAAAGTAAGTGGGTCAGTATACAAACCCAAACTGAAATTAAAGTACAACTCGGAAGGGAAAACAACAACTGAAAAGTAAAATCCGCCACGCCGAGCTGTCCATTGGAAATCCCACCTGAAGGGTGGGTATAGATAGTTCCACTGCTCCACGGGTCCCGCCGTCCGCTCCGAGTACGTCCCGCCCAGTGGTCCACCTCTAGGTACCGTCCTGCTCTACAAGCCTCAACCACGATCAACACTGTCCGTAGTCTGCAACCAACACAACGTAGTGCGGGCATAGCCCATGCAGGGGTGATTATAAGCTACTCAGTAGGGACCCCGAGACCCCCGAAGGTCCCCCAAAATCCATAAAGGATAAACCACAAAGGAAAGATACAATCACGAAGTAACAATAGACACTGCTTAGGTATATGCCCATACATATACCTAAGTCATCAATTCTCGCTCGGATCCAACATCTGAGCTCAAGTACAACCCAGTCCACACATGAAAGCAAAATGTAAATCCACACTGGATAGCACAACACAATCCACAAAGGAAAGCAAAACGTAAATCCACACAGGATAGCACAACACAATCCACAAAGGAAATCAAAATGGGGTTTCAGATCTCACAGGTATACTTCTTCATAAAGTAAGAGAGATGATCAGATGTAATCACTGATTCATCTTCTAGGACCCACGTAGGATACAAGCACTGTAGTCATCATCGCCGATCCCACTGAGGATTCCGGAACAAATATCTTCATCGTCGAACCCACATAGGATTCCAGTACGATAGTCTTCATCGTCGAACCCGCATAGGATTCCAGTACGACAATCTTCATCGTCGAACCCACATAGGATTCCAGTATGATAGTCTTCATCTTCGAACCCACATAGGATTCCAGTATGATAGACTTCATCATCGAACCCACATAGGATTCTAGTACGACAGTCTTCATCGTCGAACCCACATAGGATTCCAGTACGATAGTCTTCATCGTCTAACCCACATAGGATTCCAGTACGAGAGTATTCATCGTCGAACCCACATAGGATTCCAATATGACAATCTTCATCGTCTAACCCACATAGGATTCCAGTACGATAGTCTTCATCGTCGAACCCACATAGGATTCCAGTACGACAGTCTTCATCGTTGAACCCACATAGGATTCCAGTACGATAGTCTTCATCGTCGAACCCACATAGAATTCCAGTAATATAGTCTTCCTCGTCGAACCCACATAGGATTCCAGTACGATAGTCTTCATCGTCGAACCCACATAGAATTCCAGTACGATAGTCTTCATCGTTGTCGATGTAGCAGTCGCAGCCAGCACTAGGGTTCCCGCACACAGCAAGCTCATTCGGGAGGGTCCGCTCCACGATCCGAGAGGCTGATACCTCAACTGACACAAAGTCTAGAGTTGATGTTTCCAAAAGTTCGGTATCATCAACAGGAACTCAACGTCGCAGACGACGCGTCAATCGGACGCCCGGTCTGAGAGTTAATGGCTTTTTCAACCCAGGGGCTCAGTTGGTTTTTACGGTAAAACCAACCCGACCATACTCCACCTTCATCCAAACCTCGGGCGGAGTATACCAAAAAATCCGTCTCACTTAGAGGAAAGCAACGAAGTTGATGACACGTCGATCGGACGTCCGAAGCTCAAGATATGATCATTTCTGCTCCGAGGACCCGGTTGGTTTCGTGTACGAACCAACCCGACTGAACTCAAAGTATTCCAAAACCTGGAGTGCGATATTCCGAAACGACCGTCTCGTTCCAAGGATCGTGTCGCCGCTGACGGCGCGTCGATCGGAGGCCCGTAGCCTGAGTTATGAGCGTTTTTACAGAAAAGTCCGAGTACGGGGGATCTGGGCCCGACCCGGCCCGGCCAAGTACCCCCTGGGCCGACCCGGGCCGACGGCCCGACCCGGCCGGCGGCGCGGCCTGGCCGGCAGTGTGGCCTGCGCGGCCAGCGCGCGCGGCCTTTGCGCCGCACATGCGCTAAGGGAGGGGTGTTGCCCCTCCTTTATGAAAACGGCGACCCCCATTAAGGGGACCGCGCCTTGCAACACCGGGGGGTGTAACCCCCCAGATTTCTGCCAGTAACGGCTGGACAGCACGGGGCCGGCCGGTTTCTCGCCGCGGGACCCCACGGTCCCGCATTTTCCGGCGCCGGCAGCCGGAATTCCGGCCGCCTTCTTCGAATTCTCCGGTGGGTGGGTTTTCCGACCTCTACTTCTAGGATGGCTGCAAATTCATCCGGCCCGGCGTGACGACGCCGCGTCCTTCCGTCGCGGCCCGACTTCGGCCGCGGCCTCGTTCGTACCCTCGACGCAGCGCAATGGCGTCGCGTTTCTTCATCGTGGCCCGCATTGTTCACGTCTCCTTTCGCTCAAGCGCGGTGCAATGATGCATTACCGTCTTCGCTAATAAAAATGAAGAATAGTAAAGGGGGGAGGGGTATCGGCCGTGTTTGTGCGGACCTATCTCCTCCCGTTATATTGATAGCAGTTGGCCCAAACGTAAAATGTTTAACCTTCACAAATTTTAATTTAAATAAAAATTGGAACATGGCTTTCAGATTTATCTTTCATATTCGAAGGAAAGAATCACCAATTTAAAAAAAATAATCGAACCCCTACCTTGGGTATATAAGCCGATCGGAAGGAGGCGTCGTCGTTCGAGGTTCGTCGCGGTATGGCGTCGCGAGGATGATGATGTCGAAGGGGGAAGTTGGCGTTCGTCCGACTCGAGGGAAGGCGAAGCCGTCGTCACTCGCCACCCGATTCCGTTGTCGTCGAGGTGCATCCGAAGAGGAAACGTCGTTGGAGAAGTTCTTCGCATTCTTCGGTGGAGATGTTCTTCTCTAAGGACGGTGTTCTTCGTCGGAGTCCGAGATGTTCTTCACGTTCTTCGTCGAAGTTAAAGAAGAAGAAGACTTCCTAAAACCCTTAGCCCTTTCCTCCCAAGTCTCCACCACAAGAAAAACTAAACCCAAAATAAAATAATCCTCCCACTTATTTTATTAACCCAACATAGGTTTTTGAATTTCAAGAGTTTGAAAATTCAAAACCCACATTTAACTCACTTAAGTTATAACATAAGATGTTATAAAATTAATGAGTAGATAAGTTAGCAAAACATAAATGGGGGGTTTAGAGGGGTTAGGAAAGTGAGGGGTTGGGCTCGTGTGGGTACTACCCTACCTTATCCTCTCAAGGTTGGTTATCACAAGTGGGTCCCACCCCCAACATCCTACTTAGGATAAAACTACCAAATGGGAAAAATAAAAATTGTTAAATTTTTATTTTCAACTACCACAAAAATTAAAAACTCCCCTCGTGTAAACACAACTCCGAAACAGCAGTTCCTAAGCAATTAATGGTGCTGCGGTTCCATCGGTGCCCTCGGAATTCGATTCCGGGCACCGGTTCAAAAGTTAGAAATTCCCGCTCATTCGTTCACTAAACGTACCCGAGCTAAACGTCGGATAGAAATTCAGGGCAAACCAGGCCTCAGAATCAGGTGCCGTCTGAAACTGCGTTCTTGTAAAATTACAAAGAAAATTAAGAAAAAATTTCCCTTGAATTTTACGGGTCTTTAAATTACTCCCACCTTAGGGCTTTACATCCCCATAATGATACATCATAAGCTAGGGAAACAAATGAGGGTACTGAGCACGCATTTGAGCCTCCCGCTCCCAAGTGCTCTCCTGGAGGTTCCCGTGTTGCCATATGATGTGCACTAGAGGAATCGACCGTACACGTAGGACCCGCTCCTGTCGATCCTCGATCTCCACCGGGACCTCCGCAAAAGTCACCCCATCATTAAAGTCTAGCTCCCCATGGTCAATGATGTGCGTCGGGTCGTGCACGTATCTCCCCAGCTGAGATATGTGGAAGACGGCGTGCACCCGGTGCAACTGAGGTGGTAGAGCCAGGCGATAAGCCACCTCTCCAAACCTACTGAGGACCTGGAATGGTCCGATGAAGCGTGGAGACAACATTACGCCTCGGCCAAATCTCTGTAATCCACGTCGAGGTGAGACACACAAGAAGACGTGGTCGCCATCCTCTAACTCTAGTGGCCTCCGCCTCCTGTCAGCATATGACTTTTGCCGGCTCTGAGCTGTCCTCATCCGCTCATGGATGACTTGGACCTTTATGGTCCTACAAGAGCTGCTGAGATTTAATCTTCGCCGACAAGAGAAATTTGGTCTCATCCCCTGGATGAACCATGTTCTTCACCTAATACAGTCAATCCCGACATGGATGTTTCTAATCCATACCAAGGATGACGTCGTAAGGCCTCGATGCTACTACCAAGAGATCCAACCATTACTCTCGCCTCCAAGGGTTGAGTTACACAGTCATAATCAGTGTGTGGTAACTGGGTGTCCTCCCGTAGATGTCTCACAAGTGAGGGTCAAGTCAACAGTCTAAACTGGAATCTCTTAGTAACAACACAAAAGTGGACGAGAATGAAAACATCACCAAGGTATGCGTCTTTTATTATTGCAGCTCATAATACAAAGACGCTACACAACAGCAACAGGGAACTAGAAGTACAAAAGACGTATCCACCAGTTCCGCTCCTGTCCATCTGCTCCCAGAGCTCTATGATCGAAGGCCTCAGCTGCCTGAAACTGAGGTCTCCCATGTACACCTGTTCCCTGCGGTCGGGGTGGTCTCCCAGGTGGTGGTGGTGGTAAGGCCTCAAAGCGTCATCCACCACCCGCTGCTCGGCCAACTCCTCTGCCTCGCCCGCCTACACCCAGAAGACCATCATTGTCGAACCTTTGCCTGGGAGGTCCCTCTACCGCCTGCTGTTCATCAGTAGGACGAGTCGGGTAGTCTCGAGCCATGTGACCTTTCCCGCCGCATACGTAGCATTGCCTGCTCCTCGAGTAGCTGGGTGGTTTTTCCGGCTACTACTTCCAGGATGGCTGCAAATTCGTCCGGCGCGGCGTGACGACGCCGCGTCCTTCCGCTGCGGCCCGACTCTGGCCGCGGCCTCGTTCGTACCCTCGACGCAGCGCGACGGCGTCACGTTTCTTCATCGTGGCCCGCATCGTTCACGTCTCCTTTCGCTCAAGCATGGTGCAACGATGCATTACCGTCTTCGGTAATCAAAACGAAAAATAGCAAAGGGGGGAGGGGTATCGACCATGTTTGTGCGGACCGATCTCCTCCCGTTATATCGATAGCAGTTGGCTGAAACGTAAAACGTATAACCTTCACAATTTTTAATTTAAATAAAAATTGGAACATGGCTATCCGATTTATCTTTAATATTAAAAGGAAAGAATCACCAACTTAAAAAAAATAATCGAACCCCTACCTTGGGTATATAATCCAATCAGAAGGAGGCGTCGTCGTTCGAGGTTTGTCGCGGTATGGCGTCGCGAGGATAACGACGTCAAAGTGGGACGTCGGCGTTTGTCCGACTCGAGGGAAGGCGAAGCCGTCGTCGCTCGCTACTCGATTCCATTTTCGCCGAGGTGCATCCGAAGAGGAAACGTCGTTGGAGAAGTTCTTCGCGTTCTTCGGCGGAGATGTTCTTCGATAAGGACGGTGTTCTTCGTCGGAGTCCGAGATGTTCTTCACATTCTTCGTCGAAGTTTAAGAAGAAGAAGACTTCCCCAAACCCTTATCCCTTTCCTCCCAAGTCTCCACCACAAGATAAACTAACCCCAAAATAAAATAATCCTCCCATTTATTTTATTAACCCAACATAGGTTTTTGAATTTCAAGAGTTTGAAAATTCAAAACCCACATTTAACTCACTTAAGTTATAACATAAGTTGTTATAAAATTAATGAGGAGATAAGTTAGAAAAAATTAAATGGGGGGTTTAGCGGGGTTAGGAAAGTGAGGGGTTGGGCTCATGTGGGTCCCACCCTACCTTATCCTCTCAATGTTGGTTATCACAAGTGGGTCCCACCACCAACATCCTACTTAGGATAAAACTACCAAGTGGGAAAAATAAAAATTGTAAAATTTTTATTTTCAACTACCACAAAAATTAAAAACTCCCCTCCTGTAAACGCAACTCTGAAATTGGAGTTCCTAAGAAATTACCGGCACTGCGGTTCCTTTGGTGCCCTCGGAATTCGATTCCGGGCACTGGTTCAAAAGTTAGAAATTCCCGCTCGTTCGTTCACTGAACATACCTGAGCTAAACTTTGGATAGAAATTCCGGGCACACCAGGCCTCGGAATCAGGTGCCGTCTGAAACTGCATTCTTGTAAAATTCCTAAGATAATTAAGAAAAACTTTCCCTTGAATTTTACGGGTCTTTACAGTAAGTTAGAGCTTGGGTGGGTTTATATAAGAAAAGGGAAGCAATTCTTTATTATTTTGGTTTTTTGACCCAACACATTAAACTAATCAAAACCACAAACCATCCCAGGGTTTTTACCACGGTTTTTGGAAAAGGGGAGTGGAAAAAATATGTCATAAAGGAAATTTCCTAACATATTAAAATATTAGGCTTGATTATGTGGTGGTGATTCACACTCTCAAGGAAATTATTTTAAAAAGATAAAATGTTTTATAAGTCTTGGTGGGTCCACTAAGGCTTTGTAAAATAAATAAAACAATTTTAAAATAACATTATTTTAATGATAAAAAATATGTTGTCTGAACATAATGTTTATATTATTTTATTAAATCACGATTTGGTCATTATGATGTCATAAAACACATTATATATTTAAACAGTAATTAATTTGTACCCAAAAATTTGACTGTCTCAAAAAATTATAAAAAAATCACCATTAGATAATTTAATCATATTTATAATAAAAATTGTATTCATTTTATCCAAATAATTTTATAAATATGTGAAATTTTAATTTTAAAATAAAAACTGATATTTATAAAAAAATTCATGGGTTTTGATAAAAATATCTTCCAAACCTTATTAAAATTCACAATTGTAATCATAAAAATTATATGAAAATTTATATTTAATAAAAAGTGACTTAGTAATAATATTTTTTAAAATATTATTTAATTAAAAAATCCATTAATTCATCAAAATAGATTTCTTAATTGAATATTAACTAGAAATACTATTTTTCTTTAAAAACTATTTACAACATAATAATAATAAAATGAATGTATATTCTTTATTATATACAAAAATAACAAACAAAATCATATATATAAGGTCTCTTTACATAACCCCTTATAACACCCACATAATATTTAATGGTAAGGTGTGCAATGATGACAGACTCTTTGCGTGGCTTAGATAACATCTCTTGGGTGGTAATCTTTATCAACCTCCACTTCTCCTATAGGTTGATCCGTTCAAGATTAACGTGTTGAAGCTCGAATTTTGTTTGTTCAAGGGAGAATCCCAATGAAACCACCTAATTTCTGAGCACTGACAAATGGGATTTGTAAGGATAAATTCTACAGGATGGGGCCATCACTTTCTTTTTCTCAGTAAATTGGTTTTGTTAAAGCCTTATATTTATACTAATCATGTGATCACTATTCAATGGCTATATTAGCAATGGTAACAATTCATAATGGTATTTTAATATAAAAAACATAAAACCAGATAATTTCATATGTTTAATATAACCATTTTACATAATAATTTTTTTAATTGGATAAAGCGTAATTTTCATTAATAATAGTTTGGGTCGTTACATTCATCCCATAAAAAATCCAAAAACAACAAGATTTAAAAGTGATATGTTTAATATATTATTTTTCCATTTGTATGTAATACAACACATAAAAATTTTTATTTCACCTTTAATGTTACAAACCACATTAAAAAAGATGTAAAACTTTATTTTAAAAATTTATCTTGAAATCCATTTTTAGAAATGAAAATTCTGGATAAGCTATGAAGAATCATTTTGTGAAAAATATATTTATAAGAAAAACCACCCAAAAATAAGATTCACCCTCAAAATTAGAAACTTTTTATAGAAATATAGGGAATATATAAATTAATAGACTAATATAAAAATAAATTTTAAACTATTTAAAAATATCAATATAAAATCCCTAAATCAAAATTATATTTAAAATTATTATAAAAGAAAAAAGAGACAATGAAACATAACAATATAAGTTGTTGTAAAGCACAAGTAGTAAAATAGGGTAAATTAGAAATAATTTTCTATGAAAGTAAATTCCATAAATAAAAACAATTGATAAACATGAACTATGTTTGAGCCCTAGGTTACCTATGGTTACAAGAACCCTATGTTTGAGTATAATCTTATGAAATAGTGGTCAATCCATGCATGTGAACATTCCACTAAGGATAACAAGCCTTGGACTAGTGGCATGGTGTATTCCATCCATGACCATACATCCAATCCTCCTCTTGGGTGTACATTCCTTTTCCTAGAGGCACTGTTTCACCCATCTATAACCCCATGACTTTATCAAAGTCTAGTGTTGTCAGTTAGTTTGGAATAATGAAAAATTGATACATTACACTTGTATTAAACCTTTATATATGAGGGTTACCATATACCATACCCATTTAAAACATGTCACATTATATTCAAAATGATTTTTGCCACTCTATGACAACACATTTTCATTAAATACATTCAAAACATTCTCTTAAAACCAAAATATAAATATAAATATCATTATATTTACACACAAAAATTCACATATACTATTTATTTACAAAATAACAAATGTGACTCTAAATCAAACATTATAAAACATGAACTAAATCCATATTTAAAACCCAATTTCAAATCAATAATCTTTGAAAACTCTCTTCAAAACAAAACATGATTTCTAAGAACCATTTTGGAACAATAAAAATGTATAACCATTTTAAAACAATATCTATTAAGTAATAATCATAGGAGACACTTCATAAAAATAAAATTGAAAGTTAATAATACATTACACATTTAATTTAAGGAAACTAAATAAACAAGAGCATTAAAATTTATTTATAAAAAATTTCTTAAATAAATCATGCTTCAACTCTAAATAAATTATTATATAAAAATCACATAGTGGTGAAGGAACTCTTGCAAATGTCCAAAACCAATAAAGAGAATTTATTTATGTAATTAATAAAACATTTCAAACACATACTCCCTAATATAAATCAAAAATAATAATAAGTCACTCACATCATATTTTATATAAATTGAAAATTTGTAAAATTTAATTTCCAATTTAATAAAATAATAATTCACATAAATCATGTATAATTTTCAATGAAATTTGTGAAAGAAGATTTCATTAATCAAGGGTATTCTATGTAAAGGAGAAATAGTGAAATAACTAAACTTAAATGTATAAGGAGTATGTGAGAATACCTCTAATAAAAAATATGAATAACCAATGGGTAAGATTCCAACCATATATGTAAGAAACACAAAACAATTTATCCACAAAAATACCCTAGGGGTCAATCTACAATGTGGGAATAATGTGGAAAAAAGATATAGAGGTAGAATGGTGAGGAAGAGTCTCTAACATGGATAGATTATCCTTGGAATCAGTTGAATATGAGGATGAAAAAAATAAAGTAGTGATGAATGATTCACCCATGGATATTACTTTTAAAGGATTGTGTGAATTAGATAGGGGGAACCCAATTTAGAGGTTTTAATTTTCTAATGTAAAACCTGAAATTTCTATTTCTTATGACTAGTTATGTCACATTGTTGGCACAAAGTTTACAAAATTTTGAACCATTCATTGGGAACACCTGATCACTCGAATGGTTATACAACACTGTTATAAAAACCTTACACCAACCATGAAATATGGATTCAATAAGTTATATACTTCTACCATATGGTTGTCACATAGTAAGATATAACAAACCACTACCAATATTAGAAGAAAAAAATTCTTAAATTTTAAATAAATTCAAAATAAGAGACCCAAACCTCACGAATATAAATAAAATAATTCAATAAATAAAATTTTATCAAAAATTTTTGCCAGTGATTTAAAATTTTACCAACCACAACAATTTATGCCCTAATAAAGAAACTAAGTTAAAAAATAGACTCAAATAGGTAAATGAATTAGAATTGAATAACTTACCATGTTACAATCTGTAAACCATATATAAACCAGAGAAAACCAATAATCTAGGAAGTTTCTCCAAACTTTCCAACATAATTATTCCCTTAATATATAACTTACACCATTTTCCATCAATGGAAATCAGATTCATGGAATGGAGAATTTTAGTGGGTCTTCCATCCATTTAAAAAAAATAGTATGTAGGATTGGTAAAAATGAAATCTAAAAGAATTTACACACAACTAACTATAAAACCTCAACAAAAAAAGACTCAATAAAAGCATTAAATTAATTGAACAACCTTAATCCCATTGAAAAAAAATTATTTTCCATATGAACATTGATCAATAAGAATACCAATGAAATAAAAAACTTAAGAGAACCCAAAAAACCCAATTACAAGGAACGTAATGGATGATACAACAGACCATGAATATACTTCCCCAAATTGAATGGGTCATATTCTTAGCTTAATGTATATGGTATAGTAACATAGGACTCATAATAAGAACATAGAAAAAAGTGATCCCAATTAAAGTGAAACCAATTGTATCTAGTGAAAAATTACAATTGGTGTGACATCCATCCTTACCACCCAAATACCTCATCCATGGTCTCCCATATCTAATTAATAAAAAATTAAAATTTCAATGACCAAAAACAAAAAATACTCTCAACAAATATTTATTTTAGTGGCATTATTATATAACCTAAATGAACCACCATTCATTGATAATATCTAATGAAAAACCTAAGAGACACACCATAAATAATTTCGTCAAATCTTGATCAATCGAACAACATAACTGAAAATCAGCCCAAATTGAAAAAATTATAGACATCTATAGGAGGCATTCATAAAATATAAAATGAAATAAAAAAAATCAATTGGTTATATTTAATAGTAAATTTTTAGAAAATAAATATAAATTATAATTAATAAAAAACCTCAAAAAAATTATAATTTTTTCATATGAAACCAAAACATAAAAAATATTCAAAAAATTTGTATTTATATTGATTCATTTTTTATATTCAAAACATATGCATATAATCATATTTTAAAACCCCCTTAATGTTTGAAAAATTTTAAAATCAATCTAATTCGATATTGAAAAATATTCTATTAGTTCTAAAATATCACATAAATATTAAAAAATATTTTCTTAAACCATTCATTAAAGTTATATTTAGAGATTGAAAACATCTCATCCATTCTATATTATTTTTAAAACTACATTATAGTATTTTTAAAACAAAATTTTTAGGTCAAATTTCATTTTAGAAAATTAAATTATTTTTTTCAACCCATTTAAAAATTAAATCCTAATCACTATGTATCATTAGGACAAAAATAATATTACCAAAAACCCTAAAAATTTCCCTTAGTGATCACTTGAATGACATCAACAGAATAAATAAAGTAATTAATAAAATTAAATAAAAATAAATAATTTTTTTACAGGGGATATCTGATGTGTATTGTTTTCACACTTTGGTTGATAGAACATATACAGAATAAGTGAAAACTACTGATTATTCTTCATAATCATGTGAAAAGGATCCCCACATTTTTTTAGGATGAGTGTGGTACCCATAAATCCCTAGTTCCACTCCCATCTTCACCCCGAATCTAAAAAAAAAATCCAATTGTAAAAACTGAAACGTATGAAAAAATTATAATCTAGACCAAAAATCGATTAAAATTTTCAAGGAAATGGTAAAACTAAAAACTCAAATATTTAATTTCCATATAAACTTATGTTTTTTCATGAGATTTTATTATTAGGAACCCAACATTGACATACCTTCTCATTATTAGATATACTACCTCTAGTCTACTAGATTCGAAAAATACCAAGGTTCCTTTGAGAATATAGGATCTCTTAATAACCTAGGCTCTTATACTATTTTTCCACTAAACAGTCCCAACCACAACATACCAGGTAATCGAGCTCGCCTATGACAAATTCCATGGGTAGTCTTTAATCCCCATAGGTTGATGACAAGTGAAAATAGAATCATATTCAATGAAAGGGAAATATTTCTTCTAGAAAAAATAAATAAACTACTTTTAAATTTATATCAAAATTATGACGTAAAGTATCTATATATTATAATCCCTAAAAAATAAAACAATTCCAATTAAAACATAAATTGCAAAGTTATAATAAAAAAGATAAGATGATGTAAAATATCAATAAATATAAAACATTAGGATTTTTCCCTAGGATGAACATCCTATAAACTAAAACTAAAACTAACATACCCAATAATAAACCCTATGTAACCCAAGTTTATGCTCCACCAACTATATTAAAATCATAATCCTAGTATATCATGAAGGATAAGGTCCATAACATGAAACTCCATTGAATAAGAACCTAAAACTACCAAATCTAATTTATCTACATACATTGAGTGGCGTAAGGTGGGTGTGAGCATAAAAATCCTAGAAGGATTTCACTAACAAGTCCATGCATCCTCTTTTAAAAAAATATATGAAAATACTAGATGAAAAGTAGTTATAAAAAATATTGGGTTTTATCATTTTCAGGAATTAAATCACATGAAATGTTATTGAAAATCCTTTAATGTTCCAAAACACTATAAGAAACATGAAAAACACACTATTATAAATTTATCTTGAAGTAAACTTTATGGAATGTAAATTTTTATACCATTTTATTTTTCAAAAATAGTTTTACTAATAAATATATTAATAAAAAACTCAACCTCCAAAATAATAATCTTTTTAAGATTAAAATTATAACTATAAATAAAATGAAAATATAAATATATAGACCAATATAAAAATATATCATAAACTAGTGACAAATATTAATGTGAAAAAATAAATTAAAATTACATGTAAAAAAAATTTAAAAGGAACATGAGCCCATTTATCAAAACAGTCTAATCATTAGTGGAGTGTATGTAGTGAAATATGAACAATATTAAAAAATTTTAAAGGATAATAATTTCTATAATGAAAATCCTTTCACATAACTACACAAGAGGAGACCCATAGGAAATCAATGTTTATAGGAACCATAACTCCCTGTATCTTATTTTTAACTAATGGTGAATCCATGAATGTGAAAAATACTCTATATAGAACATCCTTAGCCTAGAAGAATTATGTCTCCCATCCGTGACACCGTATCCAATTCACTACTAGGGAGTATATTCCAAGGACTAGTATTAAAGTGTAACCCATCCATGATACCATGAACATTATCCAAGTATATCATATTTAGTTAGTGTGAACTATTCCCAAAGGGATACTTAACACTATTCTTCCCCTATTCAACACCCGGGTTCCCATGTTTCATACCTATTTTAATTATGTCACAATCCATTTTAAATGAATTATATCACTATACACCAAACCAATTTTATTTAATATATTCAAAGAACATCTTTTAAACAAAAACATAACCATAAATATAATTATATGTATTCACACATGTGTTTTCTTTCTAAAGTAAAACATTGATCCTCTAAATCACACTTTCTAAATCACACTCTAAAATCTCATTTGAAAAAATTCAAAATGATGTGGAATTTGAAATACTATTTTAAACTGAATAAAAGATTCCAAAACCATTTTAGAACCATAAAACACTATCTAAATTTTAAAACCATACCCATTACGGTACACATATAAGAGAAGCATCATAAAAAGTCACGTAAAAGTTCTTAAACATAAATCACACATAAGTTTCAAGGAAAGTTGAAAAGGAAGATCAGGAAAATTTATAAATAACCAAAGTCATAAATTGAATCTAGTTTAAAATAAAAAATATTCCAATAAAAATCAAATAGTTTCCTGTAATCCTGTTTAAATGTTAGAAACAATTAAATAGAAATCATTCAAGCATTCAAGAAAAAATTTCAAAAATATACTCCCAAATCTCAACCAGTGACATTGATAAGTCATGGTAATCGCCTTCAAAATAATCTATCAATTTATAAAATTTCAGTTACCATTTTATACTATACTAATATTACCATAGAATATATATTTTTTACTAAATTTTGAGATTTAAAAATTCAATAATTATTTATATGTCATGAAAATAAGGAATCATAGAATAAAATACCTTTAACAAAAATAAAATATGTAAAAACCCATTAAATATGGAAGAAAAAGACCCAAAAAATAAGATGAAATCCATATATTCATGATACCACAACAATTTATCAATATCTACACCATAGGTTTTGAGATGCAACAGGCATAATGAGGGGGAGAAGGATAAGGAAGGAGATAGGGGGAAAATCCATAAAATGGATGGATTCGATAAAAAATCATAAGAGGAGGTGGTTGGAATGAAGGGATCAGTGAGGGAGGAGGCATTAATGGATGTTTATTGAAGGGACTTGGCATAGGGGGTAGGTGTAACCTAATTTTTTGCCTTTAATTTGGTGACATAAAATATATAATTTTGAATATTAATGGCATGGAATGTCATACAATTTACAAAATCATACAGCCTTTATTGGGAACAATAGGTAACTCACATGACTCAACAACAAGGTTGAAAAAGTTGTGCACTAACCATGAAAAATGGATCTGCTAAGTGACAAACCCTTACAACATGGCTACTGCATAACTATCTCTAATAGAGTTCTAACCATGAAACAATTTGATATTTATAAGTTCTAAAAAATTAAATTATAAAATATCCAAACCTCAAGAATAAAAATAAAAACAAACAAATAAATAATGGTATATAGAAAACGATGGATGAGGAGAGTCATTATAGGTTACCATTGGTTCTTTAATTTCTTGTGAAAAATTATCCTCCTTTTACCCACTTTATGAGGAAAGTAATTATTCCCAATTTTATATAATTTACTCCATCATAATTGTGACTCATAGTTATTGAAATATGTTTATGCCCATCAACAAAAATAACTTTTGATTTTAGAGTTCATTCTTCAATCGTAGTTGCTCTAATTCATTTTCTCTTTAGTGAGATTTCCTTGAAAAATGTAAAAAAACCACTATCATTTTACTTAATTTTCTTAAATATATTTATGACCCTATACATATGAGATGGGTATCCACTATCAATAAGACATTTATTATTCTTCTTTCTAGATTTAAACTGCACTTTTACAAAAACATTGGCTTTTTTTGTTACCGCCAATGCCTTCAACAATTCAATTTTTTTTTGAGATTTTATTGTAATCATGGTCATATTTATCTTATCATGATGACCCTTTCAGTCACATATTCCAAATATTTTCTCAAAACAATAAAATTAGTAACTATATAACTTAATGACTATTGTAACATCTCAAAATTTATCCTTATATGAACTAGAAAACTACTCCTCAATTCTTGATTTCTCTTACTCAACGGGAGAAATATATGATACAATAAAACATTATATTTCTTCCCAAATAAATGATAACTCAAAATATATACTTCAAAACCAGTTTATCCTTGAAAATGATGAGTCTATATATGAATTATAGATTATTTTCATAATACATTTCCTACCTAGATTTTCTTTGGAATGGGGAAGCCTTTACTTCTCAATTTGTACTAAAATCCCATTGATATAGGAGAAACCTCATCAGTATTTTTATCAACCTATGTTTTTTTAGATATTATATCATAACCTGCATTAAAAAAAATTAATATTTCTGTAATTCATAGATATAGTTAATACCTAATATGTTTTACTATATTTTCCATTCATTTTTGACGAGTCTGTATTATTTAAGTAACATTTTCAAAGTAATATATCATGTTTTTAATTTACTTATAATCATTAAGGCAACTTGATTTTTTAAATTTCAATTCATCTTCCATTACAACAACTTTATTCTCTAATTTCTTCAATATCCTATCTTGTTCCCCATCTTTAACATTGCGAAGATTTATTTACTCAACATATTCATTATTTTTAATAATAAAAAATTAATATTATTTTTAAAATAATTCTTACATATCATTAATTTTTTATTCTATTTATTTACTTATTTTAGTTCCATTATTATGTTGAGTGTTCCTATCAAAACACACTTCAATATCAATTTTTATAATGTCCTCCAAATATGTGTATTCATCCCCTTATTCTTCACATCATAAAATTTCATCATTTTTTTCTTCACGATTCATAAAATTTATAATCTTCTGAGTAATTTATTCATTTTATTTACTTATTTTATAGGAGTATCTTTCCTCTTATTTTATCACTACAATCATCCTTTTTCTCATTTTAAAATTCTGATTATTCCCCCAAAAATTATTAACCATATTAGAACTCTTTATCCACTTATTAATTTTAATTATATCCCCATCAACCTTATATTAATATTCCACACATTTATTTCATTGAAAATTTGCTTAAATTAATCCAAAACCATACTAAAAGCACATAAGTAGAATTTATACATTATACTTACCATTTTAATTTTTCTTATGTTAAGATAAAACTACCATTTTCCTCATATGTTCTTCATAACATTACACATAATATTATGATTTATATGGTGAATCGACTTTCTATTCCTTTATCTTGAGTCATTCATGAATTTGGATTCCATTTACTCCTATATTTTTTTATTGAACATTAGTTATATCCTCATTTCATTATCAGGAAGTTTTTTATAAAACTCATCAAGAGATAAGTATCCCTTATCTTCTAGATAAAATATATTTGGATCAAAACTATCTATAAATTTTCAAATTAACTTTTTAACTAGGGTTGAATATTTTAAAGTGTCAATAGATCGCCTGATCTGACTGGTTATCTCTTTTATTCTAATGACATAACCATTAATTTGATTATAATATTTAATTATGATATCTTTAAACATAGCACTCTCAATCCAAATTTTTTATTCATTAATTTCTACATTTCCTACATATATATTCTTGATCTCATCATATACCTCATTTTCTATATTGAGTCCCATAATTGTTTGGTATACATTATCCAATAATTATGACAATATAATGTTTCCATCCTTTTAAAAAACATCTCTATTTCTCAATACTAGAAATTTCATGGGAGAATTATCTCTAGAGTGGTGTAAATCCAACTATAATAAAATCACATACTTCTATGATTTTTGAGAGAACAAAATGAATTATATTATCATTACAACCTTTAATTTTCTTTCCATAAAATATATGAACACCCATAATATTGAAAAAAAATCAAATTCCTTATTTCTCATATATAATATGACAATATATTAGTGGGATCCTAGATTTATATGATACCACATGTTGTGATAGGGATTTTTAATGTACCATTGAGGGTTGGAGGGATTAATCTATAGAATAAATTTTATAATTTATTTTTAGAAAAATTCATAGTGACATATAAAGGTATTCATCCTATATTGTTCAAATCTCTCCCTACACATACACAACAAATATTTAAATGAACAAAATGAAAAAAACGTTTTTACAATACTCAATTACAATGTGGGGACATAATGCTTACTAGATTCAAGTAATGTTTTAAGACCTAGATCTTCCCTAATAAATTTAATTGAACACGGGATATGAGTAGTGATATTATTTGACTATTTATAATTTTTCTATGATATTAAATAATGTGTAGAGTAATTCCATGAAATTTTCAAAGAAACATCATCTATCTCCCTATACAAGTTTAATAATATTTATACTAGAACCGCTAGTATCTAACAGGTTATTATTCCTTTTGATATAAAAAATATTTTTAGTTCATTTTAGGGTGTCTCGTTTCATTAAAATAAGATCTTATTCATCATTAAAGGTTCTTGAATACAAGAAGAATAAGAAATGATTAACATAAAAGTCTGGTATTCCTCTTTAAGATTTTAAAACACACAGTATATGTATGTGAATATTAAAGATCAAAAATTCTTCTTTTTTCTCAAAATAAATTCTTCAGATGATTGTCAACATAATTTATTTTCTTGATATAGACGACCAAGAAGTATCCAAACTTGTTTATATTATGTTCTCTCTCATTAATACAGTAGTTCATTATTCTTACATGGTATCAACATCTCCGTTCCTATCTGATTTTTTATACATATTTAAAATATTTTTTCATAAAAAATCTTCAAATAAATGATCTAAATATTTCAATATAGAAATATTTATGAATTTTATTTTTTATGATCTCTTTATAAATTTCTATTATCCAAATGGTAAAAATCATGTCAAAAAATACTCATTATTTGGCTATAGTAATGAATTCTAAATAAATAATTTTAAATTAACACATATATCACCCATGATACTCTCATTTACCCATAATTAAAATAACTTATTAATTAAAAACAAAATCATAGGCTTGTGATATTTTCAAAATATAGGTCTGACATAATATATTCACAGTAGGTTGTCCCTAAAAAGTTTTCAAATTAGTTACCATTATAACAATATGGAATGACCCTTATGAAATTCCACATATAGACCTTGTTGAAAAAAATGTTATAATGTCACTTAATATTTTCTTTATAACTCTATTATTTTGATGATTTTCACAAAAAAAAAGGTATTTTATAATAGTAAATAACTCTTTTTGAAATGAAACTAATCCTTAAAAATGTCATTTTCAGTTATGATTCATAAGGTTCTTCATTACTTTAATGAATCCTTCCAAAAATCGATATATAAATAAATATTATAAAATGGAATCAATGAGCCTTATGTTTTTATATGACCCTTATGATGATAATATGAACCTTATGTGTTTTATTAACTATTTTATTCAACTTTTTATAGTAGAAATTACTATTATGAAGTGAAGATATATCTTATGCATTCTTGCTAGCCTTAGAAAAACATCATACCATAATCATGTTTCAACATTCAACTCCAAAATATTAAAATTTCAATCTATCTACCTCAAATAATCTCAAAAAGTACATTCTAACTCTAAAACATACATAACTATCTTATACTGATTTTACTCACGGTTGAAAAAAAAAATCTCCAAGAAATGTATTGGGATATTTAGATGTTAAGTTGTGTTAAATATTAGTTATATGTCTAATTATTGTTGAATAAATATTTTAAAACTATTACGTGAAATGTAAATATTAATGTGATACAATTTAATGTGGTACTCCATATATCCTTAAAACTTATTTTATATATATCTTGGAAGGTTATTCAAGTGATATATCATCTCAAATAAAGATTAAGTTCACCCTTTTTCTTCAATGATAATATAGATGTTTAATAATTACTTTAGAGATCTTGGGATGAAATTTAATGAAATACATCGTGATATTATCCCATTTTTATATTTATATTGGTAATGGTTTTATCATCCCACTAGACATTACACACTCAGACTTAACTCATTGGTAGACCAATCATCTAGATATATACTAATATCCCTATTTATGTAGTCCCACTAAAATTTCACCATGATATCTCTATAGATATTTATGATTCCTGGTGAAATATTGAATTACAATCTATGTGTATCATCCAAAAATCATATATATAGTTTTATAATAAATAGAATATATATTTTATTTCTGAATATTATAATTTCATCTTTTCTAAGGTTTAACTATACAAACTTCTATAAACCCTTTTTATACTTATGTGCCTCCATAATATTAACATTGATGGATGACTAAGTAATCATTTAATAAAGATAGGATTTTATACCTTAACTTATTATTTAGATGTGTATCTTTTTCATATCCATGAATATTGGGACTCATTAAATTCTCTTTTGGGATAAGATAGAACTATCATTTCTATTTAATGCGTCAACCTCCTTGTTTTTCTTTCCAGGATGCTAATGTATTTAGAAAACATAATATTTGTTCAAGTCTAACAATATCTTCTTGAATATGTGTAGCTCTGTTTATGTGAATATATACTTTAGGATCTTATGTTTAGTATATATATCATACTTCCTTCCATATCGATAATTCCACAAAATATTTAAATATAAAAATACCATTTATTACTAGACATCATGAATTGGGTAATTTTTGTTATTGGTCTTTAATTTATGTGATCTATAAAATACTAATATTCAAGTTCTCATAAGTACACAAAATAAACCAATTTTTGAAGCATAACAATATATCACAATACTATCTCAATTATAGGGAATTATGATTACATGTGTTATGGTCAATCTCTTTTTATGTTTTATAAATATCCATTCAAATTATTATATCTATGGAGGCATAACTTATCCCCAATTTAACATGTTTTGTGAATTTTAAAATTGAGATAAATTTTTATAAAAGTATCAATAATATCTATAAAATCCATGAAAACTAAATATTTTTATTATATATGTTGACATATGCTATTATTTAATCACTTATGTCCTTTATGGGTCCATAGATATACCCTCACTTGTGATTACATGTTCTAAGAGGGATTATTTTTTCATTCAAAATTCAAACATTCTAAATTTGGAAAAAAATTCCCTTTTTATTAGTTATTTAGTAAAATATTCAAATTTTCTTTAGGGTTTTCCTTGAACATTGAATATATATTAATATCATCAATAAATACAAACAAAGTATTATCTTGGTAATCAAGAAACTATGAATCAAATACTCAATGACATTTAGGGTTTTTTAATCCTAAATGAGTTATAATGAATTCACAGTGTCTATATATTGCATTAAAGGTTTTATAAGATATATCTTCCCTTTTATCCCTTTTTCATGTCATCTAGATTGAATATCCTCCTTAGAAAAGTATTCTCACCTCTATGTTTATCATAAAATTCATTAATATAGGGTAAATAATACGTATTATTGATTGTAATCTTGTTAATATCATGATAACCAATGAAAGGACACATTGACCCATCAATAATATTAAAAAATTTGATTGATTCACTGCATAGTAAATCAATTAGATATATAAACCCCTTGTTTAAATTTTTCTGTATTTTATCCTTCAATAATGAAAATTTAATGGTGGGTTACACTATAAGGACTGTTTGATATAGGCACAAGAATAGGTACGAGTTCTATTGGAAAATATTCCTAATGGTTTAGGGGAGGACTACACAACTATTCTTAAAATACATCAAAATTACCACACATAATTGGTTAAACATCATTATTTATTTTATTATTAATCATTTTAGAATTTCCATTATTACTATTTATCAGAATCCATACCAAAGAATTAGTTTCCAAAATATTTTTATAACCATCCTTTCATTTATATATGATCATATAATATTTTTGTATTTCAAATGATATTTCTCTATCATGATAAATGATATGAGCTCTAAACAGAGATAACTATTCCATATCTTATGTCACATTGAATTTTTATATGGAAAGATCACTTGATTTAAAATAAGTATCATTACATAATCTAAAAAAAGAAGAGATTTATATAATTAGGATATGTCACAAACCGGCCTGAGTCGACCCTGAATCGGTCAACCATGCCTACCCATGAAAAGTCTCGATATGTGTTACTAATCCTCCTGGGTTGGTGACAAGCACTGATGGCATCAATAGAGTACACAAGGGAACAATTTATCCCAAATATAAACAATCAAAAAAACATCAGAAAGAAACAGACATCCCAAAAATACATTTACATAAATAATTGAACTGATCATTATTTGTACAATAAAAAAAAGTAAAACTAAATCAACAACTTAACTAACCAAACATGAAAACCAGCTAACTCCATGTGACCCCTTTAGTCGCTCTCCAACACAATTATCACACATCACCCATGGTGATAGAACTCAAGTTGAAACCTACACAAGGGCTAAAAATAGAAGAAGACTATATGCGTGAGTATAAAAACTCTGAAGGTTATCATGAAATTCTATTCCATATGAACTTATTTTAAAATAAAAGAAACATCAATTAAATTTTTTAAATATAATCTATAAAAGTATATTTTTCAAATGAGTTTCCATTCTATAAAAATTATCACAAAAAACATGCATGTTTTATAAACATGAATGCTAGTATCAATTTTTCAAAGAGGTGAAACCTCCAAATGAAAATAGCTTCCAAGAGGGATTATTTAAAGAAGGTAAAATATTAAATAAAACACACATGTTTCTGAATTTACCAACTAAGTACACCGTATACGTATGGTGAGTACAAAATAGCCAATGAGCATAAGTCTTGGGAACAACCCTAGGAACTAGTTTGTTGTGGGCCCTAGGTACCTCATATCCCAGTATAAAAGTAACCATGATGAATATATATTCTCATTAACATGACCCACTAATAGAAGAATCATCCATAACCTAGTGGTCCCCAACATCAACATCATTATAGTTTAGTTAGTGTTGTCGTCATCAAACTTGTTACATGAAACATGGACAAAACCCCTCCAGAACACAGGTTTTCCCTTTTTGTGCTAAAAAAAGCTAAACATATATAAATTACCATTTCATTTATGAATATTTAATTTTAGAATCATATACACATCAAACATTCCACACACTTGTCTCACATTTCTTTCACGGATCAATAAACTACCTAAATTTTTCTAAAAAATTTTCAAGAAGTATAACGAGGCCTTGCACTTATAATAAATTAAAAAAATAAAATTTTAAGGAAAAAAGCCATCAATACCATATCAAATAATATTTTTCAGCCTCAATACAAATTAATAAATCAATTTCATGGAACATAAAATGGCCCCAAATGATAGAACATGAAATACACATGGAAACCATTTTTACGAAGAAAAAAATACCTAGCAGGCCTTTAAGACTTTCTGAAAACATACATTTGACCAAGTTATTTATTTATATTTTATTAAGGAGGTGTATACACAATATCTAAATCAGAAAACCAATTTCATAAATCACTTAAAACATTTATGTAACATATTCAAAACACAACTATTTTCATAAGGATGTGAAACAGGCAATTTTCTTGAAACTCGGGCCAAAACATGTTTTATGATTAGACATAAATGGAAGTTCAAAACTCAAAATTAATCTCACCCAAAAGGCAAGAAAAGGATTTTGATTTCCAATGAACCAAATCAAAACCAGTACATAAAAACAAAAAAACCGGGTGTGACAATTCTCCCCACCATTAAAGCTTTCCGCCCCTGAAAATCCATAACACATTCAACTAACAGAACAAAAACTACAGATTCCTTATCTTCATGATCCAAAATCTAAATTAAATGAAATATAAATTACCATGAACAGAACTTAGTCCTATTCCCAAAAAAAACCCCAACTCACAACCACTTCCTAAGAATCAATGGAAAGATCAAGACACCACCTCCATAACCCAGCCAAGAACAATATTATTGGGCCTTCTCCCAATGAACCCAACAATCACCCAAACCAAAGTAACCTCATAGAAAAAAATGAATTGGGGAGAGGGGGGTTCTATAATGGGCTCCTCACCATTGAATCACAACTACCATCCGAAAAAACATTAAAGGAATGATCTTTGAGACCTAGAGGTGGTCTCCCAACTATTAAAAACCAAATAGAAATGAACAAAAAAGAATAAAACATGAACTAGAATTGGGTATCACCAGTACATGCCCAAAACAACTCTACCAAAACAACCTACAAACCCAGGTTAAGAGGGTTAAAACATTAACATATAAACCCCACACTCCCAAATATAGGAGATATGAAATGGGCCAACACATTCTTCATGGATCCAGACCTCCACTACTCGGGGAGGGGAGGGAAGATGACCCAAGAATTAGGACACTGAAAGAAAAAAGGGAAAAAAGTAACTACCCAACACTCTCCACCTAAAAATAGGTAAAAACAAGACCACACCTGATTTACATAGGCATTCCACACAAAGACATGGATCAGAAACCCACATCCATGAAGGCATAACAATAGACACTGTCTGAGGGGAAAGTCTCCCAAGATCATTGCGACAAGAGGAAATTCACAGTGATGAGGAACCAAAAAAGAATAGAAACTAACTTACCAAAATGGTGGAGGAAGGATCCTAGTCGAGCTCTCCACACCTTTGGTGATTTTCTGATTGCGTGGAAATATTTACTCTGAGGCCTATAGATGGAGCCATAATTCTTGAAGTATCTTTGCACCGTAGTTAGGTATTAAGGATCACACCACTCAAAAAAATCACTTTCTCAACAACACACCTTAATATAAATAGGAATTCATAAATACATAGCACAATTCTCACTAACTCCAAATGCGGATCAGAATGGAAAAAGAATACTATGAAACACATCAATATGACCAAACATAACTACTATGTCCAAAATAATTATCATGACATGGAATCACATTAAATCAATCCCAAACAAATCTCTATTAAAAACATGGGCCGAGTCATCATGCAAAGAGGTGGATTTAACATTTTAAATGAATTATTAGGTTGATCAATAGGATTGTTTCCCAACAGAGAACAATCCATGGTAACATCAAAACATCCAACCCATCTTTAGAAACCCACTAAACATTACTACAAAACTGAGACACCATCAAGATACCATCTCATGGCAGAACAAGAGTATGAATTCCAGATCAGAAGGAAGCATGCTGAATAAAAAAATCTTCTAATATATTGAAATAACTAGCCACATAACCATCAATTTATAAACAAATTCCACAATGTTTTAGCTCAAAACACTTTTGAAAAAAATTGAACTTGGTTTATTTTCACATTGACTAATGGTTTTTCATCAAGTATCACTCACATGAATAGTTCCATGCCATCCATCCACCCAACCACCATTCCATATAGGTCATCCTTCTATGTACCACTAAATCTATGGATGTGAGCACCAAGAAAACTGCAAAGGCTAAAACAAAATAACATCATACAAAAATCATATACCTTCCAAAGGAAAACTAGCCACCAAGTACAAAACCTTTTTATATTACACTAAACAAACCACACTTCATCAAGAACCATTTTCTTAAAAACCTACCCCTTTCTATTTTTACAAATTTCAAAAAAACCGAGCTACTCCAAACAACCCCTTCCCATTTTCTAAAATTCAGCAAGGTATCTTTTCGTAATCTGATGGCCATTGAGACTAATACCCTTTCTAGGAAAACACCAACCACTCAAAACCAATTTACAAAACCAATTCATAAGATTCAAACACATTTCAACATCCCAAAACACCCCATTTAGACAAAATATTTAAAATCACCGTAAAATGATTCACACTTTCAAAACATTTTATTCCAACAAACCACAAATTTAGATTAGGGATAATCCAATCTCGTTAAATCATTTCCACTTCCACCTAAAAAATTTGTTTCCCAAAAACACATCATTCTAAAAACATTCTTATATTTAGTTTTTTAAAACCCCTTTTACCACATTTAAAAATCCAATAATTCATTTAAAACCCATTTCCCCAATTCTCAAACAAGTATTTTCAAAAAAAAAATCGGAATTTAAGAATGTTCCAAGAGACTCACAAAAGGTAACCGGTGTGAGTGGGAGACTTGACCAATTTGTTTGTGGCCATATGTCAAACAAAAAACTAACATGGAGGGACTTATTAGGGACATGCCCAGCTCCAAATGGATTTCCAGTCCCTGTGAGCTCATAGAGGCCATTAGTCAGACTCCCCTTGTTATATCCCAATACCAAACAATCAATAAGAACCAAGAAAACTAAAAAAACTAGACAACCCGTGGAAATCAAAGGATCATAATGAGAAAGAGTTCACGATGCACTTAAAAAACATACCCCTAAAGTCCAAACAATCTAACTCAATCTACCTTGACAACCCCCAAATAACAAGGGTGCTCTAAAAGGAAAGGTTTACTAAGAGTCGACCACCTTTGATACTATGTTGTCATGAACCAGCCTGAGTCGACCATAAACCAGTCACCCAGGCCAGCCCGCAACATGTCCCAAGAGGCATTCCAAATCCTCCTAGGATAACAAAAAGCACTTAGAGAATCAATATATTACACAAGGAAACAATTTCTCCCAAATATAAACAATCAGACAAATAGTGGAAAGAAACGACAACCCAAAATACATTTACATAAAAAATTGAACCGAACGTTATTTTTACAAGAAACCAAAAGTAAAACTAAACCAAAAACTCCACCGACCAAACCTAAAAACCAAATAACTACACGATAACCCACTTTTCACTCTCCAACACAATTATCACATGTCACTGATGGAGATTGAACTCCAGATTAAACATTCTCAAGGGACAAAAACAGAATAAGACTATAGGCGTGAGTATTAAAACATAGTAGGTTAGCCCAATATTCTATTCCCAATTAACATACATTAAAATAAAAAAATATAAATTTCATGTATGAAATATAATAATAAAATTATATTTTTCAAATGAGGTTCCATGCGAGAATAATTATCAGACAAAAATGTGCATGATTTATAATCAAGAATGCTAGTAACAATTTTTCAAAGAGGTGAAACTTCAAAATGAAAATAGTTTTCAAGAGGGATTACTTAAAGAAGGTAAACATTGAAATAAGAAAAAAATGCTTATGAATTTACTGAACAACCACACCATATGCCAATGGTGAGTACAAAATAGCCAATGATCACAAGTCTCAGGAACACTCCCAGGAACTAGTTTGTTGTGGGTAGCAGGTACCTCGTATCTCGATGTAAAAGTAACCATAAAAAATATCCATTATCGTTCATGCGAGAAACTAGTAGGAGAATCACCCATAACCTAGTGGTCCCCAAAATCATCATCATCGTAGTTTAGTTTGTGTTTTCATTGTTGAACTTGCTACATGAAACATGGACAAAACCCCTCTGGATAAATAGAATACTAGTACATGTCGACCCACCAATATACCTGAGTTTTCTCTTTTTGTGATAAAAAAGTTACACATATATAAAATAAAATTTTCTCCTGAATATTCCATTAAAAAATAATACAAAAATAAAACATGACACACACATTTCTCAAATTTCTTTCACAGATCAATAGACCGCCTAAATTTTCATAAAATAATATCATGAAGTATAATGAGGCTTTGCACATAAAATCTATTAAAAAATGATCATTTAAGGCCAGAAACACTTCAATACTATATCAAATCAGATTTATCATCCCCAAAACCAATTAATAAATAAATTTCATGGACAATAGAAGTGACACAAAAGATATAACATGAAATAAACATGGAAAACATTTTTTAGGAAAAAAAAACCAAACGAGCACTTAAGCCTTTATCAAAACTAACATTTGACAAAGTTATGCATTTAAATTTTATTAAGGAGTTGTATAAACACATTTTAAATTAGAAAAAAAATTACATAAATCCCTTGAAACATTCAGGTTACATATTCAAAACAAAACCATTTTCATAAGGATGCGAAACAATCCATTTTTTGATAACTCAGGCAAAAACATGTTGTTAACCAAAAAACATTTGTTTGTAAAAGAATACACATTGTAAAGATATATAAGGACACAAAAATACCATTTTAATGCCTTAAATTCATTTATAAATCCAATGAAATAATTTTTAAATGACACTGAACACATAAAATCCAACCAGGCAATTTACCGAACACATGATGTGCACTTAAAAAAACTATTTATTTTCAGCACATAACAAGGAATAAAACCCCCATTGCATGGAATATTTTATTGAATCTACTAAAAACGTTAAAAATACCATAAAACATGTTGTAAAACACAAAAACTAGGTGTTAAAGATAATATAACATTTAAAAAAACACATAGTGTGCACTTTTATGATAAAGCAACACTACCTTTCATGAACAAAGCTTAAACATCCCTTTTGAACACCAAAAAAATCATCCAAAGGCTGAGAAACAATAATAAACATATATATCTACTGTTAAAAATATGAAAATGATGAAACTTCAATGGTAAGTTAATGTACAATGGATAAGGAACCTCAAATCCTTGGAGTAATGGAAACGCACATCTGATATCACCATCCGAGGATTTATAAACCTTAAACCTATGAAGACCCACCTCAAATGAAAAAATTAAATAAAAATCATTAGATAATATAACCCTAAGTCGGTCATGACTAGAGTTGTAACGTCCCCAACCTAGAATCCCCTAAACTGGTGCTCTGAGCCGGGTGGTTACATGACCTTAACCACGCCTCCCCATACGCCAAAGGCTGCTGACTAGCAGCGGGGGTCTATGGGGTCAAGTGGGGAGACTATACCCCCTTTTTATTAGAGTAAGCCACAACAGAAGAACCAAATATCAGAAACAATAACCAATGAACCAGGAACATATATAACAACCATTTACAATAATAAATATGCCATGTCGTACTACAAGTGCAAGAGTGAACAAAAGCCCAAAAATAAATACAATATCCAAAATCCACAAGATGGTCCCGAATCCAGGTCTGGATCCTCCACTAAGTGCTACCCATGTCCACTTAGCTATCCAGCAAGGACCCTTTCCCTTTTCCTGACCTGAAAAAATGAAGTCTGCTCGGGTACCCAACGATGGCCCAAGCAGGGTGTGAGTACAACTCAGTAGGACACCACCAACAGTGTCTACAAAATATCCATTATAAATAGGTAGTGCATGAAAAAGGAAATTGAATGAGAAATTCCATGTAATTAATTAAGGTGTAATTAACTAGTTCAGAGCCAAATCCATTACCAGTCCATTACCATCCATTTATTACCATTTACCCTCACTTACCATTTCATCACATTTCCATGAGTTAATAACATACATGATGTAACATGGGTATAAGGCCAACAATCACATGAAAGAGGGTAAACACATTGTTATCCTATATCGCTCAGACTAACTCCCTCATAGCAACCATATCCCCACCTCGAAGCCTTAGTCCGGGTGGATGCAACCGTTAGGTGAATAGACCCTCAATCCCCTTTACTAAACCGTGCATTTAGGGTGGAGTTTAGAGCCTCAGTCTTCACTCGACCCATGGGCTTATATCCTTATGTCATACCCCACTCTACGAGGCCATGTGTACATGCTTATATATAAGTAACCATCAGCCATCCAAACCATTGCCCTTCAGAAAACACTATTCACAACAACCCACATGGGAAACCACATCATGACTTAACCCATTAACACATTACCATTTCACATCATTTAAACTTTTACCCATTTCCCATGTGTTATGCATATCTCACTAAGAATTGAACATTAAGCCCATAACCTATCTCATTATGGTCTTAAATCAGTTTACACATTAACCCATTTAAACCGTTCACCATTTTCATGAATCAACTTTTAATTCTATTTCAAATAACCCCTAGGTTATTTCCAACTCTAGGTTCATCACCAAACTTCTATTACAAGTTCAACCAATCATGTCCTCATATTTATCAAGGTCTTTACAATTCATCAGAACATGGTCACTTGTTTAATACCAATCCCCAAATCCAGGAAAATCTGGCACATCCCGTGGATGGCCCCAATTAGGTCATGTATATCCCAACACATCCCATGGGATCATGAGGGTTCCCATTTACCAATTTAAGCATCGTTATTTCCAAACATGCAAAAGTTATTTAAAACATAGCCATAGGAAAGAAGGAACACAACTAAACATGCACAAACACCCAAAAACCATGGGATATCACTTGTAGACCACCTACCTCGAAACACTGGTTGAACACACTCTCAATCGAGTCCTTATACCTCGATCCGACCAACCTTTGGAGCTTCATCCTAGAACTCACCCAAAAGATAGGGTTTTAGAGCTTCAGAATAATAGGGAGAGAAGATACAAACCCTAAACCTTGAAAATAACCAAGAATAGGATTAGCCTTACCCGGAGCATCGATCTGCAACCAACGACACCAAAAACTCCTTAGAATCGAAGGAGATTGATCTCTTGGAGCCCTTGGGTGATTTAGTTCATTCAAAGGGAGAAGGAGGTGGAATGGGAGGAAAATCCAGAGTTGGGATCTTAAAGCCCTAAGTGGCAATTTTGTAATTTTTCCAACATTAAGTGGTCATATGGTTTAGTCGCACGGTTTAGAAATCCATGCAGAAACTGTGCGCACACCACTTTCTAGAGGAGAAAGGGCCTCATGGTTTTACCTCGGTAGGCCACAAGGTTTACCCCGGCCGTGCGCAGGCCATGCGCCCAGGCCTGTCTTGCCCAGTTCTTCATTCTTCCATGTCCTGAGCCCCTGAAAAACCCCCAAAGCCTCTCATGCTTACAAAAGACTTACCTTGGAACCCAAAATAAAGGATTCAACCAAAACATAATGAAAACATACCTTTAAAAAAACCGATATCATACAACCTCCCCACCTTATAACTGCTCGTCCTTGAGCTAAGTTCCCAATTCTCATTGCTCCACCGAAGAGAAGAGTTCGGGCCACTGGACCCGAATATCCGATTCCTACTCCCAAGTTTCTTCCTAAACATTCCCATGCTTCCATAGTACTCGCACTAATGGCACACCCTTGCCTCGAAAGACCTTTTCACTATGATCCACCACACGAACTAGATGCTTCCCAAAGGAAACATTAGCCTCAAGCTCCACATCCTCAACATCAACCACGTGAGATGGGTTAGGGTGATACCGCCGAAGCTGCAACACATGAAACACATCATGAATCCCACCATACCGTTGTGGAAGAGCTAATTGGTAAGCCACTGGTTTGACCCTCTTCCCAATCTCAAAAGGTCCCACATACCTGGGCGCCAACTTACCCTGCTTTCGAATCCGACGGTGACCCATCCTTGGCGACACCTGAAGGAACAATTTATCACCCACCAAAAACTCAAGAGGTCTAAACCTCCGACCTGCATATGAATTCTGCCTACTCTATGCCATAACCATCCGCTTCCTAAACAGCTTAACTCTCTCGGAAGTCTTTTGCATGATACTTGGACCCAAAAACTCAGATTCACTAGCCTCTAGCCAACACAACAAAGATCTACATGGCCTCCCGTAGAGTGCCTCAAATGGTGCCATTTGAATCGTAGCCTGGAAACTATTGTTATAGGAAAACTCAACCAACGATAGATGCCCCTCCTAAGAACCACCAAAGTCCAAGAAACAAGCTCTTAATATGTCCTCCAACACTTGGATCGTACGCTCCGACTGCGCATCCGTATGCGGGTGGAAATCCGTACTCAAAAAACACCTGCGTACCAAGCCCCTTATATAAACCTTTCCAAAAACGTGATGTGAAACGTGGATCTCTGTCTGAAACTATGGTCCACGGCACCCCATGCAACCACACTATCTCCCGAACATACAGCTCACCCAACTAGTCGACTGTAAAGGTCTCCTGAATCAGTAAGAAATGATCTACTTTCGTTAACCGATCCAAAACCACCAAGATTGCATCATTCTTCTGCAGAGTCCTCTGGAAAACCACAAAAAATCCATTGTTACATCATCCCACATCCATTTTGGAATGGGAAATGGATGAAACAAACCACCTAGGCATTGACACTCGGCCTTCACCTGCTAACAGGTAGGACACTATGCCACAAAGCCTGCAACTTCCTTCTTCATTACAGGCCACCAAAACTGCCTTCAGAGATCATAGTACATCTTGGTCAAACAAGGATGCACTACCCACTTTGATGCATGGAAATCACGCATCAACACTTCCCGCACACACCTTGGAACAACCACATGATCACGAACGCGAACAACACCTTCCGCATCGATGGCCCAACCAGAAGGTAGCTCCCCACCATTAAGCTTTTCCTTCATGGCCAAACACTCATGATCATCAATCTGCCCTTCATTAACATGACCCAAAAGCGTCGATTCCATCGTTAATGAAGAAAGAGTGACCTGCCCACTTTCCTCCTGCACCTCTAGGTGCATCTCTGCAAATAAATCCATCACCTTCCACTCGGTGCTAGACTCCTGAACTGCCTAATTCTGAAACATCCTACTCAGAGCATCAGAAACACTGTTTCCCTTACCTGGCGTGTATGCCAACTCAAAGTAAAAAGACTGGAGATATTCAACCCATCTTCGCTGCCGAAGATTCAGATCCTACTGTGAGAAGATGTACTTTATGCTCTTATGGTCCATAAACATGGTAAACCGTTCACCCAACAGATAGTGCCTCCAGAATTTCAAGGCATACACTACTGCAGCCAACTCAATATCATGAGTGGGATAGTTCCGCTAATGGGGTATCAACTACCTCGACCCATAAGCCACAACCCTCTCATCCTGTATCAACATAGCCCCAAGTCTGATTCCAGACGCATCACAAAACATGATGTAACTCTTACCCGACTCAGGTAAGATCAAGATAGGTGCGGTCATTAGCCACTTATTCAACTCTTGGAAGGCATTATCACAAGCCTCAGACCATTCAAACCTGATTCCGTTCTTGGTCAAGCCCGAAAGTGGTGCTGCCAAGCGAGAGAAATTCTAAATGAACCTTCGGTAATGCCCAGCCAAACCCAGAAAACTTCGAACATCAGAAATACTCTTGGGATGATCCGAAGATACAACTGCCTACATTTTCTCTAGATCCACTGACACACCTTCCTTTGAGATGATGTGACCCATAAAATGTACCTCACCTATCCAGAATTGACACTTGGATAGCTTGGCATATAGCTGATGCTCTCATAGCGTACTCAATATGATGTCAAGGTGGTGGGCATGATCGTCATGAGATTTCGAGTAAAATAAGATATCGTCAACAAAGACAACCACAAAATGATATAGACAGGTATGGAAGATCTAGTTCATCAAAGCCATAAACACCATCGGTGCATTGGTCAAGACAAAAGGAATTACCACAAACTCAAACAACCCATACCATCTCCGGAAGGTAGTCCACGGTATGTTAGAAGACCTCACCCTCAACTGCTGATAACCAGACCTCATATCAATTTTATAAAACATTGATGCACCGCTCAACTGATCAAACAGGTCATCAATTCGAGGAAGAGGGTACCGATTCTTCATTTTCATCTGATTCAACTTTCGATAGTCCACGTACAGCCTCGACGACCCATCAACCATATTTTAAAAAATCACTGGAGATCCCCAAGGAGACGAACTAGGAAGGATAAACCCCTTACTCTGCAAATCCTCAAGCTAAACCTTCATTTCCCGGAGATTTTCCAATGGCATTCGGTATAGCGGAATAGAAACTGGTGCTGCTCCCAGCAGCAACTCGATCATGAACACAACATCCCTCTCAGGTGGTAACCCTAAGAAATCCTCTGGAAACACATCCTGAAATTGATCCACTATGGGAGGAAAATTAGTCCATTCCCCTCCCTCACCATAATCAATCATGAGACATTCTATGTGAGCCGTGAGTCCACTCATCTGTTGACAAAATGGCCCCGCACGCCCTGCTCGAACATCCCATTCGCCAAGGTGGACATAAGAATGACCCCTAATAGACATGCACGATACTCTGCAATGATAGAAGTCTATGTGTGCCCGATACTACACCAACCAATCCATTCCAATGATTAGGTCAAAACCTGGCATCTCAAGAATGAACAAATTCTCTAGAAAATGATACCCACTGACTTACAAGGCACATCCCTAGCACTGCTTGATATCCTCAACCTGTACTCCCAACGAAGTGTCAATTGACATAACTCTACACACCATCTCCACTGGTAAACCCATCACCACTACAAGTTGAGCAGAGATAAAGGAGTGTGTGGAACTTATGTCAAACAATGCACTAGAAAACGTAGAAGCTACAAGGATCGTACCTCGAACAGTTGACGGTCCGGCTTCGCCATCACCCGACACAAACTGAACTGCCAGAAGCTGACTTGCCCCTGTACCCTGGGCTCCTGCTTGAACACCCTGCACTGCACTACCCTGGTGGTGTGAGCGATCTATCTCGGGGGTTCCACGTCCACCACCCCTTCCAGTACAGCCCATGGAGCTCCAACTGCCTTCCTGATACGGGGCAACTGCTCCCCTTTCCGTATTCGGTACCCGCCTTCCACCATCATGCTCACCTGCATGCTGAGGATTCCTGCAGAACCTCTGCACATGTCCCATCCTACGGCACGAATTAAACTCAACTGGAGGTCGAGGACACTGACCACACATATTCGCCGGCCTACCGCATTGATAGCAGAACACCTGATACCAACACTGAGAGGTGGACCCTCTCTTCCAGCTTCTTCGAACTCTTCCGCCACGCTGTGAGCCCTCATGGCATCGCTTCCGACCCTCGGTAGCTGCACTACTCTTCTGCCCCACTACCACCAGAAGCCCACTACCCGAATCTCCCTTATGGTTTCCTTCAGATATCAATGCTTGATCTACTACCTCTTCGAACCTCTTCACCAGGAATATGCTTACTTGAGACCTGATCTCATGTCTCAGCCTATCCTAAAAACGCCTTCCTACCACTGCCTCATCCCGTGCTAACACTAGGACAAAGAATCTCAAATAAGTGAAGTGACTAGCGTATTCCATCACCTATATCGACCTCTAATTTAGGCTCATAAACTATGCATACCTCTCCTATCTCAAGGTCTCTGGGTAGAAATGCTCCTGAAACTTTTCTTGAAAAACCTTTCAGGACATTCCCTCAGCCTTCTCGATTTGGGCCTGAATGTCCCACCAGCGCCTAGCTTGGCCCCGCAACATATAAGTGTCCAGCATTACTCACATCTCAACAGGGGTCTCCAGATGATCTGATATCATCTAGACAGGCTCTAACCAGAACTCCGCTACCTCTGGCCCACCCTCTCTAGTGATGGTTAGAGGGTGCTGCAGGTAGAACTCCCTGGTCAGCTCAAACATACTTGGTGCAACCTGCCCTGGGTCCTGATCCATCATCTGCATAAGGTGAGCCATGTTCTCTCAGAACTGGTCTTCTCTACCTTCATTGGTCTCCACATTTTCTTGCTCCTCTATTGGAGGAGTGTTTTCAGCAACATCCTCCCGTTTTCCAACTGGTAACCGATGTCATGGTGGCATTTCTCTACATTTCCAAGCATGAGATTTAGTACACCTTCCACCAAACTCACACAACATTTTACAGAACATTTTTCACTTCATTTCAAACCCTTATATTTCATTAAAGGTCATTTACCCACTTGTTTCATTTCATTCTTCTCATTTTTTCTTGGTTCCATGAAATGCATGATGCACCCTACCTTCCTGCCTCACACACCCATCCCGTGCGTGTGCCTAACACAATGCATGTCACCTATCTCCCTAGGTTCCTACAATGATGCATGAGTGCAAATTCTTATTCCATTAAGGCCACGAGCCAAATATCATAAAACAGTCACATCAAACCACATGTGCATCACCCAACGGTGAAATATCATCAACTGTAACAACACACAACCAAGAACAACATTTCCCACCCAGGGTGACTTGGGTTTCCTCCATACAGGGGTTAGCTACTCCCAAGCATGAGCTTATTTCCACGGCCCGACACATCCTAACCCTTGGCTACCAATCCCAAATAACAAGACCTCAGAGAAGGATAAGAAAGATATCCTTTGATACCACATTGTAACATCCCCGAATCGGAAGCCACTAAACTGGTGCTCCGAGCCGAGTGGTTACATGACCTTAAGCGTGCCTCCCTGTACACAAAAAGTTGTCGACTAGAAGAGGGGGTCTATGGGGTCATGTGGAGAGACTATACCCCCTTTTTATCAGAGTAATCCACAACAGAATAACAAATAGCGAAAACAATAACCAATAAACAAGGAACATATATAACAACCATTTACAATAATAAATATGCCATGTCATACTACTAGTGAAATTGTGAACAAAATCCCAAAAATAAAGACAATAACCAAAATCCCCAAGATGGTCCTGACTCCATGTCTGGATCCTCCACCAAGTGCTACCCATGTCCACTCAGCTATCTAGAAAGGACCCTTGCCTTTGTCCTGACCAGCAAACATGACGTCTGCTCAGGTACCCAACAGTAGCCCGACCAGGGTGTGAGTATAACTCAGTAGGCCACCACCGACGGTGTCTACAAGATATCCAGTATAAAAAGGTAGTGCATGAAAAAGGAAAATAAATGATAAATGCCAAGTAATTAATTAAGGTTCCATTAACCAGTTCAGTGCCAAAGCCATTTCCATTCCATTACCATCCATTTATTTCCATTTACCCCCACTTACCATTTCATCACATTTCCATGAGTTAATCCCATAAATTAGGTTACATGGGTCTAAGGCCAACAATCACATGCAAGAGGGTAAACACATCGTTATCCTATCCCACTAGGACTAACTCCCTCATAACAACCATATCCTCACCTCGAAGCCTCAGTCCGGGTGGATGCAACCTTTAGGAGAATAGAACCTCAGTCCCCTTTCCTAACCCATGAATTTTGGGTGGAGTTTATAGCCTCAGTCTTCACTCGACCCATGGGCATAAATCCTCATGTCATACCCCACTCTAAGAAGCCATGTGCACTTTCTTATATATAAGTAACCATCATCCATCCAAACCACTACCCTTCGGAAAACACTATTCACAACAACCCACATGGTAAACCACACCATGCCTTAACCCATTAACACATTACCATGTCACATCATTTAACCTTTTACCCAATTCCCATGGGTTATGTATATCTCACTAATAATTGAACATTAAACCCATAACCTATCCCGTTATGGTCTTAAATCAGTTTACACATTAACCCATTTAACCCGTTCACCATTTTCATGAATCAACCATTTATTCCATTTCAAATTACCCCTAGGTTATTTCCAAGTCTAGGTGCATCACTTAACATCTATTCCAAGTTCAACCAATCATGTCCTCATATTTATCAAGGTCTCTACAATTCATTACAACAAGGTCACCTGTTTAATACCAATCCCCAAATCCGGGAAAATCCGGCACATCCCATGGATGGACCCAATTAGGTCAAGTCTATCCCAACACATCCCACCGGATCATGAGGGTTCCCATTTACCAATTTACGCATCATTATTACCAAACATTCCAAGGATATTCAAAAAATAACCATAGGAAAGCAAGAACACAACTAAACATGCACAAACACCCAAAAACTATAGGATATCACTTGTAGACCACCTACCTCGAAACCGCGGCTAGACACACTCTCAATCGACTCCTTAGACATAGATCCAACCAACCTTTAGAGATTCAACCTAAAACACACCCAAAAGATAGGGTTTTAGAGCTTCGAAACAAGAGGGAGAGAATATACAAACCCTAAACCAGGAAAAGAACCAAGGATGGGATTAACCTTACCCGGAGATTTGATCCACAACAAATCTCACCAAAAACACCTTATAATCAAAGGAGATTGATCTATTGGTGCCATTGGGCAATTTGGTTCGTTCCAAGGGAGAAGGAGGAGGAATGGGAGGAAAATCCCGACTTGGGATCTTAAATCCCAGAGTGACAATTTTGTAATTTTTTCCAACATTTAGGGGCCGCATGGTTTAGCCACACGGTTTAGAAAATTGTGTGCATAACGTGTGCATGCCACTGTCTAGAGGAGGAAGGGCCGCACAGTTTTACCTGGGAAGGCCGCACGGTTTACCCTGGCCATGCGCAGGCCATGCGCCCAGGCCTGTCTTGCCCAGTTCTTCCTTCTTCCGTGTCTCGAGCCCCTGAAACACACCCAACGCCTATCATGCTTACAAAAGACTTACCTTGGAACCTAAAACAAAGGATTCAACCAAAATATAATGAAAACATACCTTTCCAAAAACTAGGATCTTACAATAGTATTATAGAAAACCCAGAAATAATAAAAGGAGGTGGAAGAGGGAGGATAAATGAGAATGAATCTCATTTTGGAAACTAGAAAACTCTTCATCTTCACTTAGATATACAGTCCTAGAGAAAAGGTAATGTCTAGAAACACCTTTTAGAGGATCATAAGTTATATAAGAACTAGTGAGAGAATATTTGTGTAAAAAAGAGTACGAATTGAATGATTTATGTATAAGAGAAATTACCTTTTTCAAATCTGGTCTATTTGAGAAACATTAAGATGTTGATTCCTAATAGGAAACTATGATGAGATCCAATGAAGGAAAATGGAACATGGGGGGTTATAATAGGGTTTCTGGACTCTATTGGGAGGTGTAATCACCAAAAATTTTAAAATAATGAATAATATATAAATAAAAAATTGTTTTAAAACTGGAAATGGGCCCACAGGCTGACCTAATACCAGAATAAATAACCCAAATTAACCATTCTTATGAATTTATAAGGGTTACTAAAGGATATGGTGGTTTGAATATGAAATTGGATGCCAATAGGTATGTGAAATGAGTGAAAAATGTTGAAAAATGAAGGAGTTATAAAAGAAAAAAAATTGGTTTTTAAATTTGGAAATGGGCACACGTTTGGGACAAATCATGAAGCAACCACCCTTTTATCCAAAACACCAAAACATGATATGGGTAACCAATGGTAGAATGATTAGAAATATTTTTAATTTTAAAATTCAAAATTAATCTCACCCAAAAACCAATAAAATGATTGGTATTTCCAATTAACCGGATCAAAACCAAGACATTAAAAGAAAAAAAATCAAGTGTGATAATTCTCCCCACCATTAAAGCTTTTCACCCCTGAAAATCCATAACACATTACAGCTGGTAGAAAAACACCTATGGATTCCTTATCAACATGATACAACCTCTAAATAATTTTAAATATCATTTACCATCAATGGAACTTAATCCTTTTCCCCACACAAAACACCAACTCACAAAAAATTCCTAAGAATCAACAAAAAGAACTAGCCACCACCCCCACAACCAAGCCAAGAACCATATTGTTAGGCCTTCTCCCAATGATCCGAATGATCAACCAAACCAAAGTTCACTCACGAAATCAAATGTATTGGCTGGGGGGTCTGGAATGGGATCCCCACTATTGAATCACAACTGCCATCCAAAAAATCCTAAAAGGAATGATCATCAAGACCCACATTGGGTCTCCCCACCATTAAAGACCAACTAGAAATTAACAAAAAATAATTAAAAATGAACTAGAATTGGGGATCACCTGCACATTCCCACAAAAACCCTCCCAAAAAAACCAAAAAAACCAATGTTAAGAGGGTTAGAACATGAATATCTAAACCACACACTTCAGAACATAGGGGACAATAACTATGACAACACATTCTACATGGATCCAGACCTCCACCACTAGGGGAGGAGAGGGAAGGGGACCCAATCATTAGTCCACTAAAACCAAAAAAGAAACAAAGGAACTACCCAAAACTATCCACCTATGAACAAGAAAAATTAATACCACACCCAAGTTATAAAGGAGGTCCACATATGGGTATCGATCAGAAATCCACATCCATGAACGCATAATCATAGACACTATGTGAGGGGTAAGTCTACAAATCTCATGGAGACTAGAGGAAATTCACAGTGATTATGAACCAAATTAGAGAAGAAACTAACTTAACAAAATGGTTGGGGAAGGAGCCTAGTCGAGCTCTCCACAGATCTGGAAATTTCCTAACTGTGTGAAAAGCTTCACTTGGAGGTCAATGGCTGGAACCCTGATTCGTGATGCATCTGATGCACTATAGTCAGGTTTTAAGGATCACATCACTCAAAAAAATCACTTGCTCAACAACACACCTTCATCTAAATAGGAACTCATAAATACATAACATAATTATCTCTCACTCTAAATGAGGATAAGAATGGACACAGAATGCGGCAAAACACATCAACATCACTGAACACAACTACTATGTCTTAAAAAATTATCATGACATGGAAGAACTTTAAATCAATCCCAAATAGCTCTCTATTCTAAAAAACGTGCTGAGGAATCATCCTGAGAGGTGTGTATAACATTTGAAATGAATCCTTTGGTTGATAAATAGGAAGGTTTTCCAACGAAGAACTATCCATGGCCACATCACCACATCCAACACATCTTTATAAACCCACTAAACATTACTCAAAAACCAATACACCAACAAGATCCCATCTCACAACACAACAATATTAGGAATTCCAGATCATAAGGAAGCATACTCAAGAAAAAACTATTCTAAGACATAGAGAAAACTAGCCACATAACCATGAGTTTATAAACAAATGCCACAATGTTTCTGCTCAAAAGATTTCTGAAAAAAAAACAATCTAACTTGGAGGATTTACACATTCACCAATGTTTTTTCATCAAGTATCACTCACATGTAAATTTCCATGACACCCCAGTCACCCAAACACCATTACATATAGTCCATCATTCCAGGTATGAATAAAACCATACATGTAAGTACACATGAAAATAGTAATGGTTAAAACTCAATAACATCATTCCAAAAATCATATACCTTCCAAAGTAAAAGTAACCACCAAGTCAAAACCATTTCCAGATTTCATAAAACAAACCACACTTCATCTAAAACCATTTTCTTAAAAACCAACAACTTTTCATTTTTACAACATTCAAAAAAACAAAGCTACTCCAAACAAACCCTTCCCATTTTCTAAAATTCAGCAAGGTATCTTTTCATAATTTGATGGACATTGAGACTAATACCCTTTCTAGGAAAACAACTACTCCTCAAAACCAATTTCCAAAACCAATTAATCAGATTCAAACACTTTTCTACATCCCAAAACACCCAATTGAAAACAATAATTTAGAATCACCTTAAAGTGATACACACTTTCAAATCATTTTATTCCAACAAACCACAAGTTTAGATTAGGGATAATCTAGCCTCGTTAAATTACTTCCACTTCCTCCTAAAAAATTTGTTTAAAAAAACAAAAACTTCCAAAAAAATTATTATATTTAATTTTTTAAAACCCATTTTTCATCTTTTAAAAACCTAATCCTTCCTTTAAAACCTATTTCCACAATTATCAAACAAGGCTTTTCAAAACAAAAATTCAAAATTTAAGAAAGCTCCAAGAGACCCACCAAAGGGAACTAGTGTCGGTGAGTGACTTTACCATATGGATGGTGGTCATATGTCAAACACAACAAAAAAACAGAGGGACTTATTAAGACCATCACCCGACTCCACATGGCTTTCCCAGCACTATGAGCTCATAGAGGCCATTAGCCAGACTCCCCTTATCATACCTCAGCACCAATCAATCAATAAGAAAAAAGGACACTAATAAAACCATAATTCTCTTGGAAACCCGAGGATAAGAACGAGAAAGAGTTCAAGATGCTCTTCCCGCACTTACCCCTAAAGTCCATGAAATCCTACTAAATCTACCTTGAAATACCCTAAATAAAAAGGGTGTTTTAAAATGTAAGGTCTACTAAGATCTGACCTCCTTTGATACTATTTTTTCACGATCCAGCCTGAGTCAACCCTAAACTGGTCACCCAGGCCTACACAGGCATGTCCCTATAGGAGCTCCCGATACTCCTAGGATAGAGACAAGAACCAAGTGAAATAATAGAGTACACAAGTGAACAATTTATCCCAAATATAAATAATATAACAGACAATAGAAAGAAAAGGACATCCCAAAATACATTTTCATAAAACATTGAGCGGAACATTAGTTGTACATGAAACCAAAAGTACAACTAAACAAAAAAGTCAACCGACTAAACCTAACAACCAAATTACTCAATGTGAACCCACTGGTCACTCTCCAATACAATTATCACATGTCTTCCAAGGTGATCAAACTCATGATGAAACCTGAACAAGGGATATAAACAGAATAAGACTATAGGTTTGAGTATTAAAACTCATTCTGTTAGCCCAATATTATATTCCCAATATACATCCCTAACAATAAAAGAAAAACCAATTTCATGTTTTAAATAAAATATATAAAATTATTTTTTTCAAATACGATTACATACTATAAAAATTATTAAACAAAAAAAATGCATGCTATATATACAAGAATTCTAGTAACAATTTTTCACAGAGGTGAAACATCCAAATGAAAATAGTTTTCAAGAGGGATTTTTTAAGGAAGGTAAAATTTTAAATTAGACAAACACACTACTGAATTTAAAAACTCAGCACACTTTATGCCGGTGATGAGTACAAAATGTCCAATGAGCACCAGTATTGGTAACACCCTTAGTCACTAGTTCTTTGTGGGTGCCAGATACCTCGTTTTTCAGTGTAAAAGTAACTATAACAAATATATATTATTTTGAACACGAGCCTCTAGTAAGATAATCTTCTATAATATAGTGTTCCATAACATCATCATCATTATATTTTATTTAGTGTTGTCATTGTCAAACATTCTATGTGAGACAGGGACAAAACCCCTCTGGATCTCTAGCATACTAGTAGAGGTCTGCCAAACTAGATACCCGGGTTTTCTATTTTTGTTATAAGAAAAGTTACACATCAATAAAATTTAATTTTCTCATGAATATTACATTTAAAAATCATAAAACCATGAAATAGGTCACACACATGTCTTACATTTCTTTCACGGATTAATAAAGAACCAAAATTTTCACAAAACAATTTCAAGAAATATAATGAGGCCTTGCACATAAAATCCATTAAAAAATGTATTTTAAGGACAAATACCTATACATGAAATATCAACCCAGATTTTTGTGCCTAAAAACCAGTCAATAAAATAATTTCATGAACCATAAAAGGGACCCAATATATATAAACATGAAATACACATTGAAACCATTTTTATAGGAAAAAAATGTGAAATGGGTCTTTAAGCCTTTCTCAAAACTAAAATTTGACAAAGGTATGCATTTCAATTTATTCAAGAAGGTGTATAAACACCATTTACAGTAGAAAAAAAAATTCATAAATCTTTTAAAACATTGAGGTTACATTCCCAAAACACAACCATTTTCATAAGGATGTGAAACATGCCATTTTCTCGCAACTCAGGCCAAAACATGTTGTAAACCAAAAGACATTTTTTTATAAAAAAATACACATTGGAAAGCCATATAAGGACCCGAAAATAAAATTTTTCATGATTAAAATTTATCTATAAATCTAAACAAATAAATTTGAAATCACACTTAACACTTAAAATCCAACCGGGCAATTTACCGAACACATGACATGCACTTTTAAAAAAACCAATTTATTTTAAGCACTTGACATGGAATAAAACACCAATTGAATGACCTATTTTATTCAAGATACTTAAACAAGTTAAAAATACCATAAAACAGGTTCTATATCTCACAAACTAGGTTCGAAAGATAATGACACATTTAAACAAACACTTGGTGTGCACTTTTATGATAAACAACACTACCTTTCACAAACAAGGCATAAAAAACAGTTTTGCACACAAATAAAATTATCCAAAGGCTGAAAAATAATAATAAACATATATATCATCTGTGAAAAATAATAAAATTATGAAACATAAATTATAAAGGCATGTGAAAGGGATATCCTACATCAAATCGTTGGTGTAATGGAAACGCACACCTGATATCACCATTTGAGGGTTTACAAACGCTAAAACTATGACTACCAGCCCCAAAAGAACCAAAATATAAAAAAAATTAATTGGATAACATTAAATTAGGTATATAATTACTATATTAGAATATAAAACCAATAAATAATGAAAGAAAGAGGAAGTGGGAGGAAAAATGAGAAGTATTATCACCTTGGAAACTAGAAAACTCTTCATCTTCCTTATATCTGCACTCTTAGAGGAAAGGTAATGGCTTGAAACTACTTGGAGAGGCTCCTATGTTCTGGAAGAACAGGGGAAATAATATTTGTGGCAAAAAGAGTACTAATTGAATGATTTATTAATGATAAAAATTACCGTTGTCAATTCTAGATGATTTGAGAAACATTGAGAAGTTTCTCCCTAATCCAAAACTAAGATCATCTCCAATGAATTAAAATGGAACATGGGGGTTCGCATAATGTTCTTGGTCTTTGGTGGGAGGTGGTATAACCGAAAATTAAAAATAAATGAATAACATATAAAAGAAACAATTTATTTTTTTAAAACTGGAAATGGGTCCATGGGTTGACCCAATACCTGAATAAATAACCAAAATTCATCATTCATATGAATTTATAAGGGTTAAAAAGGATAGGGTGGTTGTAATATGTTAGTGGAGGCAAAGTGGTAAGTGGAATAAGTGGAAAAATTTCAAAAAATAGAGGAAGTTATAAAAGAAAAAAATTTGGGTTTTAAATATAGAAATGGGCTCACCATTTGCCCAAATCATGAAGTAACCACCCTTTTCCCCAAAAATCCCAATCAAGCTATGGGGAACCCATGGTAGGTTGAGTAGACATATATGGAAGTTAAAAAAATCAAAATAAATCTCACTGAAAACCAATGAAAATTATCAGGACTTCCAATGAATTGGGTCAAAACCAAGACATGAAAAGAAAAAAAACCCGGGTGTGACAGTATATAATTAACACACAAATTTAATTTTACATTGAATAATCAATATCCAATATTTGAGGTGGAAAATAAATAATCATAGAAAAAATTGAATATATGGGGTAATGTTATGATATATAATTAAATATAAATTTATAGTTTTTTGTGTCTATAATAAGGATAAAGTTGACCACTTCATTATCGTGATCCACTTCATCAGTAGCTATTCCATAATATCTCCATTTCTCTGTTAGTATTTGAGGATATTGATGTAAATCTTGGTTATTACCCTTTTGCTGATATATTGGTTTTTATAATGCATAGAATCATTTAAATTAAAACATTTTTGTGTGTATAGTGAATTAGTTGGAACCTTATACACTTAGATTGTGTCCATAAACCATTTTATATCTATTTTATATTCATGGGAATGAAGGCTTCCCCTTCTAAATGTGAATTTCTTTATAGTTAGGTTAAAATAAATTCATGGATTCTTTTTCCCCTATTTTCTGCCTGGTGGAATTTTATTTCTTTTCATCCATGAGATTTATCATTGGGGTTTCCATGAAACTCCATTTTCTATTTATTATCACAAACTCCATGACAATAATGAGAGTATCGAACTTCCATTTCAAAATTATGATCATATTAGAAAAATTCATTAAACATACAAAAATCCATTATAGCTCATGCCTTTCCAAGAACTTGTTTTATTACATTAATAAAATGATCAACTCTTCATCCAAGACTATTGACAAAACCCAATGTATACCTTTGATGTCTCAGGAATTTAACTCTATAGAAAAAAATATTCCTCCTCATTTTCAATAATATCAATGAATTTTAACTACATTTTGATATGAATAGTTTGAAGAAAACATTTATCGATTTTTTTCTTATACTAATTTAATTATATATAGTTATTTTATCTATTTTTACTTGTGTTCTTGACCAAATACTACAGTTGGTCTACTTTACCATTTAAAAAATAAATCTTATAATCCACCTTTTCGTGATTTCTGCATTGAATAAAAGAAAATAAATTTTCTATTATGATAATCTATTTTTTAGTAATTGGTGTATCAGAATATCCACTACAAAATTATGATCATTTTCAAATGAAGGAATCTACATAGATTTTATGCTTATTTTGTGTATTTGGTAGCTCCACATTGTCCAGGTTATTACACATAACTTAATATAAAAAATACATGAAGTTTTTCATACCAAATCCAATTATATTTGACTATTTTTTGAGATAATCATTCCATTGTCTATATCATTCACTATTAATTTAGTTCTTTATACTTCTACCAATTTATTAAAAAAAATGGTAAACATGGGAGTTAAATAATAATAACTTAGGGAAATTTTATGTAAAAATAATATGAATATGAAAAACCAATCCTAAGATGTCCTATCCTATGACATCTTCATTTCAACCAATGAAACTTTTAGTTCAAAATTGGTGTCATGTTTTAATATACTACATGTATTAACCTAATTACTGTAATTAGTTAATCCTCATTTTGATAAAAATTATGTTGAATGAAACATATCAAACATTTATGTTACTGAATTTTACTATATATTAAAAAATTAAACACACTCTTAAAACCAAAAGGTTAAGTGTATTTTGAGATCAACTACAAGTAAATATTATTGAAAAACATGAATCTATTTCCTAATTATTTCTCCTAATTGATTCTCTTATATACACATTATATATAATATTCTTCATTATTACAAATGAAAATGGAGACATAAGAAAAGGGTGAGCTTGAATGCACATTAAGGGAGAAACATATCAATGTTCAATAGAGTATTAAATCATATTCATGTGAAAAAATATGTACATGAAATAAATTGAATGGTTAATGGGAAAAGATCATAAAATCATATGAATTTTGAATAATATAGGATATTAGAGTCTTATAACATGGAATAGATACCTAAAAATATAAAGTGATGATCCTGAAAGCATAACTTATACCATGTGATAAGAATATATTATCAACATCTATAAAGATATATGATGCCTCGAATATGAACACCTAGATATGATTCCATAAACACAAAATTTACACACATTGTTTAATTACAACTATGAAAGTAAGGATATAACTATCCATAATTAGAAAATTAATAATGATTATTTAATCTCTTATATCTGATGAATTTTTTAGGTTTAGTGCTTTTGATAATTAATACACATCATAAAATAACATCACCCATGTTATTTTAAAAAATTGGATAGTTTTTATTATATAAATAAGAAACCACTTAATCCATAATGAATCTTAAACATCTCTCATAAATTATTCCACACATGATATTATTCTAAGAATGCCATAAAAAATACATTTATTCCTAAAAAGGGGAATGGAAACCTAAAAAAGGGGTTAAATACAATGATTGGTAAGGGAAATATATATTTAAACTAATCATTGAAAATCATAGATTAAAAATTAAGGTAGGATTAGGTAAAAAACATAAATCCATAATCAACTTGAAATTGTGATCTAGCTATATCAATGAAAATAAATGAAAACATGTAAATTAATAAAATTGATCTCAAAATGATGGAATTAATAATACCAGCAATTAAAAACATTCAATCAAGGAACTGTTTCAAGAAACATACCTATATTTGAGACCATAATTAATACATCATAATTTTAAGGACTTATTTCAAGTCATTATCCTATTATAAGAGGAGGTATACAAAATAACCCAACACGTATCTTCTCAAGATAACCAAATTTATATCATACCCCAAGCCTCAAAAAATCGGTATTTACAAAAAAAATATGGGATATAAGGTCAAAATTTTTCCATAAATGGGTTTGGGAGAAGTTTTATGTCATTCATAAACCTATTTTTACATAAACTATGGTAATTAATTTTTACAATATTAACTAATCATTTTGGTTAAAAAATTAGTTAAAATTATTATAAAATATAAATTATTATTATATAAAATATTCAATAAATTTTTAAAAATTCAATTCAAAAATGTTGAAGAATTACATTTAAAATTAAACTGCAGATGCGACAAAAGAGAAATTTTCTAAAGAGACAATTCTCATAAATATGATATGTGTTATTATCAAAAATCATTATAAAATTTTCTAAAATTAATTAAATTATTTAAATTTCAACATAATTTTACTAATTTTTTTTAAAACAAATTTAAAAAAAATTAACATTTTAAATAATTTAAATAAAAATAAAATTTATAATAAAACTCAAAATTTTACCTATTGATAAAAAGTTAATATTTTCAGAAAATTATAAAAAATTCACCCACATATTATTTTAAAATGCATATTTAAAAAATTAATATTATATTTTTTTCAAGTAAAAATCATAATCATGGTAAAAAATAATTTTAAATTAAGTTCACAATGTGTGACTAATTCACTTTTTCGAAAAATATGGTGTTTTCAGAAAACAATTCATTCTATTTAAAATGGTTCTTATTTTATTTATAAATAATAAATAATAATTTATTTTATTTTATACATGTATAACCATATAATTTTCACTATTTATTTATTAATATCATACCAACCATCTTAATGGGTGGGTAATACTAGTAAATTTTAAATAATAATATTTTAATAAGGTATAACATTTTATTTAAACATAGCATTGTTTACATCATATGATATCAAATAGATTGAATTTATATAAATACACCCTGAATTATTTTGAGGTAATATTATATTTTAATATTGCTACTTCATTTTATACACCCTACCAAAAATGATGCTTCAATTTTAAAATCTCAAGGTGTTACAAAAAAGTTTTTAAAAAGTTTTTCTAAAACAAGTAGGGGGAAGGCCCCATTTTGACTAAACCAATAAAAACTCTATTATTATTCTCATTAGATGGATACCATTACATTAACCATAGGGGAAATTGTTTTATAAACATTGAAAAATTAACCAAATCCCAAAACCCTAATGGATTCACCCACACTCTCATTTGGACTACATATTATCCACTCCATTTTCAAGTAGGTTTATGCCCACCATCAATAATCCAACATGAGAACCCAACTCTACCTATCCCACAATTTCCAATAATCAACATCCAAACTATCGAATTATTATGTATCCCTATCCAAAATCAACCCATACACCTCCTCTAATGAAAGAGTCATACCGACTGTCACCATCGACATCACCATTGGAACCCCTAACCGTTGTTTCCCTTATTCACCTCCTCCAACGATGGAGACCTGTCTGCCTTTCTCATTCACAATATATCGACCATCATCACAAATTGATAAATAAAAAAATTACTCATAAATTGTTTTATATTAGGGATCATATTATGGTCTTTGGATTGAATTTTATACATGACTTTTTAATTAGAATATTTAAACTTAAAAAGGGATTTTTATTAAAAAATCATTCTAAATCCCAATTTTATAGTTTAATTGTAAATTAAATAACTTTTCTTATATAAAATTGATATTTTAATGTGTATTCCATATTTTTAATTTTATGTTATAAATTTATTATATAGGGTATTTTTAGACATTATGAATAGTAACCATATTTAATATTTGTTACCTCGGTAAGGGTAAATCAGGTAACTAAGGTTAAAAATAATATGATAAGAGGAAAAATAAAACTAACACCTAGAATTATTTCATTGAAGATTATATTTCATCCATAATCATCCATACTATGAAAATATGTCCTTTTTTCTATATTTATGTGACTTTGAACCTTATAATATTTAAGAGAAGGATAAAGTCATATATTTCAATCTCTTTCTTTTAATATCTATAAAATTTTGTGATAGGGATAAAAATAAAATATGTTTTATTATAAATAGTTATTTTAAATATAAATATTTTTTTTCATTGAAATTTATTTTAAATTTTTAGCAATGATGTATTCATGTAAAATTCTTACACAAAGCTCACACAATATTTATTCAATTAATAGAAAAACTAAATAAAATATTTTAATAATATAATAATGTAACATATATTGAATGGATTATTATTTTACATGAATAATTTATATAAATATAATATATTGTGTATTTTTGAAAAGACTGATTCCGATTTATTTTATATCACATAATTTTAGATATAAAAATAAAAAAAAGTTTCAAAATTGACATTTTTTATACAATATAAAAAATACTGTCTTATTAAATGATTAAAAATTCCTAAAAATTAAATATTAAAATAATATATTTTAATATTTTTTATAATTTAAATCAGAGTCCATTTATAGGTCTCTTTTTATATTAACGTTCTCGACTCCTTTAGTGTAAAAAACCTTGATACCGTGGTATGTGTCAAAAGGGTTAATATGGGATTACTATAAAGAGTTAAGGATAAAAAAAACCTAAACATGTATAATTTTATTGTATGATAGAATTTAGATTTATCTGAATCATATATTTTAATTGTTATATTTTTGGTCCATTTTACATATAAAATTAATTTATAATAATTTAATACCTTAAGAAACTCACAGAATTCCCCTCTCCTCACATATAAAATGGAACCTCCTATCCTATATTACATACAAATATTTAGAAATCTGAACCCAAAAAAACATTCCCAAATACAATTATTACATCCCTAATCATGTCCTAGAGGCCATGATTTGATTACAAATGCATTCTAGGAATGATTTGGTGCAATTCTTAAGAGGTTGTTCGAAGAAGTGGTATAGTTCTTAACCAATTGTTTTCGATTTATTTCTTATCTTATATATTTAAAATATTATTCCACCATATAAAAATAATAAAACTACTATAATAAATTTAATTATATTTTACTATTATAATGGATTAAGTTATATCCATATCCTCTTCCATAAAATGAGAAATGAAACTATTATTCGTGTTTATGGTGGTCTATCATCTCACAATCCGATGTATTTTGTTTTCCATAACCACCACTCATTGATGAGTTTAATGATGGATTTACAATATATAAACACACATGATATTCACGAAATATTTAACATTATAGGAATTTTATATATCATATATTTTATTTACTTTCCATTCATGAAAAATTGAAATTGTCATTCATGAGTACGTGTGAATTATCAACTCCACAAATCGATTTGATAAATTTATCATTTCCACATCACATATATGGTATATATAAGTGTATTTAAATATATAATTTTGTATTTATTATATAATTATCATGATTTTAAGTGAAATTAATACTTACCTTCCTTCTAATTGTTTGTTGAAAAATTGAAATGTTACTCATGCATACGTATGACCTACCATCTTCATGATAGTAACATAAATTCATTTTTCTTAAGAATATTTCATGGTTAGTTTTACAAGAATTATTTATAAATAAAAATAAAAATTAATTAATTATTATTACTCCTGGGATTATTGAGTAATGTCCTCTTTAACCACGGTAAACCTACCAAAGTTATTTTGGACAAAGAATCCAAATATCATCAAAACATACAACGTGAAATTAATTGATTATGTAATTGATTATATCATGATAAAAGTAACAATAAACTTGAAAAAGTTTCTTAATAAAGTAAATTATTAACATAAATTTATTATTTAGGAAGAAAAAAAATGCATTTTATGAGTTAGACTTGAAGTAATGGACCCAATAACTTAAAAACCTCATTTTAAATATTTTTCAATGATTTATTTTCTAAATATTTTTCAAACTTGTATGTATTATTCAAAAAAATTATTATGTGTATTTATATTGAAATAATTGAATTATAAATTACATTTTTACTTATTTTTAATTTACTTCAAATACTTTTAAAAGGAAAATGTTTTCGTATTTTATATGAACTGTTTAGAATTTATTTATATAATAATAGAGGGATAAAATTTATTAATGTAAAATGTTTCAACAGTTTCTCCCATTATTGTAACACTTATTTTATTATTTGGTTCCCTTAAAATCATATATTTTTCGTTCAAATAAAATCCATGTTTCCCTTTTTAGGGTATCATAAAAAATGGTTTTATAATGAATTTATATTTTTATATCTAGAGATGTTTTCTTAGGGGTTAAATGAATACGCATATAAAAAATTTCATTTTTTATGATTACATAATTGTTCTTGGGAAATTTTTATAGTTAAATTTTGAATTGTTATAAACCAAAGATTTTTTGTTTCAATATAATCCATGGATGGGTGTTTCCATTATAAACCAAGGATGGGATAGCTTGATACTGCACTCCAATTTATTGGGTAAAGGGACAGAGTTAGCCTCTTTGGTTTTGCTTAATGAATTATTGGAATATATCAGGTTGGTTATTCAATTTATAAGAGTGACATTAAAATTATGTCCCAAATTACATACATGAATTTTATATTACTGAACATAAATTTTCTTATAAATCTTTTTATTGGAAGATATAAACAAATGATATTTTACTTTAAAGAAAGATTATGAACTTTTATGGTAAAAATTAATTTTTTAATAAAAGGTTTCTCATGAGTTCCCATTTTTTAGGAATCCCCCACAACTATAATATTTTCCTTTGGTATTTCTTATAATGTGTTTTATAAAAAAAATTCGGGCATTGAAGAAAATTATAAATGTAATTAAAAAATTATTTGAGCTCAATGTTTGTTAAGTAAAAGGAAATCTCTATTTTAAGATTCCATGGTTTTTAAATGGACTAATGGTCTTTTATTCTAATATATACCTTAATGATATTTTTTCTACTCATCCCATTTTTAAAAATTATTTTCAATATGTTTTAAGGATGATTAGGGAAAAGTATGAAGTCAAAAAAAATCATGAAGACATGTTATAATAAGAAATATTTTTATATCATAATTGTTTAATATTTTTTGGGAGAATGTATACTATGTTGATGTTTTCACATTGTTATATAATATTTATTTATGTAAGGGTGGTGACCTATTTCCCTAAAACTCTAAACCGTAAAGATCCTATAATATAAGATAAATTATTCTTGACTAAAAACTAAAGAATATGTAATTTTTAAGACTAGGTATTTATAATTTTAAGCATATAGAAGGATTAGATTATTTAATAGGTCAAGATAATATAATATAATACCATTATGGTATTTTAAATATTGGTTATCAATTCATATAATTTTAAGATGGTTCATAATGGTTTTCTTTATAGGAAACATGAAATATGATTTGGGAAGCCATCAAGAGGAAAATATACTTCTAAATCATCAACCTATAAATGTTTGATAGAGAAATAATTATTTTGTAACATAGATGACTTATTCGACACAATCTATAAATGGTGGATGTATTCATTCAATAGAATAACTAGATCTACTATAGATGAGTTTTTCAATAGTGGAGCCTTTTAAGATTCAACAACATCATATAATTAGTGGATAATCTAACATTGTCTTTGTATAAGTACGAATAAAATCCATAGTGAATATATTTAATGTCATGGGTTGTTTGGATCCTCAAGAGGTAGCAATTTATTTTTTCAATTTTAATGGTGAATCCAAACAATGATGGTTAAGGGTTATGAATATAAGTTAATGAAAAGTGATTGATACATTCAAATGGGATTAATTTTGGAATAATTTTCTTGAGAAATATTAACCTTAGGCTATTTGACTTAGTATAGAAAGCAATTCTTGGAATATATAATGAGGGATGGAGATTTAGTGGTAGAGTCTGAAGAAAAATTCACCCAATTGGAATGACACACAAAATTTTATCTATGATATTGATATTAATTTTAATTAGTTTTAATATAGATTAATGATAATATACCTAAGATAATTGGGCTCACAAAAATTATAAATTAAGAGAAAAATTGTTGATGTGTAGAGAAGGTGGAAATGGAGTATTCTAATGGTAAGGTATTCTGCAACCACAATTTGAAAATTAGATACATATATTAAGAAAATGGGAATAATGTACTGATTAAATATAAAGGAATAAATATCAAGTTTACATTTTTTATAGGTATAGTAAAACTAATTCAAGGGATTATATTATGAAATATGGGAAGTTCTTATATTATGGAATGTTTGGTAATATGTCTTGTGAATGGAAAAAAGATCATGCTTGTGATAAAACTAATATAGATAAAAGGTTGTAAGGTGATTTAAATGTAATGATATGGGTCATTATACGTATGTTTTCCCAAAGGATAGAATGGTTGATGAGAATAAAAAATATTATAATCAAAAGGGCATGGTAAAATCCTTTGAAACTACATCAATATATGTTGGGCCACTAAAAAAAGTTGTAATATGTACATTACATATTTATTTATATCATGTCAATGTCTTATTTGATTTAGGGTTTACACATTTTTATTCTTTGAGTAATTTTCTAATAAATTTTATATTTCCCCTCCATAAATAATTCTTAAACATTGGGTAAGAAATAATGGGGAATTATAAATGATTACATAAATTATAAGAATATTATAGTTATTGTCTATGGAATGAATTTTCTTGTAAACATTATTGGTTTCCCCTAGAATATTTTAATATTATTTTATGTATGGAAATTATTTATATTTATAATTATAAAATATACTATAAAGATATAGAAATTTATTTAGAATAAGATTCTATTTATATACATGAATGAATTCATACCATTGATAAAATATCAAGATATTGAGATATGATTATAAGATAAAAATAAATGTTAGATTGCACATATTGCTGAGAAAGGGGTGACTATTTGAATTATTTATGTAATGTCCTTACTTATCCTCATTGTATTGAGATGGTGAAGGAATTTTACTTGGCATTTAGAGACATCCCCAAGATGCCAAAGGCTGACAATAAATGCTGAAGGGATTCAATACATGTGAGGGATGATTTCTCTTTAGGAAGAAATATTCTAACCAAAATAGACATAAAAAACAACTATATGTAGAATTTCAACAATGATATAAAACTCAACAATTCATTTATCAAAATAATACTAAAGCCAAGTACCGAAGTCAGTGATTACAATATAAGTAAATAGCAGAATCCAAAACTCAAAGACACCAATGACAACTCTATGATCTAAACACACTCCATGATCAAACTCAACAACTTACCAAGTATCATGAAGTAATGCTAAACATGTGTGATACGTTTATTTTTACCATGTCTTGATAATCAAAATCTGAAAAAACACCAAAGTTCTAATAAAGGGTTGAGTAATTAAACTCATTAGATTTTCCCCAATGACTTATTTACACATTCCAATAGGACAAAACAAGTTACACCATTGGGAAGATAAATTCATATATAATTTTTTTGTTGTAATTTAATTATTTATTTTCATTTATTTATTCCATATTGTGCTTGGTATATAGTATTTTTTTTAGGAATGAGATAGGATGCGAAGGAAGAAATTCCAAAAAATTACAGAATTCACCTATTAAATGTCATGACTCAGCATTACACATCATTTAATAGGAGTTCACAACATGTGACAAGTCATGATCTATGACATGAACCAAGACATGTAGTTAGTAGAGGAAGTATAAATTACAAATCTTGATGTCTCAATACACTACGTGACATTAGTCAAAGCATTTGAATGATTTATCCACTCCAGAGGAATTTATAAGGATCAGTACACATCGTGAGTCCTCCATACATGATGTGTTGGTAGTCAAAACTCATAAATATGGGTGGATACATAGAATGAATGTAGAAGATCCCAAATACATGGAAATCTATGTAGATCAATGGTACAAGATTTATAACTATAGAACACATCATGACTAATTTTTCCAATATTTACACCACTTTGGTGGAGAATTTCACAACATTATAGGATGGGGTTTATCTATGTTTTTTATCCCCTTCGACTTCCATCATCATTTCTCTCTCCAAAACTCAAAATTTCTTCGTGTTTCATATTTTATTTCAATTCAAGAGCCACAAATAATGTTTTATTCATCTAATTCTAGTTTCTGTCACACCTTTTTCCATTATCATCTGTCGAACGGATGTTGGAATACTTTTCTCTTTCAATAAAAGAAATAATTTTTATGTAGATATTTATGATTTATTCCCGTTACCATTTCCAAAACCATGCTTGATTTTGAATCATTTAATTAAAAAATCATATTCAGCATGATTTTATTTATTTATTTATTTTCATCCCAACCCCCCATGAGTAGCTAAACCTCTAAAAGGTAGGGATCAAAGGTACATTTGTATGAATTCGTAATCAATCTGTAATTCTAATTTTGAAAACACTAGTGGATTAGTAATCAGTTTAAAAAACAAATGTATATCCAATTCATGTGAAAATCTCTGATCATGGGATATTCAAATGGAAGACCCAATTATGATTTTATTAGATTAGACTTTGACCAATAGCCGATGAAATTTTTTCACTAGAATATAAAATTAATTCCATCATGCTGTTACTATATCTCGTTCATAGAATATTCACTTCCTTTGTAGTACTAGTTGACATGACCAATGTCAACTAGAGACCATTGTTTACTTTGTAGCCTATGCCTTAGGACTATAACAAGGTTAGAATTAAGTTCATACTTTCTTTAGATACTAGGAATTGGTCCCAAACCCTCCTTAATTATTCGAATTTACATTAAATCGTAGATTTAGTAAAACTCACAAACACCAAATAAATTCAATAGGATTCCGAAAGAAGTGTCCCAATCCCGAAATCCTCTAAAGAACAAGATTCCTCCTTTTTGGATTGAACTTGAACATATAATATACTATACCATAGTAGTAACTAATGTTTGGGAAGAAATAAATATAATCTGACCATAGCCTATATGAACCCAATGGCACGTGCGGGCACGTCAAATTCTCGCGCAGTTTCTAGGGAGCAACGCTGTGTTTTTCATAACCCTCTAGAACTAGACCAAGGATTCCCTTTCACTTATAATCTTTCTTTTAATTCAATGAAACCTTTTTTATCCTTGTTTTTTCACAATATATTGCATGTACCAAGGTCCCTTGACCTATTCAAGAACCCTAAGTCTAATGAACCTCTGGAATTCAATCATGAGAATGAAAGGTTTCTTTTCACACACCGCTGGTTAGTTATGGCTGAGAAAGACTATAAAGTGGGACCGAACCCACCAAATATTAATCAAGTAATTCCAAGTAAATTACTATTGTATCAAGAAAAGACCATCATGGATTATGGCTTAACATCAATCCATAGTGAACCCCAAGCATCGTACGTCCCCCAATACTAGATCACACATAAGAGATTAAACCTGGACTCATTCCCATGATCCAAAACAAGGGACAATTTAGTGGTCTCAAAATAAAAGACCCACATGAGCAGATTGATAACTTCCAAGAGGTCTGAGATACTTTTAAAAACTAGGGACTCTATTTAGACAAGACCAGACTACAAGTATTTGCATTCTCACTAATAGATAGAGCTATGGAATGTCTCAAAAGTCATGCACTTGAGACAATTTCAACTTGGGATGATCTCGAAGAAAAAAAATTTGGATAAATATTTTCCACCAATACCAACCTAGAAGATCCAGAACAACATCCAAAACATTTCTCAAATATATAGACAATTAGCATGGGAAGAATGGGACCAATTAAAAGAACTCATAAGGAAGTGTCCACACCATGGATTGGATATGTGGATTTCATTGTTGACATTCTAACAAGGGCTCCAACTAGCTGCATGATTTTTTTTGATGCTGCAGCTGATAGAGGATTGATGTTTATGACCCTAGAGGCTAGATGAGAAATTCTCGATGAAGTGCCACACAATGCTAGCATGTGGAAAAGTGATCATGGAAAACCACATCATGGTATCCTCTAGATTGATGAAAGCACAAGATTAGTTGTGCATATTGAGGCACTCATTATGAATCTTGAGCCATTCTATATGCTATCCACACAACCCCATACTGATTTTGTAATGTAGATTACATCACGTGAGATATGATGTGGCCCTCAATTTTACCAATATTTGAAGGAAATTTATAAATAACATCATGATTGTAATTATGTTAGTTACAATCAAAAGAACCAATCATTTCAACAACAACAACAATATTACCAGCAAATTTCAACTTAGTAGAAACCTCAAAGAAGACAAGGGTATTTAGAAAATTGAGGTGATCAACCAAAATTACTTAATCAATGAACACTAGTGTATCCATCAATGAACCAAGTTACAAGAACAAAAACACAATGAAACAACCCTTCCAACAATGTCCTTTGAATAAATTCTAACCCACCTAGCTATGGCCTCAGCAACCAACTCCCCCTCGTCCATGTAAGTAGGAAAAACTCCTTGATACATTTTTCTAAAAATTATATCAACGAATGAAACCTCAAGAGAACAAAATATTAAACCAAAGAGATGATTTAATGAAATTTAGAGATTCTAATGGGTCAAATATCAATGAATATATATGAAAATTGTTTAGGTACCCTACCCGGTAACACCGAGACATACCCAAAGAGGAATCCAAGGAAGTATTTCTAAGAAGCGGGAATGTTTTTGACTTTCATCAACCAAGAAGAAAAGTTGAAAGGAAATATGAAGAGAATAAGAAGAAACCAGTAGAAGAAAAGGAAGTTGATATGACCATACCCACCACACCTCAAGAAGAAGTACTAACTGAGAAGAGCCAAACTCTTGATAAGAAAAAGTTATATTTTTATATTGTTACACCTCCATATAATCCACCTCTTCCATTTCTAGAGAGAGAAAGATAAGTTAGGAAGGAGGCAAAATACCATAAATTCATAGAGATGTTCAAGAAACTGCACATCAACAAACCATTGGAATAAGCCTACGATAAGATGCCATATTATTAAAAATTTCTCAAGGATTTACTATAAAAAAATAAAATAGAAGATCATAGAGTCATCTATTTGAGTATTGTTCTGTTGTTGTGCTGCATAAAATTCACTAAAAATGTGAGATCCTAGAAGTTTTTTAATTAACTATTCTATAAGAGAAATAATATTTGGAAGAGAACTATAAAATCTTGGATCCAAAATTAACTTGATGATGATGAGTGTTTTCCAAAAATTCAGACTTAAAGAACTCAAAACAATTAGAGTGGCATTGTAGCAAGCTGTCTGATAAGTGAAGTACCCCCAATGTATTCTAAAAGATGTTTTAGTTCAGTTTAGAAAATTTATCTTTTAAACATAATTTCTAGTTATGGATATGAAAAAAGAATAAGATATACATATCATTCCTGGATGGAAATTTATAGCAACAGGAAAGTCTTTAATTGATGTGAACCAAGGATGTTTGATTTTCCGTATTGGAGAATGAATGTAGTGTGAAACCTAGTTAATGATGCCAAACAATTAGACGATGCGGTGTATTTAAACACCATATCTCTCACCCAAAAAGAAGACGAGTACATGCCAATTGAAGAAGAGTGGGAAAAGTCACTCTCATAAGAGGATTAAGAGTACAATTCTACAGAAATGTGATTCATTGGACCTCTCACAATAGGAATCTTACCAAATTTTATACCCAATGTTCTTTAACTAACCCAATTGGAATTAAAACCTATACCCATTACACTAAAGTACTCATACTTTGGAGTGTCATCATATCTTAAAATTATTATCAACTATGAACTATCTCAAGAACAAGAAGAGAAATTGGTTGATGTTTTAAAAATAAATAAGAAATCAATTGCTTGGGGAGTGTAAGACATCAAAGTGATCAATCCTACTGAATACACTCACATAATACTACGAAAATAAGATAAAAATATGTAATGAAAACCCAAAAGGAAATTCACACCACCAATGATGGAAGTCATTAAGAAGGAAGTTTTGAAACTAATGGATTACAGAATAATCTTTCCTATTTCATATAGTGAATGGGTGATCCCCTAAAATGTTAATCCAAACAATGGATGAGTCACTATAGAAAGAATTTATGAGAATGAAATGATGTTAAAATTCACCATCACTAGATAGATATTATGTGTAGATTATAGATTAATAAATTTAGGTACTATAAAAGATCATTTTCCCTTACACATTATGGATCATATGATGGAATTACTTCCAGGACATGAATTCTACTATTTCCTAGATGGATATTGAGGATACAACCAAATTTTCCTTGACCTAATTGATTACCCAAAGACCAGATTCACATCCCAATTTGGTACCTTTTATAACATATTAATGTCATTTAGAATGTGAAATTCCCAAAAAACATTTCACATATGCATGTTATATTTTTTCCATGGCTTGGCTGAGGAGTTCCTAGAAATATTTATGGATGATTTCTTAGTCTAGGGGAGATTATTTGAAGTCTGTTTTAGTAATCTAGAATTAGTTATACAGTGTTGTGAAGAAAAATTCCTAGTCTTGAATTAGGATAAATTATATTTAATGGTTCAAGGATTAATAGTCTTTGGTCATAAAATTTCCAAGGAAAGTATAATATTTTATCCATCTAAAATCCACACCATCAATGATCTACTGTAACCCTCAACCGTAAATGGTATCAAATGTTTTCTGGGCCATGTTCGATTTCACAGATGATTGATGAAGGATTTTTCTAAAGTGGCTCATCCATTGAAACATCTATTTGAAAAAGATGTTTCTTTTGAATTAAGTTTATACTGCATGCGATATTTCAATACGTTAAGGAAAATTCTAATAGAATCACCAGTCATCATTGCAGCCAATTGGGACAAATAATTTAAGTTGATGTGTGATGCAAGTGACCATGATGTTGGTGCTGTGTTCGAACAACTAATTGGCAACATCTTCTCTCTAATTTATTCTGAAATACACATGATATGTGATGATCAAATCATCTACATGACTACAGAGAAATAACTATTAGTAGTTGTGTATGCCTTTGAGAAATTCCACTCATATCTAGTTTTGAAAAAAGTGTTCCTACACAATAATCACACCGACCTTAGGTTTTTCATGAGCAAGAAGGATGCCTAACATAGGATGATATGTTGGATCCTCTTTCTATAGTAATTTTATATTGTGATGAAAGATACAAAATGGGCAGAGAATGTGATTGCAGATCATTTGTCCAGACTTCCTCTACCCATCATCATGGAAGATGGGGAGGATGACATTAAAGTGGATTTTCTAGAGAAACCTTGTCTAGTTTCAAGGATCAAACATGGTTCACATATATTTCAAACTATCTTACCACATGATTCCAAAATCAATACCTCTATTCCCAACAATGAAAAAGATTTGCGTAGATGCCAAGCATTACTAATAAGATGATCCAATATTGTTCAATAATTGTGCTGATGGCTTATTATGAAACTACATCCCTAAAGAGGAAATGAAAAATGTGATTGATATGTGTCACATGTCACCAAATATAGGAAATCATGGAATTGATTGTATAGTAGTCAAAATTATACAATATAGATTTTTCTGACCCCCAATGCAGAAAGACGTGAGGGAATCCTATCAACGATGTGACAAATGCCAGTAGACTCGAAATATAGGTAAGAGGAATATGATTCCACAAAATCCCATTGGAGAATTTAAAATCTTCAATGTTTGTGGAATTGATTTCATAGGAAAATTTCATACATCCCATGGAAAAACCTATATTTTGGTTGGCATTGACTAAATCTAAAAATGGGTTGAAGTTGAATCTATTTTCATGATAGAGAGAAGACTTTCATAAAATTTATAAGGAAGAACGTGTTTACGTGATTTGGATTTCTAAGATTAATCATTAGTGATCAAGGAAAAAATTTTACAAACCGAGCTGTGATTAGAATGCTAGATAGGTATTCCATCATATACCATACATGAACTCTAAACTGACCACAAACAAGTGGGCAAGTAGAACTGTCAAACATGGAGGTAATGAAATATTTGGAAAAGACTTTGAATACCAATAAAAGTGATTGGATCCTTAAATAGTCAATAGAATATGGGCATACCGAACTGCCTGCAAGACACCCATAAGAACCACACTGTTTAGGCTATTTTGAAGAAATCCATATCATCTTCCAGTTGAGCTGGAGCATCAATCATTTTGGGAAATCAAGAAATTTAATTTGGTTTCTGAGAAGGCCGAAGAATCCAAGCTACTGCAATAAACCACTTTGGAAGAAATTAGGAGAGACACGTATGATTGAAGGAGCAACATGGTAGTATGAAAATTATGTGAAGAAAATATATCCCTATTTATTTAAGTAATGAATAAAATTGTGAGGATGAAATTTCTAAAAGGGGAGAAGAATATAAAAAATCTGGTAATATTATGATAATTTTTTAAATATATTATTATTATTTATTTAATGGATTTTATTGAGTTATATATATTATTAAAATATTAGGTAATACTTTAGTCAAGATCAAAAAATATTTATTTGTAAATAAATTTTGTTTTAGGAACTCTATGGTTTTATTAAAATTATTTACTTTTAAATTATAGAATTTTATTTTGAAAAAATATACAATATTTTTTGACATCATCATGTTTAAATTTTCTTAGATCTTTTTTTTATAATTTTATGAAATTTTATTTTTCCAATAAAATGTAAAAAATATTGAATCTTATTGATAACTATATTTTCTTTTCCATTATTTAAAATATAAAATTCTATTTTGATTTATATTTTAAAAATAAAATTTTATTTTGAATTATATTTAAAATATAAAATTCTATTTTAATGTATATTTAAAATATATTATTTAATTTTTATTAATTATAATACAATTATAGTCTTTATAATTAATTTGAAACACCATTTTGGTTTAAAACATATGTATAGTTAAAAATACATTAAAAAACTATTTTTTCTTCCCAATTCTCATGTCTTATTTAAAATAAATTATGAAAATTGTAAAAATTTAATTTTGAAAATTTGATTCTATATTTTTAATTATGAGGTAAAAATTGTGTACATAGGTCCATTTTGTATTTGGTAATTAGGAATTATAACCGTAGAAAATAATTTTTACCTCAGTAAGGTTAAATTTGGTAATTAATGTTAAGAATAATATGATAAGGACAAAAATGACCCTAAAAATGTTATTTTATTTAATATTATGATTATATTTCATTCTTAATCATAATGTTTTTTTGGAAAATATTAACCTTTTCAATTTAGCCTTTATTTTTACCATTATAATTTTTATGTAAAGGATGAAATTAAAAAAATCCCTCTTTTGATTTTAATATCTTTATAATTTTTTGATAATTATAAAAAAATTTATTTTTATTTATAATTTTTTTAGCAAATAAATTAATTTTTATAATGATAATTTATTACTTATTTTTATGAATGAAATAATTATGTTTAATGGTTACTCAACGCTGAAAAAGTATTTAATCGATAAATAGAAAAATAAAACAAATGATTTTTAAAATATAACAAATAATGTAAATTAAAAGAAATATTTTATTCCATGGAATTTTAGAAAAATATAACATATTAGGGATATGTGAAAGGATTTTATTCAAATTATTTTCGAATCATTTTTTTATATCTATATTAAATGAATACTTCAAAAAATGTTATTAGCTATGTTATATAATAAATAATTTTTTACTAAATGATTTAAAATTACTAAAAAGATTATCTTAAATCATGATAATTTTATATGGTTTATAATTTCTTCAATGATCCATTTATGGGTCACATTTTTATTTATCGTTTCTCTCTTAAATCACTTAGTGTAAAAATGCGTGATACCGTGGGTTTAATGAGTGATTAATACAAAGATGTAAGGAAGGAAATATCATCTAAACGTTTAAAATTTTATATAATGAGATTATATTTAACCATCCACATCAGATATTTTAATCATATCAATTTGGGGACATTTTAACTTGACAATTAATATGCATTAATTTAATACTTAATGAAATTCCATGAATTTTGGTCCCCTCACTTATAAATGGGAACATATTATCTTTTCTTACTCACACAATTATGTAAATATATATTAGATAATACCTACCCAAACACCCTTAAAAAAACCATCCAAAATAAATATAGGTATTTATTTGATTATAAAACAATCCCTTTAATTCTTTTTGTGAAAAACATTATAGTTTTTCTGAAGAGGTGGTATAGTTCTTAACAAATCAATTTCTATTTACTTCTACATAAAACAACATCAAATATTATTCTACCAATATGAAATAATAACACTTTTATATATCATATAATTATATGTTATTAAGTTAATATAATAACCAATACTTATCTCAATCCTATCAAGTGGGACATGAAATTGTCGTTCGTGTGTACGACAGACTCCTGCCTCGTGAACTGATATAATTTAATTTCCAAAACCATTACCCTTGGTTGGTTTTACTGATGGTTTTAATATATAAATATAAATATTTGATATTAATGAAATATATATCATTATGTAAAATTATTATATCATATATTTTCATACCTTTATAATCATTGAAACATGATAATGTCACTCATGCATACACGAGAATTATAACCTCCACAAAACATTGTGAATAATTTTTCATTACCACATCATATTTCTTGTATATATAAGTATATTTTAAAAAACATTATCTTATTTTTGAAATAATTAACTTTAGGTAAAGATGAAATAATATATATCTTTCTTCCATAATGATCTTTGAAAAAATGGAAACATTAGTCATGTGTATAAATGCCCTACTATCTCTTTAATTGTAACATTATTTATTTTTCAAATACTTATATCTATTATATTTTTAAAAGTATAATTGATGAAAAAATGACAATTATTTCATGAAATTTATTTTTGGGATGTTTGAGTAATTACCAATATTTTTATAGTCAACCTACTAAAGTCATTTTGGATATAGGAACCAAATATCACAAAAAATTATGACCTGAACAAAATTGATTAATAAATTTATTATAACATGGTTAAATGAACAATAATCATGAAAATTATTATGAATAAAATAAATAATTACCATGAATTAATTATTCAGGTGGATAAGTAATGATCATGAAGAGTTGGACTTTGGGTATGTGGTACTTTCTTATAAAAACATAATTTTAAAATTTTCAAAGTCTTATTTTCTAAATATTTTTATTCCTGTACCAAAATTTTAAAAATATATTTTAAATATTTTTATATAGATAAAAATTAATTATAGGGGATATTTTATATTTTATATTAATTACTTTCAATGGTTATCAAAAGGAATAGTTTTACTTACTATGTATGGAACATTTTGACTTTCTATAAAAAAGAACAATAGAATGTTCTATTTATTGTGTATGGTGTAAATGATTTCTCAGAGCACTAAAACTATTATTTTGTGTCTGCATTGCACTAATAAATTTGTTTTTTTCTTCAAATAGAAAAATTTATTTCAATTTTTTTTAGGTATTTTCCAAAAGTGTTTTAAATAGATGAAATATGTCAATATATGGAAATATTTTCCTTTATGTGAAAATAATATTGTTTTGAAAGATTTGTTATCTTATGATTACATTATTTTTCATGGGAATTGTTTATAATTATTATATTTTCATTTATAATCCAATTACTATTGGTTCCATTAAAAACCCGGAATGGTTTAGCTGTATATAACACTAAAATGCATCTAGTATAGGGACAATGTTAATATTATAGATTTCTCTTATGATATTATTAAAATTTACTGGGTAGGTTGTTCCATTTGTAAACGTTGTATGAAAGTGATGTCCCTCCACACCTACATGAATTTTATAATCATACTAATATGTATTCATTTAATTTTTTATTTCAAGAGGTTAGCTAATAATATTATCTTTTGAAGGAAGGATTATTCCCTTTTTGGATAAAATGAAATATTTTTAAGTAAATTTTTTTCCTAGGTTATAATTTTTTCAAAGAAAATCACATAACTATGTTTTATACATTATTATTTATTATAATGTTTTTCATGAAAAAAACGGAATGTGAAGCTAATTTCTTGTGAATGTTAGAGATTATTTGAGGTCAAAGTTGTTTTTATTAAAGGTAAAATCTCTTATTTAGTCTTATGTTATTTAAATGTACTAATGGTATAAGATCTTATTTCATTTACCTTAATGATATTTTTGTTCTCATACAAAATTTTAAAATGTTTTTTCATAGTTTTTCTTGTATGAGTAGGGAAAAGGATGAGATCAGGATGAAAATTGTAAATATTTTTCATTAAATGACAATTATTATATATTTAATGTATTTATTATGGGAAGATGGATACTATGTGGAAGTGTCCACTTTGTGATGAAATATTCTTTTATTTATAGGAAATGGAATAATTCTATAAAACACATAACCGTAATTATCCAGTTATGTAAGAGACCTAATTATTGAATAAAAACTCATGATCCTGAATGTTTTAATGCCAGAACCTTATAAAATAATACATATAAAACATTCCAAAAATATTATGTATTGGAATAAAAAATATAGAACACAACTAAATTTACCCATGTCAATAGAATAATATTATTTCTAGGTGAACATAATCCAATCCGAGCTTATATAAAATGGTTTCTCACACAATATAAAATGTGTAGTATATTTATAAATTAATACTTACATAACATGATCATAGTGTATCTAGAGAAATAATGTTGATGATATCAAAAGAGAATATCCCAAGAAGTGAACGATTTTTGAAAACATTTTATATGGTAAGAATGTATATCCACAAGAAAAAATGATAGAATAACAAAAAATACAATCAAGGTATGTATGTATCCATATTATGTGAAATATGTCTAATAGAGTGATCAAAACTGAATGAATAAATGTTTAGTTATAAAGAACTCTAAATACTAGGGAAGCAACTAAATATACACAAAAAATGAATAAGGGAATATTTTTTTATATTAAATTCCTTGAAATAAATATATTATTATAAAAATATATAAATGGTTAGTGAATACACAATACAAAGGAAACATGGGGCACACAATGTATTTTGTCTCCGTGAACATAAATTAGGACCATGATAACCCTTGAGGCTATAGAAAATTTCAAAAAAACTACCCAATATAGAGTGGTATTGTAATTAAATTTCAAATACCATGATTAAATGATTTATCATGATATAATATCTTAAATAATTAATATATACATAACATAAATTAAATTAGGGCCATAATACGAAAAATGTCTCCAAGAGTGGAATTTTATATGAAAACCCATACCTCTTGTATTAACATACATGAATGTACATTAATATCATGTATCATAAAAATAAATATTCAATTAAATTAATTTATATCCTCACTCATACCGATTTCCATTTATACTCTTCATAATTAGTCTTTGACAACATGTATTCTACCAATTTTCCACATCAGTTATTTTTTGTTATGATTATCTATATTAGTTTCATTATTGTGTTATCCATGTTCATTCTATAGTAAATGATAATAATGAATAGATAATCAATGTTACTATTAGGTATAATTAATATTTATTTATGATGCCTCAAATTTCATTTATTAGTGATTTATTCATTATCCTTCCAATTAAATCAATACCTAGCATGTTTCAGTTATTCTTAATGATCAATGTGTGTTTTACCCATTAATGAATTAAATATTGATATTTATTACCCAAACCTATTTTTTTGAAAAAATATATATAATATTATATGATAAATTATGTTCTGATAGTCTTTCATGATATTTATTCATAGAAAAGTTCAATTAGGTTGTTTAACTGACCTAAACGTGAACAAACCCCGATTTAATGAATGATTATGAGGTGGTTCAGAGGTAATTCCATTAAAACAAAATCATATGGATCTTATATAGTTATTATTAGCATGATATATCATAATTTTGTAGGACTATAATGTGAATATAATCTATATAAATTAATTACATAGAGATAGGAGATCATATTTCTCTTTGTTTTTTCATTTTAAACAATTCAATTAACTCTAATCGTTTGTTGATTGTATCTTTAAAAAACAATAAATTTGAAATAAAATAACCTTAGTGATGTCATATATATATATATATATATAATATTTATAATTTAACTTCATCCTTATATCCAATATTGAAAGGAGGTAATGGAAAACAAAACATGTTACGTAGTGGAGGTGGTAGTCCTCAGAATGCACAAAGGTTTTATTATTGGTAATGGATGTGATATTTGAATAAAGAATGATAAAAACCATAATATTTTTAAATTATAGTATCTAAATAATAGTAATATTTTTATATTATTTTTACTATACTAAATATTAAATAATATAATTAAGAATAAATATTAGTATTTGATAATGCTCACGTCAGGGATTTGAATTTTCCTTCGAAGTATCATTGAATTTAAAAGGATTAGGATAACTGTGAGGGGTCATAAGTTTATTTATATTAGATAGAGTTATAAGTAGAAAAAAATATAATATTTTCAAGGATAAATTCAAATGAATTTTCTATCTTTAAGTGGTTAATATGTTACCCTTTAATAAGTCAAAGTAATGGAATATTTGAGATTAAACCTTACATATTCAATAACGAAAGATTACTAATAATGTTAAATAAGAAGAAATGGAAAAATAGGCATGTAAAATAATTTTTGGCCATAAAGGCCTTAATCATTCTTTTTTTGAAAATAATTTGGGATTTATGGATTTTTGTTTAATCTCTTGTCCTTTTCCCAAGCATAATTTTATTATATTAAATAATTTGTAACCATTTTTTTTATAATTTTGGTGAAAAATATTTAGATAATAAGTTTTTACAAATTTTATACTTCTAATTTAAAATTTTGAAATCAATTGATCATATATAATTCTTTATCGTATGAAAGGGAACATTGAAAACAAATTCTTTTAATCAGGTATAAGCTATTTTTAGAGAAATTACATATTTAAGCATTAAAATTATATATGGGATAAAACTACCTTGGGTACTTATTTTAATGAAATAATTTATTGTTTATAAAAACCTAAATGGTGTTATGATTTAAAATAAATCTAATAACAAATATCCATTTAGATTAATTAATTTTAAAAAATATCGAAACCCATATTTTTTTATTAATGTAACATTTTATTTACTACTAAAAATGTTGGACATAGGATTTATAAGCTCAAATAATATTTTAAAATGAAAAATATTACTCCATTTATTCATATTTGATAACATAAATTATTTTATAAACTTATAGTCTATTCTTACAAACCACTGAATTTGAAGAAATACATGTTTCATGGAAACAATATCTTTCAACTAAAAACTTACCTTTTAAATAAGAATATAAAAAATGTATACTATGTCAATTTTGATTGAGGAATTTAAAATTGAATTTAAATTTTTACATATTTATAAATTTATTTTTTTCATAAAATAATAAAATATAAATGTAATATAGTTTTAATTGGGAAATGAAATTTTGAATTTTGAATTGATATTATTATTATTTAATATAATTAACCAACTAAATTTGTGGAAAACAATTAATAATAAAAAAAACTATCATTGATCATATGTTCTTTTAAATTGAAATGTGTATCACATAAAATAATTTTTTTTGAAAAAATAATTTTATAAACAATAAATGATGTTGTTAGTCATTTTAGGTTAACTAATTTATTTTCATTCATATTAAAAGTAACCTCTATTTTTATATGCATATAATTAATAAATTTTTTAATCATATTTATTACCACTAATTAAATGTCTCATTTATTATATTTTATCTAAATATATAATGCTTTCATTTGAGTTCAACGATACATGTAGAGTATGTTATCAAACACATTGTCTTATATAAAGGTAATCATAAAATAGAATTTTAGGGAGTTAGATGCGTGGTGGAATAACATTGAAATATGGAACAAGAAAAATCATATAAAATCATAATACAAACCATATTTAATAAATAGGTCCGTCATAAAAAGTGGAAAAATCTAACATCATCACGTATATGAATAATATAGTAAACTGGGATAAACCATCATGTCTGACAACATAGTATAATTGGATACCTTCCCATGTCCCACAACATAAAATCTAAGGAGATATAAACAACACCCAATGTATTACTGGGATATATAATTCATGTCCCAAACATCAATTAATGTTATAACTTTGTACATGTGTTCAACATGAAATCAAACAACAAATATTATAAATTGTAAAATGATTAATAAATAGAAATAAAACTCGTTACAATAAAATTTCATATTGAATACCAAAAAAAGTAGTAAAATAGTTGATTGCAGGATAACCAAAATACATTGATCCCATATAAACATATAATATGATAATATAATGGGTCATACATGATATATATTATAAATATAGATAATGAATCACGTAATGAATAAAATGAAAATGGAAGAGAATCTTTAAAAGATATTTCATACTATTATTATAAAATAATATTCTAAGTAACATTAAAAAGAATTTTTAAAAGGTGAAAAAGGTATTTTAAAAAATAATCATCCTAGGAATAGAGACCCTATAGATAAACATAGATAAATAGTAAGATACATAATGTGAAAGATTAAAAATTGAATAAAGTTTAAATAACTACATTATAATCATTATTGAATAGTTGTGAAGCAAACCACATTTATTGAAGAAATGTAAAATTTCTTATTTAATTTTAATTTTTTTAAAATTAAAATAATAAAACTTTATATATATTAAAAATTAAAATATGAAAAAGTTTTTCTTTTAATAAAGAACATTTGTGTGGCATTGAAAATAACCAATAATAGTGGGTGGATGTCATCCATTACAATGATTTATTTTAGAAACAAAAAATGACACTTAAGAATATTTTGCTATGGAAATATAATTTAATTATAATGAAAGGGAAAATATATTACAGGAAATAAGAGGGGAAAATATACGAAAAATTTTAGAACATAGTCAAATAAGAATAAATATTACTCAATAAAAAGAGAATGATTTAGGGAAAACGATTACCTTTGATTCAAAATTACTCCATTGTGATATAAATCCTTCTATAATAAACATAGGAAAATTATTTATATTTATTTAATTCTTTTTTAAAATTAATTTTATTTTTAAAATTCAGGTATACTTTTTATTACCCATTTATTAATTAATCATAATAAATATTAACAATTGGGTTTTAAATTTACCATTTTCTCTACTCTATATTTGATATAGAGAATTCAATCATTGTAAATTTTTCATCTATTCATAAAATAACTTATTTTCATGGAATTAATATAGACATGATTTATATATTTCTATATTATAAGGATTATTACATGGATTTCATAGTAATGTTTTGTAATGAATGGTTACAAATTTATAATTTTATATATTATTATATAAAATAAGAAAAAAATTTTATTAATAAATATAAATATATATTATACTAATATAGAATCCAAATTAGAAATTAAAATCATCCTTAAAACCATTTAATACCATGATATATATTTTATAACCACCCATAATTATAAAAAAATATCATAGTTCATTTGGGTGATTAAGATAAACAAAATATGGTAATGCTAAATTTAATGTATGAGTATGATATTATTTCATAATAATATCATTATAATAGAACTATAATGATATAATTTAAATGCTATAAAAGTGATATATAGCATTTTACAGGTGATAAGATTATATGATAAAATAACAATTGATAAAAAAAATTGTATGTTACAATATAGAAACTTGACCTCCTTTTGAATCATTATTTGGTTTTGAAGTATTTGGGATCCTTCATGAGGATAGGGGATTTCAAATTTAGGGGAGGTTTGATTTACCCTTTTGAATTTAAATTGATTGAACCCCTCATAATTTGAAAAAAAACTTCTAGAATGCGTGACAAAAAATAGTGGTTATCTTGGGTATTTATTTGGATTGAACACTTATCATAATGATTTACATATGCTATATATTATACCATATATGAATTTCTGCATGCCTTACTTGTTAAAGTTTTTCGTTGGCTTGGTAAGTGAAAAACTATAGTGATTATACCTTTTTACATAGACTAGATAATCCAGCCACATATAGAATACTACAACTACATAATTTTATAACTTCTTCCATTCTACATAAAATTCTTGATGTGATTACTACTATTCATTCTCACCATATTAATGTTTTTTATAAAATTCATATTCCATGATTACTTTATTTGAGTATCAAATAATTTTCCAAATAAACATAAAATAATTTATCCCATAAATAAATTTAAACAAGGGTTTTCCAAATAAAAAATGAATTTATATTCCCAATGACCTTATATTCCCAAATAAAATATATTATCGTTGGCTATATATTCCCAAATATCATATAACTATCACATTAAATTCCAATATATTTCTTTATATACTATTTTAAAATAATTTATACTCTTTAGTTCTTAACATGTCTATAATATTTATAATGTATTTAAAATTTATAATGTTATACTAATTAACATGTTCCTCATGTGATACATTGAGGATGGATACTTAAAGCATTTAGTATTTTCATTATATTTTAGTTTAATTCATATTTTGATTTTTATTATTATGTATGGTATATATTTATTATAAAATTTCATTTTATATTGTAAAAATATTTCAAAATAAAATAATACATTTCTCATTTTATATCTATATTGAATAAAGATCAAGCTATCAAACACATAAGAATTATTGAAGGAAATTTCACAAACAAATAGTGTGTAACAATCATGAAAGCCTTCCTATTTTCATTTATTATTAATATATATAAATTTGTTCATTTCCACTAGATCTTGTTGAAAAAAATATACTTAGAAGACAATAAATGAGGGGTAGAATATAATTCCTCTTAATTTTACATTTATAATGATTTTTGGTTGTATGAAATATGTATGAAATATCAACCTTTTTAAAATTGATCCAAAAAAATATTTTTATTGTTTCTCCAAAAAGGTACAATGAGTTTTAATTTCTATAATCTATTAGAGAAAAATGTATTAGATTCATAACATACAATCATTATAAAAAATTGAATTTATTTATAATATAATTTAATGTAAAAAATGATAACGTATTTATGTTATATAATATTAAGATGATTTTATTCTTGGTATGGATGAATTAGAAACAAAACGGGATGAAAAAAGTGAATTGAATTATTTTACATAGAAACTATAAATTTTCATGAGATTTCATGAAGAACCCATGATATATGGGTTTCTAATTTCTAATATAGATATATTAATAATAATAAAATATGATCCAAAATCAATCCAAGAGGTTATGTAATATTCTGAACTAAATAAATGGTTAAAACCAATCAAATATATAATTGATTTCACATACATTATTATGGATTGGAACCTAAAAGATCCACCAGATAATGAAAACCCAATTGGGTGTAATTTTTTATTTCAAAACAATATTGACATAGACAACATAATGTCTATTAAGAAATATCACTTGCTGGCTAAATATTCTTCAAAAATCACAGTATTGTCTATAAAGAAACCTTTTCTCTAGTGGTTATGATAAATTACACTTGGGGTATTTTATTAATTTTAAAATATTATGATTAAGATATATCAAAAATATATTAAAACAATATCCATTTATGGAAATTTATTTAACGATAAATATATGAGATATCCTAAAGGATTTAAGGATGCATGAGATTATGTAATGCTATTTAAGCTACAATGATGCATTTATGGATTAAAATAAGATTATTGGTTTTAGATTTTTTTGATGAAACTATGAATGAGTTGTACATAATTAAAGAAAATGATTAACCAAATTAATATAAATTAATTTTTAATATAATCGTTGTATTTTGGGTTTAAATGTTAATGAAATATTTATTATCATTAAATACAACCTTATTTACAACTAGAGAAAATGTACGTGGGAAATTACATTTTAGTAAAGGATATTGTTAAAGAAATGTCCTTAATATGTATAAAGATAAATAAATATAGAACTAAATCAACACATGGACTTGTTTAAAACATATAAAATGGTAAAGTGTTAAATTTTTTCTATAAAAATAGTTCATTACCTATAAGTACCCTACCATAAACATTTCATAATCATTAATTAAGATAATAATTCACATTGAAGATCTTTTTAGGTTTAGTGCTTTAGAAAGTTAGGTCATAACATATACATTATAATTTGAAATATTACATGTAGACACTTCTACTCAGTATCCACTTTTCATAAAATAAAAACTCTTGAAAAAAGAGTCATGTCTAGATTCCTATTTTAGACATCAACACTTTTCCTTGATCCCATCCCTGACCCTATTCATCATTATTTCCTTTGAAATTTTTTTCAATAAACTTGGTATGAGAATAAAAAGCTTATTAAGGGACACACAAAGAAAGAAAACTGTCATTTTTTTAAAACAACAAGTAAACCATGAATACATTATCATAAGTAGTACTTTTCACCTTTATGAAGTATTAAATACTCTTCACTGAATAAAAGTGCATTTTCACCCTTTTATAACCAAAATATTACCATAAAACCTCCATAAATAACACATAACAAAAAAAGTAACTTGGGATATAAACACACTTAAATGGAATAACCATACGGTTGACTTCTACACATATCACTAAAAAGAATATCTATATGGCTGACTTCTATACCCAATGAATTGGAGGTTATAACATAACCACCCATCTTGAATTATCATGGCACCACCTGTCCTTTGTTTTATCATGTAACCACCCATCCAATGTCCAAGTACCATTATAAAAATCATAACACATAAAATGTTGCATTTCACTAATAATATTTAACTTGAAATATCAAGAAATAATTTTAAGATATTAAAAGAAAAAATATTTCCAAAACCATTTTCAATACTAAAACACCCAAAAATATAATAATGGATTTCTTTTTCTTTTAAAATCATTTAGTCTTTTATAGGAAGCAAAATAAAAATTACGGCGGCAGAGAGGTCATTGTCGCCGTAAAAATTAAAAACATTCCTTTTTTTGTTTAGTTAAATGCTTTATAGAAAAAAGATTCCCTTGAATGGAATTAAAATTAAAAAGGGTTTATAATATACCGTATAAAATAATGATGTATTTATTATCAAAACATGCCTCAATGAAAGAAGATTGAGACGAAGTCCCTTACCTCGTGTACGACTTGACCTGTTCGTTATTTAATTTTCTGAATATAAAAAATATGTCAATTTATACATTATTAAGAACCTTTTTAAATTTTATTATTCATTTTATATCAATTATTACTTTTCTATTAAAATTAGTTAATTATTTGAGTTTATATCAGAAATTTTGTCGATCATCAAAACTATACTAAAAAATGAACTTGTTATAATTATAAATTGTCCATGTGGTCGAAATTAAATTATCTCCAGATTGATATTAATGATATATAAATCATATAAATCATATATATCCAGCATATATGTATTTAGAATAGTCCATATCATTTTGATATAAGAAAAAGAAATGCACCATTCATGGAGACGATAAGCTATACATACGTATGAACGCTACATTAATTTCATTTTTATCCTTTTAAAAAGGAATGAAAACCAAATTATACATATGTATATTGTTATTCCAGTATAATATAATATTTTATATACATTACATATTTTTATTAATACCATCCTTTATACGTTCCATGTATGGTATAAATGAGTCATATCACTTTGAGGGGGTAGTAGTCCACACTTCCTCAAATGAAATTATCATATATATAAAAAATGAAAATAATAAAGGTACGTTAAAATATAATTAGAGAAGCATATAGATAAAATAAATATCATAAATAATTATAGTTCCATCATAATGGCCACCATAAGAGGTGGTAGGATAAGATTTAACAATCATCGTTTCGTGAGGAAGTAGTTCGCTGTCCACAAAAACATTATGGTCTCTACCCATTAGATGGAGGTGTGTGTAAGTGTAGTTCAAATAATTATCATAAAAAACCTAGTATATTGATGATATTGTTGTTTTTATGTAAGAAATGAATAAAAAGTGCATAGGGAGTGAAGAATTAAAATAAAAAAATAGAACTTGAGGGATGACGTTACCTTTAATTCGAGTAACTCCCTTGGGTTTGAACCAAAAGGCATTATTGAAGTTTCTTCTACTTAAGATAAGGATCCTAGGTTGAAGAAAGGTGTGTGGGGAGCTTATTTGATTATATGTTAGATGAGCCAAGCGGGTTTGAGAGGTGTTAGTATTGGGAAAGAGGTGATGACCATATATCAGTGGGAGGGGGCAATCTTTAAGAATGTTTCAAAATATTATTTTATTATATAATTATTTTTCTATTTATAAAAGTCTAAAACTTATATAATTCGAAGATAAGGTGCATATAATTCGAAATAAAATCATTCAATAATAATTCGACTAGTTTTGGATATTTTTTAATCCATATATTTTTTTATGTAACCCTTTGTTAACTTATTTAACTTTTACCATGTCCTCTTATATATTCATACTAGATGGTTAATATAGCAACCATAAAATAAAAATAGAACCAAATGTGGTTTATTAATGAAATTATCAACCTTATCTAAGTAATTTGGACAAATCCTATATTTTTAGGATTATTATATCATTTAATAAAATATTAATTGATTTAAACACCGATTTAGGTTAATTTATATTCTATTCATATCAAGACTTTTAAAAAAAATCTCTAGAAACTTGATTATTTCGAAAATATTTCCATAATTCAAATATAATCAGTCATCCCAATCTATAAAATTCATGTATGGAATAAAAAAGGTTCAAAATATAGTTATTTTAACATTTATAATCTCATTTATTTAAAACATTCATTATTAATGAGATAATCATTACATCAACACTGTGTCAAAAATAATTTTATTTATATAATATCTAAAAATCATAAATAAAATACCATTATATAAGAAATAGTTTTATCTTTCAAATTAATATTTATATTAGAAGAGAACATGTATATAACCCCATATAAATGTTTTTACAAAAATATATATGTTTATTTTATTTTTTTCCTTTAAATTAATTAATATAAATTGTCATTATCACTCCCAAGTGGCTCCATGGGGTCCCAAAATTGACCCAAGGATGCCCATGGTCGGAAATGTATCATCCAATAGGGTTAGGACTAGTAAAAGTGTAATTAATTATTACTATAATATTATTTTTCACCATTATTAACAAGATTTACACTTTAACCAAGGTAAATAAAATATTTACTAAAGTAAATATTAATATTGTCTAAAAATAAAAGATACATATTTAAAAAATTTGGACATCCTAATTTGAAATATGGAATCCGTTTTTCTAAATTCAAAATATAGAAGTGGTATAAATTAATTTAAAATGAATTCTCGTTGTCAAAAAAATGTGTGTTTTTAAGAAATAATAATTATCAAAAAATTTATATTTGTTTATGTCCAAATTAAGAGTGAAATTACATATAATGACAAAATTTGAATTAAATGGTAAAAATTTAATCTAATTAAACTTTAAAACCAATTAAAATAATAATGTAACAATATAAATAAATTTGATTAAAAGCCAGTTTTGAATTAAAATGCAGTATTTTCATTATTCATTAATAAATGAACTTTATTAGAAAAATACTATAATTTTACCCAAAGTAAATTTTGAAATCCAGATTCTAAATAAAAAGTTTATATTAAAAAATAGACCATATAAAGGTGACGATAACTAGATTTAAAAATGGTTCTCCATCAAAAGGTGGTAAATCAACCTTTTAAAGAATATTAGAGTGTTTATGCTTAGAATTGGATTTATTCACATTTTTGCCTCTAACATTTATTGGATAAAGGTATAGAAATTTTAAAAACATGTATAATCATATTTTATTGAGTTTTGTTCATTCCATCCAATAGAATGACTATGCGTTAACTAATATTTAAAATAATAATACTATATTATTATTTTTCAGTATAACTCAACATTGTGAGAAACGTAATATTTCAAAGAAACTTGTTCTTGTGATTCAGTTATGCCAATGAAAAAAACATACCCTTTAAAGTTAAATTAATATTTAATTCATGAATATTAATAAACATGAAAATATCATACTCTTTATTTAATAGGGATGTTATATCCTTCCATCTTTTGGAAATTGCATCCTCAAAATTTTATTCACTTATCATGTAAATGGGGGTATTTACCCCTCCTAGAATTTTCAAATTCCCACATTTAATCTTCTACCATATGGGTTCTTTACAAAACCAGTAACTGATTAATTACCTTTTTTCACAACACTTTCTCTTTTCAGTCAATTATCAAGACTGGTTTTTCCTCATAAAAGAGATTCTATTCCTACTGAACTACCTCTAGCATTGAAACTGGATATGGATCTAGCATATACATTATCAACATTAAAACATGAAAAACATTATGTACCAAGGATAAACATGGAGGAAAAGACACATGTTTGGAAACTGATATAAATTTCTCAAGGATTTCATAGGGTCTATTGAACCTCGGACTCCATATTCCTTTCTTTCCAAAATGCATCAATCATTTCTATGGAGAAACATTGAGGAAGACATGATCACCAACACATAAGAAATATACCTTCTCAGGTTATCCACATAACATTTCATCTTTTCTGAGCTATTCTCATGTGCTTCAGAATCAATTGAACATTCTTTTCCATCACTTCTACCAATTCTTATCCCATCAGCTTTCTTTCACCTACTTCATCCCAGAAAAGTTTGAGTTTAACACCACTTTCTATATAATGCCTCAAATAGAGCCATATGTATACTAGAATATAAACTATTAATATATGAAATTTTAACCAAAGAAAGATGTTGGTCGCAAATTCCCTGGTAATCCATTGAAGAAGTAAGTAACATATTTTCCAAAGTCGGAATTGTTTGTTTTGATTTCCCATATAATTGTGGTTGAAAGGCTGTACTAAAATTTAATTCAGTACCCAATGACTTCTAAAGGCCATTCCAAAACTTATAAGTAATCCTATGATCACTATTTTATACATTAGATAGGGGAACTACATGTAAATTGACAATCTCATTAACATATAACCGAGATATTTTATCTAGAGACAATGTATCTCAAATATGAAGAAAATGAGCAGTTTTAGTCAATCGATCAACAATAACCCAAATTGAATTGTTACCTTGAGATGTATTTGGTAATCCCAGAATTATGTCTTTAGATATATTTTCTCATTTCCACTCTGGCACTGGTAAAGGATTAAACATCTCTTTTGTTAAATGTCAATCCGCTTTAACCTGTTGACAAGTCAAACACTTCACAGTGAAGTCACCAAAATCACTTTTCATTCCATCCAACCAGTAATACTCCCAATGATCTTTGTACATCTTAGTACTTCTTGGATGAACTGGAATAGGAGAACTATGAGCTTCACATAACAACTCTTTCTTCAATTGTGAATCAAAAGTCACACATAATCTCTTTAAAAACATAAAAACACAGTCTCTATCAAAATTAAACTCGGGTAACTTACCCTTCAGAACCAATTCTACCTTTTTATACAATTTACTGTCATCTTTTTACATTTTCTTTATTCTATCTACTTAAGGAGATTTTACTGAAACCTGAAACAAAATAGAGGAATCTCCTACACCAACAACTTCTATGCCAAAATTATTCAAATCAAAAACCAAATCATCTCGTTCCAAATGTAGTATGGTTAAGGTAGGATTACTATTTCGACTCAATGTGGCAGCCACATTATTTTCCATTCCTGGATGGTAATGGATCATGTAATCACAGTCCTGGATTAATGTTAACCATCTCTTTTGTCTCATGTTTACTTCCTTTTGAGTTAATATATACTTCAAATTTTTTTGGTTAGTATATATTTAACATTTTACTCCATATAGATGATGACTCCAAATTTTTTAAAGAAAAACTACAGAAGCTAATTCCAAATCATGTGTAGGGTAGTTTAACTCAAAAGGTTTCAGCTGATGTGAAGCATAAGAAATTACCTGATAATTCATAATTAAGACACAATCAAGTCCTTTCAACGAAGAATCACCGTAGATAACAAACTCACCATCTCCGGAAGGTAGTTCCAAAACAGAAGAATTCACCAATCTTCTTTTCAATTACTGAAAACAATCATCACATTCTTTTTTCCAAATGAAAATAACACCTTTTCAAGTTAACTTAGTCATTGGTCTAGATAACTGTAAAAAATATTCCACAAACCTCTGGTAATTACTTGATAAACAAATAAAACTATGAATCAATATGATATTGGTAGTTCTTGGAATTTCTTTAAAAACTTTTGTTTTAGTAGGCTCAATAGTTGTTAAATTTTTTAAAAACAATGTGACCAAAGAAATAAATTTGTTGTAACCAAAACACACAGTTTCTGAATTTACCATACATTCTCTTTTAGTTTATGGTTTGAAAGACAACCCTTAAATGGATTTCGTTTTCTACTTTACTTTTAGAATAAATAAAAATATCATCAATAATCATAGCCACCATTTATCACATGAGTCAACATAGCCATAACTACAATAAACTGTTCAATTATGATTCTGACTATCTCAGGATGTTGATTTGGAAGGTCATTTAACTCTCTATGACTTCCCAACATAGTTTCCCTGTTTCTTTTGTGGAACACCATTCCGAACACAAAAATATCTTTGGTGAAGAAACAAGGTAATATGTAGATGTTATATCATTTCATAAATTAATTTAGGGATTTTAATTTTGCAATACCCTAATTCCTAAAGTTATCTAAACCTACATCTGATACCAACTATATAGACTCGACCATAAACATTTTGTAAACTTTAATTAAGTTAATAATTAACATTGCTTATCTTTTTAGGTTTATAGATTTAGAAAATTTGGTCATAAAATATACATAAAAATTTGGAATATTACATGTAGACACTTCTAATCAGTATCAATTTTTTCATAAAATAAATACTCTTTAAAAAAAGAGCCATGTATAGTCCATATTTTAAAAATCATGACTTTTATTTGATCCCATCCTTGACCCTATTCATCTTTATGTCCTATGAAAAAAATTAAAAAATCATTGTATGTGCATAAAAATCTCAGTAAGGGATACACAATGACGGAAAACTATTATTTTTTCAAAACAACAAGTAAACCATGAATAAAATATCATAAGTAGTACATTTCACCTTTATAAAGTAGTAAATACTCTTCACTAAATAAAAGCTCATTATTTAACATTTTGTAACCAAAATATTACCATAAAAACCATAGAATAAACACATAACATATAAAGGTTACTTGAGACACAAACAAACTTAAATGGAATAACCATATGGTCGACTTCCACACATATCAATAAGTAGAATATCCATATGGTAATCTTCCACACCCAATGCATTGGAGGTTATAATGTAACCACCCATCTTGGTTTATCACGACTCCCCCCGTCATTTGGTTTATCAAGTAACCACCCATCCAATGTCCAAGTACAATTATAAAAATCATAACACATAAAATATTAAACTTCAATAATAACATTTAATTTGAAATCAAAAGAAATCATTTCAGCATATTAAAAAATAAATCTATTTCAAAAAACATTTTAAATAATAAAACCCCTGAAAAGGGAAACATAGATTTATTTTCCTTTTTAAAACATTAAGGATTTTATTGGAAGCTGAATAACGATTACAGCGGCAGAGAGGTCATTGTCGCCACATTAATTAAAAAAATTCCTTTTATCATTTAGCAAAATTATTCATAGAAAAAATATTCCCTTTAATGAATTTAAAAGTTAATTGTATTTATTATACACCGTATAAAATAATTAGGTCTCTATTATCAAAACATGCCCCAATGAAAGGAGATTGAGATGAAGTCCCTTACCTCGAGAATGCCTTGGCCCATTCATTATTTAATTTCTTGAATAATAAACTTATGTTGATTTCTATTTGCTTAATAACCATTATCAAGTTTATTATTCCTTTTATAAGGCTTATTACCTTTCTATAACAACTATTTAATTATTTTAGTTTATATCAGACATTTTTTGGAGCGTCAAAACTTGATTCAAAAATGAACTTGTTATAATTATAAATTGTCCATGTGGTCAAATTTCAATTATCTACAGAATGATATTAATGGTATATAAATCATATATATCATATATATCCAGAATATACATATTTAGAAAAGTCTATATCATTTGAATATATGAAAAATAAAGGCACCGTTCATGGAGACGGTAAGATGTACATACGCAAGAACGCTACTTCCATTTCATTTTTAACATTTTAAATGGAATGAAAACCAAATGATTCATATGTATATTATTATTCTAGTATAATATCATATTTTATATACATTACATAAGTTCATTAAGACAAGTATTTATACGTTTCATGTATGGTATGAACGAGCCATATCACTTGAAGGGGCGGTAGTGCACACTTCCTCAAATGAAATTATCATATATATACAACATGAAAAGAGTAAAGGTATGTTATAAGAGAATTAAAGAAGAATAGAGATAAAATAAATGTCATAAATATCATATATAATTATAGTTCTACCATAATTGCAACCATAAGAGGTGGTAGGATAATATTGAACAATAATCGTTTCATTAGGATGTAGTTCACCTTCCACAAAATCATTATGTACTATACCCATTAAATGGATGTGTGTATACATTTTGTTTGATAAATAATCATAAAAACAAATAGTATACTGAGGATACTAGTGTTCTTATGTAAACAATGAATAAAAAGTGCATAGGGAGAAAAGAAGTAAAATAAAGAAGAGAACATGAGGGAATACATTACCTTTAAATCAGGTAACTCCCTTGGGTTTGAACCAAAATAATTATTTAAGTTACTTCTACTTAAAGTAAGTCATATGGGATAAATAAATTTTTGTTGAGATATTATTTGAGTAGAGATTGGATGATCCAAGGGGGATCGATGGGTGGGAGTATTGTGTTAGAGGTGATGAATTTTTATAAGGGGGGGCTCTTTATGAAAGTTTGAAAATATTATTTTATTATATAGTTATTTTCAATTTATAATTGTCCAAAACTTATTTAATTCGAATATAAAGTGTAGATAAGTTGAAATAAAATTATTCAATAAGAATTGGACATGTTTTGGATAATTTTTAATCCTTCTATTTTTTATTTAACCCTTTGTTATCTTATTTAACTTTTACCATGTCCTCTTGTATATTCACACTATATGGTCAATATAGTTACCATAAAATGAAAATAGAACCATAAGTGGTTCATTAATGATAGTATCAACCTTATCTATGTAATTTGGACAAATCTTATATTTTTAGGATTATTATATCATTTAATAAAATATTTATGTATTTAAACACTCATTTATGTCAATTTATATACTATTCTTATCAAGACTTTTAAAAAAAAATCTATAACAACCTAATTATTTAGAAAAACCTACCATAATTCATTGATAAACAGTCATCCAAATATATAAAATCTGTGTATGACATAAAAAAGGGTCAAAATAAAAATATTTTAAAATTTATAATCATATTTATTTAAAACATTCATTAATGAGGTAATCATTACATCATCATTGTCTCATAAATAATTTTATTTATTTAATATACAAAAATTATAAATAAAATACCATGATGTAGGAAATCATTTTATCTTTTAGATTAATATTTATTGTAGAATATATCACATATTTAACAACATATAAAATTGTTTTACTAAAAGATATATGATTATGTTATTTTTATCCTTACATTAAATTAATTAATATAAAATGTCATTATCACTCACAAATGGCTCCATGGGGTCCTAAAATCTTCCCAAGGATGGCCATGGTCAAACATGTATCATAAAATAGGGTTAGAATTAGTGTAAGGGTAATTAATTGTTATGATATTTTATTTTTCACCCTTATTTAATAGATTTACCCTTTAACTATTGTAAATAAAATATTTAATAAAGTAAATATTCATAATGTTTTAAAATAAAATTTACCTATTTACACAATTTGTACATCCTGATTTCAAATATGGAATCCATTTTTCAAAATTCAAAATATAGAAGTGGTTGAAATTAATTTAAAGTTAATTCCAGTTGTCAAAACAAAAAGTGTGTTTTTAAAAATAATAACTATCAAATGATTTACCGTTGTTTATGTCCAAATTAATCATGAAATTACTTATAATGACCAAAATTGGATTAAATGGTAAAAATACTATCCAATTACACTTTAAAACCAATTATTATAATAATATAACTATATAAATAAATTAGATTAAAAGAAAGTTTTGAATGAAAATGCAGTATTTTCACTATTCATTAATAAATGAACATTATCATAAAAATACCAAAATTTTACCTATTGTAAATTTTGATGTCTTGATTCTAAATAAGAATATTATATTTTCAAATAGGCCATATAAAAGTGACAAAAACTAGATTTCAAAAGGGTTTTCCATCAAAATGTGGTAAATCAACCTTTTAATGAATATTAGAGTGTTTATGCTTAAAATTGTATTCATTCACATTTTAAGCCTCTAAATTTTAATGGATAAAAGTAAATACATTTATGAAACATGAATAATCATATTTTAGTTAGTTTCGTTCATTCTTTCCAATACAACAACTATGTATTCACTACCATTTAAAATAATAATATTATATTATTATTTTTTAGTATCACTCGACATTGTGTGCAACATAAGATTTCAATGAAACCCATTGTTTCGTTTTAGGTACGCCATCGAACATAGAGTCCCATTTAAAGTAAAATAAGTATTTAATCCTCAAATATTAATAAATTTTAAAATGTATTACTCTTTATTTACCAGGGATGTTTCATACTTTTGTCTTTTGTAAATTGCATCCTTGAAATTTTATTCACTTATCAAATAAAAGGGGGGTAGTTACCTATCATAGATTTTTCAAATTCGCACATTTCCTCTTCAACGATATAGGTTTTCCAAAAAACCATTACCTGATTAATTACATTATTCCACAACACTTTCTCTCTTCATTCAATAATCTGGACCCATTGTTCACTATAAGAGAGATTCTCTTCCAACTAAACTACCTCGGAGCTCAAAACATGAGATGGATATAGTATATACATTCCCAACAATGAAAAATTAAAAACATTATGTACCAGGGATAAACATAAAGGTAAATCCACATTGTAGGAAACTAATCCAACTTTATCCAGTTTTTCATAGGGTCCAATGAACCTCGAACTCAATATTCCCTTCTTGCCGAAATGAATCAAACATTTCCAAGGAAAAACTTGAGGAAGACATGATCACATACCTCAAAAGAAATAACCTTTATTCGGTTATCTACATAAATTTTATTCCTTCTCTGAGCTGTTATCATGTGCTTCTAAATCAATTGAATTTTCTCTTCCATCTCTTCTACTAATTCTAGTCCAATCAACTTCCTTTCACCTACTTCATCACAAAAAGATGGATTTCAACACCGCTTTCTATATAATACCACAAATGGATCCATCTGTATTCTAGAATGAAAAATGTTATTATATGAAAATTAAACCTTTGAAAGATGTTGGTCCCAGCTTTCCTGTTAATTCATTGAAGAATCACGTAGCATATCATCCAATGTCTAAATTGTTTTTTTGACTGCCCATCTAACTGTGGTTGAAAAGATATACTAAAATTTAATTTAGTACCCAATGACTTTAGAAGGCCTTTAAAAAAGTTATAAGTAAACCTGAGATCTCTATTAGATACAATGGAGAGGGCAACACCATGTAACCAGACTATCTCGTTAACATACAACTGACAAAGATGATCTAGAGATAATCTATCTCGAATAGGATGAAAATGAGCAGTTTTAGTCAATCGATCCACAATAACCTAGATTGATGCAACAACCCAGACCCAAACAACCACCCAAATAGTGCTAAACAGGTCGGGTGCTACTACATTAGGTGCACCTCTCTGATATCCAAAGGATGCCGACTAGCAGCGAGGGACTTATAGGTAAAGTGGGGAGGCTATAACCTCTCGGAGGATAATAAAAGTGGTACTGGTCCAAGTAGAATAATAAAGATGCAGCAGAATAAATGACTCAGCAGACTTGAACCAGACCCGTAGAGCGGAAGCCAAATCAGTATCAATAAATAGCGAAAGCAATAAATACAAAAAACAGTAGCGAAAATAAACACAACAACATGATGATCACTTGTGACTACTACTGAATAATAAAACATGAATCCAAAGAATTTCATACATATCTGAATATAAAAGGTGCACCAATGGCTAACCATATATATCTACAAAACAGGTAAGCATGCTGATATAGGAATAAAGAAAAACATGGTGACTCCAACTAGGCAGGACCTCATGGTCCATACCATCTCCATGAAACAGCTAAGACAACCCAACTACTAAAGCTGGCCTCTTTTCTAACGGTAAATCCATGAAGTTTGCATGCGTCTTGAAGGGCCCATGTAGGGTGTGAGACGAAGCTCAGTAGGATACCACCCAATGTGGCATACCTAATATAAGTGTTTAAGCAGGCATGCATCTATATGGAAAGCAGAAAATAAAATGTTGTACAAATAAACACAAACTCCCCTGGTGATCAAAAGCAGCCATAGAGTGTCACCTGCTTCGGCCAATGCCAGAATCTCTGTCATGTTACCCGACAATATGTTCCCCCTGACACAGTGTGTCTCAAGTACCAACATCCCAAAAGCACGCCGGAGAAACAGTAACTCGGAGGAACAATGATGTATGTCCTCAAATAAGTACCGGAGAGATAGTGATGTCTGCCCTCAAAAAACATAACCAGAGGGACAACAATGTCTGCCCTCAAATAAAGTACCTAGAGGGACAGTGATGTCTTCCCTTAAATAACGGCGAGCCTCTTCCCCCAACTCGATATCCTCAATGCTATCCCATAAAGACTCCTCACCTCCAACGTGGCTTCCTACAGAAAGCACTCCTAAACAAATAGTACCTAAACCGCAACTAACGGGGGCCTCTACCCACACGAGTGGTCAAAACCACCTCATCATGGAGTCTCTATATGTGCACACTACTCAAAGTTTCTGGGTGAGCGTTAATCACAAAAATAGTATCCATGCCACAACACCTCTGATACATCACGTCCCTGCGACCATGCCACTCAAGTCTGATGGCCTTTTCATCCTAGTAACCCGGGCCATGCCCAACCTGACAGTCATCCAACCTGAAACTGACACCCATAACGCTCATTCCTGGAGTCTGAACTACCCAACGTAACTAGAGAAAATCCCAACTTGTGTTCAGCATCACTCAAGAATATCCAGGCCATGCCTAACATAACCCAAAGGATCTAGCATATGCAACTCAGTAATTACATATATTACATATTTAAACAGAACACATAAATAGGAAAAACAATCTAAATAGTTGAATTTCACTAAGCAAGCACTGTCCCATACTAGCGTAGAGGTCTTTAAGGCCTCTAAAAATTTATATCAAGGTTTAATAACTAAAATCAACAGTTAAAAACAATACAATTTAGATATAACCATTTTGGCATCCCCCGAAAAAATGCCCAGATGAGCAATGGCCCCTCACCTGGCCCCGCTCAAGAAAACTATAATAGGGCATTCCCAAAGTCAACCCATAGGTCAAAAATCTATTCAAAATGTAATAGCAGAAAAAACGGGTCCCGCAAAAAATATTCAAAAATGCACAAAAGGTCACGTCACCCAAATGACCATGAAAACACAAAAAGAGGTATGCACCACCTACCTGAGACTCATACAATGCTAATCCTCTGATAATAGCCTCCAATTAGGTCTAAAATGCGGTAGATCTAAAAAATAATCAAAACTACTCAAACTACTCAAACTCCAATAACTCATTATAGAATAAAAATGAAACAAAAACGAATCAAGAGGAATCAAGGCCATACAGAGGGGGTTTCAACAGATAAATCAATGATTGAAACAGAGTTCAGATGAAGATCTGGGAGCAACAATGAGGTCCGGCTTGATCTCCCTGCTCAACCCAATGTGAAAATTGAGGTTTTGCCTCAATACGAAGCTACTGGCCATTTTAGAAAAAAAGAAACCTCACGATGTGTACTTTAGGACTACATGACATGTATCATTTTACTATTCATAAGACGATTGAAATTCCACCAACATACTTTTCAGCACCTGCCAACATGAGTACATGGAGCATATCTCGGGGTACACGGTGTGCTCTTAATTTTTATTCTCTTCCTCGCCGACTTACCCACACACCATATATATACCTCATACATAGCCAGACTACACGGCGTGTCCAAGAAGGAAATGTCGTGTACTTGGTTTAAATGATTCAACCCAGCCAACAGGACTACATTCCATGTATGTCCTCCACACGGTCAAGGGTACATGGCATGTCAAAAACTACACACCGTGTAGTATGAAATTTCAACACGGTCACGAAACGACATGTACTCGGCGAACACATGACCGGTCACTCACCTAACATATACATGGCTTGTACTTAAAGTAAATGATGTATAGTCTAGAAATTTCCAAAAACTACCCAATTTCATTAGTTTTCTCAGTAACAAGTCAAAAATTCAAATAGGGTCCATATTTTGACCCGTTCCAAAAACCCGGGCCATACAATCTCCCACCCTTATTATAGCTGATCCCCGAGCTATCAAACGAAACCCAAAGATGGCACCGAAGATACCACTCTGATCAAAGTAACCCATACTTCCTTAGTCTCAAAGGTCCTGGAGAAATTCTTCAAGGGGATCCCCGCCTTAGGAATCACCTAACTCAGTCTCAACACAACAAAACTCAAGGTAAACACGGTTCACTAACCTGCTTTCCGGATGCATAGTCATTCCGTGATGCATCATCACCCCCTATACCTTAGTGGTGCTCATGTGTCCTTCCCGACACCCAACATCTCCTGCACCGCATCGGTGTACACCTCCATGAGGTCCTAGTGCCTAACACCTCAAGTAACCCACATCCTCAATACCCCAATGCCCCAAGCACCGCATGTAACCCGCATCCTCGATGCCTCGATGCCCAAGGCACCTCATGTAACTTTCATCCTCGATGCCCCTAATGCCACACATCTCATACATACATACGTACATACATACATACATACATACATACATACATACAGATATATATATCACACACCCGATATGGTGACAATCCAATGGACTAGAATCTTGTCATTCCACATAGATTTTGTAAATCACGTGCACTCCAAATTGAAATACCTCTATAGGTCATGCCAAAAAGGAAACATGGGAAATCACGGCCACACCTGTGGTGTACCTCTAACCATCATCGGCTCACTATCCTGCTCAAACTTTGGTAGCTCTAAAGTGTGCTCCTGGCCTGAAGTACGACTGCCTGATGTCTGACCTCCCTGCAGTGCTGCTCCTGTCACTGGCCACTGACCCCTCAGCTGGATCCCGCTGTCTCTATCACGTCCTCCTTGTGCAACTGAACCTCAGATAACCTCTTTTGGTAACAAATCTGAAGCAACTCTAGATGCCACTGTCTATCAGGGTCATTGCCTACCGGCTATCTAAGAAGGCTACTTCCAAAACCTCTCTAGATTCCCCACTTGTCAGCATGCCCGGAACTCCTTTGGAGGCCTATCACAATGAGTTCGAACATGTCATGACTGTCCACATTGGATGAAAACCACTGAATAACTACTATGAGGTGGTCTAGATGAGTCTTTGGCCTGACTGCCCTGCTGGAACTCATCCCGTCCTCAATTCTTACTGTTCGAACCCTCACCTGAAGTCGTCGTCTGGCCAACCTAAGGCCTATCCCTCTTGTTGACCTCTTCTATGAGCGCCTGATTCACTGCCCTTGAAAAAGAACCCAGCCTGAAGATATTCACCTAGTTTATAATGGCGTGTCTTAATAAATCCTTGAAGCGCCTCACCCTAGCCATGTTATCGCTTACCATACTAGGTGCAAAGCGAGACAACTTAGTGAAAGTAGCTGCATAGTCCATGATAGAAATTTCTCCCTGCTGAAGTCTCAAGAACTCCCGAACTCTCTTTGATCTCAGTGTCTCTGGGTAAAAGTGCTCAAAGAATTAGTCCTCAAAGTCCTTCCATGCTAGTCCCTCATGCATGCGAGCCTGAACCTGCACATCCCACCAACACTTTTCCGATCCTCACAACATGTATGTCGCCTGCTTGACCCTCCACCCTTGATGTGTCTCGAGATACACAAAGATCATCTGAATGATCTCTATCCAGTTCTTAGCCACCTACGAACCACCCTCACCCTGAAAAAGCTGCGGATGCTACGACTGGAACTCCCGCATCAGATATTCCATAGATGGCTATGTACCCTGCATGCCTCTGTCGATCCCCTACAAGACAAGCACTGGGCTAGATCAGAGATGCTCATCGAGCCACGATCTGAATGTTGCCGAACCCGGCTGCTGTCTTACCTGCACTATATCCTGAACTTGATCCTATCCCTGAGACTGTACCTATGGCTCCTGCTCTACCTACACTAGATCCTAAACCTAATCCTGCACCTGTGGCAGTGTACCATATCCCGTTTGCTGCTCCATCTGATTCGCCCAAAAAGGAAGCCACTGAATACCATAAATGGTTAGACAACCAATATATATAACAATATTTACTCAATGCAGATAAGAAATTAGTAAAAGGCATCACACAACTACCACCCTTACTCTCCCCCACTACAACCATGCCACACGACATCCTGGCCTCGTGGCCTCCTTACCCACCCTCCAACAGATCCAAGTATCAAAGGTACCTCAGTCCATGACCATCCTGACAAATAATGTTGCCTCAAACTGACGACTGAGTCACCCAATCCTAGTGATCAAAATCACCTCAACCTATAGTTCATGCATGCTCGTACAAGATCCAGACCCAAATACCTTGTCACATGCAATTCTACAATATATAAAGCATGGCATACAATTTTCAACAATAAGAAATTCTATTAGGAATTTCACTTATTCACATTTCAAAGCATTTAAATCATGTAAATTGATATCATTCACAAGGAATTTTTACTTCACAAAGCATACATGCAGTTATGAAATTCAAGTACCCTAAAAATGTTCCTATCAAAAGCCAAGCATACAAGCCTTGCCATACCAGGCCAAGGTTCAATTCTCCCTTACTGCACTGAGTCAAGGGTTACATATCAAAATCAATAACATCACACATCAAGTGATCCATCGATGTAGAAATCATATAAACTCTAATATGAGCAAAAAGAAAACAGTAATTCCCACCCATGGAAACTTGGTCCATCCCTCATACCTGGTGTTGCAGGAACCCAAGCACAAGCTAGAAACCCAGTTCCCAGTAACAACCTATCTCAAGTCTACCATATCCCAAATAGTAAAACCAGTAGAAAAAAGAATTCCCAATGGCATTAGTATCATGTAAAACACTTCTATTAAATCCCTATCAAGAACTCATTTGATACCACTTTGTAACGACCCGGACCTGAACAACCACCCGAACATAGCTAAATGGGTTGGCTGCTACTACATTAGGCGCACCGCCCCTAAAGCCAAAGGCTTACGACTAGAAGTAAGAGTCTTATAGGTATAGTTGGGAAGCTATACCCTCTCAGAGGATAATAATAATGGTACTGGTTCGAGTAGAATAATAAAGATGCATCAGAATAAATGACTCCGAAGACTGGAACCAGACCTACAGAGCGGAAGTACAATCAGTATCAATAAGTAGCATAAGAAATAAATATAAAAAACAGTAGCAAAAATAAACACATTAGAATTCTGATCACTTATTACTACCAATGAACAATAAAACATGCATCCAAAGAAGGTCATACATATCTGATAAAAAAAGGGTGCCAATGGCTAACCATATATAGTTAAAAAACAGGTAAGCATTCTGATACAGGAATAAAGAAAAACAAGGTGACTCCAGCTAGGGAGGACCTCAAGGTCCACACCTTCATTATGAAATAGATAAGGCATCCCAGATCTAGAAGTTGGCCTCTTTCTTGCACGTAAATCAATAAACACAACACGCGTCCCGAAGGGCCCGTGTAGGTTGTGAGACAAAGCTCAGTTGGATACCACCCAATGGTGTGTACCTAATATAAGTGTTTAAGAAGGCATGAATTTATAAGGAAAGATGTAAATAAGATGATGTAAAAATAAACACAAAATCCCCTGGTGCTCAGCAACCACCATGGAGTGTCACCTACTTCGGCCAATGTCAGAATCTCTATCATGCAATCCAGAGCCATGTGCCCCCTGACTCCGTGTGTCTCAAGTACCAACGTCCTGAAGGCACGCCTGAGAAATAGTAAACCAAAGGAACAATGGTGTTTTTCCTCAAATAAGTACCAAAGGGACAACGATGTCTGCTCTCAAATAAAATAACCGGAGGGACAACGATGTCTGCCCTCAACTAAAGTACCCGAAGGGACAACGATGTCTACTCTCAAATAACGCCGAGCCTATGCCCCCAACCCAATAGCCTTAAAGTTGTCCCCTGAAGGCACCTCACCTCCCATGTGGATTCCTACAGTAAGAATCCCCATACCAATGGTACCTAAACCGCATCTAACGGGGGACTCTACCCACACGAGTGGTCAAAACCACCTCATAACAGAGTCTCTCTCTATGCACACTACTCAATGTTTTTGGGTGGGCTGTAATCACCAAAATAGTACCTAAGCTACAACACTTATGACACCTCGTGTCCCTATGACCATGCCACTCAGGTCTGATGGCCTTTCAATCCCAGTAACCTGGGCCATGCCCAACCTGACAACCATCCTGCCTCAAACCGACGCTCATGACGCCCAATCCCATGGTCAGAACCACCCAACGTAACCCAGGCCAATCCCTACCTGTGATCAGCATCACTCAATAATATCCGGGCCAGGCCCAACACAACCCAAAGGGTCGAGAATATACATCTCAGAAATTACATATATAACATATCTAAACAGTACACATAAATAGGAAAAACAATCTAAACAGTTGAATTGCAAAAAGAAAGCGTTGTCCCATACCAACACAGAGGTCTTTAAGGCCTATAACAATTTATATCAAGGTTTAATTACTAAAATCAACAGTTAAAAACAATAGTATTTTGATATAACCATTTTGGCATCCCCTAACAGAAATGCCCTAATGACAAACGACCACTAATCCGGCCCCGCTCAAGAAAACTAGTAACCAGGCATACCCAAAGGCATCCCATAGGTCAAATATCAATTCAAAATGTAATAGTAGATAAAACATGTCCCACTCAAAATACCTGAAAATAATTTGAAAGCTGCGTCACCCAAATAAAAACCAAAACAAAAAAAGAGGTATATACCACCTACCTAAGACTCATACGATGCTACTCCACTGATAATAGGCTCAAATTAGGTATAAAACACAGTAGATCTATAAAATAATTAAATCTGCTCAAACTCTTAAAACTCGTTCTCGAACAGAAATCAAACAAAATGGATCAGGAGAAGTCAATTCCTTATTGAGGGGTTTCCAATGGATCAATTGGTGATCAAAATGAAGTTCAGACGAAGATCCAAGAGCAATAATAAGGTCCGACCAGCTCTCCCTGCTCAACCCAACGAGAAAATTGAGGTTATGCCTAAATATGATGCTACTGCCCATTTTAGAGAAAAAAAGAAACTACACGATGTGTATATTAGGACTACACACTATGTGTCATTTTACTGTTCACAAGACAGCTAAAATTCCACCAAATTACTTTCCAGCACCTGCCGACATGAGTACAGGGCATGTACCTAGGGGTACATGGTGTGTACTTAGTTTTTCTTCTCTTCTTTTCCGAAATACCCACATTCCATGTATATCCCTCATACACGGCCAAACTACACAGCGTGTCCATGAAGGACTGGGTGTGTACTTGGATTAAACGATTCTACCCAGCCAACAGGCCTACACACCACGTATTGCCTCCATACGGTCAAGGGTACACAATGTGTTGAATACTACACACCGTGTAGTATGAAATTTATACACGGTCATCAAACATCATGTACTTGTAGAGCATATAGCCGGTCACTCGGCTAACATATACATGGAGTGTATTTAAAGTACATGGCATGTAGTCTGGAAATTTCCAGAAACTGCCCAATTTCTCCAGTTTTCTGATGGACAAGTCAAAAATTAATACACGGTCGGGATTTTGACCTGTTCTAAAAACCTAGGTTCTAACCATCTCCCCACCATAATATAGCCCGTCCTTGAGCTATCAAATGAAACCCGTAAATGGCACTGAACATACCACCCCAATCAAAGTAACATGGACTTCCCTGGTCTCAATGTTCCTGGCTAAATTCATCAAGGGGATCCCCACCTTAGGAATCACCTAACTCAGTGTCAACATGACCAAAATCAAAGTAAACAAGGTTCACTAACATGTTTTCCGGATGCATAGTCCTTCCATGACGCATCGTCACCCTTGTGCCTCATTGGTGGTCCTGTGTTGTTCCCGACACCCAACATCTCCAACACTACATCGGTGTCCACCTCCATGAGGTCCTGGTGCCTAGAACCTCAAGTAACCTGTATCTGCGTTGCCCCGATGCCCAAGGCACCTCATATAACCAGAATCCTCGATACCTCGATGCCCAAGACACCTCAAGTAACCCGCATCCTTGATTCCCCTGATGCTACGCATCTCATATATATATATATATATATATATATATATATATATATATATATATATATATATATATATCACACACCTGATATGGTGCCAATCCCACTGACTAGCATCTAGTCATTCCACATAGATACTGTGAATCACGTGCACTCAAAACGAACATGCCTCTACTGGTCATGGAAAAAAGGAAATATGGGAAATCACAGCCACACCCATGGTGTACCTCTAATCATCGTCGGCTCACCAGCCAGCTCAGCCTCGGGAACCTCTACCGCGTGCACCTAGGTTGAAGTACAACTACCTGATGTCTGACCACCCTGCGGTGCTGCTCAAGCCACTAGCCACTGAACCCTCAGCTGGATCTTGTTTTCTCTTTCACGTCCTCCACATACATCACAAACTAGGGAAAAAATGAGGGTACTAAGCACGCATCTGAGGCTCCTGCTCCCATTTGCTCTTCTAGAGGTTCCCGTGCTACCACCTGATGCACACTAGAGGTATCGACCGTCCACGTAGGACTCGCTCCTGTCAATCATTGATCTCCACCAAGACCATCGCAAAAGTCTCCCCGTCATCAATTTCCAGCTTCCCATGGACGATTATATGTGTCGGGTCATGCACGTATCTCATCAGCTGAGATACGTGGAAGATGTCATGCACCCGGTGCAACTGAGGTGGTAGAGACAAGCGATAAGCCACCTCGCCTATCCTGCTGAGAATCTGGAATTGTCCAATGAAGCGTGGAGATAACTTGCCGCCCTAGACAAGTCTCCTTAATCCACGAAAAGTTGAGACAAGTAAGAAAACGTGGTCACCATCCTCGAACTCTAGTAGTCTTCGCCTCCTGTCAGCATAAGATTGCTGTTCGCTCTGAGCTGTCCTCATCTGCTCCTGGATGACTTGTACCTTCTCCGTTGTGGCCTGGACCATCTCTGGTTCCATAAGTGCTGACTCCCCAAGGTCTGTCCAGTATAGATGTGATCTGTAAGGTTGGCCGTACAATGCCTTGTATGGTGCCATCCCGATGGTGGAGTGGTAGCTGTTGTTGTACGCAAACTCCACCAAAGGTAGGTGATCCTCCCAACTGTGACCAAAGTCGAGGACACATGCACGAAGCATGTCCTTGAGAGTCTGAATGGTCCTCTCCGTCTGACCATCTGTCTGAGGGTGAAAAGCGGTGCTCAGGCGTAGCTGCGTACCAAAAGCCTCCGGAAACCCCTTCCAAAGCCATGAAGTAAAGCGAACATCTCGATCGGAGAAGATAGATGATGGTACACCATGAAGTCATACGATCTCCTAAACGTAGAGGCATCCCAAGCTCTCCACTGAGCACTGCTCCCTGATCGGTAGAAAGTGGGCCGACTTGGTGAGTTGGTTGACGATCACCCAAATGGAGTCGTGTCCTCTGGATGTATGTGGAATTCCAATAATGAAACCCAGATATATCCCATCCCACTTCCACTCCGGGACCTCCAAGGGATGTACTAAGCCTGCTGGTACCTGGTGCTCCGCCTTCACCTGCTGGCAGGTGAAGCATCAAGAAACGAACTCTGCCACAACCTTCTTCATACCTGGACACCAGTGCTGTCGTCTGAGATCTTGCTACATCTTCGCTACATCTGGATATACCACTAATGGGGAAGTGTGAAACTCTCTCAACACCTCCTTCTGTAAAGAACCTAGTACCATGGTACATACTCTAAAAAGGATGACGTGATCTCCTCCTATAGAGAATCCATTAGGTGCCTGTACTTAGGAAATCTGTGCACGCCGCGTCTCACAGTCAATGTCCCCACGCTATGCCTCTCTGACCCACTGAAGGAGTGGAGGAGGGACTATGAGTGACTAAAGAAAGGCTGCTCCATCTCTATCCATGAAGGATATCTACAAAGTGGCTAGCTGCTCTATCATCTCTTCAAGTAACTGAATGCTTGTCCTCCTACTGGGAGCATCGGCTACTACATTGTCCTTCCTAGGAGTATAGACTATCTTAAAGTCATATTAATGGAGGAACTTGATCCATAACCATCCTCTCAGGTTCAGGTCCTTCTACGAGAAGATGTACCTGAGACTCTGGTGGTCAGAGTAGACTGTAAAGCGCTCACCCATCAAATAGTGTCGCCACATCTTCAGAGCGAAGACCACTGCTGCTAACTCCAGGTCATGGGTAGCGTAGTTCTGCTCGTGTTTCCTCAAATGTCGTTATCCATAGGCGGTCACTGCCCAATCCTGAATCAGGACACACCAGAGTCTGGTCCCTAATGCATCACAGTAGACTACATACCCCACTCCCTCCTCTGGTAGCCTCAAGAGGGTGCACTGGTCAATCTCTCTCTCTGCTCCTGGAAGCTCTGCTGACATCTATCTGACCACAGAAATGGTTTCCCCTTCTTCGTAAAAGCTAAAGGCGGTGTTGTAACTCTGGAGAAGTCTGGAAAAAATCTCCGATAGTACCTAGCCAGACCCAGGAAACTCCGCACCTCTGTCACACTCCTGGGTGGCTCCCAAGCTAGCACTGCCTCGATCTTCGCAGGATCCACCACAACTCCCGCCTCAGAGATGACGTGCCCCAAGAAGTGGACCTTGCGTATCCAGAACTGACACTTTGAGAGCTTACCATAAAGCTAGTTCTCTTGGAGTGTGTCCAGTACAACCCGTAAGTGGTAGGCGTGCTCCTCCTCAACAATCGAGTAAATCAATATATCATTGATGAATACTATAAATAATCGATCGAGGTAAGGCTGGAAGATCCTATTCATGAGACTCATGAACACTTCTGGAGCGTTGGTTACGCCGAAAGGCATAAAAAAGAACTCATACTGGCCATACCGACACCTGAAGGCCGTCTTCTGCACATCCTCATCTCAAACACTGAGCTGATGATAGCCTGACCTGAGGTCTATCTTCGAGAACCACCGTGCTCCCTTGAGATGATCGAAGAGGTCGTCAATCCATGGAAGTGGATACTTGTTCTTCATGGCCACCTGATTCAAGCGACGACAATTGACACACATTCACAAGCTCCCGTCCGCCTTCTTGGCGAACAAAATCGGTGAAGCCCAGGGTGAAACACTGGGTCGAATGAATCCCTTGCCCTGCAAATCCTCCAGTAGTACCCATAGCTCTTGAAGCTCAGCGGGAGCCATCCGATATGCTAGAGTAGATATCGGTGCTATCCCAGGACACATCTCAATATAGAAGTCTACCTATCTGCGAGGAGGTAGTCCTGGAACTTCATTAAGAAAAACATCATCATACTGATCCAGCACCACTGGAAAGCTCGGACTCCACACATCCACTGCTCCTAGAATGAGGCTAGCCAACTAATGAGTGATTGGATGTCCTCTCCTCTGCGCGAGCCCATCCTATGTGGCAAAGGCTCCCTTCTCACCGTTGAAGGTGAACCTGCTCCCATCGGTGCGAACAAACCGCACCTTGCGCCTAATACAGTCGATCTAAGCATGAACTGTAGATAACCAATCAATGCCCAAGATGACATCGTAAGGCCTCAACGCCGCTAACAGAAGATCGCAATCAATGCTCTCCCATCATAGAGTAAGCTCACACTACCGGCACCAGTGCGTAATCGTCGAGTTTGCTCCCGTAGGAGTCTCTAGCCATAAGGATCAAGCTAACAGCTCTGTTGGAATCTCCAAGCTCCGAACAAGGGCAGCAATAATGAATGAATGAATCGTTCTCGTGTCTATAAGAACCGCATCAAGGGTGGAGTAGACACAGATAGTACCTCGAATCATCTCTGGTGTTCCATGGACATAGGCCTCCACTGCATGATGCTACGCCTGCCTCTGTACGCCAGCTGCCTGTGGTTGGGGTGGACCTCCTGGTGGTGGTGGTGGTGGTAGAGCCTTAAAATGTCATCCACCACCTGCCACTCGACCAGCTTCTCTACCTCATCTGCCTGCTCCCTGCGGACCACCACGGTCGAACCTCTACCTCTGCCTAGGTGGTCCCTCAACCATCTGCTGCTCCTCTGCATGGAGAGTCGGGCAGTCACGAGCCATGTGGCCCTGCCCGCCGCATGTATACCACTGTCCTCTCCTCGGAAGGCTGGCTTTGTGTCGTGTGCCCCGTACCTCTAAGATAGTATCCTGAGGTCGTCCACCTGATGGTTTGTTCCACTTGGACCCCTGTGACATCCGTTGACTGCCAACTATAGAAGTCTCCGCTACGTGCTGCCCTGCGGCAGGTCTTGCTGCTGGTGTATGCACAATAAGAAAGCTCTCTACAAGAAGGGATCTCTCCAGTACTCCTTCCTGCTTCAGAATGCCGAGGGAGATCATCGATGTCCTGATCTCTTGGCTCAGTCCCTGCTCGAAGGTCCAGGCCCGGAAGAATGGGTCCCGTACCATGTCCGTGGAATGGCGTGATAGATCGGTAAATCTCACCAAGTACTCGACTACCATCATGCTGCCCTGCCACAGTTGCAGTAACTCTTTAATGTGCACCACACAGAGGGTCGCTAAAACGAATTCCGAGTGAAAGAGGATCTCGAAGTCCAACCAAAGGAGAGATGCTTCGTCGTGCACCTGGAGCATCAGGCTCCACAATCTACCTACTGCTGCATACAAGAGACTTTCTACAAGGATCACCATGGGGTCTGTTGGTGTCCCTACTAACCTGAAAACTCAAACAATAGCCTCCAGCCAAACCTTGGCTGCCTGAGGATCCTTCTCCCCATAGTACCTGGGCGGTCTCTGACGCTGAAACTCAGGCTGTGCACTAAGGCAACGGGCACTCTCAACTGCTGGGGCTGGTGGCATCAGTGGCTCGGCAGGTAGAGGTACTGCTAGTGCCTCTGCTATAATAGGGCCCTGTACCGAGGCCTCATCACTCGGTGGGCTGTCGTCTCGCACAAAGCTCAGAAGCCTAGATGGATGCCATCATGGGGCCATCCTGAGAGGATACTGGTGAGGCACGGTCTATACAGTATACCTGGTGAGATGACACAAAGTAATCACAAATAAATCTTTTGAAACACACATGAAATCAATGTTTTCATGTATTGTGTCGAAAATCAGAAGTCAGGGTCATGGTGTATGGATACGTTGGCCGCCGCACCAACACTAGACTCCTTGGACTGATAACCACACTCAATAACCTTAACATAATTGCTTCACATAGAAGAAAGATCAGAGTCCTGAGTTCTGCGGTAGAATCAAACTCCTCTGATACCAATTTGTCAAGACCCATCCTCAGGACCCATGTCGTGACTACCCCAAGCCCACCTTCCATAGGACAGGGGCTGGCGACTAGCACCAAAGGCGTAAATCCCGATAAAAAGGGAAGGAATTGCCTTTATAAAGTAAACAAACACCACAGAGTACGCAAGTTGAGTAAACAAAAATTAAACTGAGTATAAAAGTAAGTGCTGTAAGGTAAATGGGTCAGAATAGAAACCCAACTGAAAGTAAAGTACAACTAAAATGAAATTACAACAACTAGAAAGTAAAGCAGTGAGTCCGAGCCGTCCTCTAGAAATCCCACCTGAAGGGTGGGTACATATGGTCTCCTCTACTCCTTGGCTCCAGCCGTCCGCTCCGAGCACGTCCCGTCCAGTGATCTACCTCCAGGTACCGTCCAGCTCCATGAGCTCCCACATCAATCAGCGCTGTCCGTCGTCTGCATCCAACACAACGTAGTGCAGGCATAGCCCGAGCATGGGTGAGTATACGCTACATAGTAGGGACCCTGAGACCCCCGAAGGTCTCGCAGAATCCATGAAGGATAAACCACAAAGGAATGATATCATCACGAAGTAACAACCAAATCTACTAAGGTATATACCCATACATATACCTAAGTCATCAATTCCAGTTTAGCTCCAACATCTAATCCCATGTTCGATCTAGTCCACACGGGAAAGTACAACCCAATCCACACAGGAAAGCATGTCAATCATATCGAAGATAATGATTGAAAGTCAAGACTCAACTCACACAGGTATACTTCTTCATAAGGTGATAGAGATGATCAGATGTTGCCACTGATTCATCTAAGCTATCAGAACCACGTAGGATACAAGACCAGTTAAGCTGTCAGACCCACAAAGGATACAAGACCAGCTACTCTACCAGACCCACATAGGATACAAGTACATAGTCAAATACTGCCGGACCCAAATAGGATAACAGAACAATAGTCAAGTACCGCCGGACCCACATATGATTCAAGAATAGTAGTCATCTCCATCAAACCCAGAGAGGATTCCAGTACGTTCGTCTTCGCTGCCGAACCCACAAGGGATCCCAGTACAGTCGTCATCGTCGTCATAGTCGCAGCCAGCTCTAGGGTTCCCGCACATAGCATGCTCGATTACAGGAGGTTCCACTCCCTGAACCAAGGGGGTTAGATACATCAACTGACATGAAGTCCAGAGTTTGATATATCCCAAAGTTCCGCCTCATCAATAGGAACTCAACGCGATAGACTACGCATCAATCGGACGCCCGATCTGAGAGTTATTGGCTTTTTCGTCCCAGGGGCCCAGTTGGTTTTTTAGCTAAAACCAACCCTACCATACTCCAGATGCATCCAAAACTCAAGAGGAGTAATCCAAAAGAACCATCTCACTAAAGGGAATCCAACAAAGTCTATGACACTTCAATCGGACGTCCGGAGCTCAAGTTATAAGCATTTCCGCTCTGAGGGCCCGGTTGGTTTCGTGTTCGAACCAACCCAGCCATACCCAAAGTTCTCCGAAACCTTGAGTGTAATATACTGAATCGACCATCTAGATCCAAGGATCTCTATGCAATTGACAGTGTGTTGATCGGAGGTTCGTATCCATTTTTATGGGCGTTTGAACAGATCTGTCTGGAAAACAGGGGGTTCGGGCCCGATACCCCTAGGTCGGCCTGAACTGGGTCGACCCAACCTGGGTCCTGGTTCGGCCCGTTAGGGCATGGCCTGGCCTAGATGGTGCCGCCTGGCCCAGATGGCACGGCCCGGCCCGCATGGCAGGCGGCTCGGCCTTCGGCCGAGCGGGAAGCGGGGGGGGGGGGGGGGGGGGGCTTCCCTTCTTGATTGAGAAATGTACCGCCATTTAAGGCCAACCTTAATTGATCCCGCGGGACCCGAAGGGTCCCGCTTCCTGCTGGCGCTAGCGGCCTGCTCAACCGGCTGCTCCCCCGAACCGCCGCGACCTTAGACTGTGGCTCCTCCCCGTCCGGCGCGACATGACGATGCTGCGCCCTCCGCCGCTGCCCGCCCTCAGCCGCGGCTTCCTTCAGCCTCACCGGCGCGGCACGATGGCACCGCGCTCCTTCGTCGTATCCCGCTTATGTCGCGGTTCTCTCATCCCCACGTGGTTCAACGACACCACGTCGCCTCGTTTCAAGCCATAATGAAGAACAACAACAAAGGGGTGGAGGGTCGTCCATGTTTGGGAGGTCCAACCTCCTCTCGTTATACCGATAGCAAGCGGCCAAAGAACGAGTAATCACAACGAAAAATAAAGCGAAAATTCAATTTATTAAATTTTAACATAATCCCTACCTCAAAGAAGTTGACGAACGATGTGTGTTGCAGAAAACAACATCGCGGGGTGAGGCTCCGTATACGTCGACGATGAACATCCAATGAAGGAGCGGCGTCTCCCTTTCATCGACGTGGGAAGAAGATGAATGGCGTGACAACGTTCTTCGTCGAGGTAGAGATGTTCTTCACCGGGAAGATGAAGTTCTTCAGTTGTTGGAATTCACTTTCCCCCAAAATCTCCACACATCGAAACCACCACCATAAAATAAGGCTTTTGCCTTATTTTATTTACTTATGCCAACCATTTTCAAAATTCGAAAACCTTAACTCACTTAATTAATTAGTCTTGAATTGACAAAATTAATGGTGAGACATGTTGGCATGCATTCATGAGGAATAGTGGTAGCCATAACATTTAATACAAGGGAGGTTCAGTGGGGTTAGGGAATTTGAAGGGGTGGGGATTGTGTGGGCCCCACCTCACTAATATCCTAACAAGAGTCGAGTGGGTCCCACCCCAACTCCCACACATGGGATATAATTACTTAAAAAGGAGAAATAAAATTTAGCACAATTTTTTTTTACTTACACTTAAACCACAATTTTAAACATGTCTTCCCGAGCATACGCAACCCCAGTAAAAGTCATCTTAAGCAATTACCGGCACTGCGGTTTCATCAGTGCCCTCAGATTTCGATTCTGAGCACCATTTCAAAAGTTAGATAAACTCGCTCATTCGTTCACTGAACTTACTCGAGCTAAACTTTGGAAATTGATTCCGGGCACACCGTGCCTCAGAATCAGGTGCCGTCAGAAACTGCATACTTTTAAAATCCCAAAGAAATTAAGAAAAAAATTATCTTGAAATTTATGGGTCTTTACAAGAAGCATAGACCATGGTGGACATGTCTCCCTACTGATGACTCAATAACTATAGAGTTCTCTTTACTCTCAGTGTCTCTGGGTAAAAGTGCTCAATGAATCTATCCTAGAAGACCATCCATGCTAGTCCCTCGTGCCTGCAAGCCTAAAACTGCACATCCCACCAACGCTTTGCCAGTCCTTGCAACATGTATGTCGCCAGCTTGACCCTCCACCCTGGAGGCGTCTCGAGCTACTCAAAGATCATCTGCATGCTTTCTATCTATTTCTCAGCCGCTTGTGGACCGCCCTCACCCTAAAAAAGAGGCGGATGCTATGATTGGAACTCCAACATCAGATATGCCATAGATGGATCTGTACCCTGCGTGCCTATGTCGATCCTCTACAAGACACAACTAGGCTAGATTGAAGCTACTCGTCAAGCCATGGTCCAAATTCTACCAAACCCGGATGATGTCCTGCTTGCACTGGATCCTATACCTGATACTGTCCCTGTGCCAGTACCTGCGGCTCCTGCTCTACCTGCATCAGATCTTGAACCTAATCCTGCACCAGCGACACTGTACCATCACCCATCTGACGCTCTATATGAGTCTCCCAAAAAGGAACCCACTGAAACCATGCCCCATGGCATCCTGGCCTTGTGGCCTCCTTACCCGCCCTTCAACAAAGCCAAGTATCAAAAGTACCTCAGGCCATGCATGTCCTGACAAATACTGTTTCCTCAAACCGACGACCAAGTCGCCCAATCCTGGTGATCAAAATCACCTCAACCTATAGTTCCTACATGTTGGTACAAGATCTAGACCCAAATACCCCATCACATTCAATTCTATAATATATGAAGCATGGAATACACATTGCAACAAAAATAAATTCTATCAGGAATTTCACCTATAAAAATTTCAAAGCATACAAAGCATGGCAATTGATATCATTCACATGGCATTATCACATCAAAAAGAATACATGCAGTTATGAAATTGAAATACTCTAAAAATATTCCTATAAAAAGCCAAGAAAACCAGCCTTTCCATACCATGCCAAGGTTCAATTCTCCCTAACCACGCTGGGTCTAGGGTTACATATCACAATAAATAACATCACGCATCATGTGAGCCACCGAGGTGGAAATCATATAAACTGTAATCTGAGAAAAAAGCAATAAAAAATTCCCACCCATGGAAACTTTGTCCATCCCTCGTACCTGGGGTTGCAGGCACCCAAGCACAATCTAGAAACCGAGTTTCCAGTAACAACATATCTTTAGTCTACCATATACCATATAGTAAAACCAGCAAAAAAAGAAGTCTCAATCTCATTATTAGCTATAAAAACTCTGCTACTAAATCCTTGTCAAGAACTCCACTGATACCACTTTGTAACAACCCAGACCCGAACAGCCACCCGAACAGTTCTAAATGCGTTGGCTGGTACAACTTTGGCGCACCTCCCCAAATGGAAAAGGCTATCGACTAGCAGTGAGGTTCTTATAGGTATAGTGGGGTGGCTCTAACCTCTCAGAGGATAATAATAATGGTACTGTTCCAAGTTGAATAATAATGATGCATCGGAATAAATGACTCAGCAGACTTGAACCAGACTTGTAGAGAAGAAGCACAATTAGTATCAATAAACAGTGAAAGCAATAAATATAAACCACAATAGTAGAAATAAACACAACAGCAAGATGATCACTTGTGACTATCACTGAACAATAAAACATGCAACCAAAGTAGGTCATACATATCTGAATATAAAAAGGGCGCCAATGGGTAACCATATGTAGCTAAAAAATAGGTAAGCATGTTGATACAAGAATAATGAAAAACATGGTGACTCTAGCTAGACAGGACCTCAAGGTCCATACCATCTCCATGCAACATCTAAGACAACCCTGCTCCAGAAGCTGGCCTCTTTTCTGCATGTAAATCTATAAAGTCTACATGTGTCCCAAAGGGCCCGTGCTGGGTGTGAGATGAAGCTCAGTTGGATAGCACCCAACGGTGCATACCTAATATAAGTGTTTAAGCAGGCATGTATTTAAGGAAAGAAGTAAAAATAACGATATACAAATAAACACAAACTCCACTGGTTCTCAGTAGCCACTATGGAGTGTCACCTTCTTCAACCAATTCCATAATATTTGTCATGTAACCCGGAACCATATGCCCCATGACACCACGTGTCTCAAGTACTGATGTCCCGAAGGCACGCCCGAGAAACAGTTACTCTGAGGAACAACGATGTCTGTCCTCAAATAAGTACCATAGGGACATCGATATCCTCCCTCAAATAATGTAACCCGAGGGATAGCGATGTATGCACTCAAATAAAGTACTCCAAGGGACATTGATGTAAGCCCTAAAATAACGGTGATCCTCTACCCCAAACTGATAACCTCAATGCTATCCCCTGAAGGCTCCTCACCTCCCACTTTGCTTCATACGGCAAGCACCCCCAATCCAATAGTACCGAAACTGCAATTAATGGGGCCCTCTACCCACACAAGTGGTCAAAACCACCTCAACACAGATTTTCTCTTTGTGCGCACTACTCAAAGTTTCAGGGTGAGTGGTAATCACCACAATAGTACCCAAGCCACAACACCTCTAACACCTTATGTCCCTGCGACAATGCCGCACAAGTCTGATGGACTGGCCATCCCAGTAACCCAGGACATGTTCAACATGAAAGTTATCCCACATCAAACCGACACCCATGACGCCCAATCCTATGGTTAGAACCACCCAATGTAACCCAAGACAAGCCCAACCTGTGATACCCATCACTCAAGAATATCCGGGCCACGCCCAATGCAACCCAAAGGGTTTAGCATATGCAACTCAGCAATTACATATATAACATATTTAAACAGAACACATAAACTATAAAAACAATCTAAATAGTTTAATTGCACTAAGAAAGTGCTATCCCATACTAACAAAGAGGTGTTTAAGGCCTCTAACAATTTATATCAAGGTTTAATAACTAAACTCAACAGTTAAAAACAATACAATTCAGATATAACCATTTTGGCATCCCTTGGACAAAATGCCCCAATGAGCAACAACCCCTCACCTGACCCCACTCAAGAAAACTGGTAACATGGCATATGAAAAGGAATTCTATAGGTCAACAATCAATTCAAAATGTAATAGCAAATAAAATGGGTCCCACTCAAAATACCTGAAAATGCACCACAAGCCGCATCACCCAAATGACTACGAAAACACAAAAAGAGGCATATACCACCTACCTGAGACTTGTAGGCTGCTAATCCTCTGATAAAATACTCCAATTAGGTCTAAAACGCGGTTGATCTACAAAAGAATCAAGACCACTGAAACTCCTATAACTCGTTCTATAATTGAAATCATACAAAATGGCTCAATAAGAATCCAAGCCTTATCGAGGTGGTTCCAACGGATCAATCAGTGATAGAAATGGAGTTTGTTCTAAGATCTGGGAGCAACAATAAGGTCCGTCCAGCTCTCCCCTCTCAACCCAGTAAGAAAATTGAGGTTTTGCCTCAATATAAGGCCAATACCCATTTTAGCGAAAAAAGAAACTACACGGTGTGTACTTTAGGACTACACACTGTGTATCATTTTACTATTCCTAAGACGGCTGAAATTCTGTTGACTTACTTTCCATCACCTGCCGACATGAGTACACGGTGTCTGCCTAGGGGTACATGACATGTACTTAATTTTTCTTCTCTTCCTCATCGACTTACCCACATGCCATGTATATCCCTAATATACATCTAGACTACACGTTGTGTCCAAGAAGGACACAGTTTGTACTTGGTTTACATGAGTCTACACAACCAACATGCCTACACACCATGTATGGCCTCCCTATAGTGAAGGTTACACTGCGTGTTGAAAACTACACGACGTGTAGTAAGAATTTTTTATATGTTTATCCCACAACATGTACTCAGCGAGCACACAGACAGTGACTCTCCTAACATATAAACGGCGTGTACTTAATGTACATGGTGTGTAGTCTTAAAATTTCATGAAACAACCCAATTTCTCTAGTTTTCTCTAGGACAAGTCAGAAATTCAAACAGGGTCGGGATTTTGTCCTGTTCTAAAAACCCAGGTTCATACAATTGAATTCTTACCTCAAGACGTCTTTGGTAATCCCACAACGAAGCATATAGTCATATTTTCCCATTTCCACTCTGGAAATGTTAAAGGATGAAACATCCGTTTCAGCAACTGTCTCTATGATTTAACCTCTCGACAAGTCAAACACTTCATAGTAAAGTTATCAATATCTCTTTACATTCCATCCGACTAGTAATACTCCCGAAGATCTCTCTACATATTAGAACTGCATGGATGAACTGAAAAAGGAGAACTATGATCTTCACATAACAACTCGTTCTTCAACTCTGAATCAAAAGGTACAACTCATCTCTTTCAAAACATCAAAACACAGTCTCTATCAAAATTAAACTCTAGTAACTTACCCTTATAAACCAATTCTACCTTTTTATGCAACTCGTTTTCATCTTTCATAAGTATCATTATTCTATCTTCTAGAAGTGATTGTACTAATACAAGAAACAAAATAGAGGAATTTCCTACACCAATACCTTCTTTTCCAAAATTCATCAAATCAAAGAACAAAGGATCTCATTCCAAATGTAGCATGGTTAAGGTAGCATTACCCTTTCGACTCAAAGTGTCAGCCACATTATTTTCATTTCTCGGATGGTAATGGATCATGAAATCATAATCCTTGATTAGTTTTATCCATATTCTCTATCTCATGATTAATTCATTTTGAGTAAATATATACTTAAATATTTTTTTGGTTAGTATATATTTCACATTTCACTCCATACAGATGATGTGTCCAAATTTTTAAATAAAAATCAAGACCCGCTAATTCCAAATCATGTGTAGGGTAATTTGACTCAGGGGGTTTCAAATGATGTTAAGAATAACCAATTACCTGATCATTCTGCATTAAGACATAAACAAGTCCTTACAACGAAGCATCACTATAGATAACAAACTCATCATCTCCAGAAGGTAGTTACAAAACTGGAGAATTCAATAATATTCATTTCAATTGTTGAAAACAATCATCACATTATTTTGTCCAAATAAACTTAACACATTTTTGAGCTAACGTAGTGTTTGGTCTAGATATCCATCGAACGTTTTCATCAAACCTCTGGTAATAACCTGATAAACCAAGAAAAATATGAACCTCTGTAATATTGGTATGTCTTGGCCATTGTTGAACAAATTTTTTTTTAGCAGGATCAATAGTTATTCCATTCTTTGAAACAATGTGACCAAAGAACGAAATTTGTTGTAACCAAAACACACACTTTCTGAATTTCCCATACAATCTCTTTTCATTTGAGGTTTTCAAGAAAACCCTTAGATGGATTTCATGTTCCTTTTTACTTTTAGAATAAACCAAAATATCATCAATAAACATAACCACCTTTTATCACTTGAGTCAACATAACCATCAATATAGTAAACTGTTCAATTCTGATTCAGACCATCTCTGGATGCTAATTTAGAAGGTCATTTCCCTCTTTATTACATCCCAACATAGCTACCCGGTTTGCTATATAAAACACCATTCTGAACACAGAAATATATTAGGTAAAACAACATGGTAATCTGCAAATGTTATATCATTTCATTAATTAATTTATGGATATTAATTTCACAATACCATAATTCCAAAAGTTATCTAAACCTACCTATGATACAAATATAAAGACTCAACCTTAAATATTTCATAATCATGAATTAAGTTAATAATTTACATTGATGATCTTTCCAGGTTTAGATCATTAGAAAATTATGTCATAACATATACATAAAAATTTCAAATATTACATGTAGACACTTCTACTCAGCATCCATTTTCTTCATAAAATAAAAACTCTTCAAAAAAAGAGTCATGAATAGTTCCATATTTTAGACATCATGACTTTTATTAGATCCCATTCTTGACCCAATTCATATTTATTGTCCTGTGAAAAATCGTTCAAAAATCATTAGATGAGAATAAAAATCTGATTAAGGGATACACAAAGAAAGAAAACTATTGGTATTTTAAAACAAAAAGTAAGCCATGAATACTTTATAATAAGTAGTACCTTTCATCTTTATAATGTAATAAATACTCTTTAATAAATTAAAATTTCATTGCTTTCCATTTTTTAACCAAAATATTACCATAAAACCGATATAATGAACGTATAATATATAATGGTAACATGGGACAAAAATATACTTCAATAGAATAACCATACAACCGAATTACACACATATCCCTAAATAAAATAACCATACGACTGACTTCCATACCCAATGCATTGGAGGTTGTAACATAACCACCCATATTGGTTTATCATGACACCCCCATCATTTGGTTTATCACATAACCACCCATTCGATGTCCAAGTATGATTATAAAAATCATAACACATAAAATATTGCATTTCACTAATAACATTTAATATTCAATCAGAGGAAATCATTTCAAGATATTAAAAATCAATCTATTTCAAAATACATTTTCAATACTAAAACACCCATAAATGGAATAATGTATTTCTTTTCCTTTTAAAAACATTATGGATTTTATAGAAAGGTAAATAACAATTACGATGAGGAAGTGGTCTTTGGTGACGCAAACATCAAAAACATTACTTTTATCATTTAGTAAAACTATTAGTAGAAAAAATATTCCCTTGAATGAAATTAAAATTAAAAGGGGTTAATTACATACCTTATAAATGAAGGAGGTGTATATTATCCAAACAAGACTCAATGAAAGAAGATTGAGATGAAGTCCCTTACCTCGTGTCCGACTTGACCCATTCAATATTTAATTTCCTAAATAATAAAATTAAGTTATTTTCTAATTGCTTGAGAAATTTTTTCAATTTTCTTATTCCTTTTATATCAATTTTTAAATTTCTATAACAATTAGTTAATTATTTGATTTCATATCAGACATTTTTTTGATGTTCAGAACTTGAGTAAAAAATAAACTTGTTATAATTATAAATTGTCTATGTTGTCAAAATTACATTATCTCCAAAATGATATTCATGATATATAAATTTATATCATATATAACAAATATTTATAGTATATATGAATTTATAATAGTCCACATCATTTGGATATATGAAAATGAAATGCACTGTTCATAGAGACAATAAGTCGTACATACGCCGGAACACTGCTTCCATTTCATTTTTTTCATTTTAAAAGGAATGAAAACCAAATTATACATAAGTTTATTATTATTATATTATAATATCATATTCTATATATGTTATTTATGTAAATTATAACAATACTTTATATGTTCTATTTATGGTATGAACGATTCATATCACATTGAGGGGGTGGTAGTCCGCACTTCCTCAAATGAAATTATCATATATAAACAACATGAAATGAATAAAGGTATGATATAATATAATTACCAAACAATAGAGATAAAAAATATCCAAAATATCATATATTATTATAGTTCCATTATAATGGCCACCATACATGGTGGTATGAGAATATTAAACAATCATCGTTTCACGAGATATTAGTTCGTCGTTCACAGAAACATTATGTTCTATACCCATTAGGTGGAGGTGTGTGTAAGTGTAGTTAGAGTCCCAATAATAAAAAAACATTTTAAATTGATTATACATGTGATTTTATGTAATCAAATAATAAAAATATCAAAATTAGTGATGAAGTAAAATAATATAAGAAAACATGAGGGGGGACATTGCCTTTAAATCGGCTAACTCCCTTTGGATTGAACCAAAAGGATTTATTGAATTGCGTTCTTCCTATGGTAAGGAATCTATGTGTAATAGAGGTATGTTGGGAGAATATTTAGGTATAGTTTGGATGATCCAAGGGGGCTTGAGAGGTGTGAGTAATGGGTTAGAGGTGATGACCTTTTATAAGGGGGAGGAGGGGCTCTTTAGGAAATATTGAAAATATTATTTTATTATATAATTATTTTCATTTTTTAAAGGTCCGAAACTTATTTAATTATAAGATAAGGTGCATATACGTCAAAATAAAATCATCCAATAATAATTGGATAGGTTTTGGTTAATTTTTAATCCTTATCCTTTTTATTTAACACATTGTTAACATATTTAACTTTTACCATGTCCTCTTATATATTCATATTATATGGTTAATATTGTTTCCATAAAATGAAAATAGAACCACAAGTGGTTAATTAATGAAATTATAAACCTTATATAAGTAATTTGTCTGAATATTATATTTTAGGATTATTATATTATTTAATAAAATATTGATTGATTTAAAAACTTATTTATTCCAATTTTAATACTATTCATATCAAGACTTTTTAAAAAATCTATAAACAATTTATTATTCAAAAAAAAACTACAATAATTAAATGATTACAGTTAATAATAATCTTTAAAATTAACTAATTTCATAAAAGATTCAAAATAAATTTATTTTAACATTTATAATATCACTTATTTAAAACATTCATTAATGAGGTAATCGTTACATCATCATTATGTCATAAATAATTTTATTTATTTAATGTCAAAAAATTATCAATAAAATAACATGATGTAGGAAATATTTATAGATTCAAAATTAATATTTATAGTTTAAGATATCATATATATAACCCCATATAAATTTGTTTTACTAAAATATATATGTTTATGTTATTTTTTTACTACCTTTAAATTAATTAATATAAAGTGTCATTATCACTCCAAAGTGGCTCCATGAGGTCCCACAATCATCCCATGTATGACCATGGGCATAAAGGTATCATAAAATGGGGTTATAAAAAGTTTATGGTTAACTTAAAATTCTTATAATATTATTTCTCACCTTTATTTACCAGATTTACCCTTCAAAGATGGTAAATAAAATAATTTCTAAAGTAAATATTCATATTGTCTTACAATAAAAGTTACTTATTCACACAATTTTTACCTCCTGATTCCAAATATGGAATCCATTTTTCCAAATTCAAATCACATAAGTAGAAGAAATTAATTTAACATTAATTCTCGTTGTCAAAACAAAAAGTGTGTTTTTAAGAAATAATAACTATCAAAGGATTTACCTTTGTTTATGTCCAAATTAAGTGTGAAATTAATTCGAATGACCAAAATTAGATTAAATGGTAAATATTTAATCAAATTAAACTTTCAAATAAATTAAAATAATAATCTAACTATATAAATAAATTATATTAAAAGGCAGTTTTGAATTAAGATACAATATTTTTCACTATTCATTAAAAAAATGAACTTTATCAGAAAAATAACAAAAGTTTACCCAAAGTAAATTTTTATGTCCCAATTATAAATAAGAATTTTATTTTATCAAATATAACATATAAAATTGAAAAAAACAAGATTTAAAAAGGGTTCTCCATCAAAAGGCAGTAAATCGACCTTTTAAAGAATATTAGAGTATTTATGCTTAATATTGGATTCATTCAAAATTTAGGCCTCTTAATTTTATTTTATAATGGTAAAGACATTTAAAAAACAGGTATAATAATATTTTAGTTAGTTTTATTCATTCTTGCCAGTACAACATCTATGCGTTAACTACCATTTAAAACAATAATATTATATTTTTATTTTTCAGTATAACTCAACATTGTGTGCTAATCAAGATTTCAAAGAAACCCACTATTGCGTGTAGGGTACGCCATCGAACATAAAATCCCCTTTTAAAGTAAAATTAATATTTAATTCACAAATATTAATAAATATGAAAATGTATTTCTCTTTTTTACCTAGGATGTTACATTACCAATGCTAAATGGTATGAATCTTCTAATGGAATAGTTTTCTTAAAAAAATTTAGAACCATAATTCATAAGTAATTTTATATACTATTTTTCTATTAATTTAGTCATATATGTTTTGTTTTTTTTCTCATCTTGTTGTAATTTTTCATTAATTATGATGAATATATACCAATATAATCATTGTGAATTTCCTTGACTAGTAGTGATGAATATCAATAAGTATATCAGAAGAATTAATGATTCATTCAAAGCCTTTTGTAGAGAGAATGATTTAATTTGTTAAATGGTACCGTAATGGTGGTTTCAATGAAGATAAATTAGACTTCACTTATTTTCCAGGATATGTGTTATCCCCAAATGGTGGAGTGGTAAAGTAAAAACATTATAATAAACTGGTAGTTATAGATTCCATAATAAAAGTGAATATATCCCAACATATTATACAACTAGATATGTTTTTTTATAAATAAGTCCATTTCGGAACAAAAGGTGGTTCCATGAAACATGAATCCAAATGAACTATTCTTTGATAATATTGGGTTAATTATATTTTCTATAGAGCTCAATGTCTAATTAGAGATCCATATATATATATTTATTCTCCATTTATTTAACCTCATTTGAGATATTATTGATAGAGATGATACTAATATACATCGAGTTCTTATTGAGAATAATATAGTTAATCCCCTTAAAATCCTCATAGTAATCAAAAGAATTAAATCCATACAAGAACATTTGGTATTAGATACATAGGTTACTAAATTTAGAACATGTATGTGATTATAAATGTTTATTACATAAATTAAATCATGTATTGTTTGTTATGGGAAATTATGTATCATGTAATTTATGTTAATGGAAATAATTTATATTTTATTTTTTTATTATATAGAACATATGGGATGATATGATAATAACCCATCGTATATATTTGTTACTATGTTATACTATATTTATGATCCACTTGTTGGTGTATGATGATATATTAAGATTATTATAAGTATCATTACATGTATAGATATAACTGATCAGTCACAAGGTACGAGTTGGGGAATTCATACATTGATTGTCTATATTGAGTTTCATTGCAGTTAATTAAGTGAACAAGGTATTTTTATTAATTGACTAAACATTATAAAATAGGTTCCTTGTATGTGAGATTTTTTACTTATATGAATTTAAATTCATTTTTGAATGTGTATTTATATTATCTAATTCTGTATAATATTAATCATGTTGATTTATTTAGTTAACCAACATTGTATGTGTCTCTATATATGATTGGTTTTTGAAATTTTGAACCTCGATTGAGTTTTGACTAAGTATAAAACCATTCTATGATAATTACATGTGATGATATTACATATATTTTAGAAAGGTATGTTTTTTATAATAGGGTTAAGATATAGGAGGTTGATATTTCCCACATATCATGATTAATATTGTTGTTAAAGACAAGGGAAATATACAAATAGACATGTGTTAGATTAGATGACACTGAAATCCACTAAAATTTTGGCATCTAGATGTGTTTATAGATATCATTCTTAGATAATAATTATGAATGATATTCATAATCATTTACAACATTATAAAGGGTCATTGGGTTCACAAATAAGATAATTCTAATTTGGATTCCATGGGGTAATGTATATATTTAATTTATTAAAACTTTTATGTTTATCATAAAAATTTTGATTTTTTATATTGAATTTGCAATATTCAACACTTTATTACTTTTTAATTAAATAACAAATGTGATTTTATAAAAAAAATAATGAGTTATTTATACAATTTCAGCATAACTATGAAGAAATAATAAATCCCCAATAGTACATGGTCTTGGATTTGATGAAATAGTATTCCAAGGTCTATTATATGAGATAATATTACATGTCTACCTGAAAGGTACATTTAAGTTTCTTCTTTTTAATTTTCAAACCATTTAGAGGCTCATTAGTTCACCTACCATGGTGGATTAACATTTTAGAATCTTTTAGTGGATTATTAATTCTCTAAATACCATTTGGAGGTTATTTATTGAACCTATTTAAGTGGAATATGGTCAACAACATTTGAGGATATTGAAAACCCCTGTGGTTATAATTAATATAGATATGGGGTTTAGTCTTCATTCAATTGCGAGATAGAAAATCTATTGTTTGAATTTCTCTATATTTCACCATTTCATAGAGTTAACTAGTTATCTTCATCGAATATATTATATAATGTTTTTCTTATACATTTTTTTATCAATTTCATTTAGATTGGCTTACCACACTTTGATATGAAGAGGATTCCATCAAGGCATGTGTAATTAACATTACTAGAGGATAATAAATTTTGATTGGATTAAATAATTAAATCATGATCCCAATATCCCAACCCTTTTTAAAAATGATTTTTTATTTTATTATAATATATTCCATTTATTAATTATGATATCGTGATAGGTTTTATTATTAATTTACATCCATTATGAGTATTATTATTATTATTACAGCCGTATACCGTAACCCATTTCCCTAATAGATATACTACAATTATGGATTACCACTACCATGGTTGAAAAATATAAGAATTGAAGTGTAATACCAATGTGATAAGTTTATGAGAGGGTCTATTTGAATTATATCAATGAAAAACAACGATAATAAAATGTTTGTTAATAGGGTAAGTGCGCCCTTATTATTTCAAAACAAATTGGGTGTCTCTTTCCAAAGCATGGTAATGTGTTCCTCCCATACTTTGAGAATTATTACTTCCTCATAATCCTAAAAAAATTTTAAGATATTATTAAGTTGGATCCTTATTTTCACAACAACCAAAACTGTGAAAAATTCAAATTATAGAGGATTTATTTAAAGAAGTTAATTTTATGGAATTATTTATTCAAACACTAAGTAAAAAAAGTACTTTTAGGGGAAAACAACCTTGATGTTATAAGGAAATTATATCCCCACCTGACCACTAATATCATTATAGTTCATCAATGCATCAAAATGATTCCTTAGATAGAATTTACCAGCCCTCGATGGTTGATCCCAAAAATATCCACTAAGAAGGTATTAAACAATCAAATAGTTTATTATTCTCTCCTGCCTGAAGCCGGCTGCCATATAGATCTTCCCCATTGAAAACCAAACATCATTTACTAAAGATGTACTCCATCTAAATATTCCATGGACTTTTATAAATCTCTTCCCTATTTTGAAAATTTTAGATATTATAGAGGAAATCATAATAATAGAACATCATTTTTCTACCATGCAGGCCCTAACCATGGTAAAACCCTGATTAAACACTATAAAGGTCCTCCTAGTAGTAACACATCAATTCCATGAAATTGAGGTTCTCTATATCAATATTCATTTATCTAGTTAATAAGTCATCTATATATAAAAAAACATTGTTATTATATAAATTCTACCAATTATTAAACAACAATATATTTTTTATAGATGTATTTACTATTATGATTTAATAAGTATACATAGAGGACATACACATGTTAGTATTCTAATTGTCTATTAAATATTTATGACCCAAAATGATGAGTTAAATAATATATATTACAGTATTATATTTATTAATCAAATTCTTGATAAAACTATTTTATATCTAATAAATACAAATTCACATGAGATGATAATAACATGATACCATGATTTTTAATGTTCTAATTTCATAATGTCCTATAGGGGGCCTTTAATTATAATTTATGCTATATCATAAAGTGGGACCTATGACTTAAGGTATTAATAGTACCAAGTGTAGTTATTCATATAGCCCATAAATCCCATCAAAAATAATTTTATGTAGTCCTAAAATCATTGTCTTCCAATTTATTTCCCTCAGAGGTCATGAATCGAGATTTGATTCGATGTCATTAAATACGTAATTTTTAAATTAACTTTTACCAATTTACTTTTTATTGAAGAAGATAAATCATTACATAACTAATTGTTTAAATACATTTATATTTGTTACTATGAACATATATATATATATATGGATTCTTAAAAAAGAATCTAAATATATCTAACCCTCCATTATCACTAGATGATGACCCAAATATTCCATTGGATGCTGCATAAAAATATATTAATTATTAAATTATATAGATAATCATCACATAATATTGGTCAGAATCATTATATCATGAAAGACATTCCAACTTTTGATAAATTTATTTCCATGTTACCAATAAAATTAGTACTGATTGCATTAATCATAACAAAAGATAAATATTAATGTCAGGATATGTGGTAAATAGTAGAGATGGAAAAAATATTTTTATATTCAAAACTTATATAAATCATTAGTAAAAAATTTAATATATATTTTATGATGTGTTTTTTTCATACTTTCATCATAACTTAGGGGAAACATTTAGTTATATCTTTTAATGATAAATAAAAAATATTATGTTTTTTGAGCACATTGAAGAGATTTAAAATCTATTCTCATAGCTCAATATTGACACAAATTCCAAGGAATTAAATAGATTGTTTATAAATAGACATTAATTGTTTCAGTGAGTATAAAAAAATTGTTTTCCATAAAATTGTGTGATCGTCATGGAATCTTGTTCTCTTGCGAACATTCAGGGATCAAAAAAGTGTAAATAATTACATAGTCACCACTCCATAACTGAAACACCCATAATTTTTAAGAACTTCTGTTCATATAAATTAATTTTAATTGATGAATTTCATTAAATTATTCAATAGGTCAATATTTGTTTTTATTTTCTACACTAATATAATATTGTTCTACATGCAATACTAACTTTTCTTGCATAACATGCAACACTGAGTTTCTATGAGCCAACATTTTATTAATATAATTATTTAAACAAGATAGTTATAACCTATCCATTAATCACATTACTAGTAATAGTAATATTAATTTTTTAAATATTATTCATAATGGTTTTGTAAATAATAAAACATATTAATGATAAAACATATAATTTTTCGTAAATCCCTTATATGTTTGAAAATATTATTCTCTTAAATGAACTAAATTTTTATGTCCTTATGTGAGAAATAATAAAGTTAAATTTAGAAACTTTAAGAAATTTAATTTTATAAAGTAAACTTAATTTTTTACATTATAATTTAAAAATTATCTTAGGATGAGTTTTTTTGGAATTTTATACAAGAAACAAAATTTTGGGTTGAATAATAAATAATACTACATTTTAATTCAAAACTCCTTTTCATCTAATTTATTTATATTAATAAATTGTATTATAATTTGGTTTTAAACTTTAATTAGATAATATTTAAATAAATAAATCCGATTTAGTTCAATGGAACAAATTTGATATTGAAATTGGATATAAAAACATTTCATAATTTTAATCAATTTTCTCATAAAAACATGCCCTCATGACATGTCCACGGGATTAATTTTGAATTTGTTTCCACAACTTATGTTTTTATAATTTAAAAAAATGGTTTCAATATTTAGAATCCTAATAATTTCTAATGTCTAATATGGTGAAAGTATATTTAAAAAAAAATATTCGTAAATGTATTTAAAATTGATTTATGATGATTAATGTAAAAACAAGATTACTTAGTGGTTAAAAATTAACTTAAGTGAAAAAATAACATAGAAACTTATGAAAAATACATTGTATGGAAATATTTATACCAATTCACCTCTTGGATAGTTAATTTAAAATTATTTGAGGCACATTATTTAAGGAATATCTCAATAGTATTTACCTTTTTATAAGGACAAGAATGCCACTCTTTCAAAATAAAAGGGCACTAACCCTCTTACTTATTCAAACATATCATTCCATTTGGATCAAAAATATATATTCCCAAATCTCCTAAAAACATCCCTGTATTTATCCTATATTTATCCATTTAGGAATAAATCCAACCAGGAAATCCATTTGGTGAAAACCTAGAGGAGTTACCCTAATAACAGGTAACATCCTTCTATTAGATATTTTTTTATTTTTATTATACAACCCCTAAATTATACTTACTCCATGATTACATAATTTTATAATTATAAACAATATATTTTTATATTTTTCTTGTAAGGGATCTATTTAATCCTATATAGAATTCCATGAAATGGGTAATGAACATACTATTTGTGTGTACGACAGATTACTGCCTCTCAAATCGACATTATTCGTTTTTTACTTTACCACCCACCATGGCTAAGAAATAGGATGAAAATAATGTTTTTTCAAATTATATATGATATTAATGATTTATTTATAATTATTGAATTATTATTTTACAAATACCTTCATTACTTCTATTTTCAAATTTGATAACTATGTTTTCGGATGGGTGGATTACCGCCTCCTGAAAGCGATGTGATTTAGTCACACATTACATGGAATGAAATAAGGTTGGTTTTTGGGAATTATTTGATATATTTGAAAAAATAATAATAATTTAATTATATTATATACATAATTACATATATTTTATTTAATTTTATTATTTGAAAACAATAATAAAATGGAAACATCATTCATGTGCATGTACAACCTACCAAATCCATGAATGGTATATTTAATTTTCTCTCAGTAACATTTACATATTGTTATAAATATTTATATTATGAATAGTTTTTATATTTATACCATACTTTAAATTGTGGAAAAAATTAAATCCAGATACATGGTAGTGGATTGAGAACAATAATTCAGAACATATATGGAAAAAGAGAGGATGTTGCCCAAAATGTAAGATTAACAAGGAATTGTTAATGTAAGGGTAATATAAAGTAATAATAAAATCATATATGGTATTAGAAATAATAATATAACTCTTTTTTAGATGTATAATAAATTTATATTTTTTATATATGATGTTTTAACATGTACGATAAGAGTTAAGACATAAGGTAAGGGGATTTCTCATCTCAATTTTATTTTTGGGAGATTGGTTATTTATTTACCACTAATTTATTTTGGGTGGTGCATGTAACCACTTAGAATATATTATATGATTATTATAAATAAATTTTTGGGTATTTAAATATCCATCTTATGATATTTATTTCATATGGTTTATGTTTCTAAATTTACAAAATCAGTAAAGTAATTTTGTCTCAATTTTCCTTATTTGTGACACATTCCATGTTATTCAACTACACTCTTCAATGAGGTGTATACAAAACACAATGAAATGTCATATCATGAATCTCATAATTTAAATAATATTTTATGTTTCATGTAATGTTATTTTTATAAATTGGATAATTTGAGTCAATGTTACCAATGTGGAAAGAGTTATTCTGACAATCTCATCATTTATCAGGATTGTTTATGATTACTATTCCATTGGGAAATATTATTATGAATATTCAAAGATCATTAAATTTCTTATCCTTTGGATACTCAAGATAACATCATGTATTATTACCATTTTTCACTATTTTTGTACTTATTTTAATAATGAATTTGGTTAAATAAAATATGTACATATTTCTCTATTAAGACAAATATATGTTATATTCAAAAAATCATGTTTTAAAAAACGTTTTTAAAAAGATATAAGGAGTTAATTTTCAAGTAAAAAATATTTTAAATTTTTTTAATGGTTTTCCAAGATTTCTTTATAATATTTCATATCAATTTCCAAACAAAATGGTTTCCAAAAATTGTTTATGTATTAAAAATAGTTTTTCCAAACAGAAAGGATATTTTAGAGAAGATTTGTTTTTAAAAGGTCATTCAAAATTATTTTCCACATAATATGAGATCCCTTAATGTTACTCATTACCTTCTAGTAAATTTATTTGACGATTTAATTAAAATTTACTTTTTTGGAATGGTTTATGTTTTGATGGAGGGATATTTATGAAAATGGTTTCTCTTTGATGGGTTACATGTTAATGAAATATGGTTTTATTTCATAGGTTATATTATTATGAAACCCAATTATTTTCATGTGTTATGATTTGAGAAATTAATTATTAAACATTTCCATTTTTCCCAGATTATTATATGATGAAAATTTTAAGATACCCATTTCATTTCATGGGATATAATATAATTGATTATGATATTATTGAACACATATGTAAGATTTAATTATGATATGTTTGGGTCCTATATATACCTCCAATGAATTTTCTAATTATTTTTATCTCATGAGAAAGAGATGGCTGGAACGGGGAGTGAACTCAGTTTAGTAAAGGACATCATTCGCTATGATTGTATTGGGAGCGGAAATTGACTACTAAGATGGTATGGGGAGTGAAACATGAATACCAAGACATTATGGGGAGTGAACCCCTACTACTAAGATATCCTTGAAAATAATTATTGACTACTATGAATTTTTTTTAATACTTATGTTTCTACCATAATTCCATGTCTTATTCCTATATTATTCTTTCATAGATGTTTCTATTTATTCCATTATGATTCATGTCTTATGATTTTCCAATATTTATTAAATTAATAATGTATATGATATTTGATATGAAGGGTATGTTCTTTTAATGCTTTGATCATGTTATCATATCTTTATGAGCAATATTATTCTTACATATCTCCCTTGATTACCCTTACTAAGTATCTGATATCACCCTTTTAATGTTTCATTTCCCTAGGTTTAGAAGATATTTATTATGTGTTATGTATATAAGAAGGGTTATAGTCATGAAGAAACTATTGGGAGGTAATGTAAATCATTTATATACTAGTGTTTATGATTTCATGTTTCTGAAGGCACAATAATAATACAGTCTTTTGACATATATTTGTGTAATGTATCTGGGATTTAAAAAAATGATGTAATGATAATGTATGTTAACTAAGTGTTATTATAGTTGGTATTAAAGAAAAATAAGTTTTAATCTTTTGAAAGAATAATGAGAAATCCTTAGTGAGAACCCTAAATAAATGTATAAGGATAAGTCTAAGGATGAGGAAATGTATAAGAAAATGTCCTCAAATTTATGTAATGGATAGATAAAGTTGTTTCTTAGAAATACATCCTTATATAGATACTTCAAGTGGATGTGGATATAGAACATATGTACATATGGGTAACAACCCAGAAAACACCTTATTGAGTTAGACTCAATTGGGGACTACTGTAAGATAATGGGTTTTTCTGCACACCTAGTTAGAAACTCCCAAGGGATATGCTTTGGGAATTCACAAAATCTTCAAAAAATCTTTAAGAGGTATATAAATAAATGTTGTCTCTGAATAACCAGGGATGAACCTAAGGTGTCAAATATTGAATAAGTTTTCATAATTTATGCATCCTATAATTGGTTTCTCATAATTATGTTGTCCCTCACTATGATAACTACTTCTTAATATATGTTTTTTTGGTTTTATTCAATGGATGGAACCCAAAGGACTACATTATTTGTGATTGTGATGGACACTAAAATGATTTTACTCTTCTAAAAATAGAATGCTATGGGACCTAGAATTAGAAATGTCGTTTCTCTACTCACCATTATTTCTAAAGCTATGAGTCCTGCTAGACATCCCAATCAACATAGGATGTAAGAACATTCTTTTGAGTCCTTTCGGATGCAATGTCCACTATATTTAAGAGGATAATCTAATCCAACTTTTTTTGAAAAATTCATTAGTAACCCGGAAATTATATTCTCCATTCATCCATTTTTTTAATATGTGAAACTCATTAAAATTGTTTGTCAATAAAAAAGGATAACCAGACTTGTGTTAGACTCTAATAAAGAATACGAGGCATTAAGATGAAATTGAAAACATGGATTGGTATTTGATCAAGAACTTATATTCCCATAAATATTTTTATTATATTCCCCATTCAAATATGGAAAAATAGTTCCCTCAGTTAATGTAAAGGGATGATGAATATATAGGTACCTATGAGGATAATTTCGTAGGACATATGAGGTATACTTTTGGTATTATCATCCAACCTGAAAGTAATGTTTATACGTTCTTCAACGTCTTAAATCCTGTTACTAGAAGGGTATTTTTCATAAGATACTTTAGTATCTATGAAGAGATTGTGCATTGTGAAATCATGGTTAAAATAACTATTTGATACATTTATCAATCTCATGGTTTGAAAAGAAAAAAAACAAAATGTAGTTCAAAGGAAAATCTAAAAACTAGAGAGAAAAGAAGATGATCTTTAATATATTCTCTATATGTGGGAAAAGCATGGAGGAAAGTTTTTTAAGGGGTATGATAAATATTTTAAGGGAATAAAGGATGTTCATTAGGTATTTGATTGCGAATGTGATAGGAAGATGTTTTCTGAAAATGTGAATAGTGATAAAACTACAGAGAATGAACCTCACCCACTTCAGTGATACAAGTGAAATGAGAATCAAAATTATGATAACCTGTTCCCAGACCATAAGGTTAATGATGGTTATAGAAATTAGAAACCTATTAAATTGAGGTACATGGGGAAATATCATGGAATTACTATTTCTGATTAGGCATGCAATAACAACATGGTGAAATTTACACTTACCATCCACTCTATAACTGCTAATGTCTTATTGTATTCTGGATCTACCGACTCATTCATTTCTAAATAATTATCTAAGGGTATTAATATTCCCTAAAAAATATTATATGTTAAATTAGAAGTATAAACCCTTAATGGTATAATTATTTCATCTCATGTCTATGATTCCTCTACATTTGAAATTTGTGAGAATGCACTTCCTAAAAATCTTGCATTTGTTCATTTATTCGAATTTTATATCATCCTAGGAATGGATTGACTTTCACTTTACAAATACCACATCAATTTTCAAGGAAGGGAGTTATGTTTGATATTTCAAAACAACCAATGATTTTCTATCAATGTGACTATACGTATGAAATTACTATTGAAATTATATCTACTGTATGTGTTTTAATTCCACTTAATATGGGTTATTAATATAAAATGTTTGTGGAGAAAAACGATATTGATGATATGCCTATTTTTTGGGAATTTGTAGATGTCATTCCAAAAGAGTTTCCTAGACTTCCACTAAAACATGAAGTTGAGTTCTCAATAGATCTCCTACCTAGTTCTAGACCAATTTTAAGGACTCACTATATAATTTATCCAATATAGTTGTAGGAATTGAAGAGGAATCTCATAGAAAACCTTAATAATGGATTATTTCAGGAACGTGTATCACCTTGGGATGAAACAGTTATTTTTAAAAAAAAATATGGTAATCATATTTGATTTTCTATCATTAACAATATCAGAATCAATAACAAGTATTATTTTCCCCATATTGATGACTTTTTTTTATCATCTACATGGAGTACAACACTTTTCCAAGATTTATCTTTATTCTGGATATCATCAATTGAGGGAAAAGAAAGTGGATATCCCCGATAATGCATTCTGTACAAGGTATATATATTATAAATACATAGTGATTCCTTTTGGTCTTACAAATTCCCATTCAATATTCATGGATTTTATAGATAGATTCTTTATAGAATAGTTATATTAGTTTGTGGTGGTATTTATAGATAACGTTAATCTCTATTAATAGAGTGAGTAATATCATGAAGAATGCTTTACAATTTCACTAATGACTATAAAAAAGGATTAAATCTATTAATAATTTAAAAAGTATGAATTTAGGATTGAAAATGTTTCATTTTTGGGTCACATAATCTTCATATAGGGCATATACATATATCGATTAATGAATAAGGCTATGGAATGTTGGCCTAGATCAACCATGGGGACAATGATCCACAATTTTCTAGGTTTATATGGATACTATCGGCAGTTTATAGAGAATTTCTCATGAATATACAATACTATAACGAAGTTATCTTTGAAGGGTTTTATGTTCAACTAGACAGATGAATATTAGGAACGTTTCCTGGATCTTAAGTGAAGGTAATTCAACACACTAATGATTACTTGACCATGTAGTCTAGAAGGGTTTTAAATATATAATGATGCATCAAAGAAGGGATTGGGATTTTTAATTATGCAGAGTAATATGGTTATAGTCTATGTCTCATGACAATTAAAGATTCATGAGAAATATTACTGAACTCATGATTTCGTGTTATCATCAATATTTTTTCATTAAATATATGGAGGAATTATCTTTTTGGAGAAAAGTGTGATATATATCGATCATAAAAGTATGAAATATATATTCATATAAAAGGAGTTGAACATGTTCCAGATAAGATTATTAGATTTTGTAAATGATAATGGATTCTCAATACATTACCACCATAGGAAATAAAATAAGGTGGCTGATGCTTTGATCCAAAAGGTTAATTTTAGCTTATCCGTGAGGAGGATAACAAAAGATCCAATATTTCTATATTTTCAAAGGTTGGATCTAGAAATCATGAAGGATGAGGAAAATATTGTAATTCATAAAATAATGCTTAACTTTATATCCAAGGAATAATGAATGTAGAAAAAAAGCTGGGGAGATACAAAATAAGTTTATAAATATTCCTAGAGTTTAACATTGATGATGATGTAATGATTTGTTTTAGGAACCGTGTATGTGTTCCGTCCATACCAGATTAAAATAATGATCATATAAGAAAAACTCATAGATCTTCATTATCTATTCATCACAGAATTATGAAGACATATATAAAATTTAAATAATACTTTTGGTGGGATATAGTGAAGATGGATATTGCAATGTTTCTATCTCTGGGATTAGAAAGCCATAAAGTTAATATTGAATGAAAAAATCTTATGGAATATTGAAACCATTAACTATACAAGAAAGTAAATGGTAAAACATTACTATGGATTTTGTAGTTGGACTCCTTAATAGCTCTAATGTGTTTAATTCGATATGGGTGATTGTAGATCATGTTACTACATCAACACACTTCATTGTTGTCATAAAATACATATCTATGGATCCTATTGCATTGATAAAAAATAAGTAAGTGGTAAGGTTACATAGAGTACAATGTTCCATTTTATCATAATGGGATATGAGGTTTACCTCAATGTTCTAGTGATTTATTTCGAAATACATTTATAAAGTATTGAGTTTCAACACTATTAATCATCCTTAGATGTATGTTCAGTTTGAATGAAAAATTCAAACTCTAGAGGTTATGTTGATATCTTTTTCTCTGTATTTTAAAGGTGGTTCAGATAAAAAAATTTCCCATAATTGAGTTTTAATACACTAATAGATTTACTCAAGCATTAAAATGGGTCCTTATGAAGCCCTCTAAAGGAAGAAATTTAGATCTACATTGTTATTGGATGAAAATGGATATAATGATATTAGCACCTGAGATAACTGAAAAGAATTTCAAGATGGTTAGAACCATTCAAAAACATATCAAGGAAGATAAAAGTTCATAGAATTATTATTCTGTTAATCACATGTTTGATATATAATTTTAATTTGATGATAAGGGGTTTCTATGAATCGATCCATCGAAAATGGTTATGAGGTTCAGAAAGAATGGGGAGATAATACCTAGGTATATCAGTCCCTTTTAAATTCTTGATCATATTAGAAAGGTTGATTATAAATTGGTACTTCCACAAAATATCTCTCAAGTCCATGATGTGTTCAATGTATCTCAATTGAGTAATTAAATACTTAAAAATTAACTTGTACTCAACTCAATGTTCATAATGCTGCAGCAAGATAATTCTTATGAGGAACAACCTATTGAAATTTTGTATGATACAATGAAAGTTCTACAAAATCAGCCCACTCACCAAGAAGAAGTTTTATTTGGAGAAACCAAAAGTTAAAGGAAGCTATCTGGGAATGCACAGATATGAGGCTGAAGAATTATCCTCATTTTTAAGTATCAAAATGATGAATTTCGAGGGATGAATTTATTTTATGGTGTGTAGAATGCAACAGACCATGTTTTATGATTTTTTGAATAATGTAATTTTATTTAAAATATTGAATTAAAGGATACACTAATTCCTATATTAATTATATTCTACACTTATAAAATATTTCTCTACATTAAATACCGACTTGTACCGCGTTACACAAAATACTATGTTTCTACGAAACAATATTTTATTATTAATATTATTTTAATGAGATATGTATAACATAGCCATAAAACATAGTAATAAGTATAGTAATAAGCAATTTCTTAAATATTTTTTATAATTAATTATAAAAAATAATACTTATTGATTATAAAACATATAATATTTGGTAAATTTCTTATATTTTTGATAATACTATTTTCTCAAATGAACTACTTTTTATCTCTTTTTGTGAACAATAATAAAAATAATTTTACAAAATTTTATTATTTTAATTTCATAAAATATAAATCATTTTTTAATTCTGAATGTAAATATTTTCATAGGGTTATTTTTTGGGATTTTTCAGAAGAATCTCATTTTTTGTACGAATAGTGATAGATACCGAATTTTAATACAAAACAGATTTTCATCTAATATATTTATATTGTTAAAATGTATTTTAATATGGTCTAAATGTTTAATTACAAAAAATATTCATCAACTAATATGATTTAGTAATTAGATCCAATTTCACATTAAAATAGGATAAAAAATTATTTCAATCTTTTAAGAATTTTTTCCTTAAAAACATGATGTTGTGCTATATCTGTGGGAATAATTTTAAATTAATTTCGGCCACTTATGTTGTTGAATTTTTTTAAAAATTTATTCCATATTTTAAATTATAATAATTTATAATTTAAATTTGGTCAACATAGTTTTTTACCAAAAATATTCGTGAATGTAATTAAAATTAATAACAATGATTAAGGTAGAAACAAGATTACTTAGTCATAAATCATTATCTTAAGTGACCAAATAACATAGAATCATGTCCAAAATCCACTATATGGACATATTTATACCAAATAACATATTTTATAGAAAATGGATAATTATTAGAGGTAAATTATATAAGGTATACCTCTCAATATTTCTTACCTTTTTATATTTACAAGAATTCAACTCCTCCATCACTATAAAAGTGCACTCAACATGGTCAATTTTTCACACCTCTTAAGCCCATTGGATTGGAAACAATCTGACCAAATATCCTCATAAAGTATATCCCTTCAACCTAGAAGCCTCCAATTGGGTAGAAATCCAATGAATGAATCCATTAAGTGTTAACCAAGTAGAGTTACCCAAATAATAGGTAACTTCCGTCCACAAGATCATATGTTTTTTTCATTATACACCCTCTAAATTATTTTATTTAATTATTATAAAAATATTAAGTATCCTCTATATAATTATATTTTATTATTATAATTTTAAAACCTAAACCTAATCACACTTCCATCAAATGGGTAACTGATATACCATTCATGTGTATGGAGGACTACTAGCTTGCGAAATGATGTCGTTTGTTTTCTTTTATTACCTCCCATGGTTGAGAGTTATGATAAAAATTTTGTTTCAGATATTATATATTCTATTTATGATTTATTTAATATTATATAATTATTATATTACACATACATTCATTCTTTCTATTTTGTTTAAATATGTTAACTTCGTTTGTGGACGTATGGACTACGACCTCCTCAAAGCAATGTTATTTGGTCACAATTTACATGAAATGTATTAAGGATGGGTATAGTGAAATTATATGATATATATCACATAATAATTATGAAATAATTATATTATATACATATATACATAAATTTAATTTAAATTATTTCAATAAAAAAGAAAAATAAAATGGAAACAACATTCATGTGCACGTACGACCTACTGTCTCCATGAATGATGTATTTCATCTTCTACTTATACCTTTTACAGATTAATATATATATATATATATATATATATTAATATTTATGATATTTATATATTTTTTTACATTTGTGAAATAATTAAACTATGATAAAAGTTATTAGATCAAGAATAATAATTCAAAACATATATTAAGAACAAAGCTTATATTGCATGAAACAAAATATTAACATGGAATTGTTAATAAATAGCTAATATAATTTCATAATAAAACAATATATTTTATTATATATAATTATATGTTTATATGATATTTTTATTATAAATATATATTTATTTAAATTCATGTTAGAATGAGTACAATGAGTGTCCAGACACAAGTTAAGGGGATTTATCATGTCACTTTTATTTTTGTGATATTTTTGCATTATTCACCACTTGTTTCTTTTGTGTGGTGTATACAATGCGTTTGAATATATTATAGAATTTTATAAATAAAATTATGGGTATTTAAATATCTATTTTATGAAATATATTCCATGGGATTTATGTTTCAAATGCTTCCAAATCAGTAAAGTATTTTTTTCTCAATTCGCCTTCTTTTTTACCATTTCCATGTTATACGCCTATATTTTCCTTCAAGGTGTTTCTTCTTATCCTTTTACATGTTATATAATGAAATATCATTTTTTATGAAATTTTATTCACTATTTAATTTCATTTTCTTACATGGTTTTTTCTATTCAATGATACCAAGGTATTAAGAACATATTGCAATAATCTCATTGTTTAACAAGATCATTTTGAATTATGCATACTTTAATGAAATATTATAATACATTTATTAATAAAACACAATATTTTTCTTATAAAATTGTTATTCTAGAGATATTCATTTGTTATTACCATTTAACAGTGATAATAAGATAATATAGAACATATTTTTAGGAAAATATGACCATATTTCTCTCTTAGGTTGAAAATCAATTTTATTCAAAAAATCATGTTTTCTAAAAAAATAAAAAATATTTTGAAAATGATATCTTAAAATAATTAGAAAAATGATTTTAAAAATATTTTATGGTTTTCAATTCTTCCTATATATTTTTTCAAGGATTTTTTTCAAAGAAAACAAGTTTCAAAGATGTTTTTTGTTTTAAAAAGTGTTTCTTTAAAAATAAAGGGTATTATCTTCAAGGTAATTGTTTAAAATATATTTAAAAATTATTTTCCATATAATATGACATACATGGGTGTTAATAATTTTTTTCTGGGGAAATGATTTTTGTTTTCCATTCACGCTATTTCTCTGAATGGTTAATGTTTTTATGGAATTAGGTTTATGAAACCCGTTTCTCTTCCATGGGTTATTTGTTTATAAAACCTATTTCCCTTTCATATGTTATATCCTTATGAAAACCAATTATATTCATGGGTTTTTATTGGATTAAATGATTATTAAACCTATCACTTTTACATAGGTTATGATATGATTAGATGATTCTAATATCCATTTCATATCACAGGTTTTGGTATGATTGTTTTTGATCTTGGGGAACATGTATGTATGATTTCATTATGAGAAGCGTGAGACATAGATATTTCAACAATTAATGGGGCAAATATTGATATATCTTGAGATGTAAATGGCTAGAATAGGGAGTGAACTCATTTTAGTAAAGGAATTTTTCTATGAAGATGGTCTTGGGAGTGAACCTTGACTTATAAGATGGTCATTGGAGAGAACCAAGAATACCAAGATAGTATATGAAGGGAACCCAAACTATTAAGATGAAATTTTTAATAATACTCCACCCCATGGAAATGAGTTAATATGCTTATATTTCTACCATTATTTCATGTCTTGTTCTTATGTTATGATTTTATGGATTATGCTCTTGATTCACTTATGAATCATGTCTTATGAACTACTAATATTTATGAAATGATTCTTGTTTATGATCATTGATATCTAGGGAATGATCTTATAATGTTATGATCCTATTATCATACCCTTATTATCATGTTTATTCTTACACATCTCCATTTTCAATACTTATTGATCATCTGATCTAACCCATTTTTATGTTTACTTTCCCCATGTTATGAAGACATGTAATATTTATTATGTGTTTAAGAATGGTTCTTGTAATGAAGAAATATGTTGGAGATATTATAGACTATTTATGCAATATTTTTTGTGTTTCTATGTTTCCAAAAGCACTAATTAGATGCGGTTTTTAGGCATATGTATGTTTAATGTATTAAGTATTCCTAAAAAAATATGTAATATTAAGTTATGTTAATAAAGGGTTTCTATAATAACCAAGAATAATATTTTGTAAGTATACTCTTTGAAATATCTCGATAACTTTGAAACAAAACCAAATGAAATTTCACATATCTTTAGGAATTATATAAAGGAAGATATTGGGAATATTTAGTTTAATTGACATATAAACAACATTTCCAAATCTAAAAGGGAATGAGTTTAGGAAAATTAATTTATTAAAAAATAATATTCTATTGCCACAAAAAAATCTTCAACTACACCAACTGTATAGAAATATTATCTCATAGTATTAGAGTAAATTTACATATATTTCCTTCTAACCAATTTCTTTCCATAGTTAAATAATCCAAGAGAATTGATAAATCTTAACTACCAAGACAAAATTAACTTACTAGTTAAGGATAATGTAAAAAAAATTAACACAAACATTTTTCCTATTAATTAAAGGTCTTTAGAAATTATTGTATCACAAATATTAAGATATGTAGTGTTTTAATGACTTTGGGAAATCATGTTGAAATTCAATCAGTGATTGTATCCTTCTAATGAATGGTCAATTACAACTTAAGGTGAATCTCCCATAATCACATTATATATAGAAATATATTATATTCAGTTTTCATTAATGATATGTTAATTTTGAAAATTTACTATGAAGTTAAATCATGAGGGTGGAATGATTATTAATCCCACTTAGGGGTTGACTACACCAATAATTATGTAAAAATGTTTTTTATGACATAGTAATTGATTGTTTCTCCAGGTTTATGAATGATGATGATATTAGCTCACTAGACACTATATTTGTAAATTTCATCCCAAAATTACCTTTTAATTACCATGGTAATAATTCAAAAAATAATCTTGGATAATGGAATCCACTATTGGAGTATCTTTCTTAACATGAGGAGATCGAAATGTTAGCATACAAAAAATATCAACTACAAGCCTAGGTGAAAGGATCTCTTTGCACACTATCATTGCCACTGACCTAACATACTATGGATAAATTCAAATGTGATAATAATTTAACTTCATTTTATTAACCAAATAAAATTGTGAAAAATCTAGATATAAGTTGATTTATATATCCATACAAGAAATATAAACCAACAAAGTATTTTTATACGGTGAATTTATTAATAGTGACAATATCCTTGTCGAAAAAGTTCCCACATTGATTGAGTAAACCTAATAAAATATTACAATTATATCAAAATGGAAGAACCTAGTAATTTAGTGTAACTAATCTTGATAAATTCATTAAATTAACAACAACCCCTATGAAACATATGTCATTTTATACCTTAAATTGGGCGTTATCATATATAAGAAAAGTAATTAACTATAATAGGTGATTGATAATATGATTATTTAAATGATTATTTTTTGTGACATTGGATGTATTTTTAGTAAATAAATATGATAATATCCTTTAATATTATTTTTTATTTATTTTGGGAGAATGTATATATTATTATGAAAATTTTAAAAAAATTATATGGAAAAAAATTTAAAAAATTGATTGATCATTTTTATGATATTTATAGAAATTCATGAATTTTATAATTTTTTACAATCACTACAATAATAGAAACATTTGTTTGAACTAATTATTTGATCCCCATAACAATATTCTATTTTTATTATTGATATATTTTTAATATATACATATATATATTATTTTTTAAATATGTTTTTTAATTTAAAAAATTTAATACAAACATATAAGAATAAAAATAACAAATACACATGCATGCATATTTTGGAATACATAATTTTTTAAGGAACTATAATACTATAGAAGGGGTACTACATCAGATGTGGGTACAAAAATAGAAACAATAAAAGTTTGGGTATTGTAAATGGTACTGTATTAGGAGTATTATAGAATTTCTATTCACTGAAGGTTCTTATGGGCCCTAAAAATAGGCCTTTGGGATATGGAAAGTCCATTCAATCCATAAGGATTTTAAATCCATCAAATTGTAATGGGGTAGCTTATTTTTGGTCCCATCATGGGGGGGTGATGATTTATGATCCATATAGCCCAAAAACTGTGTGTGTGGTTAATTTCTTTGTAACCCAAACACTTCTAACAATATATTTTTACAAAACAAATTCAGTTTCTAGTTTTTTCATATGTTATAACATATTATATGTAAATTATTTATATTAAACACATAGATACACATAGGGAGAGATACATTAATTTGTCATATATTTTTTAATTTTATTATAGTTGTTATTTTATTTTATTTCCTCTTCTTTAGTTTATCAAGTAGGACTTTCATTTGTTTTACTTATTTTTTCTTTCATTACATTGTGATTGTGTGTGTAGGCCAACTAATAGTGAAGGTTAGAAAACAAGTGATGAAAAAATATTTAACTCACTATAAGGTTGTTTCCACAATGTTTTCTAACTAACTAAAATATTCCAAATTCTAAATATCTATATGGAGATAGAAACTAACCACAATGAACATGGAACTAAGACATCCAGTTATAAAATTGGCTATAAAAATGAAGTTCTACAAATAATGAGCCACTAAATGTAGTGCTTTAAATGGAATGAATCTTTAATGAAATAATGAAATTGGATAAAATTAAATGCTTCAATGATCATCTAATTATTATAATATAAATAATGAAAATTAATGTATAATGTGTTTATATTTTTCTATAATTCCATTAAACACAATTAAATAAGACATTTAAATCATCATGAAGTGGTATATAAATTAATAAATAATAATTTACATGGTTAAGATATTTTATAATGATGAATTGAAATATAGAATGGTTATTGGAAAAAAACAAATCAAGGATCATGATGACGAGTTTTGTGTTTTTATACATAGGATTATATATTAGTGTATGATTATGATGTGATATCAGCTCCTGATAAAAGGTGATCAAGAAAAAAAATGGAATAGATAAATAATATGATATTAATTCATTTTCTAGATCATCAAGAACATAAATACAAAATATATTCAGTAGCGGTGCTATAAATGAAAGGGTAATGACTCTGAAGGGTTTTTTTAAAAAATTTAACCACTATGAATAATCATTACATCACTAATTAAACATAGTAATAAATATATTTAATCCATGTTCATGATTAATTACTATTCAGTCCAACCTCACCAATCCATTTAAGTCTAACCCTATGAATCTTATCATCCTTATAGATATTCAATATTTTAAGATTCATCAAATCCCCTTAACACACCCAATGATCAGAATACTTATTCAAATATCCCACCATAGGTCTAACAATCATTAATTAATATTTTTATATGCACAAAGAACAATAAAAATAACATATAACCCATAAAAAATGATTTATATGCACATAAATATTATGAGAAACTTAAAGTAATTAAGGGACCTCATTCATTTATGAAATACGAATCAAAGACACACACTATGTATTTATCACTCAAGAAATATTGAAAGATCTTGGTGGAACACTCAAATAGAAATTAATTAATACTAAAATCTCTACTAAATAAATCATTATACTTACCTATTTCTTATAAAAGAATCATGGTTGACCGAAATATTGGGATACTAAAACTAGTTTGAGAAACCCAACTACTCTAGTTTAATATCTTATAGGCACCATGTTGTTTGACCCTCTATCATTCCTTACTATAGTTATCCAATGTAACTCTACCAATTCAAACTTATATAGGTTAATAAGATCAACTAATTCTTATAATATGATAATTATACTTCATTATTCCTTGATAGAATATGTATAAGATATTACAGTTTGATCATTGGACGTGAAGTTCCTATTACAGATAATAGATATGGAAAATTAAATTTTAGTTGAACTGTCAACATGGAATAAAACTAAATAATAAGAATATTTTATATATAAAATAGAGGACTAAATATAGAATTATCTTGTTTATTATAATGTTATAATATTTATAAAAAAGAATGTCTTATTAAATAAAGGGGATCCATACATGTGGGAGATCCAGAGTATGATACAACTTTATTTTTTTATTTTTTCATTTTTTTCTTTTTTCCCTAAAATTGTCAAGATAATTCGTCGAGAAAATATTCATGAATAATTTTATCATCCCATCTTTTAACATTATGTGTTCTTTACAATTTTTTGATTATTTTTTTAATTCTTCCATGATATTTCTAATGTTGGACTACCCAGATCAGACAAAATATATAAAAATGAAGGACCAAAATAATTTATTTCAACTATATATAATCATTAAAATCCATGAAAAAATAATTAAACAAATAATTTCAAGGGAAACTGAAAAAATAAACTCTTAATTTCATAGTAAATGCTATAATTTTAGTAAAATAATTGAATCAAATATATTTTTTTCTATTCTATATTAAATATTTACCACATAAGGGAATGAAAATCGATTTACATTATGGTTAACCTAATTGATAGAGAAATTGGAAAAATTATGATGAGTTAAGTGATTCAAAAATATTTTCCATCAAAAAATGAAAATTCTAAATAGTGAACTATATTAATCCAGAACTCCTCATTTTATTATATTTCTCACTAATTTTCTTTCCCATCAAATTAAATTATTAATTAAATCACCATCTATTTTATTTTATTTAAAATATTATACACCCAATAATAGAAAGTATTACAAAACTACACTATTTTTTATTTTTATATAATTTTTATTTTCATTTTATTTTAATCATTTTAGTATAAATCCTTCCACATTGATTATCACTTCCCCACTATGCTTCTTAGTGCACGATTTCAATGTATAAATATTAATCCACCATAGCATGAAAATGCACACAAAAATGTCATAATTTATTACTATATTAAAGAAATACAAAAGAAATTTCACAACATTTTCTTTTTAAAATCATGTAAATAATGTTTTTTTACAAAAAAAATTTTAAAATGATTTTGTATATTAGAAAACATTTTTTTTGATCCATGTAATTCGAATCCATTATTTTTATAAATATACTAATGATTTTTGTGTGAAAATTATGGTTGGTTTAAGAGTTTATTAATTAAATATCCAAGAATTGACTTATAATAAATGTTCTAATGCATACATTTTATGACATATTAGGTGATTCAGATAAAAATTTATATGATAAAGAAATTTATGGATTTTATATTTACTGTTGTTCAAATGGGTGATGATTATATGTGTTGATATTAGTGAAAGTAATATCTAAGGCTAATATATGACCATATTAGGATATGATTTGGGTAAAAAGGTTACTAATGAAACATATAATTTTCTAGTGGATGGTGATGTCAAAAAAATAAACCATTATATTGAATATATGGAGAATATAAAATTAGAGTGTGAACTTTTTTTAAATAAAATAAGGGAAATCAAATTTATCTTCATTAATTTAACATTAATGAAATATACTTTCTAGAAAATTATCCCGGTCGATTGAACAAGGATTAAAAGAAGTTCTTCTAGAGTCGGTAATACAGTTTGATTTTAACAATACAATGCATAATACCCAAAACATAGTTATGGTAGAAGTTTAATGGGTCATGATGAAAAATTTAGACAACCTTAATTAATTTTCAGATGATTTCTATGAGTATGTGATCAATATTTTCTTATTGTGGGATAAGAGTAATTATATAGAAATAAGATTATAATCAGTAAGAGAGTTTAATGATCAATAAATTCATAAATTCATATTTTGAAAGGAAATTTATTATAATTTTTGTAATGAATAATATGTTTTATAAAAACCCTTTTATCATATATGAAATAGTCCATGTTTCTAAAAGGAATGACTATGTCTGAAATCTTAAAAGATACAAAACACTAAGCTTTAACAGACAACTAAATATTGTTATTATGTGACAATTATAACCTAGATTATAAATTAGAAGGAATTATTATTATTTAGTGAAATATGAAATTTAAATTTTTCCAAGTAATTAATAAAGTATTAATTAAATATTATAAAATTAATCAATTAATATAAGTAAAGTCATATTCTTCTTCAAATACACTTTATTCATGTATGATTTTTTTGGATTTTGTGAGTGAAAAATATAATTAAATACTATAACTTTTAGAAATTTTATTTAATGAAATAAATATCAGTTTTGAAATCATTTTATGAAAATTATCTTATGGTGAAATTATTAGGATTCTTTGAAAAGTTTAATTTTTCGATGAGTAATGAAAATAACGATGTTGACTGAAAATGTTAATTTCGTTAAAAATATTTACTCATTAAAATTAAATTTTATATTATTTTAAAATTTTAATTAGTTATATATGATTTAAAAACTAAAATTATTGTGTTTTAAATGGATTTTATAATTTCTTTTTTTATAAAACTATTTCATATTAAAAAATGGAAATTTTCCAAAAAATTGATTCTATAGAATTTCACCGATTTAATTTATATTAAGTACCGAAACCTTGGTTCTTTTTTATTTTGAAAATTTTATTTTATATTTGAATCAAGAAGTCAAATTTCAGTAAATAGGTCACTTTTAATTTTGAGTAATATGAATGGTGACTTTAGTATCTTTTTTACAACAATGAATTGTAAATTAAGTAATTAAGGGTAAAAATAAAATGAAAATGAAAATAAAATTACCCTAAAATGTGCCCAAATTTTATTATGAAAGTAATATTAGTACATAATAAATTTAATTTTAGTTATATGACCATTTATGGCCACTTGAATTAGATGATCCCAATTATAATATTTTATTTTAAGAAAAGTCAAACGTGTCATACTATTGATTTTATTAAGTATAATATTTTTAATATGGGGTCATCACGATTTTATGCTCAAAAAAGAAAAAAATATTATTAAAAATAATATATTTATATTTAAAATTGTAATTTGTTTTTAATTTTAGTGAGAAAATATTTACCTTAAATGATTTCACAACACTGATGTAGTAATTATTAAATTTATAGAGAAATCATATAAATGATACTAAAAATATTTAAATAAAGATAATATGAGATAGTTATTTTAATAAAAAAACATTATTTAATAATTTTAAATTATAGGTATGTATTAAAATATTTTTTTGAAGTTACACTATTTTATTGATATTTTTATATGTCAATGAAATGAATAGTGTCAAAATTGTCATGTTTTCTTAAAATAAATAATATTTTATTAAATGATAAATAATTAAAAAAATAAAAAATTTAGAAATATGACTATGATAAGGTTTTAAATAAAATCTTTGTTCTATTTATGGAACTTTTTACATTTTACAGTATCAATATTGATCGTTGAAGAGTAAAAATCAATGTTTTCATGGTAAGACTTAAAGAAGTTATATTAGGGTTAAAACCAAATGATAATGTAATGAATGTGTCATAAAATTACCCAAAAATTATTTTATGAGTGAATTAATAACCCGATTAATTTTATATTCTAAATAAATCACTTAAGGAACATTTTTAACTAAAAATTAATTTACATTACATTAATATTTTGAGAAATTCTAAGAGTGCCCCTCCCCTCTCTTATAAAAGAGAACATACTTATCTCATTTAATCATACAAATGAATCCATTTTCATTGGACATAATATTCTCAAATACCTTCATATATCCCCTAAAATAGTTCTGCAGGCCTTAGTTTTGGAAGAACTTCATCCTTTGTGGTTTAAATGTGTCAATCAAAATAGGTTTTTTGAAGAGGAGGTATTGTTTTGACCCCTATTTTAGATTTGTTTCTACTTATAACCCATTAAAATATTATGACACCGTGATAAAATAATAATTAAAATATCATAAATATAGTGATAGATTATTATAATATATATCCATCTCCACTTACATCAAATTTGAAATTAACTCTTCATTCATGTGTATAGCAGACTACTTCCTTGCGAACCGATGTGATTAATTTTCCATCACCATATCTCATTTTTAGTTATAATTATGGATAGAATATGATAATAATTAAATATATATAATTATAAAAATATAATATTTCACTTATATTATTAAACATCCATGCAGAAAAAAATAATAACATCGATCGTTCGTACATGTGGACTACTTCCTCCACGGAGCGATGCAATTGATTTTTAATCACCATTTCACATGAATGATATATATAATTATATTTATTGATATAATTAGAGATATATATATATATATATATATGTTTTTATGGACATTTTAAAAATATGTAATTATTCTTACAATTTTTCCATATTGATTAATAAAAAATTAAAATGTTACTCATGTGTACTTACGACATACCCTATCTATAACGGTAAAAATTTTCATTTTTCATAACCATATTTAATGCTGTGATTTAAAAGTATAATTAAGGTATAAAATTTATAAATATTTCATAATTATAATTCTATAGTTGATGTAAGGATGTTCTATTTGACCATAGTAATCTTATCGAATCCATTTTGGACTTTGGTAATAAATATTCTCAAAACGTCAATTGTGAACATAAATAATTAATTATTATTTTCATAACATAAGAATAAATGATATAAAAGGAATAATAGGCATGAAAATGCTTCTCAATTAATTATAAATTAACCAATATTTATTATTATGAATTATAAATAATATATGTGATCATTCATTGTCAAAGAAAGAGACTCTTTAAATAAAAAACCTTATTTTAAATGTTTTAGAATTTATTTTCTAAATATTTCACATTAATGTCCATGTTTTAACAATAATTTTCATGAAATAATTTATATATAAATTAAATATTTTTAAAAATTTAATTTTATAGTTTCTCTGAAATGTTTTAAAAAACGTTTTAAGGTTTTATATAAGGGACTTTCCTTTAAAAATTATCTTTTAATGACTCATTTTACAAATGTAAAATGGAATACTTTATAAAATTAATGGATTGAGTGGATATTCTTGATTTCATGATGGGTAAATTATTTGAATATTAATTTTCAAGATTACATGATTATTTTCAATGAAAATTATTTACTTTTTATATTCTCATTATTCTTTTATAATTTGTGATTTTACTTAAAGATTATGATTATACTGCAAGAATTGATGTATTATGATTATGTTTTGGTTCTCGAGAATTTTTCATGATAAAGATTGATTCTGTTATAAACTAAAGACCCGTGAGACCATCACATATCTCTAATTCATTGTGTATGTTTATGTTGGATGTTTATTGAGATGGTTATTCCATGTGTAATAGTGATGGTTATATCTAAGTGTAACTGTGATGGTTATTTCATGGTAACTTTGTGGGTAACATGCTATGGTAGTCCCAAGGGTTACAATATATGTAATTATTATAAAAAAAATGATTCTCCAAGTATATATATATATATTATGATTTCAATATTTTTATCGAAATCTCATGTTTTCATAGGGTATGTTGTTGAGAATATGTTCAAAAAAAGTATATGGTACTAATATTTTTTAAAATGTTATCAGGAGTTTTTCCTATTTTCAATGAAACCTATTTTGATTTTACTTTTCCCATTAATATTTCTAATGAATATTTTATTGAATACTTTTGGTAGAAAAGGTGATTTCTTGGGTAAGGAAATGTTTATTTTGAGCCCAAAGTCTAATTATGATAATGAATTTTTTTATGTATATATGGACTAATGGTTTACTTCGTTGTTCTTATATACCTTATTAATTATTTTGTACTCACCCCACATTTTTAAAAGGATTTCATACAATTTTAGCGAATATTTGGTAAAATGATGACATAAAGGTCATATTTTTAATGATATTTCAGGAAAAGTCTATTTATTTTTATTTTAAAAGTTTCCTTTGGTGGAAAAAATGGATATAGAGTATAAGTATCCAGTTGTAATGTTTGTGTGTACTATGTAAGAGTTTATCCTAATCCTCAAAAACTCTAAACCTAAAATATCTTTTGGGAAAATAATGTGATATATATTTATAAAATAACTATAATATGTACGTTTATGGCGAGTTCTTTTTAGTTGGTATTAGAAAAGGGTTTATATCACTAAGGAGATTATGATTTTTTTCGGTGAGGTAATATCCATAGTTATAGATATCATCATGGTTTTATAATTTTATGGTTGATCATAAGATAAAATTCATTGAAATCCTTTTTTCTGTTTCTGTTTTGATATTTTATGGTCACCAATGATATTTATAGAGACATTTATTTTTGGGGTAATAATGTGTTATTAATTTTTGGTATTCAAAATGAAAAGCATGTGATAAAATTTGAGGTTAAAATTATTATCTAAAGTGGAATATATTATGTTTATTTTGAGGTTTTTTCATTTTTTGTGAATTTTAAAATAATTGTATTATTTTTGAAAAGGACAACCCATAGACCATGTGGAATCCCATCTTGTCTAGTAAGGCCACAAGGTTTGAACCCAGAACTGAAGAGGAACAAGTTTGAATCACCTACCACAAGACTATGTGAACTCCCAGTTTGTAAGGATTTTTCTCTTTAGTTACACTATTTTATGGATGAAGGATAAATTGATTTTTTGGGACATGTCTATTATCATATAAAATACGATGGTATTGAAAACTTATTTGGTGATTAAGTGATTAATAATATTATGGATGAAGATCAATATAATTTTCGGAATCATTATAGGAATAAGGTAAACAGAATACTATGAGATTTTATTTTAGAAATAAAGGACTAATTAATTTGTATGACTTTATGATGAATCAAAATGATTATAATATCTTTCCAATTACATGATTTGGGTATATAAATTTTGGTATGAAAATAATTGATGTTACATAGAGATAGATAATAAAATTATATTGAAGGAATAGGTGATAAATTATTTAAGATTTCTGGTGTTTTTATCTTAGTTTATAATATTCTTATATAATTTTAAGCATAGTTATTGAATGATTTATGTTGAAAATTGGGTGTTAATTTTTAATTCTAGAGATTAAAGGTAGTTTTTCTTTGTTAGAAGGTTTAACTATATAAATAATTATCTTATATTATCTAAACAATTTTTCTTTTTTAAAGCCACATAATTGGAGGAATATATTTTAATCCTTTCCTGGATTTAGTGATTCATAGAAGTTGATTCGATTGTTTTTGGGATGAAAAATACATCTTAAATACTCATAGTATGTATAAAAAGATTAGATTGTGGTGAAACTGATTAAATGATGAAACTATATTTCTAAAAAAATTATATTTACTCAAGTTCATAGATAGGGAAGTAATTAAACTCCCCAAATCTATAAAATGGATCTTGAAACAATTTTTCTTCATCTAATAATAGGAAATCTACAAACATTTAACACATAACTAATTTATGGTTTTATGATTGTTGACTTTCCCATGAAAATGTTCTCTATCACTCTATATTAGTAATTGGTTTATAGATTTTATATTCCATATCCATTTTCCTATATGGACTCTTGTTAATGTGTTATTCCAGGCGACCTTCTTACTTCACTACCATTATATTAATGTTGAGGTTTTATTAATCCTTTTTCTGATGTGGTATTTCAAGAAAGGTACTTTGAAAAGTAAAACCATTTTTTTACTAATCCTAAATATAAAATTACTATAATGTAATTTCCAAAGTGGGGGGGGGGAGAATGTAACATCACATTTTTTTAAAAGAAAATACTATGTTCGATAGCATATAAATACACAACTCTGACCATAAATGAAAAAAAAATTGTTATTATGCAACCATTATAACCTAGATACTAAATTGCTGGAAATGAAATAGAAATACACATTAATTTTATGTTAATTAATTCTTATAAAACTAGTCACTTATTTTTACTAAAGTCATTTTATTTTTCAAATACACATTACTCAAGAATGGTATTTTTTTTAGAGAAAACAATATAATAAATATGGGAAAATTTTACAAATTTTATTTAATTAAATAAATATAATTTTTTTAAATAATATATTAAAGCATCTTTTGGTAATTTTTTATAATTTTATAGAATGTTATATTTTTTCAATGCATAGTAAAAATAGATAGTTTTATTGAAAATCATATTTTCTATCCATGTATTTAAAAATTAAAAATATTTTTTGTGATTAATTTTAGATTTTAATTAGTTAAATTTGTTTCAAAATATTCCAAATATTCTTTTTAAAATTTAATTTTCACTCTAATTTTGTAATGGAATGAACCCCTCATGTCCATTCCTTTGTGAAAATCCATTGTTGGAGGTGTCCTAGGAGGTCACAGTGACTCATTTCATGAGCTTTCCATTTTTCCAGTTTTCACAATGGTAGGTCACGTCAGTGGTTCACGTCAGTGACTCAATGTTAGTGGATCATGTTAGTGGATAACATTTTGTAGGGTGCGTTGGTGGGTCATGTCAGTGAATCGCTGTTGCTGGGTCGCATCATTGAATCACTATAGGCAGGTCACATCTGTAGGTCATGCTGATGACTCATTGCTGATAGTCTGCATTAGTAGGTTAAGTTGGTGAATTTATATCGATAGTATATGTTGGTGGGTTATGTGGGTGACTCACTAACCATGAGTGGCTTCGGTGAGTGGATTCGGTAGGCGGCGTTTGTGATACGTGTTACTGAGTGGTGTCAGTGACTCGTATCAGTGACTCACCCAATAGTGAGTCATTTCCATATTTTCAAAAAAACATTCCAGTTTCCACTCTCTGAAATTTTATTTGACATAAATAATTCTTAAAACTTTGTTTGACCATTTTTATTGTCATTTAAAAAGATAAAAACGATATATTTAATATCCTAATGCCCCCAAGAGATTGAAATGGTCAAGGCACTTGGTCTTGGACACTACTCGACATTAATGTACTTTGAAATCATCTCCCTTACATTGATATGGCATCTTGCCTTTTTCTAAAATCCAAGATACCCTCTTCATTGAATGCTTTCATTTTATCTTGGTTCACCTAGATCCTTTTATCCAAGTGGAGTCATGTCTTGTGATATGGCCTTTGAATCTAGTTTTTTCCATAGAGTCTTCCCTACTACTCGTGCACCCCTTATTTTTGGTGCACAAAGGAGTTTCTGACCAACTTCTATTCCATATAGGATCTCCATCGTCTCTTTATTTTTTTAGAAATAGGGGTGGGTATACTAATTTCATCTTGTGAATATAGTTGGATCCATTTTAAATTAAGTAATAATTTAGGGGGAAATTGATTGATAACAAAGATAATAAGACCTGTTACTTTAGTAAAAAATGAGTTATGGGGAATATGTTGATGATGTCTATTTTCTTTTATCCATTACCTTTAATCCATGATGTGAAATGTGTTTTCTATTTGTGTTCTGAAAATAATGGCCAATGGTTGTTTCTATTTGTGCACCTGACTCAGGAATTCTTATTTCCAATATTTTTCTCAATGAATTTGAACCTAAAATATTTATTAATCATATATATACAAATAATTAAATGTATGACCGAGGATAAATATTGTTCTATTATAACCCCTAAATTATCAAAGTGGAATTAAAGAACGAGTGTGTTAAATATGACAATACCTTTCCTTGTTTGGTGCAGCTGTGATATGTGTGTAGAAATTTTCTATCCTATGATTTGTACAGGTTGTGTGGTGCTACTTTTGATAGCACAATGGTGTTTGTGTATTGTTTGAGGGTGAAATATAATATTTTGTTGAGATATTCTTTGATTGTCGAATGGGTGAGTGGTGTTGTGTAGTTGTGATGAAACCAGGTTGTGTTTTGTTTGTTTTGATGTTCATGGTGTGGATATGTATTAGGGCTACCGAGTATGGTTTTAACATGATATGTTGGTGGGTACTGTTGTGAGTTGCAGGTTTTGACTTAGGTTGGGTAGAATTACGTTGAATAATGAAAATAGAAGTGGTTGGCTTGCGTGCTGAGTGGGGAGGAAGTTTTTAGTGGGGTGTTTTATTATAATTACCTTTGACTCTTTTTCATGGTTTTGAAGCTAGTTTTGTACTGCAGTTGTTAGTTTCCTAGTTAGGGATGAAATGAATGGTAAATACTTAATAACATAAAAATTATTGACTGTTAAGTGGATTTATTTTATCAACTTCAAAAGTGACCATCATTCATCTTGATATGTTCATTTAATGTTAGCAACAAAGGTAGTTTTTTGGGATGGTTTTTTGGAACCCCATATGATTGGATGAGTGTTTTCGTCAAATATATATACATGTAGTTCCTTGTGATTTCCATATTCACCCCACCTGAGTTGATCATTATGTGTAGAACACCCCAATGTTATGGGAGAAGGTTTCATTCCCAAATATCCTAGTGGGAGGACGGATGGATGGTCACTCACTCTTCTTTACTCCCTCTTCTAGGCGATGATTTCCCCAGACTCCTTATGCAGGTTGTGGTTTGTGAGTCTTACATGTGTGCATGTGAGTTGTGCTTCCTAGGTGTCCTCGATATGAAATGTGTTGTGATTCCCAGGTGTCTCCGTGCTGTGGTGTGGATTGTGGCCTAAGTGTCTATGGGTGGGATGAGATGTGGTTTTGGGGCCCATGTGTCTATGTACGAGATGCGATTTGGTATGTCTGAAAGAGGTGGGAGCCCGAATACTTCTTACATTAGGGTGTGAGTGCATCTAATCTGTGGGAATGTGGTGTAGGGGAAGCTATCATTGACATGATTTCTATATTACTTTACATGACTAGTGTTATTTGGTGTGTTTAATTTTGTGATGTAGGGGTAGCTAGTATACCTTGTTAGGTGTTGTTGGTTTCTGATATTTTCTCAGAGGGGAATATGTATTCTTCTCTACTTGTACATGATTGACCATGGATTTTCATACTAAATATATGTGTATTCTCACCCTACATATATAAAATTGATTTCATGTTTCATGGAGGATTTTGTAGACTATTCTTGACCTTACTAACTCAGACAATGGGATAGTTGTTGTGAAGCTGCTTAGCCTTAGTTTTGGTATTTAATTTGGAAACACTTATTTTGTAAGAGATATTTTTTTTATTCTTGTGGGTTGGATTTTGTATTTATTTTAAATATTTTTCATGGAGTTGTTTTTTGGGTGATACATCTTATCTCATGATCTTGGTTATAATAAAAATAGAAATAACTCCTATTTCATGAGATTCTATACCCTTGGTGACAGTTTCCTCCCTGGGACCAACAGTAGGTGGGACTCGGGGGTCATTGTATGTCTTCCTTCATTGTGAGATTATGAGGGGAATATTTAGAGAAGTGGGTTGTGACATAATGGTATCATAGGTGATAAATGAAAGATAGGATGGAGTTTGGAATTAGGCACAGTGAGTATTGCATGGGTTGGTAGAGAAACTATGTTAGGTGACCCTGTTACATTGCATAGTATAGGGAATACTGGCTTGGACACGTGATTTTATGGACCCTGATGATCTAACACAAGGAAATTGATCCTACTAAATGATCAAGTGAGTGTACACTTTTTTTTTGGGTAGAGACCCTAGGAAAGGAAGACGCATCATAATAACTTATGTTATTCTTTGAATTGGTGTCTTTTAGAAATTTGTAATGGATATCAATAAAATGAGTTAAGATAAAGATAACAAAATTATATACTACTCAATATTAGGAATTCCTTATTTACTTTTCATCAATGGGACCTGATTGTCATTCATGAGTGCTTTAGGTAGTGGATGCTCAGTAGGCCGATCCAGACGATCAGAGGAGGGTTGATCCAATGGAGGAGTAAAAACATTTCAAGAAAATGTTACATTCATTCCAGTGGAAAACCTTGGGAATATACTAGGGTAGTGTCTCAGACATGGAGACCAAGAGCGGGCATAAGGATATCACCTTCGACCTGAATCGAGCTCCTACAGAGTATAGGGTTCCATTCTTGGTAAGTTATATGAGAGGAGTTATGCATCAGTGGTGGACATTGTACCTGAGAGAGATAAGGGAGGATGTTGTTCATTAGGTCAATTTCACGGTGTTCCTAGAATAATTCCTTTTGTTGACCATGAAGGATAGGAGGTAACACAATCTACTCTCCCTCTAGCAGAGGAGAATGTCGGTATGGTAGTTGGAAATCATGTTCAAGTATCACATTCACTTCAATCCATATGTTTTTCTGGATGATGAATCTCAAGAGAGACACTTAGAGGAGGCACTTATTCTTTCTATTTAGTACACAGTTACTCCCTTCACCTTTCCGACAAAACTAGATGTCGAGAAGAAGGTGGAAGTAGTTGAAAGAATGCACTCATGAGGGGGTATAGCACAAGAGGGTATGCAGTAGGGTTCTTTTAAGGTAAATGATACTAGAATTATGTCTCAAGTGCCATGGCCTTTGAGGTTTCGACCATCAGGGAGTCGACCTCAGCAGTTTCTATTTTGACTATATGAACCTTGTGCCTATCCCAGAGGCTTTGAGCGAGAATGTTTTTTTTTTGTAGTTTGTGTGTACCTTTAGAGTCAGTGCCTGAGGTATTTTAGAGATCATTATGGTGGGGGTGGGTAGTTTCAGCACCTACCTCAATAATATTTTCTAACTAGGATGTTACAGATGCAGGGATAGCAGGCTCCCGCTCCACTGAGGGGAGATGGAGATGGTGGAGGCCAACATGAGGAAGTTCTTTATAGACCTCCACCTAGGCATCGTTGAGGAGTTGGTCATCGGATATGGGGAAGTTGATCTAGGCATGATCAATTATACGCCGTAGAGGATGTTGTTCCAGTAGGGTAAGAGATTGTTCAATGTACGAATAGCTTGTTAAGTACTCTTGCATGTGCTTTGTTTGATTCTAGAGCTTCACACATAATCATTGCAACAATTCTATCCCATGATATGGGACTAGATGTATAGGAACCTACTGTGCCTATGGTTTTTAGTATTCCATTTGATGGTCAGGCTAGCTTGTTTGATGTGTTCTGGGGATATAGACTAATGATTGGGCCACATTAGTCACATGGGGATCTTTTCCTGTTACAGATGAAACCATATGATTTCATCCTTGGAATAAACTATTTGTTCTATATGCATTCTATTGTTGACTACTTATATAGGATATTCATATTTTCATATGTGGATGGCCATCGTATAGATTTTGTTGGTGAGCAGAGTTGTCATATTTGCATTCATCTTATGGGGCCCTTTCATTCCTTGATGGCTGAGCTATTGGTGGAATCTATGGATGATGAGATGGAGGAGGTTACCAGAATTTTTTGGGAGTTCATTGAAGTCTTCATTGGGGAGGTTTTAAATCTACCCCTCAATGTGATGTTGAGATCTTGATCGACTTGCAGCTCAATGCTTCTCTAATTTCGATGGTTTCCTATTATATGGAACCTTTAGGGTTGTAGGGTTTAGGGATTTAGATAAATGATCTGATGAAGAAGGGATTTATCCAGCCCAGGGTGTCTCCATGGGGGTTCTTCGATCTTGTTCACAAAAAAGGAGGATAGTGGTGTGAGGTCGTGCATAGACTACTAGAGGTTGAACTAGGTGATGGTCAAGAACTGTTACCCCTCCCAAGAATAGGAAATATTTTAGATAAGCAAAGGGGATTTGGTAGTTTATCAAAGATCGATCTGTGGTCTTGGTAAAACCATATCAGGATGAAGGAATGTGATATCCCAAACATTTCATTTAGGTGAAGGTATGAGAACTTTGAGTTTGTGGTTATTCCATTCGGTGTCATGAACAAAAACACCATTTGTGTTCATGAGGATCATGAACTCCTTTTTTTGAGAGTTCCTTGACCGATTCGTCACTCTAGTCATTGATGAAATCCTTATCTTCTCAATGTTGGAAGAGGAACATTCCAAACATCTCAAGACCATCTTGTAGGTTATTTGACACTGCCATCTCTATGAGAAGTTGTCCAAATGAATGTTTGGGTCATAGGATGTACACTTCCATGGGAATATGGTGTCTCGAAAGGGTGTAGCAGTGGAACCATAGAAGGTCGAAGTAGTTTTTCTTTGGCATCACCCAGTAATGTTGCATAGGTTCATAGTTTCTTGGGTATTATAGGTTATTACTAGATATTTGTACATGAATTTTATCTACTTGAAGCTCCATTTATGTCTTTAAACAGGAAGGACCAGAATGTTTGTGGAGTGACTAGTTCCAAGTAGTGTTCAACTACCTAAAAGGGAAGTTGGTAAGTACTCCAGGGCTCTAGTTTCCATAGAAAGGGGAGATGTTTTATGTGTTGTGTGATGATTCTTATAGAGTCTTAGGATTAATATTGATTCAAAAATAGGTAATGATCTCTTATGGGTCTTGGAGGTTTAATACCCATGAATGTAACTATTCCACCGATGATCTGGAGCTAGCAGGAGTCTTGTTCACGCTAATGATGTGGTGAAATTACCTAATAGGGGGGAGGTTTGTGGTCTTCAATGATTAGTAGAGCTTGAGGTATATCTTTTATAAGGGAGATCTAAACTTGTGACAAAGTGGTTGGATGGATTTTCTTCAATACTATGATTTCAAGATCCATTATTCATTAGAAAATTGGATTATTTTAGCCGATATTTGAGTAGGAAGTCACAAAAGGAGATATTTGGGAATCTACAGATGATTGGAAGGTGATGGAGTAGTTAGACACCGTGAAAATGGTTGTAGGAGTGGATGGAGTTAGAGGATGTTAGTTTTAGATGATGGTGTGGTATTCTCTAATACAACAGTTGGATGAGTCTCAATAGGGAGTCTTGGAGGTAGAGGTGATGCTAAATAACGTTGTCCAAGGTAATGCTTGGGAAGGATGGTCATAATCAGATGTTGTATCATGGGAAGCTATTTGTTCCAGTGGAAATGCACAATGGAGTTTTCTATGAGTTTTATAGATCACCTTAATCTGTACACCCAACAAGTTCCAAGAGGTACCATGCATTGAGGAGGCAGTTTTGGAGGCCAGGAATGAAGTGAGTATCGGCATAGTTTGTGTAAAATTGATTAGTGTTCTTGTAGGTGAAGGGTGAGCATCGTGTTCCCAGTGTTTTGTTACATCCCTTAGACATCCTTCAGTAGAATTTGGATGACATCTCAATGGATTTTGTCACAATATTTCCCTGGGAATAGGGAGGCTGTAATGCAATTTGGGTAGTGGTGGAGCAATTGATGAAATCAACTCACTTCATTGCAATTAAGGAGTCAGGTGTAGTGGATTCCTTGGATAAGAGATGTGTGGATGTTGTGGTGTGGCTGCATAGAGTTCTAAGATACATCATATTATATTGGGATGTGTAGTTTAACTATAAAATTTGGAGGGAATTGAAACATTTTTTTGGAACTCAGTTATGCCTTAGCACTGCCTTCCACCCTCAAAAAAATGAGAAGATAGAGAACACAAACCAAATGTTTGAGGACATGGTGCAACCTTGCGTCTTGAAATTTGGTCAATCTTGGAAATGATACCTTCCCTTTTTAGAGTTTTATTATAATAATAGCTATCAATATTCTATTGGAATGGCCGTATTTGAGGATTTTTATTGGAGACCATGTCATTCAACTTTTTTCTAGACTGAGGTTGGGGAGACAACTATTCTTGGTTCGAACATGGTGCAAAGTATAACCAATAAGGTGAAAATTTTCTATGAGAGGATGAAGGCAACATAGGAATAGAAAAAGTCTTAAACTGATCGTAGAAGGAGGCCCTTAGAGTTTGAGGTTGCAGACCATGTGTTTTTAAAGGATTCCCCTTGATGTGAAAAATGGAGGTTCGATAGAGGTAGAAATATTTTTCCCTGGTTAATCATATCCTTAAAGGTGTTGGGGAAAGTTAGAGAAGTGTCATACCGCGTAGCATTTCCCCAAAGTTATAGAAGAACCACAACGTCCTTCACATCTATCAGCTTCTACGGTATCTTCACGATGACTCCCACATCATTGAATATAGAGTGTTGGATGTCGAAGAAGAATTTATGTTCATCACACTTCTAGTAGAGATCTAGGATCCTTGAGAGAAGGTGCTATGTGGATGGAAAATTACTTTGGTTTTCTTGTTTTAGAGGCATGGTGTAATTGAAGAGAGTACATGGAAGCGAGAATCAAATATGCATTCCTAGTAACAATTGTTGTTTTGAGTATTTCATTATTATTTCATTATGTTTGATGTGATGATTGAATTTTTTTTCTATGAGATGAGTTGATTCCTTGTTCCATAATATTTGATGAAGTTAAAAAGTGTGGAAAGGTGAGAACCTTATTCCTAATCAATACACATTAATTTATATGTGATTAAACCCATATAGGAGAGTAATTTCCATCTAGAGCAGATAGTATCAAGACATGGAGGATGGAATTACCTGATTCCTGTGTCCAGAAATTGCGGTTTTAGTGCTTGTGTGGTGTGTCATATAGTCGGGTGGGGGTATTAGATGTCAGAGGAGGTGTTCTGGGATGTCAAGGTTTAAATTTATCTTTTCAACTAACATGGTGGTTTATCCATGAGAGATATCTTACAGGGTGGGTTTTCATACCCCTCTTTCTTCTAGGTTGGGTTATAAATTCTCATGGGAGATAATACTTTGAGAGTAATTTGATGTAATGTCTTGGACCCCTGCAACCCATTACTTTTTTAAAACGTAGTGTTTGAGGTGTTCTGGGAGGTCACCGTAACTCATTTCAAGATTTTTCCAAATTTCCAATTTGTCACAATGGTTGGTCGCATCGATGGGTCGCGTTGGTGACTCCTTGTTAGTGGGTAATTTTAGTGACATGACATTGGTAGGTCACATTGATGGGTCATGTCAGTGACTCACTTTCGGTAGGTCACATCAGGACTCACTGTCAGTAGGTCATGTTAGTCAGTTGCATTGGTGACTTGCTATCGGTAGGTCGCATCGCTGAATCGTTGTCGGTAGGTCACATCAGTGGGTCAGGTTGGAGAATGACTATCTATGTGTGGTGTTAATGATTGGTGTTGGTTGGTGGCATCAGTAGATGGTTTTGGTGAGTGGTGTTGGTGAGTTGCATCAGTGAGCGATGTCAGTTACTCGCGTTAGTGACTCACCCAACAGTGAGCCATTTCCACCTTTTCCCAGTTTTTTGTACTTTCACACCACTAACATATTATTTGATGTAAAAAAATTTTAAAAACTTTTTTCACCAATTATAAATTACTTTCAAATGATATTTATTATATATTTAATATCCAAATGCCCCTGAGAATTTAGAACTTTCATGATATGTGGTCTTTCCACAACCTGACATTTATATACATCGAAATTGTCTCCCATTAGTTGATATAGGATCTGGACTTTTTCTAGAAGTTGAGATACTCTATTCCTTGATCCCTTAGGGTTTATCTGGGTGAACCCATATATTTTCTTCCCCACGGAGTCGAGTATTGTGTTACCGCCTTTAGGTCCTATTTTCACTTGGAGTCTTTTTGGCTACTCGTTCCCCCTTGTTTTTGGTGAAATGAAAAATTTCTGATCGTATATTATTCCAAGTAGAGATTCCTTCATCAATTTATATTTTTGTTTCTAACAAGGTTGGTATACTAATGTCTTATTACGAATACAATTTGTTCCATTTTAAAGGAAGTAATAAATGAGGGGTGGAAGATGATGATAACAAATACAATTAGACCTATTACATTAGAAACAAATGAGTGATAGGGAAGAAAATGATGACGATTATTTTGTTTTATATATTATCTTTGATCCATGAGGTGAATTGTGTTCCTGTATGCCTTCTAAAAATAATAGCCATTGGTCTTCTTTGATTTCACACCTAACTCATGAATATTTATTGTTAATCATTTATTGAATAGCTGTGAACCTGAAAAATTGATTAATCAAATATATCCAGTTAATAAAATGGATTCGACAGGATCAAAATAATTCTATGATAACCCCTTAATTATCAAATTGGAATTAAAGAATGAGTGTTTTAAATCTGAATACACCTTGCCTTGTTTGGTGTGGCTGTCAGATGTGTGTGGATCATTTCTGTCTTGGGCTATGTACAGGTTGTGTGGTCAAACTATTGAGATCATGAAAGTGTGTGTGAATGGTTTTAGGGTGTAATGGAATATCAAGTTGAGATATTTTTTTTGTGGAATGGGTGAGAAGTGTTTTTCAGTAGGACTGAAACTAGGTTGTGTATTATTCATTTTGCTGGGAATGGTGTGGATATGCAACGTGGATGTTGAGTATAGTTGTGAGAAGATATATTGGGGGGGGGGTGATATTGTGAGTTGGGATTATTTACATATGTTGGGAAGTATTAATTTTTATAATAATAATTTAAGTGGATGTATTGGGTTCTAAGTGGGTAGGAAGAGTGATGTGGGGCATTTTATCATAGTTTCCTTGGATTGGTTGTGAGGCTGGTTGTGTATTGTGGTTGTTATTTGCATGGATAGGGATAGAATAACTAGTAAATTATTAATAAAATCAAAATTATTGGGTATTAAGAGGCATTAGTTTTTTTAACTTTTGATGTGACCATCGTTTTTACTGATACATGCATTTAGAGGTAGAAAAAAATGTAGTTTTTTTGGGATGGTTGTTTTTTGGAACCCCATTGGTTGGGATGAGTTTTTTCTACCTATATATATACATATAGTTCCTGGTGTTTTATATACTCACCACACCCAGGTTGAGTATAATAATCCTAAACCCCCACTGTTATGGGGGAGGGTGTCTTTCCCAAACATCCTAGTAGGAGTATGGATGGATAACCACATGTTATTCCCTAATCCATATTCTAGGTGGTGATAGCCCAAGAATCTTAAAGAAGGTTGTGGGTTTTGAGACGTAGGTGTGATCAGATGAGTTGTGCTTCATAGGTTTCTTTAGGATGAGATGTGTTGTGCTTCTGATGTTTCTTTGGGATGTGGTGTGGTTTGTTGCCTACGTGTTTTTGGGTAGGATGAGATGTGGGTGTGAGGACCAAGCGTCTATAGGGGGTATGTGGTTTTTTATATTTAGAATAGGTTGGAGCTCTAGTATGACGGCCGTTAGGGTGGGAGAGAGAATACAAAGAGGGAAATTGGTGAGAGGTACCCTATCATAGATGTGATTACAATAATATTTTACATTACTTATTTTAATTTTTGAGTGTACTTTGGTGTGGTTACAGTGGATAGTATACCTTGTTAGGTGTTGTGGGTTTCTGTTGTTTTCACAAGGGGGAATTAGTATACTTCTCCACTTGTTCATGAGAGAACTTGGATTTTCCTACTTAGTATACAAATTTCCTCACCCTATTTATATAAAACTATTTTCATGTATCTAGGAGGATTTCATGGAAGGTGAATGACCTTACTAGCATAAAATTTTGGATAGTTGTTGTGTCTATACATTTCATTATTTTTGGTATTTACTTTGGAGGCAATTTTTTTGTAAGACATATATTTTCCACGTATGTGGGATGGATTTGGTAATTCTTATATATATATTTCTTGGATTTGTTTTTTGTTTAATACATCTTATCTCCCAATCATGGATAATATAAAAAGGGAAATTTCTCCCATTTCATGAGATTATATTCCCATTATGCCGATCGCCACCCTAAGGCCTACTGGAGGCAGGATTGGGGAGTAATTTTATCTCTTCCTTTCATTACCGTCTTTGGCGGGTAATATTAGGATGAATGGGATCATGAAAAATTTATAATAAAAACATCTTATATTTAAAAGTTTATTTTTTTCAAAAAACAATTTTTCATTAGTTTTTTCTCAGATAATTATAAATTAAATGATGAAACTATTTTGTTTTAAATTTTTTGAAATGAAGACCATATTTTGAGTCTTAAGGGGAAAATGTTTTAAATATGTCACTCTATTTGGGAAATATGAATAATAACCATTGTAATTTTTATCACCACATTAAAGGGTAAATTAGGTAATTAATGTAAAAAATAAAATGAAAAAGACTAGAAAAATTACCATAAAACATGACCTAATTGTATTGGATGAGTAATATTCATATAAAATAATAAAGTGTTCTTTTATATGGCCATTTATGGTCATATGGATTAGATTATGACCTTTAAAATATTTTATTTAAAAAAATTTAAACATGTCACACTTTTGTTTTTAATATGTATAATATTTTTAATATGTGCTTTTTCATAGGATATGCTAAAGTATAGATTTTTTTTTCAAATATAATAAATTAAAATTCAACATGGTAATTTATTTTTAATTCATAGTGAATAAATAATTTCGTTAAATTCTTATACAACACTGATGGAAAAATTATTTAATTAATGGAAAAATAAAACAATGCATAATAAAAATATTTGAATAAATATAATATGAGATAATTAATGTAATAAAAATATTTTATATATTAACTTGACATGTTATCTATGTATTAAAATATTTATTTCTATGTTAATTTGTTTTATTGATATTTTTATATGTCAAAGTAATGAATAGTGTCAAAATTGACATTAAAGGCATTTTATAATAAATAATAATTTATTTGATGATATAAAATTCATAAAAATATAAAATTAATCCAAATAATTAGGATATGGTTGATAATAAAACCCATGATCATATTATGTGTCATTTTTAATTTTATAGAAAAAATTTTGATCCTCAATGAGTAAAAATCAATGTTGTCACGATAAGACTTAGAGGGGATAAATTAGTGATAAAACTAAATGATAAGGGTAAAAATATGTCACAAATGTGTAAAAAAAATATTTTTTGTGGGATTAATACAAATATTAATATTTAATTATAAATAACTCACATTATATCCATTGGAAATCAAAAAATAATTTGTATTAATTGAATCTTTTTTCTGGAAATTTCAAGAGTGCCCCTCTCATCTCCTATTAGAGGGTACATATTCTAATATTAATTCAAACTTAAAAACCCATATTTTAAGAAAATATATTTCCAAATACCATCCATGAGAACCCAAATTCATTATAGTGGAATTAGTTTTGGAAGAACACCATACTTACTGGTTTTAAGGTGTTATGCATAGGACCTTTTCCAAAGAAGAGGTATAATTTTATACAATTTTTTTAGTTTTTTTCTTATTAAAATCCAAAAAATATTTTTCAAACATCATAACATAACAAAACGTGTATCATAAATATAATGATATTTTATTATAAACAATATCCAAATCCACTTCTTTCAAATTAGAAATGAAGTTGTCCTTTAGGTGTACGACAGATTGCTACCCCGTGAACCAATGTGATTCATTTTCCATCACCATATCTCATGACTTGTTATAATGAAGGAAAAAATATTAATCTAAATCAATATTTACAATTTTGTAAATATAAAAAATAATTTACTCTATTACGTCTCCATGTATAGAAAAATGATAATGTCATTCGTGCATACATGTGGACTACCACCTCCATGAAACGATGTGATTCATTTTTATCACTATATCAAGATGATGATATATAATTATACATATAGAAATAATATGATATTATGATATTATGATAATTATTAAATATAAAATGATACTGACCTTATTTCCATAATGATTATTGAAAATTGAAAACGTTACTCATGTGTATGTATGGCCTATGTCTACATGATTGTAACAATGTTCATTTTTAATAAACACATTTAATGTTGTGATTTAAAGTATAATTAATGTAAAAAATTTTAGAATTATTTCATTATTATTATCATGGAGATTATTTAATGATGTACTCATTTACTATAGTTGACAAAAGAAATCAATTTTTGACTTAGGTACAGAATATCATCAAAAAATCTGATATAAACTAAAATTAATAAAAAATTATTTATAACATAAAAATGAGTTATATAAAAAATAATAATATACCTGAATTATTTTATAAATAAAGTATATATTAGTTGATGTTTTTTTATTCAGGATGATAATGAATTTACTTGACATTTTAAACTCAGGTTAAGGGACTCGTTAAATAAAAAAGATCATTTTTAATTTTCTAAAAATTTGTTTTCATAATCTTTCTCATTCATGACCATGTTTTTAAAATTATTTTTATGAGTTTATCTATATAGAAATTAATGTTTTGAAAAGTATATTTTCTAATTCATATCATTTTCAATTCATAAATTAAATCTTTTTAACATTTTATATAAGGTATATTACTTTAAAAATAATATTCTAATGGTTCTTTTTATAATGGTAAAAAAGGAATGTTTTTATAACTTATATGGAAAGTGTGGATTTTCCTTATTTAATGATTAATTAATTCTATGAAGTTTTATTTACATGTTTACATGGTTATTTACAAGGATTTTCTTTCATTTTTAAGTGCTCAATATTCTTTTAAACAATTTATTTTTATCATGGAATATTTTTATGATGAAAATAATCATGTTTTATGATTATGTTATGGTTTTTGGGATTTTATTATGGTGATGAGTTGTTTATTTATAAACCTAATATGAGTGGTTTCATGATATACCTAAAATTAAATGGGTATGTTAATGTTTCATGTCTTCCATGATGGTTATTCCATGTGTATCCGTGTTTGTTACATCCATGTATAACCATGAGGTTTATTTCATTATAGCTGTGAGGGTTATATCATATGGTAGATACGAGGGTTACATCATAAGTATGATAAGAAAATGATTCCCCCATTTACCAATATGTTTTATTATTCTTTCTATATTTTTACAAAAATCTCAAGTTCTCACAAGGGATGTTTTTGAGATTATATCCAAAGTATTGTATTTTTTACATAGATTTTTGAAAAATATTTCATGACTTTATCCTATTTTTATAGAAACATAAATTAATTATATTTTCCTTTATGATTTTTTATGAAAATTTTTTGGAAACATTTTGGTAGAAAATGTGATTTATTGTCCATTAAAATGTTTATTTTTAACCGAATGTTTATTTTTGAGGAAGGAAAATTTTCATATGTATTTATATACTAGTGATTACATTCATTATTTTAATTTCATTTAATGATATTTTAGTACTCATACCATGTTTTTAAAATGTTCATCATAAAATTTTGTGGATTATTTGGGACATGGATGGGGTAAATATCAATTTTTAGAGGATATATCATGAAAATGAAACATGATTTTTTTTTAACATTTTTTCAAGGTGGAAAAAATTGATACAGAGTGTAAGTTTCCACTATTAATGTATGGGTTTACTATGTAATAATTTGACCTTATCCATTAATACTAAAAACTTATAATATTATTCGGAATGAAAAGTGATTTCTATTTTTAGAATAATTATAATATGTATTTTTAAGGCCGGTTCCTTACAAAATTCAATATTTAACCAACCTATAATGAAAATTATATCCTATTATACATGGAAATTAAAACCATGAATAACTTTATGTTCTAATGTTGGTATATAAATTTTTTATATTTTTATCATGATTGAGAAATTAGGCCCCAACCTATTCTAGTTGATCAGAACAACTTTTCATTCGTTATAGAAGAGAAAAACAACATGTGGTGTTCCATTATAAGAAAAACATTCCACCATTAAATTTTAAGGGAAAATTATGTTTTCTAGATGAAGATGTTAAATTATTCACTATATGGTAGAATCTCATAGTTTAAGGACTTTTCCTTAATTTTTAGTATGTTTTTAATTTTTCTAAATTAAATACCTTAATATATATTTCTTAATAATCCTTTTTTTCATTTTAGTGTGTTTTTTCATAAGACATGAAAAGAAAGAACCAATATACTTGAATAGGAATCACAATACATACATGAATTATTCTGATAAAACTATTTTAGTCAGTTATCTTCATGAATAATTTGAAAATTTTAATCTACTATGAACTTACTAACATATGAATAAGGTTTTAATAATGCTTCCCCATACAGTAGAGGTATTTGAATAGTAATGAGGGTCAAGATAATAAATTTTGGATACTATGACCTCAATATCATAATCATTTATAAAAATTAAAATTAAGAAAACAATATTAACAAAAAAATATCAGAGTATGCATTAACAATAATTAAGAAACATGCTATAAAAAATTAGATATTTTTATATAATCATATATACCATTTAATTTTTACTAATAATATTAAATATAAAAAATAGTATTAAGTTTAATCAGGATCTTGTGAAATCCCCAATCCTTATCTTCAAACTCAATCCAAGCCATTTTCCCTAATTGGATATGTGAAAAATGAGTTGTGATCGTGTTCTATTGTTCAAAAGATATCTTATAATGGTGTGAGTGGGAATATATTCGATACCAGTAAATACTTCCCCAATAAAATTAGTAAATATAATTAATGAAATGGTAAAGTTCTCAAAATAATAAAATAATTATTTCTTATTATAAAATAAATTATTTCATATCCTTGTGTTCTACGATGACACCCGATATCAACTATACATATATAAAATAGTGAAATATGTATCTAAGTATAAACAAAACTCATTAGGGGGAACTATGTACTACCATATAAAATCATAGATCAATCATCATGATCCTAGGAGGAATAATTACTTCATATCTTGGAAAAATATATCAAGTTTTCAGGAAACTTTTTGGAATACCCACTCACCGCATGGAAAGAAATATCATATCATTTGAAAAATCATGGAAATAATTGATTTCTGCATGAAAGTATATATCATGGCAACCAAAAAATCTGGGCATACTCACTCACCACCAAGAAACACATATAAAATCATCAAGAAACTTAAGAGACTACCTTCTGACATATAGAAACATATATAACATCCTCAGTAGGGGCCTATTCACATCCAATTGAGAAACATAAATCATATCGTTTGGAAGCATAGAAGAATACTAGTTCCCCACCTAAAAATGTATATCACATCATTAGAAAATTAGGAGGAATTCTGAATTAATAACTAGAATCATATACCATATCACCAAGGAACTTGCAGGGCATACTCACTCCCCTCCTGGAAACTTATATCATATTAGGTGGAATAACTCCATTCCCATAGAAACTCATATATCACTAGTGGAAATAGTGTCCACATTGTAATATCATCATATATCATATTATTGAAATATAACACACTCAATTAGGAAATCATAAATATTGTAAACTTGGTTATACCCTTACCTGATGCCATCACATAGTGCACACATAAAAATGGAATCATAGGCTACCCCACATGCTCAATACATTTTCACCAGGGTGTTAGTATCATATAACTATCCATACATCCCAAGGAATGCCTTAACATCTACCTATACACTTAAATAATTACTCTATATAGTCTTAGTAACACATGAAAAAGATGCCAAACCCATCAGTATTCACATCCTTCCCACATGAGCATCCACTAGGGACCTTCAGACTTAACCCTATCCCCAATAACATTCACTAAGACACACTCAACACACCATGGTGTTAGAAAATTATGTTTTAACTTTATGACCCAAGAACAAAGATTCCAATACAAGACCTGAAAAAAATATAACATCATAGCTCAATAACACTCAATAAGGATAGACTTGGGTGATCTCATACAAAGGATATTAGAAATTATTTTCAAATCCATCAATCAATTCTCATGAACCTCACCTGGGACATTCCTATATATCCCATTAGAGGGATCTCATCCTATCACCTGGATTAATCCCTAATTCAATAACGCATCAATCCATGGAGGACTTATACAACTCATAACACTCATTTGGAGTCTAGATCACCCTCAAGAGGGTTTATCCCATCATAACTTGGACTTAAACTGTCACACTACAAAATTATTCTATGAATCCAACATAGGATATTAAAAACACTTCAATAAACCCCATGGACCAATCATGGTTCACTCCAAAATCCGACTGGAACCTTTTCTCCGTTGGTTATGTAGTCTTCATGTGACTCCATTTTCCAATAACCATCATTGGAGTACTGTTTCAGAAGTTAAGAATCTCGACGGCCTAATATATCTAGGTCCACTACATTCATTCATTTAAATTAATTTTTATCCCTTTAGGGACCGTGAAATTATCATCATCATTTATATCCAAGTCTATTGAAATTAGCGATCAATGAATCAAACTTATTTTCAAGGGAAAATTATGTCCCATGACACTTTTTTGATTTCAATACAATTTAATAAAATATTTCATTTTTATTTAGGTTTAGTCACCCATCAGTAATAATATAATGTTCAAGGGACTATTTTATCCCCTGAAACTTTTTTATTTCATGGTTATTTACAAAAATATTTCATTTTTATTGAGGATTAGTCAACCATTAGTGATAACACAATATATCACATTATATATTGAAAAATAATAATATTTAGGGTGAATTATTTTGGACCACTTACCTAATACATGGAGTTATTCCGTTTATTAAAGATTTATCATTGCCTATGTTTCTCTAAACCATATAAAATATTATATTGTCATCAATTCCGTGTGCAACATCACTTCCCCAAAACCATGATCCACGAAACTCCAACACAACATTATAATCTTCTCATATTTCCTTGAAAAAATCCGTATCATATGTCACCCATTCACTCTATAATTTCATTCATTAAAAAATACCCCCATGAAAAACCATAGGGTGACACACTTCCAACAAAATGATAATAATTGAATCTAATTCTACCTAACGAAAAATATATTATTCAAGAAACATAAAGTCATTATCAACTATGATGATTTCATCTTGGTATGATGGTATCATCTCACTAAAACCTTATCATAAAATCAAAAATTAGAGAAGAACATGGTGAAATACTAATGGGATAATGGACGATATCTAACATCTAATATTTTTGATGAAAAACTCCCAAACAAACCAGAGAAAAATAATAACCAAATGAAAAATAAGTGGGATTAGGGGCTAAAAATAACCCCTCTCAAATGTCATAATAAAAAATTAATAAGGTTGTTTCTAATTAAGAAACCCCAAAATTCTTTTTTCCAAATTAAACAAATATAATAGTTGTGGAGTCTAGATGTGACCCTTCTGGGTCATGGCTCGACTACCCCAGGGAAAGGGACCAACACCCCTTACATACACGATCATTGCATGACCCCACTAGGTTTTTAGTGATGTTCCTCTTTTATAATGAGTCCCAAGACTCCAAGTCACTTCTTATCCAATTTTGATTTATTTTGATAGTGATATAAGCTATAACATCTCTCATGGAAGGCCCCCCCCCAAATTATTGGAGGGTCACAACTCAACCATGATTCTATGCTGAATATTTTCAATTGTAAAAAAATAAAAGTTCTTAGAACCTATGTATAATATTATCTCTCATAGAGAGACATCCCCTTCATGAGGTGACCATTATAATATAAGGTTTCTATCGATGGAGAGACATGAAAAATCATCCATTATAGAATGACCCATAGTCTTTAAGTAACAATTACTATTTTTAGTAGAATTTATATTTTGGGACTTCCCAGCCCTAATCATACATTAAAAAGAGTACCCAAAAATTCTTTCAGGTCTCTAAAGTTATCCAAAAATATCACCAAAATATCTTCCAACCCATAGAATTCTGATATGAGTCCCAATTCTCAAAACAATCACTATTACATGATAAAAAATGAAATTTATACTGAATTTGATAACTTATTATGTTGTGTCTCATTATAATATCCAAAACAAAATTATTCTTATCCTTGAGAAGTCATATAGGTCCTTTAACAATCAATTCTAACCTACCCAACTAATCAATTCATCACTAAACATTAACATCATATCCTTGAATGGCATGTTAGCTTCCACTTCACAACTAAAAAAACCAAATTGAAACTTTTTACAAAAACTAAAACCACCTAATCGTCATGATAACCATCATTGAGACAATTTTCGTTAGTTTCTTATCATATATTACACCAAGATAGGGGGTGGGGGTGGGTGAATTGATGTACATTAGTTCAAAACTATTATTCCCTGATTCAAGATCTTGTTTTCCGTCCTTGATAAACACTTCAATATCACTATATTCTCTCTCAATGCTCCATGAATGTAATAATAGATATGATAGATTTTAATTTCTTCACTTAAAATGGGTTAAGTCAAATGAAAATACATGAAAATTTTCTTGTGCTCTGAAATCACTAAATTCTCACTACATTACAATTAAAATTTTATATTTGTCTCATTTACCATCCAAATTCACTTGCAAAAATAATTAAGAATTCACTTCCCTCCTACAATATAGGACTCACTGATCCATTTTCTAATTTTTCTCATCTCTCTATGTAGATGATTAAAACACAAACTAAGTATGGTGTTTCTCTTGAACACATATTTTTTGGACTTATAGCTATTGAATAAACACCTAGAATAACCCCTCCATAAACCTTCAACCATCTTGATGTAATCTAGAGTAACCCTTTGTTCTTTTGACCATTGAATTCTATGATTTTTTCATCAGATCTAGATCTATGTAGGATTATAATTCTCTTTAAATTATCATCTTGAGAATTATTTCCTCCATATCATTTATAGATAAATTAAAAGCCTTAAGAAACTAAAATTTGACAACCCATTTAGTTCCAATTACAACCACTAGAAAGTCTAGAGAGGTTAGCAAAAACATTTTCCAAATTTTGAGGCTTGAATGCCAAAAAATAATTAAATATTAAATGGTGGATACTCATTTTCTAGTTTTCCTTCATCGTTTCCATCTCCATATTTTTTATCCTTTTGTAATGAATTTCACATAATCACACTTAATTTGAACCATGACCTCTAAAATGACCATAGTGCGGCTCTTAATGGGTCATAGGTAAACAAAAAAACCATTACACCTTTCCCCATGACTATAGGGGACAAAACATGGCTCAATAGGTGATCCAATTTCCACCACGATAAGATAAATGGTATACTCTACCCTATATCAATATCCATTGACTTCGTGCCTCAAATATGTCATCCTCTCCACATCCGAGTATAAAATCACAACTTGATTTGTACTATAGATCCACCAGTCTACCACAACCACATCTGAAATTAGTGTTGTCACCTGCATTTCCCATTTTTAATTAGTACACTGAGATACCATAGTAGGGACCACCACAAAAATTGTCCCTTCCAATTTTCACATTATGGGAAATTCCTCCTCAACAAACCCAATTCCAGGGGCATTTCTACACAATTTTTTTCTTCCACCATCACTACACCCACTGACTGGGGCACAATCTTGCATGTTTTTATAACATAACTTCAAAAACATCCCCCAAAATGGGTGTGGCCTTATTAAAAAGCATCTTTAATCATCATTTTCAACAAAAACAACCAAAAATCGTTAGAAATGATTTTTTTGAACAATCTATCCCTTTGAATTTGTTGAAAATACTTCGAAATTATCACGAATTTCTCCATATTCCTTTAAAATTACATTTTAATGATGTTCATAAATAATACATTAATCACCAATTCTATGGTCACTTGAGAAATTATATCTAGGAGATATATGAATTGACTGATTTTTTACCTACATTGAATTATTTCAAAAATAACACATCTCTCCCATTGATTAGGAATAGAAATACTCTCCCCCATTTTACATCCCCACATTAAATCACACATGTATATTTTTCACCCATTATCAATGAAAACAAATAGTCATCTTCTCTAATAATTTCATTAGAGAGTGTTATAAATACAAAAAATATAGGGGATAAAACACACATTGATCATGATTAGGAACATGGAGTGTTGGGATTCCATTATGAAACCAATTAATTGAACATATGTTCTTGGAATAAAAGATCTAATCGATACTTCTTGGACACCACCTTAGGCAGTTCCTTTTTTAATATATCCACTACTTGATCATGAGTTGATGGATACTTCAAAATTACAATTCTTTTTCCCTCCTTCTCCTTTAGGAAATGATACTTTTTCAAGATTTACTTCATCATGGAATGATGAGTATAATTTTTTTTTCAAAGATTGATCATGAATGAATTTCTATTCATTATTAGATTAGTATAAACAAATTTAATACCCATATCATCAATGTTTTTGATTCACCGATAAAAACTAGATGTATTCTTGAGTTGAAGAAATATACTTGAACTCCTTAGAGATGAATGATATGAAATCTATCATATTTATTGTATATGAAATATATGTGATCCAATGAGATATTGAAACAACTAATGTTTAATTTTGATCATTTACTAATCCAAACTAATCCATAACATCAAATCCCAATTAATTATTCTATGAATCATCATGATAGAACAACTGATAGTCACCCATGATATAGAATTATCAATAATTATTTTCTAAAAATTCATGGGGAATTATTTTGTATCCCTATTAATATATGTGGATATAATAGTGGAAAATAAAATGTCATGTTGTGTGTAAGAAAAAGGATGTAAACTCTCAAATTTTTTATAATAAAAGCTCACATCGATCTTATTTTCCGTGTCATCTTTTATCAATTTTATTCTTGTCTCCATTAGATTTACTATATATGTTAAATCTCCCATATGAACCTTTTTAAAACCTCATTATAAAATTTACATTGTTAGAAAAATGTCTCATCTATTATTTGAATTACCAATAAGATAAGGAAAAACCAAAATTTAACAATAAGTGACATATAAAACTCACCCAAAATTTGATTATATTTTTTTAACATTCAATGTCATCTAATCCTCTAAGAGATTTGTTTTCAACATAAATAAAAAAATAAAATTATTTTAATTGTCCATATTAATGTTGAGGTAATCATCATACCTGCTGCAATAAAGGATTACCTTCTTTTGATATTGAACTAACTTGGTGTATAATGATGTTGGTTCTTGTTTAAATACATTCAAAGATTTCATTAGTCAAAACACTTCTCCCTCATTTTCATCAATGAGAATTATAGTTGGTTTATCAAGGTAAATTTCCGCTTCAATAAATCCATTTTATAAATAATATTTGACATCCATTTAAAATAATTTGAATCCTTTTTTAATATACTTGGATAAGAATATAAAAAAAGTTTAATGTTGTGCTACCATTGATAATGTCACATAAAATTTATTTCATTCAGATTGGAAATAACCCTTAATCAACATTCAAGTCTTATTTTGAATCACCTTTCAATATTCATTGTGTTTATTCTGGAACATCCCCTAGGATCCGATAACAATATTGTTACATGGACTTATAAGAAATCCCCATCTCGAATATTTCTATATTTGTTATAGATATTCATTCATAAAATTGAACTGACTATACAGTTTTGAATCTTCCTTATATTATTTTGGTTTCACCGATGATAATAATTATACATGTTACTGAGTCTCCATCATTCTCATTTGATCTAGGGATATCTGTTCTACATGTTTGGTTTCTTTGGTGATTTCAACCCCTATTAGTTGTCTTTTTAATCGTACTGGAATTAATATATATTCTTCACCAAATGAGTCATCATTAGAATTATATTCATTCCTTGGTACTCTCTCTGAATATTGTTATTTTCATAAAATTTGAATTAAAAAATTGGGTTTTTAGGTGAAATCTACTCATGTTCTACTATTGTTTGGATAATTTCAACCACCACCACAACATTACATTCAATCATTTTTTCATTTTTTTATTGTATATTTTTTTTTGATTTTAACATTTATGAATAACTATGAAATATTTCTTCAGTGGCTAGATATTCCAACTATCCACTCTGCACTTTTCTAAGAGTAAAAGATAATTTCAAAATAATATAATTAGATAAATAATGAATTATTAAAAAAATATAATTTATGTGGTGTTATATATTTATTTTAAGATTTTAATGATCTATTTTATATGTAAACATCCTATAATAACAGCTTCATTCCATTACATTTATGAAAAATATTCTATATATGAATTTACTGATTCATGTTGTTGATTATGTGATTTCTTCTTTCCACTAAACAATTTTTCTCATTTTTTATAGAATCATAAACATTATGTTGAATTCTAAACTTCTAAAAACATTCTAAAACTATGATAATTATAAATTCAATTCCATTTTTAATTTTGATTTTTTGAATACTCACACCAATTATCTTTTTATATCTTCTCTAATATAGATTGATACATATATAAAACACGACCGTGTGTGTGTTAGGCATAATCCATTCCTTCTTTTTAAACTCATCAAAAAAAGCCTAATAACTTTATCTATCCATATCCCTGGTTGATATCTTCTCACAATCATCAACGTGAATTAGCTCAAGAAATTCTTATGACATAATCATATTTGGCCTGTAAGACATATTAAAAATCGTCCATTTTTGACATGAATCGCATATGTGACTGTGACTATAAATGTTATATGGGAATTCCATGTCATCCCAAATTTTTTAAAAACCATCCAAATATGGATGGATTAAATGGCCATGCTTCCCTTGAAAATGCCCACTCTCATACACTCTGGAGGACACACATAAATTTTATTCTCTAAAAATTTATAGATATCCCTTGGGTTTATTTCCCAAAATAATGATTTAATCAACTTTGTCATTAACAATACATACTACTACTTCAAATCCATGACATGTCTAGAGTCACAGAATTGTCTAACATTAAGAAATTTATGTCGTAGTCCATCAACCAAGAGAACATCAACCCACTTGAGATCTTTACCACTAATTTCGGCATTATTGGACCCATCAATATTACATAACCAAATCATTTCCAAAATAAATTATATAAAATTTTCTATTCTAGATATAAAAAATGAGGAATTTGATCCATGTCATGGGTGAAATGTAACTTTTATAAAAAATCTATGAACTAGACTTTTATATTGCGTTCAAGGAAATTTTAGAAATATTATCATTCTATAAATTCCATTTCATCTCCTATATATGTGATAGACGTGAATCTTCAATATCTATTTATAGGGACCCATATTATTCATTCAATACTGAAATTATATTTTGAGTTCATTTAATTTTAGTTTATGATTCTATCTTTTTTATTTCCTATATATTGAGGCATTATTGATAAACATTGTTACATCCTTGATTTGCAATTAATTTTCTTATATCTAGATACTTCACAAGAAAAATAGTATTTTCTAAAACAAAATAATAACTATAGATTCATCTTTCCAATTCGCATTGATATTTCTTATAGAAATACATCCTTAAAGTGGAGAACACATAGTAAGTGTGTACCATCATTCTATAAATTAAAACATTTAATTCATGATTAATATTATTTTTCCTTGACTAAAGAAATTTTCTTCTTTTATTTTTTTGTAGAGATGTACCATATTTTACAAGTTTAAGATTTAGGTTTTGAAAAAATTATAGAATTACTCTTCTCTCAAACATTGTTAATGATAGATTTTTCTTCTTCTTTAAGCATCTTAATAAGTGGAAAACGTATACTCTCTTCCACATTAATTTTTTTCTTGAAATGATGACGGTTCTATTAAATTCAATGACATCCAACCAGGTGTTAATAATATTTCATGATCCTCACCCTTATGATGATAATTTAGAAATTTGTCTTTGATTTAATCAATTATTTTTAATCGTTAAATGATAGTTTTCTCCAAATCATCAATGATTCACATTTTAATTCAATACTATGTTTTAGATTATCTTTGTTTCCCATATTTACAAAAATTGAAGATTTTTTTCAATCTAAGACTTTATCTTTGACTTATGTTTGTCTTATTTTTTCATATATTGTCTGAATTTATGAACCACCACATTAGCCTTTAATATTATTTTCTCTATAGATATCATGTACCCAAATAGATACCTCATGTTCTACCCACATATTAACCCTTACAAAAAATATATCATTCTCATCATCACTAACATACCCACTCGGTTTGTTTTCAATATCCATTAACACACCTTTATCCTTGAAATATTCACGTTCTTCTACATTATTTTATCCTTGATTATCTTCTTATTTAGAATGATTTTTTTCTTCATTTTAATTGACCTATATTGAGAAATCATTATAAATTTTACATATTTCTTCAACTTGTTGGATTTCCTGTCTTCATCATTATCATGAAAATAATTATTTTGAAATTTAGCTACAATATGTCCCACCTTTACATATTTGAATAAATAAAGAGGATGTGGTCCTATAAAACTTACCCTTTGACTCATAATATTAGTGGAAATGAATAACATAACATCATTAACTTCATAAACATCTAGATTCTCCTTGATTGAGACCTTATTCATGGAAATAAAGGACACATTTTAGTTAATATAATTAATTGTTATATCATTGTCCTTGTTTATCATATAAGAATCCACAAGAGTACAATAAAAAATATCAAGTGAAATCTATTTTATATTGTTTTATAATATAACTAATAGATTTATATCAAATCAAAAAGGGTTTATTCTCTCAATCCTTTTCAAAATTATTTCATCTTTGATATATTCATTGAGGCTTCAGATATCATCAAAAAGAACATTAAGAAGATCAAATATGGAATCAATCATTTCACTTGAATTCATCCTCAATTAATAAAATCTATTCTTTAGAACATGCAACTTCACATATTATACCATTGAATAAACTTCTATAATATTCAAGTGTTTTTTAAGACATAACATGAGAGTACTTATAATTCATCACTTTGTGAATATTGGATTGGAAGGAATAGGTCCCAATGAATTTATGGATTTGGTTTCAACATAAAAATATAACGGATCATTCTCCATCATGGATCCACTCTTTATACTATATTTGATTCCATAAAAGGCCATTATATAGATTTAAATTTTAAAATATATTGAATAATGTTGTATATAGATTTTTCACAACCGAAAATTACTTCCTTCATTGATAGGGATACATTTTCGATTGAATATATTCACAATTAATTTGATATTGAGAATAAAAAACCACTCCTTTAATAATTTTTTTATATCATGTATTCCACCATAATTGGGGGCGGGGTTAATCATGTTATAGATCATTAAAAAAATTAATCCTTAATTATGGATCTTGTTTTCTCACATTGTGGAATAATTTTATTTATCTAACTTCTTTGTAAATGAGTGAAGGAAATTATAATTGAATGGTTGGATTTTACATGGTTTACTTACACTGGGATATATCCAAGGAGAATGCACAACAACGTGCTTAATCACTTAAATCAGTAAAAGAGAATTTCAATATAACTTCAAAAATGGATAACTGTTATTGAATTTTCCAATTCACTACTATGAAGAATTAGATAACACACTTTCCTTCATCAATTAGTAGTTAACTTATCCTCATGCTAAATTTTTTATTTTCCATTCTATGATGATTACAATATACACTAAAAGTGGTGTCTATCTTCATCACATTAAATGTTGAATTCCAAAGAGTGAATGAAACTCTTAGAATAACACCTTCTTTGAGCTTCATCCTTCTAGATGTAATATAGAATCAGAATATATTATCATTTTCTTTGAAATGAATAATTTTTACAATAGATAATTATATTAACACTATTAAAATGGTTATAAAATACTTCTCTTGATGAGAATTTACCCTATATCTTGAATGAACATATTAAAAGCCTTTCAAAAGTTAATTATAAATGAAAATTAGGTACTACTTTCAACTACCATAAATGACCAAGAGTTGAGGAAACTAGTTTTCAATATATTATAACTAGAACAATTAAACATGAACCACCAAGATCTAAACAATCTATACCCATTTTTCCTTACACATGACGAGATCCATTGGTGTTTCCTCCAATGAAATCCATTTCACAATGGAATAAATCATTTAAAAAATAACCACTAAAATGACTATAGTGTAGATACTGATGGATAATTGAAAAACACCAAGACTAAAACACCTTATAACATTCTTATAGGTGAATATATGTGGAAAACAAAGAGAACCAATATATAAAACACCATGTGAAATGACATGGTCATTCCAGTGTAAACCGCATTTAACTGCATACCTAAAACACAACTCATTATCCACCAACTAATGTAGAAAAATTACCATGTTTCACTATAGGTACACATGTATTTTTAAATAACCTCCAAAATAGGTGTGGTAAAATACATTTACAATTTTTAGGCACAATGATATTCCACCATAGGGACAACTAAGGGCGCGACCCTTTCCATTTTTCCGATTTTGGTAAAAACTTTCTTAACATGACCAACACTATGGATGTCACAAAACATATACTATCCTCCAAATTCCCCACACCCAATTAAAAAGGAGTTTCCTTGAATTTTTTGGCCATCATTGCATCATAAAAACACTCCATAAAAGGCATGACCTTCTCTACAGACATCATTTGATATCTTTATTCAAAGAAACCACCAAAAAATAATTAGGATGGATTTTTGTTAGCATAGATCAACTAATCACACCAATCCTAAGGAACTAATTCATCATCATAATATTAATTCCAATTCTTATGGTTCTCCTTTAATATAGATAAATTTATAAAGTATGATTCTAGGTACTATTTCTCTCTAGAAAATAAACTCCCTTTTAAAAACATACGGTCATCACTCTATCAACATGTTTGCCATGGTTTCCACCCCAACACACCCAATCTCTTATAAGTACCCTAGTAATTCCTTCTATAAAATAAATATTCTAAATACACCCATTCCTCGCATTAACGTGCTATCACATATCCCATTCAAGATGCATTAACTCTCATAGGCATCAAAATATCATCAAAATAGCCACATAAATGTCCAAACATAACCCTAAGTGTTATTCTATAGTCATGCCCTCATCTAACCACACCATCCACCATACTCTATCTAATATAATTGTTCCAATTATGATATGAAACACGTTTTTATAATATATTCCCTTTAATGAGTCTAATTCCAACACTTAGAATCCATTTTTATGAATAATTCATTTTTCGAATTCACCTACACATTGCTATACCATGTCCAAGTTGACCGTCCACCAACTAGTCCCATTTTTTCCATGAACCATCTTACATGAGAATCATAATCCCATGATGAATATGAATCTCTCTTATAAGTGATTATAATTATAATATCTTTTATAAAAAAATGCATCCATTCATTATATCCATTTATCTATCCATTAGTGAACATAAGGATTGGAAATGACCATCCCTCAAATTATTGAGCACCAACATTAAACACAAATCACTAATCACACCTACATCACTAAGAAAGAAATACTATATATCTTTCAAATTTTATATGCAATGAGTGTCACACCCTCTATGGTCATTTGTTCACTCCCAACCATAGGGATTCACATACATGAATCCTCGATTATAGTTTCCATCATATTCCAACATCACTTGTCTATTACTATTATAACTCCATGCTCACCCATCAAGAAGTCGCCTATAATGGAAAATGATTAGATCAACTATACCACATTACTCAAATATATACATTATTTAATAATCTATATTATAGGTGAATCTTCCAATTCTTCTTCTAAACACTAAGCCACTATGACAGTAGGTGTCTCATCAAAATCATAATATCCTTAATATTTTCTGGTCATTGAGGGTGGGGGGGTGGTGAATTAGTGAACTATTTTTATAAATTTTTAATTATTAATTCATCATATATTAAATGTTAATCTCTTGAACATACCTATTGTAAATATAAATGAATCACTTAAATATTAATGATTGAAAATAACATAGGAAACACCGATTTTTACATGGACTTCCTTAATGTGAGAACATACTCCATGAATTGGTTGGTTAGACATGCAATCAAGTTTTACTCTACTATAAGCCCATGTGTTTATAATAAGAATCTTCTAAATACCATAATTATAATATCAAATAATTATCTTTCCAGTGTCCCACAAGAAACTAAATCTTCTCACTTTTATATTACAAAAGTGTTAGAACCAAAATTAGAAAGATCAATATTTTCATTGAGTTGTTTCTCTAACACTCAATGTAGATCTTACTCTACAAGCCTCAAGGATCAAATTATTTTTACATGATCACATCCTTGAGAGAATTTATTTCTGATATATATGATTAGAATAACCATCCTCGCCTATTATCTTTGTAACATCAATGATCTAATTCTTCCTCAATTCACTAATTACTCAAGCATTATAGCTTTTAGTCCATTTTTATGAAAGACTGCAATTTTTAGTTTAATTACACTCTCGGTTATTCTATTATAAATCTAATAATTCATGAAAATAATTCACAAAACTGATGATATATTTTTATTTTCATTATTTATTCTCAAAAAATATTTTAATCCTTATAAATTTAACATATATTATATGAGAAACTCAAATGCTTCACTTCTCAGGTAAATATTATATTTTTCATGAACTATAAAAAAATGTTTGTGAATAGAAATATTCAAAACTAGAAAATAATTTTTCATGAAATAAATTCACATAACAGTTTTTTTCACATGAAAAATATTTTATTAATGACAATTCATGAATTGTTTCTTGATAAAATGATGTTTCACATACTGTACTTCATGAAACACATAGTTTGTAAGAAAAAACTAGATTAAAAGACCCCCAAAACACGAGAATATAATATTTATAATTATGTAACCTTAACAATGAGGTGATGAGGTATTTAGATGAAACGACAACCTTTTTTATTTTATTACAATTAAAAAATAGAAATTAGTCACTCATTCATTTTGATGTTAAAAAATATAGCAGTTAATGGCCATAAACATAATTTTATAATCATATGAAACAATTCATAACTGGTTAACAAAAGAAATAAATACTTTATGTATGTTATTGTAAAAATGATAATCCACATACTATATATATCATAAACATACTTCATGAATAAACCATCTCAATGTAGTTCTATGTAATAAATTTTCATAGGAATATCAAAAAATAGTCATCATATGGTATGTATGTGAACTCCACATATTTTTCTACATGAATAAAAATACGAATCACATCGTATATTGTACTTACTTTTACAAATTGGCATAATTTATTGGAATTAAATACAAAATAACTTGTAGAAAATTTAAAAATCTAGCTTCATGAACCAACTATGCATACTAGAATTCTTACATGAATAATATTACCCTACAATTTATTCTCACTACTTCAAGATTAATTTTCCCTCGTATGGGATTTTCTAATTCATATAAAACTATTTCATGTTCATTTTTGACCCCATGAGTGCACCATGAACACTCCATCTTATGAGATTCATTATGGTCTAATAATATTTTTTGATATAGTGGAATCAATTATGATCATAGACCCAATAACACTGAGATAGAATATATAAAACCATGTAAACAAGAAATGATAAACCTTTTATATAACTACCCACCATTCATCCCATATTTCTCTAAATTTTTTATCATATTATGGTTTGTTTAACAAAGATTATAGTAGTGGTATATGAAGGCCTCCCACTTATAAAGCTATCTGTATGCTAAGTTGGATCATATAATGTTTGGATGGTATCCAATTTTCATCAATGATGCGATAAAAAATATAATGGTAAAATAAAAAGATTAATAGAGATTTAGGTTATTAATATATTCATACAATCATCATGGAAATAGACACAAACAGACAAACACACAGGCAAACACACACACACACACACTCTCTCTGACACACACACCCCTTCCATCTCAGAAAATTAGTCTTTATATAAAGACAAGTATTCTCGTTGGTAATGAATCCATAAAATCATGAATTTATAGTTAATTTGGTCAACTATTGAAAATCCATTAATCCTATGAATGTATGTATTAAACAGTTTCATGTTTCATCTTATGAAATATATCTTTTAATGATTTTCATATTGAATAATTCACATTGAAGCCATAGGCTAAAAAAAGTGATATAAACCAAGAATGAAAATAATTGTTTGTATAATACATAATATACCTTATATATATATCACATACCTATAAATATATAGGGTGTATCTTTACAAATCCAACACATGTAATAAATCCTCATATAATTTGGGTCATTTTAAAAATATATAATAATTTTTAAAATAACTTATTAAATCATTTCTAAATCTCCTTTCAAATATTTTCAGAAACACATTTCTAATTATAGAATTATGTTCACCTTGTATCCGATAATATGTAATACGATGTGAATACCTACACAAAACTCTTTTTGGATGAACTCAAAAATAAATATAGAGAAGCTCTTTGAGAAAAACTCAATCCATATTCAGTCAACCACAACGTGTGACCCCATGGGAATTTATATCATTCAAAATTAATATGAATATATGAATAAATATATTTAAAAAAATAGAGGCCTTCAGAAAATAGTTAATTCAATACCCATATAAAGGGAACATGTGTGATCTATATTAAAAACATGTAAATATATAATCATTTACACCAATCAGAATGATATGAAAACATATATTATCACATTTTACTACTATTGAAGATGTTGTGTGACCATGGATTGGAGTATGTCAATCCCATAAGGGCTACTCATCGGTCTCAATTCTCTAAGTATATAATGACTTGATTGATGAAGATATAACATTTCATTCATCAGTATGGATGAGAAAAGAATAAGAAAATCATCTGAATATATATAAAATATCTAATTGTGGATTCAAACTCCAATAATATTTTCCATTAAGGGTCCTTGATGTCAAAATCATCATATGATATGATAAATCCAGTATCTAATTGTGATCCAATTGAAGGTTGGATTAGAATCATACCCAATAATCCTTTGATTAGAAAAGTCAACATATAAACTAGCGTAAGTGTCGTATAAAATTTTGAAGGTTTTCATTCAATATACCTTAAAAAACATAAGTAGTGGGGACCAATATATATTGATTTTTAAGTCAATAATTTAATATTTTACATTTTAAGATCATTTAAGGTTTAGTGTTTTGGAGCATTATATTATAATTCTTACACTAAAAACCATATAAATACAAATTGGACTCATCTAATAAGAATCAAATTTTTAATAATATAAATATTTTTAATTAAAACATGATTTATTTTCATAAAAAATCTTTCTAAATTTCATAACGAACTATTCCATTCCAATACCAATAATTAAACCCAATTAAAAGAATTTTAAAATAAGAGATGAGCACAAAAATATCAGCAAGGGGAAGAGAATAAGATGTTTGTTTCTCAAGTGAAAAAACTGAAAACCCATGAAATATTTACCTTTATCTCAATTTTCATTGAGTTAAATGTAATAAATAATATTCACATGAAGTCACATAAACATTATTCTAAAATAAAACATTTAAAGACTATGCAAAGCATATATAAAGCATGTAGGTAAGTTGGGACATCATAATTCATATTAGTTTTACAAATTTAATACCTTATATGATCAAATTACATATCTAGAGTACCCAATGAAATGGAGGAATATCACAGACCCACCCAATATTGGTTTATCATAGAACCATCCATCCATGGTTAATAACATAACCACCCATCCATGGTTTACAATGAATTAACCCGTCATTGGTTTATAATGATTCCCCATGTCCATGGTTTATAATGAAACCGCCCATCATTATAAAAATTGAACAAAAACTATAACGTAATCATAAATAATGAAATCCTTCTTTTTCATAATAAATTTTTTAAAATATATCCTTTTCTTTTATGAAAAAATATTTCAAATATAAAAATACCCATTTTTTAAAAAACCCATTTTTAGTACCAAAATACTGATTTCTTTTAAAACACATTTTAATACCAAAATAATATAAAAAAGATAAATATGACCATTTATTTAGGAGAACATGAAATCTTGTAAAGGAATAAAAACAAAAAATAATGGTTACAATGGTGTGAAAATCCATTGTCACCATACACATTAAACTTGAACATTCATTTTTTGTTTGTAATAAAACTGATACACTATGTACAAAGGTAAATTTTTGTGAAAAAGATGAAAAAAAGAAAAAAAATATCCTATATAAAATTATCATTTACATATATTTAAATCCTTAAAATCATTTTAGAAACATAGAGATGGATGACAAAGAGAGTTTAAAGGAAAACTAATAAGATGTTTTTTTAAAAGTCCATTACCACTATAGAAATATATGAATTATAAGAACCACAAAATACTAACATTAAAAAAACATTAAATACCAGAATAATAGTGAAATTAAACTCATAAAATGTCAAAGGGGATATATATAATCCTAAAAAATGATTAAAGCTGCATAACACCAAAATATGACTTAATGGAAAGAAATTGAGATGAAGTGCCTTACCTAAAGTTTGATTTCTCATTCTCGTACTTTATCATATTTAATGATAATAATATGTTAAATATTTAATTTCATGAGAAATGTTTTCAATTTTATTATTACATTTATTTCAATTATTAACGTGTTATATAAATTTACTTAATCAGTTAAATTTATATCATATGTTTGTTGATATTTTTATTATATGACCAAAGATGACTTATATTGGATGACTATTGTCAATGAGGTAATTATTTAAAAATCTCTACAATTATAATCATTAAATAATAATCATATTTATACATAAATTAATATATTTAAAATAAATCCTAAATTACATTCATGAAAAATATATCACGTTACGTTTATAGAGATCGTACGCTATATGTACACAAGAGTAAAATTTCCATTTTTTCAATAATCATTATAAAAAAAAGGTATGCGTTATTTTGTCATTTTAAAATTATAATAATATATTAAATAACTTAATATTCCATAATATTTAGTTATATATATTAACCGTGTTATTTAGGGATGAAAGAAAGTCACATCACTTCCTAGAGGTGGTAGTCCACACATACACACGAAAGAAATGATCATTTTAAGTGTAAGAATTTAAATGATATATTGTATTTTAATAATGACAAATATTTCATGAATATAAATAAAATTAATGTATAAAACATATAATATATAAAATTATCCTTATTACCTTTTATGTAAATCGTTAGTTAAAAGAAAATGCATCACTTCATGAGGCAATAGTCTACTGTACACATGATCAATATTATCATATCCCTTGGGGAGTAGAATGTGAGAATCTATATGTGATATCATTACTCCTTAAGTATAAATATTTTAAAAATATATCATGAATAATATAAATCCATCGTTATAATAGGCTGTGAGTGGTGATTATGAAAAAATAATGACATCAATTCGCGAGGCGGTAGTCAAACATACATAGAAATGATGATTTTGTATCATATTCAATGAATTAGAAGACAGATTTAGGTTTTGAATTTAAAATAATATTATATAAGTATCTTAGAGATACTGGTGTTATTATAGATTACAAATTTATGAACATTTTAAATAGGTGGAAGATTAATTAAAATAACAATGTATGGTTAAACATGATAACCCTTCTTTATGAAACCTCTTTTGGTAAGCATCAATTTTATTTTTAGGATAAATTAAGGATTAAAATAAGGGATCTATGTCAGGGGGAGGTAATTTATGAAGATTACTATTTTGGCAGGTATTTTGAATGTAATTGTTCTATGATGTTGTAAAAAGGAGAGGGGAAGGGGTGACCTTTTAGAAGTGAGGTGAATGACACACTTGTTTTTTGAAAAGAAAAATGAATTCCCATGTTTTTCAAAACTAAAAAGGATCCAAAATTGCCCATTATTATGAATAATATAGAATAAAGACAAAATATGGCTATAAAATACAATTTTGATAAGTATTTAGTTCATTTATATCCTTATCATTTTATTTTAACCTAAGAAAACCCCTTTTTCACATTAATCAAAGTAATTAATTTTTACTCTATTCACTACACATTACCTTAAAAAAATTACTTAGAATTATTAGATAAAATAATTTATTATAATTATTAAATATTAAATCCATTTTAGAAAATTAAATTCACAAAATTTAAAAGTTCTAATTAAAAATTAAACACGTAGATGTGACAAAAAACATATTCTCAAGAAGAGTATTTTTTCAACAGAAAGATGATTTTATATTAAATATATGAATAATAATAATTCTAAAAATAGAAATAGTATTTATTTTTATATAATCTATAAATTTCTTAATAAAAATCCCCATTATTTTTTATCTTAATTAATTAAAATGGAGAAATAATATGCACTTTAAAATAGTTTATAAAAAAACCAATTTTTGAACAAAAAAATAAACATATAATAAAAACCAATTTTATGAGGAATGAAAAGTAATTATGTTCATTAAATAAATCCAATTAATATTTAGGTTAATTTATTTTTTATTAAATATATAATTTCAATTTTAGATTACTTAATTTACTGAAATGGAATGAATTTTTTTTACAAAATTCGACATTTTCACTATTCACTGAAAAATAAATATTTTTGAAAAAAACCCAAAATTTCATACTCAGTTAATTTTGAGAAGATTCTTTAAAAAATTAATTTAATTTTAATCAATTTAAAATTATAAAATTTAGAAATTATTCTTGGAAATTATAACTGTATTAGAGATGAATTGAGATAAAACTATTTCTTTTTAAATGTAAAAATTAATTAATATTATTATAATAGATTACCTTATATAATTGATGAAAAAGAATTATTCTAGAATTAAATGAGTTTTTAAATTCTTAACCTCCTTTTAAATTATTCCCTCTCAATTTTATTCGTTGATTAATCATATGGGGATATCTTCCCCTCACTTCATTTTTAAAATCCCTTATTTCTTCTTTAACCAAATGAGTTTTCTATAAAACATTTACCTAGTGTATAACGATATTACACATAACATTATCAATGTTTTCAAGAATCTAAATAGGATATTCTTATAATAATGGTTATATTACAACTGATCTAATTTAGGGATCAAAATATGAGGTCAGTTTGGGACATATTTTATTATCATCCAGAAATAGAAACCATTGTGTTCCTAGGATAAACTCTAGTGAAAAGACACTCAATAAGAGAATGATGCAACATTATATAGGATATCATATGGTTCAATGAATCGTGGACTTATATTTCTATAATTACATTAAAAAACTAACCCTTTTCCATAAAAAAATTTCAAGAAAAACATGATCACCTACCTCGAACGAATGATGTTTCCTCATGTAATCTAGAAAACATTTCTACCTACTCTAATATGCCCTTAAATATTAAGGAATAAACTACACCATCATATCCATTTAATCTACACACACCAGTCCCATTAGTTTTTTGTCCTAACTCATTACAAAATATGGTTTTCAACACCACATTATATATAATTACCCAAATATTACAACTGTATATTGGAATGATATATATTGTGATAATAAAACTCATCCAATGACAAATGATTATCCAAACATACCCTATAGTCCATCGAACATGAATGAAGAATATCATACATCATGTAAATCTCCCACTCAGACTAACCATATGTTTGAGGTTGAAAATCAAAAGTGAAATTTAATTCAGTACCCAATGATTTCTTAAGTCGTTTATCAAATGATATGTGAATTTGGGATCATCAAATTATTCAATAGAAATATGAACTCTATGTAACCCGACTATCTAATTTAGATATTATTGAGAAAGATAATCTAAAAACATTGTATATCTAATAGGAATTAAATGTGTATATTTAGTTAATTTATCAACAATAACCCAAATCATATTGTTAACTCATAATTTATTTGGTAATCCAACCATGAAATCAATTCATATATTTTCCAAGTTCCACTCTAGAATTAGAAAATGTAAAATAATTCCCTTCAACAATGGGCTTTTATCTTTAATATTATAAAAAGTGAAACATTTCATGGTAATTTCTGGAATATCTCTTATTTTTTCATCTCACTAGTAATACAATTGAATGTATATATATATATATATATTAGTGCTGCCTAGATGAACATCAAATGAAGAACTATGAGCTTCACTCAAAAAAAATTTCATCAAATGTTAATCACATGGAACACATAATGTTTTTTCAAATAAAAAAAACTATATTCATAAATATTTAAATCAGTAAAATTACCCTTCTCAATATATTCATAGTTTTCCAATAATGGATGATTATCATTATAAGAATGCTTAATTATTTTTGATGATGATGACTGCATTGAAACCTGAAACAAAATAAGGGTTGGAACTCCATCTACAACTTCCAGGACAGAATTAATCAAATCATTAACCAAAGGTTCATGTTCTAAATGTTACATGGTTAATGTATCATTATTTTTCTAACTCAAAAAATGATCCCTTTTCTAGTCCCCGATGGTAATGAATTGTAAATTGATAATCCTTGATTAATACAAAAAATATTATATTTCTCATGTTAAAATCATTCTTAGTGAATATATACTTTGAACTTGTATTAACAGTATATAATTATCACTTTACTCAATAAAATTTAGGCCTGAATATTTTTTTAATTTAAAATCACCAAATCTAATTGAAAATCATTTTTACGGTAATTTATCGGATGTGGATTCAACTGAAATAAAGCATTAGCAACACCATAATAATTAAGCATTAGGAATTAATGGATTTCTTTCAATTTAGCATCACTATAGAACAAAAATTCACCATTTTTGGAAGCCATGAAAAAAACTGAATCATTCAAAAATATTTTTTTTAGTTCTTGAAAACAATCATCTTAATATTTTTTTGAGATGAATTCAACTCTGTTTCATGTTAACTTAGTCAACGCTCTAGATAACTAAGAAAATTTTTCATCACAATACTGATAGAAGACTTGATGTCCATGAAAACTATGAATATCAATGATATTTTGGGATATTGGATATTATTCAACAACATTTATTTTAGTAGGGTCAAATGTTATGAAATAAATATAAAAAATATAAAAAATTAAAGAAAACTAATTCAACCAATATTCACTCTTACTAAATTTTTCATACATTTTATTTTCTATTAATGTTTGAAATACGATCCTTAGTTTCCTTTCTTATTCATCTTTACATATAAAATACACCAATATTTCATCAAAAAACAAAACCACCGACTCCTCCAATAATTCATGGAAAACTCTATTCACAATTTTCAAAAATATAGATGATGCATTATAAAACCCAATGGGAATAACTAAAACTTCATAATATCCATATCAAATCTAAAGTATAGTATTTGGAATATCTACTTCATTCACTTTCAATTGATGGTAACAGATCTTTAACAAAACCTTCATGAAATAATATTATCCCTCAAGGGAGTCAAAAAATTTATTAATACAAGGAAATGGATATTTTTTCTTAACAATGATGTTATTCAATGATATATATCCAAAATAAAAGTCTAATTAAACCATCATTTTTTAACAAAAATAATACGATAACCTGAGAGTGATGTGCTAGGGATAGTGAAACCTTTATATTGAATATCCAAAAAAAAATTCAAATCCAGAAATTCCATTCAAGACACTCTATAAGGGGGGTTTAAAAATTGGCCTCATATTAGGAATGAGGTCAAGAGTGAAATCAACTATCTAATTAGAAATAAATTTTTGAAAATAATTAGGAAATGAATACATGTATTCATTAACTAATGAAACATCTCTAATTTTTATAATTTTTTCCCGCAATATTATTAAAGAAACACTCATTTCCATCTCTAATAAATTTATCTACTTCTTGTTATGTTATCAAACGCATGAAATCATTGAGCTTAAATTTTTTATATTCAAAATCTATCTTATCATGAGAAAGTAAAATCCAATATATACCATGAATGAAATCAAATCATTTATAGCCAACTCAACTCGTATTTTATGAAATACCATCAAAATAATTAAAATAAAAATATTCCTATAAATAATTGTTTCATTAATATATCCACCCAGAGTTTTCACCATAATTTCCATCTTAATTTCAAGATATTATATTTGAAATTTGGAAGAAAATTAATTAGAATAGAAAGAATGAAAATGATCAAAATTCAGATAGGGTGTTACAATAATTTTAAAAACTAAGTAATATACTATTGGACTCACATATTTTGATAATACCAAATCATGTTTAATTCTATAATGGGTTAGTTATTTGAAAATATATTTAATTCAATTATAATCTCATGACATTGCTAAAATCAATTTATAACATAAAAATTTCTAAGCCAAAGGTCACTGTTGAAGGTTACTGGTCACCGTTTAAGACCATACTGATGAAGGTTACCGTTGTAAGAGCTACAGTTATAAAGTTACTATTGGAAGTCACTAGTATAAGGTCACTATTGTAAATCCTACTATTGAAGTACTTACCGAAGCATACAGATGCTGAGTCAATGTGATAGGTAACTATTGTGACAAGGTTACTGCTACAAAGTGTTTCTGTTAGAAGTCCACTATTAGACTTATTACTACACGTGTACTATTGGAAAAGTCTACTATTGATAATGTCTACCGCTAGACAAGTATACCGTTGGTAAAGTCTACCACTGGACAAGTCTACCATTGGTAAAGTCTACCACTGGAAAAGTCTATCGTTTGTAAATTCTACCACAGGAAAAGTCTAACATTGGTAAAGTATAACGCTGGACAAGTCTACCATTGGTAAAGTCTACCACTGGACAAGTCTACCTTTTGTAAAGTCAACCATCGGACAAGTCTACCGCTGGACAAGTCTACTGTTGGAAGCCTACTGCTGATTTATCTTGTTGTTGTAGATGCTACCGATTGATAGGGTACTGTTACCAATATACCATACTCTTATAATCCATACATTGTCATATTATTATGACTAATTTAACTATCATATTTTTTTAACATTAATGCTTTTGACTTAATTAATGCTTATTTTAGACATATCAGGAGACCATGTCCTGAAAGTATGAGGTATGAGAAAGATTACACGTTATGTACTTGCATCTATTTTCAGACCTCAAATATGAAAGAAGAAGGCAGAGAATGAAAGAAATATATATATATAGAAGCACAGAGAAAAAGGAAGGATGTCTAGAAGTTAAATACATTACTGAAGAACAAAACAAGTACACTCCAGTGCATATATTAAAAATCCAAAAAGTTTCACGAAGATTTTTTTGAAGAACATAGTCAAGGTTGTCCTGTTGTACTTCATCAACTCCTTTATACAATGAAGTTGAACATCTCAGTACATGGAAGCTAGTACCTGGAAGTTGCGACACTCTAATTTTGGAGACAACTTGCAGAGAAAAAAAAACCTTCATTTCCTCAACACCAAGAAGTATAGATCTGAACATCAAACACACCGTGTATTCTAGACTAAATCTTAATTTCTCTAGATCTAATATGTTCTTTATTTTACATTTTTGAGTAGTGTGTTTGTTACACACACACTGTCTCCTGTGCTTTAATAGGGGGATACTGAAAATCCACACTCAAAATTCTCTCACCCTTGTTTTCCCATGCATAACTGTGGAAGAATCCTTGTGTGGCTTTGTGTCTTGTTTTCCCATGCATTACTGTGGTAGAGGTTGTAGAACCTAAACATTTTATAAAAAATAATATGAACCCCAATACAGGTTGTGTATCAAGTTTATTTATATAAACTGCTTTGTGGAAGGTGATCACCAAGTGGAGAGGATTAAGTCTTTTTTTGAGACTTAACCTCTTGTTTATCTTGTTGTGCTAATTCTCATACACTCTGTTTTATTTTATCCACTGATTATATTTATTTTAAAGGAATAAAACAAGTTTTACATTCACTCTGATAGTTAGTTTTGGTTAGTGTGTATATGTGCTTAATTTAGTAAAACTGTTTCAAAATTTTAATTAGAGTTTACATTTATTCAAATGAGGACTAACCAACCTTGAAGAAACATGTTGAGCAATTAAACACTTATATCTCTACTGCCATAATTGACTAATCTATTCTGAATTGGGGGATTTTAATCATAAATGATTTAACAGAAATTTTAATTGAAACTCAATTCACCCCCACTCTTGAGTATCCACTCTGACTAAAATTTGGTATCATCGGTTTTTTTATTTACAAGTGTTCAAATTCTTTTCATCTGTGATTTTAGTTGTATCATAAAGATCGTAAAATTTCTGTTATATCTAAATTCGTAGTTTTTTGAATTCTATGTAACTATGGAAACTAGAGTTGTGGGTGAAACTACTAATAGGCCACCTTTCTTTAATGGTAATAACTAGGCTTAGTGGAAAAAAGTAAATATATCTAGAGAGCATGGAACATAAAATATGGAACACAATTGAAGAACAAAATGTATTGCCTACTACTGCGAGGGACACATGGTCTTAGTTGACTAAATCCAGATATAATAATAAATATAAATGAATGAATTCCTTGTACTATTCTCTAGGTGATGAGAAATTCAGTAGAATATTTTCTTGCAAAATTGCATATGAAATTTGGGTTACTTTAGCTATCTCTCATGAGGGAACAAATAATGTTAATGAAATGATATTAAATACATACACTATTTAATATGATAATTTTAAAATGATGCCTGATGAACCTATATCTGAAATGTATCTCAGGTTTAATGAAATAGTGAACACCATGAGTCTTCTTAGGAAACCAGTGGATAACATGGACCAAATCATGAGACTACTTCGATGCCTACCTAATAGATGGAGAGGAACTTCTGTTTCTATTTGAGAATCTTGTGACATAGGAAAAATTCTAGTGAAATAGATAATTGGAAAACTTATGATGTATGAAGAAGAGCTTAAGGTGAATTAAGAAGTAGATGAGGATCCAAGGAAGAAGTCAGTAGCATTCAGGACATTAACCTCAATGAAAAAAGATAAAGAAAAGGGTTTAAGATCTTGTAGACAGTTCCATTAGTGAAGAGTCAGATTTAGACAGTGATGACGAGATGACTCATCTTACTAGAAGGTTAAAAAATTTCTACTGAAAGAATAAACTCTTTTGGAAGTAAAACTTCAAGGGAAAGTATGATAGTAAAGGAAAATGGAAGAAAGACAAAAAATGGAATGACAACTCAAATGAAACAATCTGCTATGAGTGAAAATGAAAAGGTAATGTGAAGGAAGAATGCCCCGAGATGAAATTTAAGAAGAAATATGAAGACAAGTGAAAAAGTTATAAAAAGGATATGAAAGACACCTGGAGTGCTTCAGAAGACAGCTCTAGGGGATCTGATGCTTCTGATAGTGAACAGAACAATCATGCTATCTTATGTTTCAAGAAAGAAGCTTCTGAGGTAACACTTAATTCTCTTATACATAATGCCTATTATTCTGGGAATAAGAGTGAGTCACATAATTATGAAGATATGACTAAGGATGAACTATTTGAATACTTTAAAATTCATGAGGAAACCATTAATTAGATCAATGAAAAATATAAATCATTAAAGAGATAATAAGCTTTAAATACAAATTATAAGTCAAATATTAATATTGAAAAAGAGAAATTCTCCCAGCTGTTAAAAGAAAATACAAAATTAAAATTTTCCAATGAGAAATTAAATGGAGATCGAGAGAAGTTTACTGCAGGTATAGATACCTTGACGTAGTTTCTAGGATAACAAATTGCCCCAAAATATACAACTAGTCTAGCATATCAACTAGGACAGATAAAAATTAGCAAAACCAATTTTTTTCCAAAATCTGGACAGTTCACTGCTAGTTCCAGTTTTGGACCATATTTTGAGTGAAAATTTTCAAAAGGACCTAACAAAGTATTTATGCCACTAAATATGTATGTTTATGTTAGGAAACCTATAATTAAAATATGGGTTCCCAAAGTTCTACTTTCTATCCTTTGTGGACCGAAGAAAATATGGGTACCAATGTAACCCCATGTTTAATCTGTTTCACAGGGAAGTTTCCTAAAGAGTTCTTGTAAGACATTGTGGTACTTGGACAATGGATGTTCAAGACATATGATAAGATATTATTCTTTCTTCAAGAGCCTAATCAATTTTGATGGTTGGCATGTATCTTTTGGTTACAATGCAAAAGGAAAAATCATCGTCTTAGGCTAGATTGGTAAAACGAATACATTATTAATTTCCAAATTACATTTTTTTGATGGATTAATGTACAATTTAAATAGTATCTCTTAGTTGTGTGATAATAGATTCAATGTTAAATTTGAAATTAATTCATGTAATGTTTTTAATTCTAAATATGATTTAGTATTCACTACTCTTAGAAATTAGAATGTATATGCTGTTAATTTAGATTCACTGGCTAAGAAAAATGTTTCTTATTTAAATGTGTTTTATAAGAAATCTTGGTTGTGGCACAAAAGATTAGAACATTGAAATGTGCACTCACTTAGTAAACTGATAAGGAAAGGTTTAGTTAGAGACTTATGAAAACTAGAATTCCTACTTAACATAGTGTAAAATCCCAGTCCAAAGGGAAAACAAAACCAAGTTTCATTAAAAACAAAGAAAAAAATTTCTACTTCTCAACCAATTGAGTTGGTTCACATGGATATGTTTGGAGCATCATGAGTTTCAAGTTTAAATGGGAAGCACAAGGTTTATGTTCTTGTAGATGATTTTTCTAGATATACTTGGGTATACTTTTTTGCTCACAAATGTGAAGCTTGTTCCAACATTATTATGTATTCCAAGTCTATAGAAAATATTAGTTGACTTAGAATTAAGACCTTGAGAAGTGATCATGGCCGTGAGTTTGAAAATCAGAAGTTTGAATCTTATTGCTCACATAATAGATATAGTCACAATTTCTCTACTCCCAGAACACCTCAAAAGAATGGAGTCCTGGAAAGAATAAATAGGACCCTTCACAAGATTTCCCAAACTATGATTAGTGAATATGATATACCTATTTATTTTTGGGCTGAAGTTATAAATATAACTTGTTATACCATCAATAGAGTCTTAATTAGACATGTTCTTAAAAAGAACCCTTATGAGGTTTGGAATAATAGTAAGAATACATATAATTAATTTAGAGTTTTTGGTTGCAAAATCTTTATCCTTATCACTAAGGACAATCTTGACAAGTTTTCCTCCAAAAGTGAAGAATGAATTTTCCTAGGATACTCAATCTCGAGTAAAGCCTATAGAGTATTTAATAAGGGAACAAAATGCGTAAAAGAATTTGCTCATGTAAAATTTGATGGGACTGGTCCACATGAACCCAACACCTCTCTTGAACACCTTGAGGATGATATGTCATTTTTGGACCTTAATGATAATGATAGTGAACATCCTATAAAATTAACTACTTCTAAGAATCTTCAAGAATCTATATCTTTTGAGTCTGAACCTGTAAAAAATCACGAGGAGTCTAGTTCAACTCTTTCTAGAGGTATTATAACTCTCAAGGATCATCCTTTAGATGTTGTAGTAGGTGATTTAAATAGAGGAACACAAAATAAAGCTTCTCTAGGAAACCAGGTTGAACATCATGCTTTTCATTCACATCATGAACCCAAAAATATTAATGATTCTATCAATGATGAATTTTGGGTAATTTCTATGCAAGAAGAATTAAATCAATTTGAATGAAACAAAGTATGGGAACTAGTTGAAAGACCTAAGACCATTTTGAAACTAGGTACAAAATGGGTATTTAGGAAAAAAGTTTATGATTCTGGAAATATAGTTAGAAACAAAGCTAGGTTAGTTGCACAAGGATATAGTCAAGAGGAAGGAATAGACTATTAGGAGACCTTTTCACCTGTAGCTAGGTTAGAGTCCATTAGGATACTACTTTCTTATGTAGATCACCTGAATTTTAACCTTTATCAAATGGATGTTAAAGTGATTTTCTAAATGGGTATATAGTTGAGATGGGTTTATTGAACAACCCCTAGTTTTCCAAATACCCATTTTTCAACCCATGTTTTTAAACTTTCTAATTATTTATATAGTCTAAAATAAGCTCCAAGTGCTTGGTATGATAGACTTAGTTTCTTTCTTATTACAAAAGGTTTTATAAAATGAATTGAATATCCTACTTTGTTTAATAAATGAATTTCCAAAGATGTTTTAACAGTATAAATTAATGTAGATGATATAATTTTTGGATCTTCTACAAATTAATTATGCACTATTTTTTCATAAATAATGAAAATTGAATTTAAAATGAGTTTAATAGGGGAACATAAATTTTTTCTTGGATTTCATATTTTTTCAATGCAAAAATAGAATTATATTAAACAAAAATAAATACATTAAGGATCTTCTAAAACGTTTTTGTTTGGATAGTTGTAAAGGTACTGATACACAAATGAGTACCACTTGTAAGTTCGATGCTGATGAAATTGGGAACTGGTGGATCAAATCAACCATAGAGGAATGATAGGGAGTCTGCTCTACCATACAACTATTAGACCTGATATTATGTTTGGTGTATGCATGTATGCTCATTTTCAATCTAATCACAAAGAATATCATTTAACAGTTGTTAAATGGATTTTCAAATATCTCAAATATACTACTAACTTAGAACTGTTTTATCCAAGGGGACAAACGTTTGATTTAATAAGTTATTCAGATGCTGACTTTTCTGGTTGTAAGTTAGATAAAATAAGAACCTCTGGAACATGTCACATGTTAGGCAAGTCACTATTATCATGGTGTAGTAAGAAACAGAAATCTATTGCATTATCTACCATCGAATCTGAATATATAGATGCCTGTAGTTTTTGTGATCAAATTCTGTGGATGAAACACACATTACTAGACTATGGATACCAATTCAAACATGTTTCTATAAATTGGGACCACACAAGTTCTATTAACATTTTTAAAAATCAAGTATCTCATGCTAGGACAAAGCATATCTATGTAAGACATCACTTCATGAGAGATCATTATCAAAGAGTTGATATCACTCTTGAATTCATTGGTACTAAACACCAATTGGTGGATATATTCATAACTCCTTGAATTCCAAGAGGTTAAATTACATCAAACATGAGTTAGGTATGATAGACTATTGAACCTCACTATTAGAACCTCACTGTTGAACCTCACTATTAGAACCTCACAGTTGGACCTCACTATTAGAACCTCACAATTGAACCTCACTATTGAACCACACTATTGAGTGTCACTTTTAGATCATCACTGTTGAACCTCACTGTTAGAACCTCAATATTGAACCTCACTGTTAGAACCCCACTGTTGAACCTTAGTATTGAACCTCACTCTTGAACCTCACTATTATAACCTCACTGTTGAACCTCACTGTTATAACCTCACTGTTTGAACCTCACTGTTAGATCCTCACTATTGAAACTCACTGTTGAACCTCACAGTTGAACCCCACTATTCAACCTCACTGTTAGAACATCACTCTTGAACCTCACTGTTATCACCTCACTGTTGAACCTCACCATTTCACCTCACCATTCAAACCTCACTGTTTCACATCACTGATAGAACCTCAACATTGCACCTCACTGATTAAACCTCACTATTGGGTACCTCACTGTTGGACTTTACTGTTACTTCGTATTTTAGGTGGGAATCTGAATTGTTTTTTGGAATTATTTTTCCCGATTTGTTTCTGTTTAAATACCTATATGAAAATATTTTATCAAAAACACATTTCAATCCACTCTCTTTCTCACTCTTGAACCCCTGCTCCCAAAATCCTTAAACCTTAGCTTTCTGTTAAACCCTAAAACCTCTTCGAACCTCAATGGCTAGAGTCAAGAAACTGATGGTTGGTGATGAAGATGCACCAAACCCTAAGAGATATTGTGTCAAGCCTAGTACTGAAAGTAGTATTGGATAAAATTTGGTTAATCCACATCTCAAAAAGAGGGAGATCATACCAGAAAAAAATTATGCAAGGATTGGTAGCTTTTGAGAAAATTTTTGGTGCTGGATGTTCTAGAAACTAAAGGCTGGGTGAAGTGTTTCAAAAACAACAATGTCCCTTATTATCCATAGTTAGTCAAAGAATTTTATGAGTTTCTAAGATTTTATAAATCTAATAAAGAGGACCAAATGCTATCTAGAGTAAATGGAAATGAGGTACGAATTTCATCTACTGAGTAGGATGAATGTCTAAGGATACCTCTTGAAGGTATATTTGATAACGACTATAGATTTATTCCTCTAGACAGTGAGATTTTTGGATATAAGAAAACATTGGAAGAGGTGACAAGAAATGGGACCTTAAGGAAGGTGATTGCAACTGAAATGAATGGGTAGGATAGACTTCTGTTCAAGTTTATCCAACATGTGATAAGTCCTAGGAGATGGGACTTCCCTGTATTGATGTATCAGTACATATTTATATTGTATTTTTTGAAGCATGGAGATAAGATAAATATTTGTAGGTTGATGATTGATCAGTTGGAAGGCATGACTAAGCCATATTCTAAATCAAATGCTCTATTTCATGCCAAATTGATTTCTTTAATGCTGAAGGTTAAGGGCATTGTTGGAGATAAATAGGAAACAATTGTTGCAAAGAACAATTTTTTGTATCTCTAAATAGTCTGCATGATCATGATTATTAACTGGAATCCCTTGAGAAAATAAGGGGTAAATGGTGAAAGGAAGATTTATGAGAATATTGACCATGTAAATAATCCTACTAGGCTAAACGATAAGAGGGATCCAGGTCTGAAGCCTGATGAGGAATAACCTTTATATTCTGATGAAGAAGTAGAGGAGCCTGTGGAACTTTAGAAAATGGGTACTTCTATAGATGATAGGAGTTATCTAGATCTACCTGCTAGTCCTCAAGTTGGATTGGTAGGTTTTGGAGAGCCCAGTCCTGCAAGAGAGTTACTGAGGAGAAAATCTTTCCTAAGGGACAATGAGGTTGAAGAATCTAGTTAATAAGAGTATGATGAGGCTCATATTAATGTTAGAGATACCACAAAAGAAGAATAAGATGATGAATTAGGTCATTTGGGCCATGAGGAATATGAGACAACCACTGATGATAGTAAAGATGAGGATCTCAGTCTGTGTCCTCTGATTGGAGTTACAAAAAGGACAATAAGTGATCAACAAGGATAGGTTGTATTTGCTGCAGATGCAATAGGGATTGTGGATGACTCATTAGAATCAGTGACTCACTCTACGGATGAGTCAATTAACCATGCAGGATCAGCAACTAAAGGGGAAAGACTGGAAGAGGCTGATATAGTTGATCAGGATGTAGCTCCAAGTGAGGGGGAGCATCCTACTACAGAGTGGTCAATATTTGCTGTTCATGAAATTGAGGGCTAGTCTGAGGACCCTGGGTTTCTGGTGTTGGGAAAATATTATGATGACTCAGAAGATGAAAGAACAAACATAATACCTTCAGTTCCAAACCCCATTTTCATACCTCCAGAAAATTCTTTCCCTTACGACTATATCAGAAAGGTAGAAATTGAATCCTTGAAATCCAACCTATAGATAATATCTCAGGATAGGTCCTATGAGATGGAAAAAGATATTTCTCTATTTTAGGAGCATTCAACATCCAAGTTAGCTAAAATTCAATCCAGCTTTCAATCTAATCTTATCTAGGAAGTAAAGCAGTGTCAGAGTCAAATGAGTGAAATATCAGAGTATCTGGAGCTTCTGAAGAAATATGTGGTGAACATGAACTCACTCTTAACATAAAGGACTCAGGTGGACAAGGATATTCAATATATCAAAGGTGTAGTGCAGCAGATGGTTGTTTTCTTTGAAGACTTTATGAAGTCCATGAAAACACATGTGAAAGTTCAAGATGATGATGTAAAAAGGCTGATAAGTGGGCTAAGAAAATCTTTTAAAGAGAATGTGGCTTTCACTCTGGCACCTCTGGGTGCATTTGCATCTTCTTCCACCTCTCCTCTAGCTGATATTGAAGCTTTCCGGATAGTTGTTATAGGACAAGTGAAAATGCTCTCTAGTACTAGTACCTTAGACTCTCAGGTCATTTCAATAACCAAATAAATTCATAAACTTGTTGGAGATTATTTAAGAGAAGCTGCTCAAGATTATAAGGCCATAGAGGATCAAGTTTAATTCTATTACAAATACGTATACACTAAGAATCAGATGGATGGACACTTCAAGTTTCTATTGGAGAACTTGAGGATTCCACCAGTCACTCAGGCATTTAAGGATCATGTGAGCAATCTACGAGAGCTGACTCCTACTTTGGAGAAATTTATAGAGAATACAGATGATTTAATTTTGGCTATGGAAAGAGGAGGTTGTATCATCATGGAATTCAGGAATCTTCCGTTACCTTTCCTCCATGTGGACTGTACACCCATCATTGTCACTACATCCTGGCCCCTACCTCCGGTGCCTCATGATCTGCCAGTGATGCTCCTATTATGTCTCCTGCTCAAGACATCAGAATCTTGACCCCTACCATTCCTCAGAGATCTACTCACTATAGGTCTACTGATGCTTCTGTTACAGATCCTCCTACCCTGCTAACTGTCATCCCTCATCCTATCCCTCCACCTACAGATCCTCCATCCTTAGATTCGAAATACAAAGTTGCAGTGGTCATTTCTGATGTGGATTGAGTGTGGTTGTATCTTTCTATAGGGCTTTTGTAATTCTCTTTTGAATCATGTAATGATATTTCATTAATAGAAATTTTCTCTATTATTTCTTATTGTATTTATTTTTACTAATCACAAAGGGGGAGAACATTCACCAAAAGTAATTTCATAACATACACCTGAAGTAATTTCATATACATATCCAAAAGTAATTTTAATATCCATATCACATTAATCTCTGCTACATGTGTGATAGATGTTTGATAGGATTATCTGTAACACCTATTTATTTTATTAACTTACCTCTAATTTTCATTATCTATGATAATATTATAATTATTATAATGTATAATGGCATAATTTGTGATTACCAAAAAGGGGGAGATTGTTGGACTCACATATTTTGATAATCCCAAATCATGTTTAATTATATAATGGGTTAGTTATTTGAAAATCTATTTCAATGTATTTTAGTCTCTTCACTTTTCTAAAATCAGTTTACAACATAAAATTTTCTATGTCAAGGGTCAATGTTGAAGGTTACTGCTCACCATTGAAGACCTTATTGATGAAGGTTACCATTATAAGAGATACAATTATAATGTTACTGTTGGAAGCCACCAGTACAAGGTCATTATTGTAAATCCAACTATTGAAGTACATACCGAAGCATACAGATGATGTGTCAATGTGATAGGTCACTGTTGTGACAAGGTTGCTGCTACAAAGAGTTTCTGTTAGAAGTCCATTGTCAGACTTATTACTAAAAGTTTACCATTGTACATGTCTACCGCTGGAAAAGTCTACCGTTGGTAAATTCTACCACTGGACAAGTCTACCGTTGGTAAAGTCTACCCCTAGACAAGTCTACTATTGGTAAATTCTACCATTGGACAAGTATACCATTGGTAAAGACTAATGCTGGACAAGTCTACCGTTGGTAAAGTCTACTGCTGGACTAGTCTACCTTTGGTAAAGTCTACCTCTGGACAAGTCTACTGTTGGTAAAGTCTACCATTATACAAGTCTACTGTTGGATGTCTGCTGCTAATTAAGCTTTCTATTGATGATGCTACCGATTGACAGACTACTGTTTCCAGTTATCCATACACTTCTACTCCATAATTTATCAAATTATTTTGATAATTTTAATAGTCATATTTTGTTAACTTTAATGCTTCTGACTTAATTAATGTTTATTATAGACATATCAGGAGACCATATCATGACTGTACGAGGTATGAGAAAGATTCCATGTGATGTACTGGATCCTATTGTCAGACCTCAAATATGAATGAAGAAGACCGAGGAAGAATGATATATATATATATATAAAAGCACAGAGAAAATGGAAGGATGACCAAAAGTTAAATACATAATTGAAGAAAAAAAGAAGTACACTTTATTTCATATACTAAAAATCCAAAAACCTTCATGAATATTTTTTTGAGGAACACACTCAATGATATCCTGATGTGCTTCATCAACTCCCTTATACCATGAAGTTTAACATATCAGTACCTAGAAGCTAGTACATAGAAGTTGCGACCCTATGTTTTTGGAGACAACCTATAGAGAAGAACATAACCTTCATTTCCTCAACTCCAAGAAGTCCAAATCTGATCTTCAAAAACACAAAGCATTATAAACTCTATCCAAATTTCTCTGACTCTACTGTGTTCTTTATTTTACATTTCTGAGCAGTTAGTTTGTTATACACACATTGTCTCCTGTGATTTAACTTGGGGATACTAAAAATACTCACTCAAAATTCTCTCTCCCTTTTTTCCCACGCATAACTATGAAATAATCCTTGTGTGTATTGGTAGCTTGTTTTCCCATGCATAACTGTGGTAGAGGTTTTTGAACATGAACAGTTTGTAAAAACTCTTGTAAACCTCAAAACAGGTTATGTAACATGTTTATTTATATAAACTACTTGGTGGTAGGTGAGCACCAAGTGAAGAGGATTAAGGCTCGTCTTGATACTAAACCAATTTTTTATCTTGTTGTACTAATCCTCATAAACTCCATTTTATTTTATCCATTGCTTATATTTGTTTTAAAGGCATAAATATGTTTTTTACATTCACTGTGATAGTTCATTTTGGTTAGTGTTTATATGTTCTTAATTTTTTAAGCCTATTTAAAAAATTTAATTGGAGTTTATATTGATTCAATTGAGGACTATTCAACCTTAGAGAAACTTGTTGGGAAATTAAACACTAATATATCTACAGCCTTAATTGAATAAGCTGTTTTGAATTGGGGGATTTTAATCATAATTATTTTAACAGAAATTTTAATTGGAACTCAATTCACCCCCCTCTTGAGTATCCACTCCTACCAACACATACCTATCATGGCATTACATGATTACAAAAAATATTTAACCATTGTAGTAGAAAAATAATTTTCCAAACCATTCTTATTTCGATCATGATGATTACCCCAGATTGACAACCTTTTCCACACAAATTAGTATAATTCCTAAACTCATTTCAACCGATGAGTTTTACTATATGTTGTCATTATTAATCTTCTCATTTTACTTACAATCGTGATCCATATGTTCAAACTTATAGAATCACTTCCAAGAATTCATAATACATTCCCAAGAAATATTTTTACAACACATCTCATAAGATAGAATCTTGGTTTTCTTATCACTATATTTCTCTTATGGATTCTTCACCATTTCATTCCATGTAGAAATTTCTTACTATTAACTTATCAAGACAGATATGTGTCGAAAAACACCCTCTCCTCCTTCTTATAATAATTCACAATAATCTCATAGATTTTAAATCATTTACATCCAATGATCTATATATAATTGGTTTTAACCCCAAGTAAAATTTAATAATCGTACTATTAGTGTCTCAAACAAAATATTATATATACCTGGAAATTATTATAATTTTTTTCAATATGCGGCCAAAAAATATTCATCTGTTTACCTCAATTATAGTAATTATTCTTCAATTTAGAGGCAAAAAACATTAGAAAAGTATATCTCAAAGAATTTTTTTTTAAATACTTCCCATTACATGGAATCAAGATCATCTTTATATCTCATATTATTAATTAGATACCACCATCAATCATCTTATCCTTAAATAAGAGAAATATAAATAGTTTCCTTTTTTGGTTCCAACCATCCCCTGATGTAAAATATATTATCTAGGTCATTGATCTATCCTTTAGATACCACATTGTTAGATGATCCACTAAATAATAGTCGATGTTTTGTGAAGTCCATGACTTAGGAAACACTAGATCTAGTGCCCTAATACATGTTATCACATTAACATAGGTGCACCTCCCCAAATGCCAGAGACTGTTGACCCACAATTCTAGTCTAATGAAAAATACGGGAAGACTATAACTACTAATCCGAGTGAATAAACAATAAAAGTAACTTAAAAATGTAATGACTAGATGGAACCAAAAATAGACAACATACAATATAATCAAATAAATAAACAAGTAAAAAATCCTATAAAAAATGATGAATACATGAAATATTAGAAAGTGTTATAAATAATGTCTAAAAATTTAAACTACCATTAATATCCCTAACATGGAACCAAGTCTCAAACCAATTCTAACATCCCATTATCCAACCAAAAAATACTTGCATGAACCATATACCAAATACCCATAATACAACGATACCTAAAAATAAGTAGCATCTTGTTATGTACCCATATGACATGGTAGCCATGTCAGGGTGTGAGTACAAATTAGTAGTCCATCACAAATGGTGTCTTCTGAAATAAATAGGTTATACAAAAGTTCATGTATGTAAAAAAGTAGCAATAAATATATAGGGAAACAAAATAAAAATGTTTTATATATAATAAATTATTAATCAACCATTTCTATCCTTTAGGTTCCAACTATCAACCATCCAAACAAACTAGATTTGATCATGCTGTGGGAGTAATCCACAACACATGGGGTTACATACATTTCTTCACAATGGGTCATTAAATAATTTTTTTCTTCCAATTAACTTAGAACCTCAGTAAAATAACCAATACATGATTATACATTAGGATAATGGATCCATAGTCCAACATCTTATCCAAAACAATACATTAGTGGGCCCTAGAGAATCCATCCAGACCATCCCAAACAAGGAAACTTTGTCTCTATAATAGGATTTTAGAGGATTAGTTCAACATCCTAACTTGAGAAATTCTAGGGGTGAACCTAAATACTCAATATAGATCGACCTATGGGAGTAGATCCTCAGTTTGATACCTCACAAATACAACTTATTCACAAAGACATGATTCATACACCATATATAAAATTTTCCGACATTATAATTTATTTTTCCAATGTCCCAATAGACTATTAATAATAAAACATGTTGTGGAACAAAAATCAGAATACTTATTTAATATTATCTTTAATCCACTAATTAAAACTTGGCACTTTATCTTTGAATAACTAACGATTTCCCCAAGGGTTTCATTTCCATTTCTACAAATTCAAATAATTATTAATGCATATTTAAAAAAGAGGAAAATTCCCACATTTCAAATTATCATTTGAAATCCATTAAGAAACCCCCCCGTTTTCAAATCCCATGAATTCAACCCATTATTTTAATACATTACCCACATTCAAAACATCGTAATCCATTATTGAGAACCATGCCCAGATCATCATAAAAAACATGTAAATTAAACCATTTCAAAGGGCTCCTAGGAATTTCATGAAAGATAAAAAAACACATTTCAACTATACATTTACCAAGAACTCATATAAAATTAAAATTCACCAACCATTTACATTTATAATTACCATATATCATTGTTTACACACTCATTTCACCATTTTTATGGGTTTGACATATAACATGGGTAGCCTAAGGTATGGTATTACATCCTCAATAGACAAAACAAGGTCTGTGAAAGTCCTCATAGGTAAATCTAGGTCCCATTTAACCTTCATTATCTAAATACATTAAAATTAAGAAAGGTAGTGAATTGAAAAAGCTAAATATACATGTGAAACATCATAAATTTCATAAAAAGGTTTAAAACTAAATACCACATGTTTTTTTACGATCACTCACTTAATCCCAGCCCTTGATTTGAAATCAACCACCCATTAATGTAACAAAATAGAATATGATAGAAAAGTGAGGATTTAGGGGTTTTGAAATTAAAGATAAATTCTATAATAACTATTCATGAAAATATAAGTAAAGGGAATGCGTAACTCACTAAGATATTTGATCCACACCCAACAACACTCTAAACTACATATAAGGTAGAAACAATAATCATTTGGATGTTTAAGAGGGTTTGATTCATCACCCATGATAGTGGATGAGGAATATTGGTGAAATTCATGAAAAAAACATAAAGAACGAGAAGAAGAAATGGCACCCCATTTTAATCTCCCGCATAGTTTGGAAACAAGGTTGGACAAATCAAGTGCCAACCATGTGTCTCCCTACGTTCAAGAGAATACTATGTTTCATGGTCTCCTGGGAAACCCATATGGATTTGAAAACCATGTGGTAGAAATACAGGATCACTCTATCCAAGAATGCAGAGTTTGGACCCCCTCGATGAATATTTTTGTAACCATACAATATACCTCTTTTGGGAACATAATTAGTACTAACCATGTCCCAATAATGTCACTTCACTAGATGGAATATTTTATACATATTTCATGTCTCAAACCCTAAATATTCCCCTTGTGTCTCTCATATCCTTGAAAAATAATAGATTAATAATTTTCATCTAGTTCTATCAAAATTTAAGAAGATATGTACATCAAAAAATGTGAGGATCATACAACCTATGCCCCTTATAAAGGCTTTTCCAAAATAAAAAATTTATATGAACCACCAAGAATCAAAGACAAAAGGCTAGGCCATAAGTCCAACCTATCAACTTTTATTTTACAAGTTGATACCTAAACATGGTCTTTCCATAACAACACTTGGACCAAGTAAACAATCCTAACCTAACAAAATTTCCCACCCTGATCCATAACCATGAACCCGTTTCTCCCCAAAGGATCCATCCACATCAAACTAATCACTATGAACATAAAAAACAAGTGAAAAGTCCAATTAATATCCCTAAACCAATAGGAAAAATACATTAATGATTAACTACACTACATTGGGTGATTTAGTCAGGACACCTTCAGTGTGATTCTCCCCACAACCCCAAAATCCTAAAAAACCAGTTACCAACCAGTCATTCTTACCGAACACAACATGAAACAAACTTGGAATCACCTGATGGAAAATATTATTTTACACATTATTCAATGTTATAGATCAATAAAAAAATCAGGTAATAACTAACTCGATCAACATATGAACACTCAAAACACTTATTAATGATAAAATTTATATCTAGGAACTCAAACGGTAAAAACCTAATCCATCACCCATCAAAAAACTATAATCACTAAGATGAAACCTACCTGATCCCATTCAACCCATCACCCTGATCACATAATCTCCCGAATACTCATAGGACTTACGGTTCTCCCTAGTATAGGTTCCATCATACCACCACCATCTTCCAATTGTTGGAACTTACACCATTGAAAAAGACCACCAACACATAAACTCAACTTTTAAAACATATCTAATGTGTTTCCCATCTCACCACACCCAAACATATATAATATTCCCTCCAAACATTGGAATCCAGTGTTTCCATTGAAACCACCTTGAATGGACATGAATACACTATCCATTTCCAGAATAAGAACTACTTGGCCTATCTCAATTCCTTCATTTTTTGACACACACATACTATTAAAACATCCTAATGATGGTGTCTTATACATACCAAATACATATTTTTTCCACATCATGTTAGAAAATCTCCAACTAAATTTTCTTGAAATACCCATCTTCCACTATTTAAATACGACCCTATCACCTACCCATACTTCCCTCCAAATAAAGGCACACCACCACTATCTAATTCACATACCAGAGTCATTCCCTAACTTTTGATAAATCTACACCATCTAGGAACCCACTACTCATCAAGATATCATTGTGCTCCACAATACCCATGAACATTCCTTAGAAAAGCACCGCCACCATTCATACATCAAATAAATAAAACATGTTACTTACTCAAAACATATTTAAAATTTCAAATTGAACATGTCATATGAAAAAACAACCAAAGAAAGATTACAACTGGACACATTTTTTCTTTTTCTCAACCAATTTGAGCCATCCACGACTGAAAAATATAACAAATGCCTAGATCTAATAGATAATGATCAATAAATTTCTAAAAAAATATGAATTGAAACATAAATACATTATAAGATCACCCAATGAACCTACTAGAGTGTATGCTCAACTTTTGACGAGGTTCTAACACTAAACATTCATTTCCATGAACCTTTATCATGCCTTGTCACACCTATTAATGACTCTAACATAAGGAAATATACTTTATTTTATAAACAACCTGATCCCGAAGACAGTTGTGGGATTTATTAATAATAACATCAATGACCCACATTGCTATTCTTGAGAAACCAAACATGCACGTCACAAGTTTCTCCTTGGTATCCTGGTGCCACAATGTCTATTACATGGTATTCCCCAAAACATTTTGACTCAAATATCGCTCCCCACCTTAGGAGTATCATTTTCAACTCTTTCCGCCAAGAAATTTAAACAATCACAGATCATGATTTGATCAAAATATGAACCCAAAAACGTTAATGTGGTCGTATAGTTTCTATTATGAAAAAAATCACCAAATTTTACCCAATCTAGTCTTCCAAATATGGAACTCACAATATTTTTCAACATTTGATCAATCCTGATAACCTCAACCATTATTGGTTGATGGTGTAGTTCCTACCATATAGATCAACATACACTGATCCAAGAGGATAATCTCCAAGAGACCCCATATCCAACACACATTAAGTAGAAAGGAATAAATCCAATGCCTCTCTCAGCATACCTGAGAAGATGTCAAGATATTGGGTATGATTTTCCCTGGATAAAATTACATTAATAATTTTTCAGTGAACACCATTATAAATATACATTACCAATATCACCACCCACTACGAGGACATGATGACCTATCAATAGTCTCAGGCTTCCTTCCCACCAATATCTCATAAAGATCATCCACCGTAACTGAAGTTATATTTCCAACCAAAATAAAAATCTACATCATGGAACTCTTACAAGAAGTTATGGCCCAACATTAATTTTTTAACTACTTCCATTAACCCACTCGAGTTCTTCCAACATGAATATAGAGATTCACAATATAAACAAAATGATCTATCACATAGATAAAAAAACATTTCTCTCGCATAACCATGATTCCCTATATTAGTTCATAGAAAATGAAAGTGGGATCATAGAAAAAAATATTTCATTATACTGATCTACATGTTCCTCCATCCCCAAATGGAATTGTGCCTTACCAGTAGATACACACATATTGAACTCATTAGATCCCTCGATCTCTCTCATTTTTTTCTAACAAAACACTGAACTAGGCTCTAGATCAAACGTCCCATACACCACTGGAGGTAGGGACAACACCTAAATACAGAACTAACCATGCATCGTAGTTTTTCAAAATCATTATATTCAATACATTTTAAACATTTTCATTCAACAACTCAACCATTTATCCAAACAATCCAAAACACATGACCAGTTCTTACCCCATGTGTCACCTCTATACCACAATCCATCATCAACCCTTTGGTTTTTATTTTCTTATCCACATAATGACAAAATCATTTCCCACATAAAAGAACATCAAAACTAAATGACCAGGCTCCCAAATGATCATTCCTATTCCAATAATTATCTTAGATCCAACTACAAGAACTCATGTGATTCCTTGGGGAAGTAAGAGAGACATAACCATGACTTTTATTGATACTTGATAGAACCTACCATGCATAAATTCCACTTTCAATGCACCAAATTTTTCTTCATATTATACGGAACCTACAACACTGGGATATCCTCCCTTGATAATACCCAAAATTTCCAAAAACCATCAACACATATCAATAAATAAAGTTGGGTCTTGAAAACCATTGTATTTCCCACATAGCCCACATGGAAAAATATTCACAAGGAATAAATCATATTACGTTCCACTATCAAGGTCCAAAATATACACCTACACATTATGCACCCAAAAACACTTGTAACCTCAAAACAACTCTCTCACAGGTCATCTACAAAGTTAAAATGATAGTAACTCCCTAAACACGAGTAACATCTAGAAAGGCCTTTATGTATCTCTTTATGAAATACTTAAGAAACCTCTAGTAAGTCGCTTCTCATGGGTTAAATTAGTCCCCCATTGTAGAAAAAAGTACAAAAAACACACCCAAGTGGCCTTTTACTCTAGTTTAAAAAAAATACTTACACACAAAGGAATAATAATCACACCAATTTTACCATACATGAAAGAAAAATAAAACCAAACAACCCAAAACCAAGGTATCAAACCAGGGAACACACACTTCCCAAATTTCCCATACATAGGGTTAAAACACAATGATATGGATACCCATTTCTAGTGTCCCCATAGGATACCAAATTTCCTATTTCTATTCATAATAAAACTTTTCCATTTTAAAACATAGGGGTTCACATCTAAAAAAATTCCATTTTTTGATCATAATGATTTACGCATAAAAATCTATTTTATTACCTACATTTCAAAATTCAATGAATTATTAAATTTAATATATTGAAAGCTTCAGATTATCCAAAAATTCAAGGAAATTTCAACAAGAAAAAGCACATACAGAAAGGTATGATACTAAAAAATAAGTCCCATGGAACTACCAATCATAGAAAATATATAGATGTCATATCAGTTCTATTTTTCTTTCATAACGAAAGTGCTCACACACCCTCATCTAGTAAAATCTTTCAATCGCTTAACATCTATAAATAACTACTCACCATAATGGTATATTTACTAATTCATTAATATGGTTATTAATCTAGTAATATATTATTATTGTGACGAATTATAAATAGAACTAAAAGAATAGGATAAGAAAAGAGTAGTGCGTCGAACACACACTATAATTGGAGGGTGTTAAAAAATTCTTTCAATTGAATGAGGAAGAAAAATAAGGGAAAGGGTTTTAACTTCATTTAAAATATTTTAACGAAAATAATATTAATATAAAATAGTTTAATGATAATAAGATATATTTTTAGATGAAACATTACTTAAATATGAATTAAAAAGAGAAACACTTGTGAAATTACAAACGAAGAAAACTACAAATCTAAATTAAAAAAAAGAAAAGAGGAAAGGAATCAAAATTTAAAAAATGAGTATGGAAGGTCCTCTAAATACTTTGTAAAGTCTCTAGTCGTGTTAATATGTTCTTCTCTATTTTAAAATGGAAAATATTTTTAATGCAGAGGAGGGGATATATTTATATCCCAAGGTGGTGGACGATTTTCATTCCAAAACTACCCCTCTACTTGGCTTGATGATTGGGACATCCCAAAAGCAAAATATAGAGATATAATCTTCTTAAATATTGTAGATTATAATGTTGTATGTCTAATATCTAAATATGTTGTCATTTAGAATTAGTGAGAAAATGTTATTGCATTTTAGTAAACAATTATAAAATATATATTTCAATCCATTCATTTTTGATGGCCAAAATGTGAATGGATATTTGAATAGGAAGATACATTAAAATACACATGATTTCATTAAAAAATTAGGTTTCCTATATCTTTTATTTCTCACTAAAAAATATCAACTGGATTGGATGACTATATCAAGATTTTTGTCATGAATAGTGTACATATTTGAATTCTCATCCAGAAAGGTGGTCTGAACTAGAAAGCATTATTTTAGGCTCGTCTTCTTGTATTTGGACCTTAAATTTTTTATCCATGATTAATTTGGATAATCATGAACATATGGTGGTGTTTAATAAAATTTGGGCATTGGGATTTAGAACATTAACTCAATCATCATGGCTAGTCCATTTTCTTCACAGATTCTTTGGGCCATCTTGTAAGGTCCATATGACCCTTCAAATGAAAGAATTGTCCCCCGGTTCCTTCTAATTAAATTTTTTAATTTGATTAAGGAAACCTAATAAACAATAATAATAAAGGTTGAATAATTATTGAGAGAGTTATTATCAAAAAATTAAACATACTTGAATCTAGATGAATTCAAACAGTTATCTAAAATTATATTTAATATTTAAACATTAGTATATCTCCCAAATTATGCACATTCTATTTAAAATAAATAAACAGTGTATATAATAACTTCTAAATATGTTAATAACATCAAATCTCTGACACTGAGGCTTGTGCATGTCCTCATGTGCAAAAAATATAAAAAAAATAACAGAATCAATTTTACTTTTCAATAAATATTAAAATTATGCTTTCACCAACCAGGAAAGGTTTAGACCATTTCACTAATATATGCTGAATTACACCACAAATTCTTACTGAAAAATGTACCAAACACATCTATTTTTTCATGCTTGAAATTCATAATGGAAAATGTGGACACTCAAAACTCACACCACTCAAGATGATAAAATTAATTTATGGAGTTTCACTCTTTCACAAAAAAAGTGAAAATCATAGAGTTTTAACGAGATCTTAGCTTCTATTAAATATCATAATGTGAAAAATAATCAATAGGTCTTTTATGGGGGTTTTCTATGGATATGGGACGGTAGGAATATAATGTCCAAGAGATAAGATAATAGTGGTAAAACATTAGTATGGGTAAAAAAATGAACATTTTTTTTGAAATGAAACATGGAAGGAAATGGAAAAACCTATTTACTAGGGAATGATTGTTTGAGGAATGAAACCAGAGAAGAATAAAATTTGAAGGGGATTAGAAGATGAAATATTGACAAAACCCAAAACCTCTCCCAATGATATAAGTGTTCTTTTTTTTATTTTATTTTCATTTTTATATTTTATTTTTTCAAATGTTGAACTTGAGAAAGATTTCACACTCGTATCCCAACACATTTTTTATCTCCATAAGACACTAATTGTCATAGTTAAAACAAGATCAAAAGTTTAGGAATAGTGATTTTTTACCTGCCCAAGACACAACCCATTATTATTTTTTTATATTTTTGATTTTTGATTTTTCTTTATTTTTTTGAACACTTGTCAACAAAATTTACAGAATTACAAAAATAAAGTTACATTACATTGCCAAACCTCCCTTAATGAAAACCTCTCCCCTCACTAAAATAGATGATTTCCCTCAGGAATATGACAACTCGTTTAAAATTAATAAAAGGGAGCCCATAAAATGAAATCCATTCCCCCAATTTTGAATTTCAATAAATAATGCAATGTAAATCCATGTAGATTTTTGGTGGGATAAGATATTGGGATTCTAATGTTGCTATCAAAGAAAAGGTTTTCATAGGATTTGAGGGGATTTCAAAATAAGGATTAATATGAGAGAAATGAGAGGCTATTTGGATATTCTGATTGTCATGTGGTTCATGAAAATGCCTATATCATTTTAATACACCCCAAAGTTGGAAATTCAGCTCGAAGGTCCACAAATTCAAGATTAAATAATGGTTGTGAAATACACACATTTTGAATTTTTCCAAAGTTGGCCTTGGAATAAAAGAAAATCTTCTTCCTCATAGGTTGGGAAAATCATTTTCCAAATAAAAAATTGATCATTCAAATGTTGTTGGTTATGAAACAATATTCTTTATCCAAATTTATGAAGAAAACCGAATTTTTTTGAGATGAAACCATGTCTTTTGACTCACCAAAATGGATTGAAAATTTTCAAAATTTAACGGTGATTAATCATGACTCTTGCTTTTCCATATTTTGTAAGTGATTTTGCTTATTTTTTTTATGTTTTAAGTATTTTTAATTTTATTTTATAAAGACACACTAACACAAAAGAGTAAATAAAAATAGTTATGATGAAAGTGGTAAAAAAATTAATTATAGGTGAAGAAGAAAAAGAAAGAGGGACAGAGAGTAAGAGATAAAGAGAGAGTTAAAGGGAAAGAGGTTCCCATAGTTTGGATTTGATGGGTTTCCATCTCCATCCAGTGGTTGGTCAATTGTGGATGTTGGGGATATGATGGTTGTCGATGTGGTTCCAAGATTTTGTATCCTCTCATAGTGATTCTTTAACCGATTTCCATTAACCGTGAATGTCTTTTTTGAAGAGAGGTCTTGGACTTGCAATACACCAAACGGGTAAACATGAGAAACCATAAAAGGTCCTTCCCAATGAGAATTACACTTACCTGTATGAAGATGAAATTTAGGGTTGAAGATAATTACCTTTTCACCTTCATGAAATTCCCATCTCAAGATGTGTTTATCATGGAGTACCTTAGATTTTTCTTTGTACAGATTGGAATTAACATAGGAATCATGTCGAAGCTCCTCTAGTTCAGTAAACTGAAATAATATCTCATCACCAGATTTTTCACAATCAAAATTACAGGTTTACCCATCCAAAAAAGACTTATGTTGGAATTTAACTCGTAAGTGTATTTCTTTACAAAAAACTAGTCTAAAAGGCGACATCCCAATGGGTGTTATATAGGCAGTTTGATATGTACAAAGTTCTTCATCAAGTATTTCTGGAATGTCTTTTCTGGTGGGTTTTAAAATTCTTACAAGATGTCTTTTGTCTTATCTATGAGAAATTTCAGCCATGCCATTTGTTTGGGGGTGATATGTAGTTGATGTTTTATGTACAACACTACTCTTTTTCAAAAGGGAATCCATGGTTTTATTACAAAAAATTGGATCCTAAGTCACTTATCAAGGAACATGGTGTGCCAAATTGGTTTAAGATATGTGTCTTTAGGAACTCACTAATATCATGTGAATCATTAATTCTAGTGGGTTTTGCCCCGACCCACCTAGAAACATTATTGACTGCAAGAATGATGTGTGAGAATCCATTGGTAGGGGACAATGTTCCAATGTAATCGATTCCCTAAACAATGAAGATCTCATATAAAATTAATGCCTTTGGGGGAATTTTAATTCTCTTTGAAATTGTGCCAAACTTTTGGCTAGTGGGACAAGATTAAAAGAACTAATGTGAGTCCTTGTAGAGTAAAGGCTAGAAGAATCCAAAGTCCAAGACCTTTTGGGAGGTCCTTTGTGGTCCCAAGTGGCCACCACCAGGCATTGAGTGATATAATCCTCAGATGGAGGAATTTTCATATTCATCGATATGTCTCCTTATTACCATGTCAGCCCCAGTTTTCCAAAGTTTATGTTCTTCCCAAAAATATTATTTTGAATCACATTCAACATCATTTTCTTTCTTTTGAAATATCTTCCAGGAAAAAACCAGAAACTATGTAATTTAGAATTGGGGCATACCATGTTATTTTTGGAGTGAGAGATTGAAGGTTCTCAATGGGGAATTTAGGGTCTATGATTTCAGAAAGAGAAGAATTATAAATTCTAGTCAGGTGAACATCCACATGATTTCATTTCCTGGTCTATCTTTGATTTCAAGGTTAAACTCTGGGAGAATTTGGATCCATATTATTAGCCTCGATTTGGAATCACATTTCTAGAGTAATATGTTTATAGAATAATTGTCTTTTTAGATGATGATTTTGGAACATTAGAGATATGGCCAAAATTTATCTAAGGAAAATACCACTACTAAAATTTCCTTTTCAGTCACAATGTAGTGAGATTGGGTTTCATCGAATTTTTTTGAGAAATAATAGATGACATGAGAAATTGTTTCTCTTCTTTGACAACAAACAACTCCAAATTCTCTATTTGAAGCATTATTCATCAACTCAAAGGGTAAGGACCAATCTATGGATTGGATTATTGTGGTAGATGTAAGAGATATTTTGAGTATAATGAAGTATATCTTGTAAACCTCATATAAATTGAAGGTGACATCATTTTTGAGTAATAAAGTGAGTGGGAGGGAAATCCTACTGATGTTATGGATGAATCGCTGATAAAAACCAAAACAAAAAAGGAATGAAAGGATGTCTTGAACAGTAGTGGATTCATGATGTGATTGGATCAATTCAATTTTTTTAGGGTCAAATCCAATACCATCTTTTGAAACTATGTTCCCTAGAACAATCACATTTGCAACCATAAAGTGTAAATTTTCAAAATCTAACACAGGTTTACACTTGACACACTTTTCAAGGACAATAGAGAGTGAATGAAATCATGGTTCAAATGACTCACCATAAATGGTAAAGTCTTCCATGAATACATCCATACAGTGTTCAATGAATTTAGAAAAGATACTCATCATACACCTCTTGAATGTTTTAGAAGCATTGAAAATGCCAAAAGGAATTCTCTTATATGCATATGTTTCAAAGGGGAATTTGAAAGTAGTATTTTCTTGTTCTTGAGGTGAGATTGTGATTCGAAAGTAGCTGATGTATCCATAAAAAATCAATAGTGTGACTTTCTGGATAATAATTATCAAATTTGATAATGGAATGGTCAAGGGTAGAGATATTTTCGTGTTTCAACATTCAATTTTCTGTAATAAATGCGCCCATTCCATTTGTTCTTCACTCGATTTGTGGCTAACTCCCCATGATCATTTGCGAGAATAGTTATACCACCCTTTTTAGGTTCAACATGAATTTAACTAACCCATTCACTATAAGAAATTGGGTAGAAAATAATAACATTAAAAATTATGGTGATCTTTTCCCTAACAACCTCAAGTGTGAGTGGATTGAGTCTTCTTTGTGGTTGTATAATTGGTTTGTACGATTCCACAAGATGGATGTGTTACATGAAAAGGGAAACATTGATTCATGGTATACCATATAGGGTCTAACCTAAGGCCTTTTTGTTTTCCTCTAACACCTGAAAAAGTTTGGATTCCTCAGTTTCAGTAAGTGAAGTAGAGATAATGATAGGATATTAGTGATCATGGAAAAGAAATTCATATTTCAGGTGTTCAGGAAGAGGTTTTATATTAGTCTCATCATTCATTTGTGGGATAAACAACTCAAGAATGGAGGAAGGGCTTTTGGTTTCATCAGATTCAATTTATTTAATAAATTCCAAGGTGGAGAAGTTGAGATAAGATTTGATATGGGATTCAAGATAGTTTTCATGTTCATCTAGATTGATGGAGTCTATGACTGAGAGGTCAACATCAACTTCACCATATATAACTTGGTTAATCATGGTTAAGATTTCACAAGATCCCTTCTCATTAGAACATGATGATGCTGATGTAATGGGGTTCAATTGATTCTCTAAGGTGTCCTCAAACTCTTGGATTGAGAATGTAGAGTAATCCTCAGATGGGTATTGCATGGCTTGGAAAATGACGAACTTGACCATTTGGACACAAAATTATATAGATAAGGTGCTTGATTTGACATCAATCATGGTTCTAGAAGTCAGGAGGAATGGTCTTCCTAGAATTAGGGGAGATTGAGAAGAGGTCATCTCATCGACCATGTCAAGGCCATAGAAATCAGCTGGGAAGATAAGATCACTGACACGAACAAGGACATTTTAGATTATACCCTCAGGAATGGCCGTGATTTGATTGGCTAATTGAATGAAAGCACCCATTGGGTGCAAGGAACCTAGACCATGGTTGGAGAATATGGAGTTGGGCATGACATTAACTGACGCTCCTAGTTCTATGAGTGCAGTATTGAAGATGGAACATTAAATTTTTCATGGAATTGGAAGGGTCCCTAGAACGTTGCACTTTATGGGAATACACTACTTGGTGGAAAAATTTTTGAAGGTTCTAAGATTCCTCTTGTGGGAGAATAATTCTTTAATAAACATGACATATGTAGAGTTTTTATGGCATCTAGTATGGGAATGTTGACTTAAACATGTCTAAATATGTCAAGAATTTTAGGATCCGGTTCAAAGGACTTATTTGTCTTAGAAATGGCTCAAAGGAAAGTAATGGTGATCCGCAGTAGAATTGAAGGTGGTGAGGGAATGGATTCAGATTCCATTTCAAGTTTCTTTTTCTTTTCATTATCTAGGTCAAAATTTAAATGGGAGTGGGAGGTCTCATCATGAGGCATAGAAATTTGATTTACCAATCTTAGTGAAATTTCACCTAAATTACATTTGGGTTTGGGTGATTTTTGAGCTAGGAGTTGGGAAGAATTTGATTATTATTTCTAGAATAGGTGGGATAAAAGTTGACCAATTAGGGTTTCAGTGTTCTTGAGGCTAGAACAAGAGGAAGAAAGATGTTCTACAATGATTTACCATGGTTTCATTGATTAATTAGCTTGTACCGGATTGGGATTACATTGATTTTGGTTCTTGGGAAGGTTATTGTATTGGTTTTGGAATTTGAAGGCTCACAAGGATAGTGGAATCTAGAAGGAGGATTGTTCCTTTAAGGTTAAGGAATAAAAGGATAATGTTTTTAGAAGTTACCAACACCTTGACCATATTGGAATTGGTTTGGATTTTGATGAGAGTATTGAGGGGGATGATAAATGGGATTACCATATCTCAAGTAAGGGTTATATGTAGAAGATAAGGGCTCAAAATGGGGTTGGTTGAGTTTTCTAACAAACTGACATGATTGTTGAGGGTTGGTGTTCCCATGAGCATATACTGCATTGAGCTCTATTGGTCCAAATAAATCAGATTTATACTCTTCAAGTTATGGACATGTGTCATTTGGATGAGATGGGTAGCTACAAATTCCACAATTCTTTATAGGTCTAGGGAATAGAGATTGTGGAGAAGATGAGGTTGGGGCTTTGGATTCCACATCCATTTGTCGTACAAGACCTGTAAGTTCACTCAACCACTTGTCCATCTTGTTCGGATCTATATATTGACTATATTGGGATTGATTTACTTGAGCATGTTCTTGAGTATGGAATTGTTGCGAGTTGGCAGCAATGTTGCTTATGAGATCTCTTGTAGTTGTAGGAGTTTTACCCACAAGATCACTTCCACTTGTAGCATCAATGAGAGTTCTCTTTTTAGCCAATAACCCCTAATAGAAGTACATGATCAAAAGTTGGTTAGGGAATGGGTGGTGTGGGCAGGTTGCAGAAAGCTTTTTGATCCTCTCCCAATACACATGGAGGTATTATTTTGGGAATTGATGGATTCCACTTATTTCCTTTTGGATAGAAGAAGTACGAGAAGTAGAAAATAATTTCTCTAAGAAGAGTGGTTTCATGTCATTCCAATTGGTTATAGAACTAGGAGGGATATAGTAAATCCCTGATATGGTAATGTCATCTAGGGAGAAAGAGAATGCTCAGAGTTTTATTTGTTCCTCAGAAACCCCTTGAGGATTGATGGTAGAGCACACCACTTGGTACTCTTTAAGATGAAGATGTGGATCTTCACTGGAAAGCCTGTGGAAATGAGGGAGAAGATGAATCAAACCCAATTGGGGTTGTAAGTCAGCTTATATTCTTGGATATTGAATACTGAGAGGTTGGTAATTCATATTAGGGGAAACACGTTCTTTAAGGAGTTTTTCCTTGGATTGTCCATATGTAATTCAATTGGTTGGATAAGGACATGTTCTTGAATGAGTAGATTATCTTGTATATTCCTCTTTGTTAGAGAAGTGTTCGCTAAATTTTCTGGGTCAAAAAATATCCATCAGATTGTTTGGGAGGCAATACGGAATTATGAGATATTTTTAAGGAAAGTGGAAGATGGATTTTTCTTTGTGTTCTTTTTCCATTTATGATTTTTGTTAGAATATGGGGTTTTTTGTGTTATTTTTTTCAAGTTTTTTTTTATTTTTTCCTTGTTTTTTTACAATAACCAAACATGAATAAAAAAATTAAAGAACCATCCATGGAAATGGTTCCATTTGAAAGAACGAACAATTGTCTCTTATTGACCAGTAAATTTTACGATGCTCTGTTAAGGTGTATAGTAGCACTCGGGTCAAATCCTCGGTGATGATACTCTTTAATAGTCGATTGTTCTTAGTTGATTCTATTTTGATTAGGGGGTTTGTTTATAGAGATTAAATGAAGGGATTAATTATTTGTGGTTGAATTAAAACCTTGATAAATATTGGGGTGAGTACAATTTTAGGGAGTTAAGCTTGTGATATCCTTGAGCTTTTCTTTATATTAAATTTAAATTAACAACCAATTCACAAGATAACTTTGAATAGAATTCCTAAATGTTAAGGCTTTAATAAAACCTTTAACATAACTTAGGATTCTAATATCAATCATAGATTGTTGATGGTAGTGCATTTATAATCCCAATAATCCATGGAAACCACACATTAAAAAAACAAGTCATTAATCCATGACATGTTAAGTCCAACATACATAATGTTAAATTAAAGAATACTCATTGAGTAAAAGCACTCAATATCTTTACATATGTAAATAATGACTCAAAAAAATGGCCAATTTTCTACACCACTAATATGGATATTAATATGGTAATATATAATTATGGTGATGAATTATATATAGAACCAAATGAATGGGATAAGAAATGAGTAGTGTGTCCAACACACACGATTGTTGACGAGAGTTAAAAACACTTTCGATTGAATGAGGAAGCTAAAGAAGGGAAAGGGTTTTAACTTGATTTAAACTATTTTAAGAAAATTAATATTAAACTAAAAAAAGGAAGACTTGAATAAGAGATATTTAAGACGAAACATACCTTAAAACAAAATTACAAAGGAAAACAATTGTGAAATTATAAATGAAGAAAACTACAAAAGTAAATTAAAATAAAGAGAGGAGGAAATGTATCTCAAGTGAAAACCTGAGTATGGAAGGTCATACCAATCCTTTTTCAAAGATTTTCTTGTGCCAATGGGTACTTTTATATTCTGAAATGACAAATCTTTTGAAAAGAGAGGAGGGGATGTATTTATTGCCAATGGTAGTGGACATTTTACATTCCAAAACTACACCTCCACTTGGATAGACAATTTAGTCTACCCTAAAACTGAATATCGAGATATATACTTCATCAATGAGCTATATAATAATGTTTTACGTATAATATCAAAATTATGAGGCATTTGGACTTAGTGAGAAAAAGTTATGGATGTTTTAGTAAAAAATTATAAACAGCCCATTTCTATCAATTCCTTTATGATGTCTGACAGGTGAATGAATTTTTGAATAGGAAGATGCCTTCTAATCCAAATTATTTATTTAACAATGTCAGATCAATATATCTTATTTTTCGCACTATAAAATATCAACTTGATTTGATGAATTTATCATGAGTAATGTCATGAATAGATTCTAGATTTTAATTCCCGGCCCGAATAGTGGGTGGGACTTCAAAGCATCATTTGGGACCCTTGTTATTGTATTTGGACCTTAAAATATTTATCCATGATTATTTTGGATAACCAATAACATATGGTGATGTTTCATAAAAATTGGGCTTTGAGATTTTGATCAGTAACTCAATCATCATGGATAGTCCAGTTTCATCACTGATTCTTTGGGCCTTCTTGTATGGACTATATGACCCATCAAATGAAATAATTTTCCACTAATTACTTCTATTGAAATATTTGAATTTGATTATGGAACCATAAAAAATAAGAAGCATGAAATTTGGATAAATAGGGAGAGAGTTATTATTACAACATTAAAAATACTTTAATTTGGATGAATTAAAATAGTGCTCTTAAATTATATTTAATATTTAAACCTTAATATTTCACACAAATTATGAAAATTTCATTTAAAATCAGTAAAGGGAGTATATTATAAGTTCTTAATATGTGAATTACATCATTACCTATGGATTAAATCTTATAAAATTGAATCTTTTATAGTTAAATAACTTCATTCTATTTTTTTACTATCATTATCATATTATTATTTTGTTTTTATCCTTTTCCAAATGGATGGGATAAAAAATTAATCATTACATTTTTATTATGCTAAATATTCTCAGGTATTTCACATGGTTTCATAATAGCCTCATCAAAAAATGATTGTTCTACAATCACCTTATAAATTACCTTGCCTTTATCATAATAGGTAATTTTTATTATTAGTATATTAATCCATTATTCGAATTTCTAACCCTAGTGATATCACCAACCATATAACTATTCTATGAAATCATTCTTTTTTGTTGGGTTGGTAGTTTAATGAATTTATAATAATTAATTTCTTTATTTGAAAATGTATTCTCATTTTATCAATATAGCTCCCATTTAGTTTACGTATCTAAAATGGTAATGATATATCAAACATAATTTAGTTTTAATTTTTCCCAGAAAATCCTCAAAACATAGAAATTATTCTAATCCATATTATGACATATTCATAATATTTATCTTTTCACTATTTTTTATCTATATTTATATAATATATGGATATCATCTCTCTAGGGGAAATGGTTTTATTTAAGTATTCATATACTTTTTTGAAGTAGGAGAAGGTTTTATATGGCTATCATGTTTGAAATCATTCCATGATTGGGTTTAGAACCTATATTGTTACAAGTAACATTTATATATTTATATTTATAAAGAGAAGAATTAACCCACCCCTCTAGATCCCTATTTTCACCTTCATGAGAATAATATTCGATAACCCCAATCAACATGTTAAAATATTATTTGATATTTTTAAACTAGTTTTATATTCAATATATATTTATTATGTCTTAGATAATACTTTACCATTTAAATAAATATTTTCTTCAAGATATTTCCTAAGCTTCCTTACTAAACCTCTTTCAATATAAATTCACAATGTCATCAATGTAAGTTATTTATTTTATGAAATAAAATTCATTTCGCATATAAATCACATCTTTTTTCAATCACCTTCTTAACTTCCTTCTCTAGTTCTATGTTCTCCTTTTGAAAAAAATTCTAATTTATTCTTCATTGCGTATTCCAAATATGCTCATTATCTATAATCTCTATCACTATTTAATGCATAAAAATATTTTTCATCTTGAGACAAAAATTTATATAATATTCTTATTTGATTCTTGATGATGATTCCTATTATTCACAGATGTTATCCTTCTAAAGTGTTGATTGTAGTTTCAACATCCAAGGCCTTTTAATTAACATTTTATTCCTTCACCTAAGGCTTTTATGATTTTTCATAAAAATAATTTTAAGGTTTTAACTTAACAAGAAATACTTAATCAAGATTTGTAAGTTGATCACACCTTTTACAAATATTTTATAGAGGATGAAATAATTTTTTAGTTTCTAAAATGGATTATTCGTGTTTTCTTCTTTATGCTGATTACACCCCCATAAAGCTCTTATAAAATTTCTCATGAAATTAATTTACCACTAATTATAAAAGAAGAAAATTAATATATAAATATAAATCCCCAAAAATAATTGTAGTATCTATATAAAAATTTATTTCCATTGTAACTTATATACTCTTTGAATTTTTATACCAACATTCCATTATATTTCATTCCATATTCCATGGAACATTATTGGGAGAAGTGTTATGACTGAATCCTTAAATTTTATTCTTAATTTAAGAATTATCCATATCCTTAATAGAGAAACAAGTTGTAGAAACCTTTGGTTATTCCTTTAAAACATTATAATTTTTAGTATTTTAAACTATTATTATTTTATCTAGATATATACTCTTCATGATTTTATTTTTATTCTATAAATCTTTATCATTATTTTAAACCTCAAAGGTGAATCACTATTGATCCTCTTATGCTTTAAATTTCTTATAACCTTCATTAACTTTTGATCTTGAGTTTCCAATTATTTTTATTCATCGCGATGATTCATTGTTATTTAGTTTAAAAATGTAGAAATATTTCTACTTAATCATTATATTTTCATAAATATTGATTTTGATGTTATAATATTTACTAAATAGATTCTTCATATCATAAATATCTGTTAGAAACATATATTTTCTTCAAGAAAACATTATTTTTTATGAGTGTTCTTTTTAATCATATTCGTATTCTTCATTACATGTTTAACAACATTTGAGTGAAATTATATCAACTATATTGTAAGAATAAAATCCATCTGAGTATCTTATTCTTATTTTTTAGAGATACTTATCTCCTCGTGGGGAAAATTATTACAATTTCCTTTAGAAATAAGAAAATTTTCATTAGTATAATTAATGGAATTTCCATCATTATCTGCACTATCACCATCATTGTCATATATAGAAAAAAGATAACTTTTTGTTATTTCTATAACTTGTTATATTTTCCCTATTTTATGGGAATTTTATTTTCCTAACTTCTTAGTCAGATGTATTCTCAACATTCCATCATCGTTATTACTATTTTCATCTTCCTTCAGTCATAGAATTTTTTTACTAAAATGTACATCAGATCAACATTCAAATAATTTCAATGGTAACTTTCTTTTATAGATATATATGCCTATTTTCACACTTTTAAGAGTAAATTACATAAATTTATAAAATTTTTATTAAAATTATATTTACATTAAGTGTCACTTCTTATTTCATCAACAAAATTCTTAGATTTTCTTTTCATGGTAATTTTGAAATAGATTTATTGATCCTAATTTCCCTTCTTCATGATATCCATATATCTTTTCCTTTTGTATATAATGTTAAAGCTACATAGATCATAAAATCAAATATGTTTTGGGTATTTATCTTCTAAGGATGATAAATTTGGTTTATATTTATTAGAAAATATCCATATGATACATTTGACAATAGTTTAATCTATATAACTCTCACCAATATATACTATGGTGTTTATAATGTCATTAACTCCAATAAATTATTGATTAATATTTTAATCATCACCCATATTAAGGTCATTGTTATTCAAACTCTAGATTTTTAACATTTATTTCATCAAATTTATATTTATTTCATAAAATTAAATTACAATGTCTCTGATTCCTTTTTCCATTATAATTGGATTATCTCATAATTTTTTTGAATGTGTGGTGAAATTATATAATTGTTAGCTCTCCCATCACTCTCGAAACTCTTATTATCAAATAATATTAATATAACACCATAAACACTAGGAGGGAACCTATCTGCAGTAGCCTCAAAATCTACATTGATAACAGAAAAAAGATAAGGTAACATTTTTCCATCCTAGATATGCTAGATCATTCCATAAAATATAGGAATACCATTATTTTTAATAGATTAAAGAACGTCATATGTATACTTCTTAATCATTATAATTATTCTAAAGTGTGAATAGAGTAAACCATTTTTCTAATACCAATTGAAATACTAATCATGATCTATGTGATCACTAATAGGTAGAAGGGGTGATTCATTGATATTTTATTTTTTATGCTACCTTAGGTAAAAAATAGAATTCACATCCAATTAGTGAAAATCAACTCTAAAATCATAAATTAATAACAACCATATAAACACATGTATTTACATGGTTATATAATCTCTAACATTAAATAGGGCTTCGAACTATTTAATAGTAATCCAAAACCATACAATAATTATAAAAAACTATTTTTGTTATTATAGTATAGAGGTAATATCCTTTAACCAAGGTAGAATGATAGTTATTCTAAATTAAATGTTCTCCACCCACAAATAAATTATCTAAAAATATTTTTTACAAATATAACACCCTTCAACAACAAGGTTCACTGTGTTTTCACAATGCATCATTGATCACAATTTCCCATCTAGAAAAATATTATTCCTTTTAACACTACTTCATAAGAGTGAGTAGGAACTTATTCCCATAACTATTTGTGAAATTATCTATTAGATATATTATTCTTCTGATGTACTAGGTCTGATGGCCTATCTACCAAATCTTTTCTATAAAATGTTCGACTGATCCCCACTTCCCAGTATTTGTTTGATAACAACTAATGGGAATATTATTCCAATATCGTTTAGACCAATGAATCTAAAATTAGTTCATATGAGCATTTCCCAAATTCGGCTAAACTTCTATAAGCTTCCAAACTTTAACACACCATATCGACACATCTTCACCCCTTTTTATAATAATTATTATACTAAGAATTAATAGTGATGTGATAACATCAATAAGATAATACCACTCATATTTCAATATTCTGATAAAACACTTTTAACATTTTAATGCATCCAGTCTTCCATAAATATAGAATCATTCGATTATACTTAGCATTAAAGACTTGATAAATCCTTCCTAATATCTTAGTGAGAATTATGATTATTTATTTCTTTATTATTAGGGTTTTGAAATTCTATTATAACATTGTCACATTAATTTTCATAATGATAACTTAACAATAACCATGAAACCTTATTTAATTAACATATTTTTTAGAATCTTCCGACTGATGAAATTTTTTCCAATGATCCTTAAAAAATTCATAATAATATATAAAAAACATTTGCAAGATAATTCCTCCATGAAATGAAATTCGTCAAAATATTTCCCCAGTTTTCTTTTGGAATCCTCAGTCTGAATAAATTTATATAGATTTTTTATCCAAATCATTCATGTAGAGATGTCTATTTAATGAATCAAAGCCTTATATATAATAATCCTACAAAATATTCAATTCAAAACACATTATTATACAATTCATTAAAATATAAATCATTCCCAAGAAAATATTTGTTTACCTAATGTCATTTACCCTAAACATCATGTTCAATACCTAACCAAACACTCATAGAGTGAATTTTTTTTAATGTTTGAATGATAACATATTTTATTTCAACAACTATATGCCTTAATGAAAGGCAAAATTTTTGCCATCAAATTTAATTACATAATATAACAAAAATTTTACAACAGTTCCTCAATCTTCCCCTTTTTAAATAATCATGGATCATGAAAACATTAAATAATCATAATTTTTGATACATTAAAGAGTATTGAAGAATCATAAAACTTTGATTATGATGATTCTTCATATGATAAAATCTCAAGTATATAAAATATTTAACACTACACTCTGGTAGATCACATTAGACTAATGGGGTCAATCTATTGTACTCAGTTCATTAGCCTCAAGCTGTTGGACTTCATCAAATCCCCATTGTAACTTATAAATTTTAAATGAATTATTTTTCCCATATTGTTAATTATTTTACAATGAAAAATAAAATTAAACAACCAATGAAACCTCTTCATATATAAAAATATAAACCTACATCTTATCAGAATATAATCTGAAATCACCTTGATCCCAATACTTTATGCCCACTTTATTTTACTTCCCTTGATCCTTTGTAAGTTCACTTGGTAATGCCTTGGATCTCTCCATTGTAACATCCATCTCTATCACCTTATTTCACATTCTAATATTTTAATTCGATTAGAGATCAAATTTCAAAAGGTTTTTCCAAATTCAAATGATCTATATTCCTCTATATTTTTTCATTCTTTTTTTCTCTATTTAAAAGAAAGGGATCTCTTGGTTTCTTGATTTTCCATTCAATAGAAAGGGTCTTTTTATTTTATTATCAGTTTCCATTAATTTTTTTTCTTCTTTTTTTAGTTTTAATATCTCCATTAAAACCATGGTTTTGAATATATCCATATTAATACATCTTGGGTAGGGAATATATAGGGGTACTTTGTGCGCCATTTCCAAACACCCATATCAAAGTGTTCCTTGAGTTTTTGACATTAAAATTTTATATTTTTGTTTCACATACTATAAATTATTTTATGTTTAAATATTAAATACTTTTATTATTTAAAATTCAGTCACTATATCTTTATATTTTTTTAATATCATTAAATTTATTATTTTTAATGTAATTCACCCCCTCTAGAAATTTTTCTCTCTGACCAACATTCTAGCCGCACCAATCCAAAGTCTATTAGAAGATCCAAAATAGTTCTATTTCCTATAAAACATATATCTTAATGTAATATAAGGAAACTATTCACTGATACCAAATTTTTAATAACCCATTCTAAGACAACTCACTAGTGTATCAAACAAAGATCCGCATGACCTCATAAATACCTCCACATATATTAGAGTGTATAATATAAGAAAAAGACAAAATCATACATTAGTGTGACTATGAACATAATAAAATAACCATTGATGATACATATAATTTCCAAAATACATCTAAAATAAATATTATTGTATTTAATAATAATAAACATGAATGTTTCTATAAAATGTGAAATTTTGTTACATATGAATACATCCCACTATTCACTAACATGGCTAACCACATATAAAAAATTAACCATTGGAATAAAATATAATGAGGCTCTTGTACCAAACCTAAAAATTTTAGTCAAATTAAATCTTAGATATACCAATTTACTATTCTACGCCATGCCTCTTCCATACACAAACCATTGAATATTGAGGTCTAATCAGGTAACAAAGTGCTAGGGTTAAATTTTTTTTTATGTGAGTAAAACTCCTAATGCCACCAACAAATGTGTACCTAAAATAAAAAGTAAATATATAGTATATGAATGTGTTATTTTCATAATAATAATATTGACTCTCCATGTAATATAATAAATCCCCATAAATCATTGTGTTCTATCGTGACACCAGAGGTCGAAAATATGATACTAAACAGTGCTGGATGTCATTGAGAATAAGTCTTACCTATAAACAAAATTATTTCCTTCCATATAAATTCAGGTATAAATCATCAAGAAACCATATTAAATCTCAATAATTCTCTTGGAATCATATATCACATCATCTAGAATCTTAGGGGAATACTTGTTTCTCACAAGGAATGATATATCACAATATCCTATAACTTGGGGTCATACTCTCCTCCCATTAAGAAATATATATCATAACATTATGAAACTCATAAGAATAACTAATCCTCACGTAGTAAATTATTTTACATCCATAGAAAAATCATGGGAGTACTCATTAATTTCATGAAATCATATATAATAACATAAAAAAAGACATGGAAATACCTACTCCCTATAGGTAAATATTTATCAAATCATTAGTAAACAATGAGGAATAATCGTATCATTCATTGAAATATATATCATTTCATTTGGAAACATAGGGGTGTACTCATTCCCCACATAAAAATATATTTAATATCATCAAAAAAATCAAGGGCATACTCACTCCCTATATAGAGGCATTCATAATTTTCACGGAATCACCCAACATCATAATATCTCAGATATCTGTAAGGGGAAATGTTAACACCTTATAATAACACCAGAAATTATATAAGGGGGAATAATACCCACGAAATTATTACATCAAATAACATGTACAGCCTGTAATACCCTTATCCAGGTCTATCACAAAACATATATACTGAAAAGGAATTATAACCCACCCCACAAGCTAACAATATTTTCACCAGGGTGTTTGTCTCTCCGAATTTTCCCCACATCCCATGGAAGACCTCAATGTCCATCTATCTATCTAAATCGTTATCCAAAACTATATTAACTACACAATAGTAAGCATATTTAACCTATACAAAATATCATATTTCCCACATGTGCATCCATTAGTGTCCGTCAAACCCAAATTAGTCTCTACTCACTAACACTAAGCCACAATAAAAATCCCTTGATTTTCAAATAGTTCATAATATATTTTTGACCCAATCATCAATACTCCATTCACAAAACTCATCCAAATTCCTCTTCACAAGTAGATCACACTCGCAAGGGATCATTATGGTCCATCTCATATTTAGGGCCTCATTAATACTATTCCAATCAAATAACTAATTCTCATGACCATCACATAAGTCTCTATGACATCTATATTAGGATATATCTCAATATATTAACTAAATAAATCCCTCATGCCATTCTTCATCTGTCCATAGAAAAAATATCACACTTATGGAACTCACTAAGTGTTCAATCCACCATCAAGAGGGTATCTACCATTACCACTATCCCAAAACCTATCATTCCCACACAAAAATATTAGGAATTAAACGATGTTATTAACTTATAATATTAAACCCTAATGAAAAATTGGTGTCCTATAAAAAATACAAGTGGATCCTTTTCTAACATAGTGATATAGTCACAACACAACTTTACCCCCCAAAATCATCATTGGAGTAACTACATTAGGAATTTGAGTTTGAAATAAAACTTATCTCAAGGTCCACAATGATAATTAATATTATTTATTTCATACATTCTTAAGAACTATGTATTTCATAACAAAAAATTAAAATCAAGTCCTCATCCTTTAGTTGTCATGGAATTACTCTCATGTTTAAGTTTCCCTCATGTGTCTTTAAATATTATTTTATTAATGTAAATTTAAAAACAATTTCATATATATTTAACATCTATCATGAATTATAGATGAGATTTCATATCACATGCTATATAACAAAATCATAAACTTTAGTGTGATTATTAATGACAAACTACCTCAAACACAATTTCATTCCATTTTAGTAATCCCAAAAATCTTCAAATATTCTCCAATACTCATCCAAGATCATATAATAAATTGAGCTCCACATGGTATTGATATTACAAAAAATACATAATGGAAATTAAAACAACCTATGGAATTCTAATAGTATTGAAATGAATGAAATATCTATCACATGATATATGATCACTAAACAATTTCATTAAATTTAATAAAAAATACTAGAAATATTCTTAGGGAAATATACCTTCAACAAAATAGTGAACATTGATGTGTGTTCACTGTGTTGATACATCATCATTCATAGCCTTAAAAATTCTCCATGAAGTGGGATGATTATATAATTCTCCTATTTTTTTTTCAAAACAATAATATGAAAACAGTTATAGAATACAAGGTTAAATAACATGGTGGATAAGTGAGAGTTTTTTATTTAAATCCATATGATGAAACCCTTTATAAAAACTCAAGTCAAATAGAGAATGAATGGAGAAGAATCTGAAAGATGAGAATGATCTCACCTAGCTCATTCGTTAAAATTATGAAATCCCATGGGGGTTTCAAATTATGAAAGCCCAAAAGATATGTTCCCCATAAAAAATTGCCAAAGATATTTAATCATAGTGTGGTCTTTCATGTTGCATCATGAAAACCCATAGGTAGATACATCAACATCCCTACCCATCACCATCAAAACACAAACACTTTGGGTAATAGTGAATTATGACTTATCCAAATTCTCTAAGACACAAAATCCCCCATAGATGGACTTTAAGGACTGACTGAAGGGTTACAAAAATAAAATTCTTACATTCTTATAATTTTCAATGGAAAGAATATAAGTGTACTCAGACCCTATGAATTAGAGTAACCTAAAAAACATAAAACACCTTACATTACATGAACATCAATACTATATATTTTTAAATGAATAAACTCAAACCACTCATATAACATAGTGTGACCCTCCACTATTATATCATGATGACCTATTGAAACTAAATTCTGATGCTGAACCCCCCAAACCTACTATGAAATCTACTTGAGTGCAGATAAAAACACTGATGTATTTACATATTTTCAAAAACAACTCTTATAGATATTCCAATCCACATAATTTGAATCTATGTCAATTTCTTTAAAATAACCCTATATTAGGTTCAAAAAAAATCAAATTTCCTCTAAAAATTGAAGTACGTAATAGTGAAAATTCTTACATAAATGTTATTTTAAATAAAATTGAAGTCATTAACCATATTGAATAAAGATACATGATATAATTAAGATGAATATTGTTTATTTATTTATGCTATAAGAATATTAAATTTTATAAGAGGAAAATATGGGTGAATTATCTTATTATCATTCATTCATTGATTTGAAAAACTAAAACATAAGTAATAAATTTTCTGATTAAGTGACTGATTTAATATTTACACAAATAAAATTTTAACCTGATTTGAAAAAATATTTTTGGTGTTTTATGAACATATTAGAACCCAAATTCAATATTTTTTGTTTTAATTTACTCTGTATGGATGTAAAAAATATGTGTAATAAGATTAAAAATGGATATGAATATTAAAGTTAAAAAGAAACATGAAGGTGATAATTAAATGGGTAATCATGTATTTAATATTTAAATTAGTATCAGGATATGTTTATTATTTAATTTCTTAGTTTCATTGAATTATAATAATTTTATAAGAGAACAAATTAATTTTACCCCAACCCTTTGTTTGTTAACAACAAAAATTAGTCCAAAGGGTTAATTGATCATGCAGATAAGGATTGTGAAAGGTTTTACTCCTATACTTGTACAAAAAATTGTATATGAAGGATTTTTTTTTTAAAAAAAATTTATCGATTTTGGGTTCGATATTTTTGAAAAAGGATGTACAAATTGGAAATGACATGTTTAAATAAATAAATTATTTCTTTTGTAATAATTTCTTCTATATAGAAATTAAATTCGTATAAATTTAACTTATTAATGGAATGATTTCAGGTGGTGTCAGATGTTTGATACATGAAATTCATCTTATCTACAAATAATCTAAAATTACACTTTGTTTATAATCATTGAAATATTTACCAACAAGTATATAATTTTAATTATATTTTCATATATTTTTATGAAATTTCGTTATGTCAAGAAAAAAATTTATGAATGTAGAGGTTGATATAACTATTTTCATGAATAAATTTTATAATATTTTTGAGGTTTTTTTGGTTAATTGTGAAAATACTATTTGATCATAATGACTTAATCATTTTTTTAAGAATATGTATTTTTGGGACAATAATTGAATTTATTTACATTTCTTAGTAATTTTTAAAAATTATTGAATTTAAAAATGGTGTGTGGTCATTTTATTAAGGAAAAAATTATTTTTAAAAAACATTTTGATCCTTGATCTATTTTTTATCTTTATTATGAGTATAAATACATTGAAATATATATTTTATATTCTTTTTATCTTTTAAAATAAATGTTTAAAAATTTACAGTTTACTGTATATATAGATCAATAACAATAAGATTTTATCACACACATACACACATTTTTGTGTGTATATTTTTATGTATATTTTAATTTAACTATATAATAAATTTGATGTTATATTTTCATATAATGTAAAAATTAAATATACAATATTTGTATGTTTATATGTTTGTATGTATATATGTACATATCTGTCTATATTTATATGTATTGTTTCTATTTATTTTATTTCATATTACAGGTTTAGTATTGTTTTAACCCCCTTTTTTAGTTTTATATTTTCATTTTCCAAGTTTTTTACTTTGTTTTTGTGTTTGAAGGATATGTAATCAAAATGGCAGACAAAAACCCGTGACTAAGGGTTTTATTTACCATGAATTCATGATCATAAATTTTACTATCTAATAATGGAATAATGATGACCGTCTAATCATGGAGAAATAAAATATTTATATAATTAGTATATGTAAATGTTTTCTATATTATTTCCCAAGATCCACAATGGTTCATCACCATTATGAAAATTCTCCCTTATGTCTCACATGATCTAGGATTCCAACTATGCATTGGCTTGTTAGGTCTATGATCAATGACTACATTCTATTATGATGAATGGCCCCTACACATTCCTTCACCCTTTTAAGGAGTGTCGATGGTCATTGAGACACACTGGTTGATGAGGCATATCATTAATGAAATGGGAATATAAGGGAAGCTGGAATGAGATATGGATATTCGAAGTGGAATCCTGAACTATTATATGGTCATTTGTTCAATTACTTTGGGATTGGTGATGTGAAATTCCCATACCAAAACCAAAAAACAACCCACTTTTATGTGATTTACGCAATGATTAAGGCATAAATAGGGATCATTATGTGGTATACGATCCTCTAGGATGTTCTATCCATTTATATATTGGTGGAGAATTTTGTAGGATTCTACAATAATGTGGAGGTGTAATATTTTTTGGAATACTTCTGGGACACTGGTAGTGACAAAGGACCATTACATGGTCAGTCATAGAAATAATTCAATGTTTAAAAAGGAGGATCCTTGATCTAGTATGTGATAATATCACCCTTATAATTATTTTTTGAATGTGGTTTGTTCTAGGATGGACGTTTTTATTATCACTTTTCATTGTCTTTGTCTCAAAGGGAATGTTAGGTTATAATATGTTGTATTTTTGGTCGGTGATGGTGATTCTGATACAGGTGATGCCTTAGTTTCTCATGGTGGTGGTTATTTTGTGTTGTAAAGGTTCATTAATGAAATTTTAGAGTTGTGTTAATGATTCTATTTGATGATGAAAATAATTTTGGTATATAGATATGTGGTTCATATGAGACTCATTATTGGTCTAGTTTTCGTTGAAACTAATGATGATAATGTGATTATACAAGCCTCTAGGTTCACGTTTGATGTCTTAGAATGGGAGATAGTGGGACGTTTTAGATGTAGGGACATAACGGATGATGTAATTGGGGAAATATTATGGGTGTTTCTAGTAATAAGCTATGATGTGTATTTGTGGGATTATGAATTTTGGATCATTTTGAACTTGCGAACATCAAGATTGATGGCATGATGCTTTATCATTTTTTGGATTTGGTAATTGGTTCTTATTCATGATGTTGTTTGAATTTATCTTTGGTATGTTTGGGTTCTATTGTTATTTTCCCTATGTTATAGGGTTCCCAAAAATCTAATAAAAGTGGATTTTATTGAATCCAAAAAATGGATAGGTATTAGTAGGATAAATAAAATATTAATCATGAAGAATGAGTCAATTATTCTTCATGATATACAATTTATCTTGAACATCAAGTTACACTAACCATGACTCCTTAATAATGGATGTTTGATTGGTAGATTGCTATGAAGAGACAACTGTAGTGTATTATATCAGTCCTTATAAGGTCAATTATGTTATGGAAGATGAAATATAAAGATTAATGTTTAGTGTATTTATATTTATCTATAATTTCTCTGAACTCACTAAAATAATACATTAAAATCATTATAAATGTGTATATGAAGTAATAAATGGTGGATCACATGGTAAAGATATTTTAGAATGAAGAACTATTTTTTTAATGGAAACTGTATAAAAATAAATGAATGTCCACAAATAAATGTTTTATGCTATTATATAGAGGTTTAAGTATAGCTATAGGTTTAGAATACTAGATTAACTATTTATAATAGGCGATTAAACTAAAATGGAACTATATAATACCATGATACAAACACATTTTCAATGTGAAAATGTTATTTAATTTAAATGTTATTTAGTGAAACACTTAAAAAATCTGGGTAGTTACTACTATGTGGTGTGTGATTACATTAAACCTCAATGAAAAATCACTAAAAAACTTATTGAATCCTATAGAAAAACAATTTAATCCCATGTTTGACTCAACTCTAATTTATTTTAGATTCACCAATAAATTTAATTATATTATTTATAATGTAAAAACTCATAAGAGGACAAACATTTCAAAATTCATCTATGCCTAGAAGCAGAAAATATGATCCACCTCCAAAGTGACATGTCTCAACAAAGTTATAACCCTCATTTAGTAAATGATTAATCTATTTGTATATATGTATTACTAAAATACCAATAATTCATCCAAGGAAATACACAAATACAATAAATATGAGTTTACCAATGAAACTAATTCTTTTCATGCTTACATGAATAGGGAATCATACTTATGAATCATTTTGTGTTCACTTAAATTTCATTATAGGATCTCAATGGAAAACATATGTAGTGATATATTATTCATAAAAACAATACTATAAATATTATCCCACTCGGAAAAGTCTCAGAAAAAATCCCATAAAACCCATAGGATATCAAATTAAACTATTATGAGTGAACCAAATATATGATTGGGATGTCCCCATAGGCCTCATAAACTTTTACCTTAAATTAAATATCCATTTAATATATCTCAACACTATTGATTATAACTTTCTAAGAGATGAGATATTGATTCATTCTTACATAAAGATAGAGGTAATTTCTAATGCTTCGATAAAATATTTATAAATTACTAGTTCTTGAACACTGAATGGTTATATTTTGATGTAGTTGTCAGGGATAGATAAATAAATTAATGTTGAATAGTCTAAGTGAAAGGATCCTATGTCCTTTTAGTATGTTTTATAAATTATAGAGGGTCATGTAGAGGATTTTTATATACATTAAAATATGAACAATGATATAAAATTGGAGGAAAATCATTAAATAAGTTGGATCCACATTTAGAAGATATTAAAATAGGTATCCATAGGAATACACTCCAATTATGGATTATTATCTTCCTTTTACTTATTTTTCGTACTTGATTGGATGATATGAGTTTCTATTTATCACTCACATGATTCATTTTATATTACTATAGTGGATAAAAATATCGATGTAACTTGTGAATAATTTTTTGATATCATCATTTAACTGTGTATAATATTTTATATTCTATTCCAGTATATTAGAATTATTCCATTAATTTGATAATGATAAATAATCATGGATAGTCTATGTAACTAAAAGGATAAGTCAGTAACTAAAATATTTCTACACAATAGAATCATTTCAGACCATTAAATAAGTATCAAAAGAATAAAATCAATGGTAACTAATAGAATATATTCCTAAAAGAAAAAAATAGTGAAACTTCTAGTAACTCACTAAATCACATAACCATTATTCTTATTGAGTTAAATATTTTTCATGACTAGAAATGCTAATTTATTTAGTGAGTTTTTATGAGCTCCATAAAAACATCATCATCATGTGTCCAAGAACTGAAAAAAAGTTATTTTATAATTTAAATTCATTATTTTTTAAAATTTAAGGATTTGGATTAATTATTAGGGTTATTGAACTTATTTTAGAGGAATAAATGTTATCTTTAAATATGGTAGAATTAGTGGAAATTTTAATGACATTCAAATAACTATTACCCCATTTTCTCCAAAAATCATAATTGTTCAACATAAAATTGAATACAAGAAAATCAATAGATTAGCCTATAGAATCGAGTGGATCAAAGTTTTTTATTGGTAATATTCTTACCTGAGAGTCCAACTACTATAGAGTAGTATTCAATAAAGGGTTATTTTAATTCTTTGATTGTTAATAAAACTATTTCAATGGGATGGTCTTCTTTCTTGAGACATTATTTTGATTTCCCTCTTCTGGTGAATCCTATCTATCTTCTGCTTCATAACTCCTATAAAGAATCCAATTCACCCAATGAAATTTCAAAATATTTATTTGTTGTATACATTTCATAAAAACCCATTGGAATTATCTCCATATCTTCTACATGAATAATATTGGTCATGGAATTCTTCATTCTCAAAGAACAGCTAATAGTTTTATTCTTTGATTCTCAGTATCTAGGAACATCAACCATTTGTTATGTAATTATAATTTAATCCATTAAGTATATTATAATAATAATAAATTTTTATTTTTAATTTTCTCTATTTATTCATCATAATAATTATAATTATCTCTATAATTCTTTATTCGTAGGTTGGTCTAGTTCTTCTGGAATAAATTTTAAATCCATATCAGGTGAAATTACAAAACTCCTTAAACTTATCTTCATATATAATGATGATAGAATGTATTTATCCACAATAATTATTAATATCAGTATGATATCTATATAGACCATGGATATTAATCACATTTCTTGTTTTTGTAGTGGAACATCATGGTTTCATATACTTAATAGATAGTTACACATAATCCTGATCATTTTTACATAACTAAGATGATTCTTAAAAAAAAATCATTTCATGCATTACCATGACATTCCTAGACGTATCCTAAAAAAATATATTTACCTTCATATAATTGTTGAAATTTTAAATTTACAGTTATTCAATTATTATTTCCAAACCAAAAATTTCTTAGGTTTTTCTAAACTACTCACGTGACCTATTATATTCCATAAAATGTTTTAGGAATGGTTCCAATGCTAATAAACACAAGAG